>OY821522.1:6778418-7462915 GCA_963682025.1 Cordilura impudica
ATATTTAATATTAATATTTAATATTTAATATTTAATATTTAATATTTAATATTTAATATTTAATATTTAATATTTAATATTTAATATTTAATATTTAATATTTAATATTTAATATTTAATATTTAATATTTAATATTTAATATTTAATATTTAATATTTAATATTTAATATTTAATATTTAATATTTAATATTTAATATTTAATATTTAATATTTAATATTTAATATTTAATATTTAATATTTAATATTTAATATTTAATATTTAATATTTAATATTTAATATTTAATATTTAATATTTAATATTTAATATTTAATATTTAATATTTAATATTTAATATTTAATATTTAATATTTAATATTTAATATTTAATATTTAATATTTAATATTTAATATTTAATATTTAATATTTAATATTTAATATTTAATATTTAATATTTAATATTTAATATTTAATATTTAATATTTAATATTTAATATTTAATATTTAATATTTAATATTTAATATTTAATATTTAATATTTAATATTTAATATTTAATATTTAATATTTAATATTAATATTTAATATTTAATATTTAATATTTAATATTTAATATTTAATATTTAATATTTATATTTAATATTTAATATTTAATATTTAATATTTAATATTTAATATTTAATATTTAATATTTAATATTTAATATTTAATATTTAATATTTAATATTTAATATTTAATATTTAATATTTAATATTTAATATTTAATATTTAATATTTAATATTTAATATTTAATATTTAATATTTAATATTTAATATTTAATATTTAATATTTAATATATTAAATATTTAATATTTAATATTTAATATTTAATATTTAATATTTAATATTTAATATTTAATATTTAATATTTAATATTTAATATTTAATATTTAATAT
This sequence comes from Cordilura impudica, assembly GCA_963682025.1. Lineage (NCBI taxonomy): Eukaryota > Metazoa > Arthropoda > Insecta > Diptera > Scathophagidae > Cordilura > Cordilura impudica. The sequence continues at coordinate 6,779,339 of OY821522.1, forward strand.
TTAATATTTAATATTTAATATTTAATATTTAATATTTAATATTAAATTTAATATTTAATATTTAATATTTAATATTTAATATTTAATATTTAATATTTAATATTTAATATTTAATATTTAATATTTAATATTTAATATTTAATATTTAATATTTAATATTTAATATTTAATATTTAATATTTAATATTTAATATTTAATATTTAATATTTAATATTTAATATTTAATATTTAATATTTAATATTTAATATTTAATATTTAATATTTAATATTTAATATTTAATATTTAATATTTAATATTTAATATTTAATATTTAATATTTAATATTTAATATTTAATATTTAATATTTAATATTTAATATTTAATATTTAATATTTAATATTTAATATTTAATATTTAATATTTAATATTTAATATTTAATATTTAATATTTAATATTTAATATTTAATATTTAATATTTAATATTTAATATTTAATATTTAATATTTAATATTTAATATTTAATTTAATATTTAATATTTAATATTTAATATTTAATATTTAATATTTAATATTTAATATTTAATATTTAATATTTAATATTTAATATTTAATATTTAATATTTAATATTTAATATTTAATATTTAATATTTAATATTTAATATTTAATATTTAATATTTAATATTTTAATATTTTAATATTTAATATTTAATATTTAATATTTAATATTTAATATTTAATATTTAATATTTAATATTTAATATTTAATATTAATATTTAATATTTAATATTTAATATTTAATATTTAATATTTAATATTTAATATTTAATATTTAATATTTAATATTTAATTTTTAATATTTAATATTTAATATTTAATATTTTAATATTTAATATTTAATATTTAATATTTAATATTTAATATTTAATATTTAATATTTAATATTTAATATTTAATATTTAATATTTAATATTTAATATTTAATATTTAATATTTAATATTTAATATTTAATATTTAATATTTAATATTTAATATTTAATATTTAATATTTAATATTTAATATTAATATTTAATATTTAATATTTAATATTTAATATTTAATATTTAATATTTAATATTTAATATTTAATATTTAATATTTAATATTTAATATTTAATATTTAATATTTAATATTTAATATTTAATATTTAATATTTAATATTTAATATTTAATATTTAATATTTAATATTTAATATTTAATATTTAATATTTAATATTTAATATTTAATATTTAATATTTAATATTTAATATTTAATATTTAATATTTAATATTTAATATTTATATTTAATATTTAATATTTAATATTTAATATTTAAATATTTAATATTTAATATTTAATATTTAATATTTAATATTTAATATTTAATATTTAATATTTAATATTTAATATTTAATATTTAATATTTAATATTTAATATTTAATATTTAATATTTAATATTTAATATTTAATATTTTAATATTTAATATTAATATTTAATATTTAATATTTAATATTTAATATTTAATATTTAATATTTAATATTTAATATTTAATATTTAATATTTAATATTTAATATTTAATATTTAATATTTAATATTTAATATTTAATATTTAATATTTAATATTTAATATTTAATATTTAATATTTAATATTTAATATTTAATATTTAATATTTAATATTTAATATTTAATATTTAATATTTAATATTTAATATTTAATATTTAATATTTAATATTTAATATTTAATATTTAATATTTAATATTTAATATTTAATATTTAATATTTAATATTTAATATTTAATATTTAATATTTAATATTTAATATTTAATATTTAATATTTAATATTTAATATTTAATATTTAATATTTAATATTTAATATTTAATATTTAATATTTAATATTTAATATTTAATATTTAATATTTAATATTTAATATTTAATATTTAATATTTAATATTTAATATTTAATATTTAATATTTAATATTTAATATTTAATATTTAATATTTAATATTTAATATTTAATATTTAATATTTAATATTTAATATTTAATATTTAATATTTAATATTTAATATTTAATATTTAATATTTAATATTTAATATTTAATATTTAATATTTAATATTTAATATTTTAATATTTAATATTTAATATTTAATATTTAATATTTAATATTTAATATTTAATATTTAATATTTAATATTTAATATTTAATATTTAATATTTAATATTTAATATTTAATATTTAATATTTAATATTTAATATTTAATATTTAATATTTAATATTTAATATTTAATATTTAATATTTAATATTTAATATTTAATATTTAATATTTAATATTTAATATTTAATATTTAATATTTAATATTTAATATTTAATATTTAATATTTAATATTTAATATTTAATATTTAATATTTAATATTTAATATTTAATATTTAATATTTAATATTTAATATTTAATATTTAATATTTAATATTTAATATTTAATATTTAATATTTAATATTTTTAATATTTAATATTTAATATTTAATATTTAATATTTAATATTTAATATTTAATATTTAATATTTAATATTTAATATTTAATATTTAATATTTAATATTTAATATTTAATATTTAATATTTAATATTTAATATTTAATATTTAATATTTTAATATTTAATATTTAATATTTAATATTTAATATTTAATATTTAATATTTAATATTTAATATTTAATTATTTAATATTTAATATTTAATATTTAATATTAATATTTAATATTTAATATTTAATATTTAATATTTAATATTTAATATTTAATATTTAATATTTAATATTTAATATTAATATTTAATATTTAATATTTAATATTTAATATTTAATATTTAATATTTAATATTTAATATTTAATATTTAATATTTAATATTTAATATTTAATATTTAATATTTAATATTTAATATTTAATATTTAATATTTAATATTTAATATTTAATATTTAATATTTAATATTTAATATTTAATATTTAATATTTAATATTTAATATTTAATATTTAATATTTAATATTTAATATTTAATATTTAATATTTAATATTTAATATTTAATATTTAATATTTAATATTTAATATTTAATATTTAATATTTAATATTTAATATTTAATATTTAATATTTAATATTTAATATTTAATATTTAATATTTAATATTTAATATTTAATATTTAATATTTAATATTTAATATTTAATATTTAATATTTAATATTTAATATTTAATATTTAATATTTAATATTTAATATTTAATATTTAATATTTAATATTTAATATTTAATATTTAATATTTAATATTTAATATTTAATATTTAATATTTAATATTTAATATTTAATATTTAATATTTAATATTTAATATTTAATATTTAATATTTAATATTTAATATTTAATATTTAATATTTAATATTTAATATTTAATATTTAATATTTAATATTTAATATTTAATATTTAATATTTAATATTTAATATTTAATATTTAATATTTAATATTTAATATTTAATATTTAATATTTAATATTTAATATTTAATATTTAATATTTAATATTTAATATTTAATATTTAATATTTAATATTAATATTAATATTTAATATTTAATATTTAATATTTAATATTTAATATTTAATATTTAATATTTAATATTTAATATTTAATATTTAATATTTAATATTTAATATTTAATATTTAATATTTAATATTTAATATTTAATATTTAATATTTAATATTTAATATTTAATATTTAATATTTAATATTTAATATTTAATATTTATATTTAATATTTAATATTTAATATTTAATATTTAATATTTAATATTTAATATTTAATATTTAATATTTAATATTTAATATTTAATATTTAATATTTAATATTTAATATTTAATATTTAATATTTAATATTTAATATTTAATATTTAATATTTAATATTTAATATTTAATATTTAATATTTAATATTTAATATTTAATATTTAATATTTAATATTTAATATTTAATATTTAATATTTAATATTTATATTTAATATTTAATATTTAATATTTAATATTTAATATTTAATATTTAATATTTAATATTTATATTTAATATTTAATATTTAATATTTAATATTTAATATTTAATATTTAATATTTAATATTTAATATTTAATATTTAATATTTAATATTTAATATTTAATATTTAATATTTAATATTTAATATTTAATATTTAATATTTAATATTTAATATTTAATATTTAATATTTAATATTTAATATTTAATATTTAATATTTAATATTTAATATTTAATATTTAATATTTAATATTTAATATTTAATATTTAATATTTAATATTTAATATTTAATATTTAATATTAATATTTAATATTTAATATTTAATATTTAATATTTAATATTTAATATTTAATATTAAATATTTAATATTTAATATTAAATATTTAATATTTAAATATTTAATATTTAATATTTAATATTTAATATTTAATATTTAATATTTAATATTTAATATTTAATATTTAATATTTAATATTTAATATTTAATATTTAATATTTAATATTTAATATTTAATATTTAATATTTAATATTTAATATTTAATATTTAATATTTAATATTAATATTTAATATTTAATATTTAATATTTAATATTTAATATTTAATATTTAATATTTAATATTTAATATTTAATATTTAATATTTAATATTTAATATTTAATATTTAATATTTAATATTTAATATTTAATATTTAATATTTAATATTTAATATTTAATATTTAATATTTAATATTTAATATTTAATATTTAATATTTCATATTTAATATTTAATATTTAATATTTAATATTTAATATTTAATATTTATATTTAATATTTAATATTTAATATTTAATATTTAATATTTAATATTTAATATTTAATATTTAATATTTAATATTTAATATTTAATATTTAATATTTAATATTTAATATTTAATATTTAATATTTAATATTTAATATTTAATATTTAATATTTAATATTTAATATTTAATATTTAATATTTAATATTTAATATTTAATATTTAATATTTAATATTTAATATTTAATATTTAATATTTAATATTTAATATTTAATATTTAATATTTAATATTTAATATTTAATATTTAATATATAATATTTAATATTTAATATTTAATATTTAATATTTAATATTTAATATTTAATATTTAATATTTAATATTTAATATTTAATATTTAATATTTAATATTTAATATTTAATATTTAATATTTAATATTTAATATTTAATATTTAATATTTAATATTTAATATTTAATATTTAATATTTAATATTTAATATTTAATATTTAATATTTAATATTTAATATTTAATATTTAATATTTAATATTTAATATTTAATATTTAATATTTAATATTTAATATTTAATATTTAATATTTAATATTTAATATTTAATATTTAATATTTAATATTTAATATTTAATATTTAATATTTAATATTTAATATTTAATATTTAATATTTAATATTTAATATTTAATATTTAATATTTAATATTTAATATTTAATATTTAATATTTAATATTTAATATTTAATATTTAATATTTAATATTTAATATTTAATATTTAATATTTAATATTTAATATTTAATATTTAATATTTAATATTTAATATTTAATATTTAATATTTAATATTTAATATTTAATATTTAATATTTAATATTTAATATTTAATATTTAATATTTAATATTTAATATTTAATATTTAATATTTAATATTTAATATTTAATATTTAATATTTAATATTTAATATTTAATATTTAATATTTAATATTTAATATTTAATATTTAATATTTAATATTTAATATTTAATATTTAATATTTAATATTTAATATTTAATATTTAATATTTAATATTTAATATTTAATATTTAATATTTAATATTTAATATTTAATATTTAATATTTAATATTTAATATTTAATATTTAATATTTAATATTTAATATTTAATATTTAATATTTAATATTTAATATTTAATATTTAATATTTAATATTTAATATTTAATATTTAATATTTAATATTTAATATTTAATATTTAATATTTAATATTTAATATTTAATATTTAATATTTAATATTTAATATTTAATATTTAATATTTAATATTTAATATTTAATATTTAATATTTAATATTTAATATTAATATTTAATATTTAATATTTAATATTTAATATTTAATATTTAATATTTAATATTTAATATTTAATATTTAATATTTAATATTTAATATTTAATATTTAATATTTAATATTTAATATTTAATATTTAATATTTAATATTTAATATTTAATATTTAATATTTAATATTTAATATTTAATATTTAATATTTAATATTTAATATTTAATATTTAATATTTAATATTTAATATTTAATATTTAATATTTAATATTTAATATTTAATATTTAATATTTAATATTTAATATTTAATATTTAATATTTAATATTTAATATTTAATATTTAATATTTAATATTTAATATTTAATATTTAATATTTAATATTTAATATTTAATATTTAATATATTTAATATTTAATATTTAATATTTAATATTTAATAGTTATTTAATATTTAATATTTAATATTTAATATTTAATATTTAATATTTAATATTTAATATTTAATATTTAATATTTAATATTTAATAGTTATTTAATATTTAATATTTAATATTTAATATTTAATATTTAATATTTAATATTTAATATTTAATATTTAATATTTAATATTTAATAGTTATTTAATATTTAATATTTAATATTTAATATTTAATATTTAATATTTAATATTTAATATTTAATATTTAATATTTAATATTTAATATTTAATATTTAATATTTAATATTTAATATTTAATATTTAATATTTAATATTTAATATTTAATATTTAATATTTAATATTTAATATTTAATATTTAATATTTAATATTTAATATTTAATATTTAATATTTAATATTTAATATTTAATATTTAATATTTAATATTTAATATTTAATATTTAATATTTAATATTTAATATTTAATATTTAATATTTAATATTTAATATTTAATATTTAATATTTAATATTTAATATTTAATATTTAATATTTAATATTTAATATTTAATATTTAATATTTAATATTTAATATTTAATATTTAATATTTAATATTTAATATTTAATATTTAATATTTAATATTTAATATTTAATATTTAATATTTAATATTTAATATTTAATATTTAATATTTAATATTTAATATTTAATATTTAATATTTAATATTTAATATTTAATATTTAATATTTAATATTTAATATTTAATATTAATATTTAATATTTAATATTTAATATTTAATATTTAATATTTAATATTTAATATTTAATATTTAATATTTAATATTTAATATTTAATATTTAATATTTAATATTTAATATTTAATATTTAATATTTAATATTTAATATTTAATATTTAATATTTAATATTTAATATTTAATATTTAATATTTAATATTTAATATTTAATATTTAATATTTAATATTTAATATTTAATATTTAATATTTAATATTTAATATTTAATATTTAATATTTAATATTTAATATTTAATATTTAATATTTAATATTAATATTTAATATTTAATATTTAATATTTAATATTTAATATTTAATATTTAATATTTAATATTTAATATTTAATATTTAATATTTAATATTTAATATTTAATATTTAATATTTAATATTTAATATTTAATATTTAATATTTAATATTTAATATTTAATATTTAATATTTAATATTTAATATTTAATATTTAATATTTAATATTTAATATTTAATATTTAATATTTAATATTTAATATTTAATATTTAATATTTAATATTTAATATTTAATATTTAATATTTAATATTTAATATTTAATATTTAATATTTAATATTTAATATTTAATATTTAATATTTAATATTTAATATTTAATATTTAATATTTAATATTTAATATTTAATATTTAATATTTAATATTTAATATTTAATATTTAATATTTAATATTTAATATTTAATATTTAATATTTAATATTTAATATTTAATATTTAATATTTAATATTTAATATTTAATATTTAATATTTAATATTTAATATTTAATATTTAATATTTAATATTTAATATTTAATATTTAATATTTAATATTTAATATTTAATATTTTAATATTTAATATTTAATATTTAATATTTAATATTTAATATTTAATATTTAATATTTAATATTTAATATTTAATATTTAATATTTAATATTTAATATTTAATATTTAATATTTAATATTTAATATTTAATATTTAATATTTAATATTTAATATTTAATATTTAATATTTAATATTTAATATTTAATATTTAATATTTAATATTTAATATTTAATATTTAATATTTAATATTTAATATTTAATATTTAATATTTAATATTTAATATTTAATATTTAATATTTAATATTTAATATTTAATATTTAATATTTAATATTTAATATTTAATATTTAATATTTAATATTTAATATTTAATATTTAATATTTAATATTTAATATTTAATATTTAATATTTAATATTTAATATTTAATATTTAATATTTAATATTTAATATTTAATATTTAATATTTAATATTTAATATTTAATATTTAATATTTAATATTTAATATTTAATATTTAATATTTAATATTTAATATTTAATATTTAATATTTAATATTTAATATTTAATATTTAATATTTAATATTTAATATTTAATATTTAATATTTAATATTTAATATTTAATATTTAATATTTAATATTTAATATTTAATATTTAATATTTAATATTTAATATTTAATATTTAATATTTAATATTTAATATTTAATATTTAATATTTAATATTTAATATTTAATATTTAATATTTAATATTTAATATTTAATATTTAATATTTAATATTTAATATTTAATATTTAATATTTAATATTTAATATTTAATATTTAATATTTAAATTTAATATTTAATATTTAATATTTAATATTTAATATTTAATATTTAATATTTAATATTTAATATTTAATATTTAATATTTAATATTTAATATTTAATATTTAATATTTAATATTTAATATTTAATATTTAATATTTAATATTTAATATTTAATATTTAATATTTAATATTTAATATTTAATATTTAATATTTAATATTTAATATTTAATATTTAATATTTAATATTTAATATTTAATATTTAATATTTAATATTTAATATTTAATATTTAATATTTAATATTTAATATTTAATATTTAATATTTAATATTTATATTTAATATTTAATATTTAATATTTAATATTTAATATTTAATATTTAATATTTAATATTTAATATTTAATATTTAATATTTAATATTTAATATTTAATATTTAATATTTAATATTTAATATTTAATATTTAATATTTAATATTTAATATTTAATATTTAATATTTAATATTTAATATTTAATATTTAATATTTAATATTTAATATTTAATATTTAATATTTAATATTTAATATTTAATATTTAATATTTAATATTTAATATTTAATATTTAATATTTAATATTTAATATTTAATATTTAATATTTAATATTTAATATTTAATATTTAATATTTAATATTTAATATTTAATATTTAATATTTAATATTTAATATTTAATATTTAATATTTAATATTTAATATTTAATATTTAATATTTAATATTTAATATTAATATTTAATATTTAAATATTTAATATTTAATATTTAATATTTAATATTTAATATTTAATATTTAATATTTAATATTTAATATTTAATATTTAATATTTAATATTTAATATTTAATATTTAATATTTAATATTTAATATTTAATATTTAATATTTAATATTTAATATTTAATATTTAATATTTAATATTTAATATTTAATATTTAATATTTAATATTTAATATTTAATATTTAATATTTAATATTTAATATTTAATATTTAATATTTAATATTTAATATTTAATATTTAATATTTAATATTTAATATTTAATATTTAATATTTAATATTTAATATTTAATATTTAATATTTAATATTTAATATTTAATATTTAATATTTAATATTTAATATTTAATATTTAATATTTAATATTTAATATTTAATATTTAATATTTAATATTTAATATTTAATATTTAATATTTAATATTTAATATTTAATATTTAATATTTAATATTTAATATTTAATATTTAATATTTAATATTTAATATTTAATATTTAATATTTAATATTTAATATTTAATATTTAATATTTAATATTTAATATTTAATATTTAATATTATTTAATATTTAATATTTAATATTTAATATTTAATATTTAATATTTAATATTTAATATTTAATATTTAATATTTAATATTTAATATTTAATATTTAATATTTAATATTTAATATTTAATATTTAATATTTAATATTTAATATTTAATATTTAATATTTAATATTTAATATTTAATATTTAATATTTAATATTTAATATTTAATATTTAATATTTAATATTTAATATTTAATATTTAATATTTAATATTTAATATTTAATATTTAATATTTAATATTTAATATTTAATATTTAATATTTAATATTTAATATTTAATATTTAATATTTAATATTTAATATTTAATATTTAATATTTAATATTTAATATTTAATATTTAATATTTAATATTTAATATTTAATATTTAATATTTAATATTTAATATTTAATATTTAATATTTAATATTTAATATTTAATATTTAATATTTAATATTTAATATTTAATATTTAATATTTAATATTTAATATTTAATATTTAATATTTAATATTTAATATTTAATATTTAATATTTAATATTTAATATTTAATATTTAATATTTAATATTTAATATTTAATATTTAATATTTAATATTTAATATTTAATATTTAATATTTAATATTTAATATTTAATATTTAATATTTAATATTTAATATTTAATATTTAATATTTAATATTTAATATTTAATATTTAATATTTAATATTTAATATTTAATATTTAATATTTAATATTTAATATTTAATATTTAATATTTAATATTTAATATTTAATATTTAATATTTAATATTTAATATTTAATATTTAATATTTAATATTTAATATTTAATATTTAATATTTAATATTTAATATTTAATATTTAATATTTAATATTTAATATTTAATATTTAATATTTAATATTTAATATTTAATATTTAATATTTAATATTTAATATTTAATATTTAATATTTAATATTTAATATTTAATATTTAATATTTAATATTTAATATTTAATATTTAATATTTAATATTTAATATTTAATATTTAATATTTAATATTTAATATTTAATATTTAATATTTAATATTTAATATTTAATATTTAATATTTAATATTTAATATTTAATATTTAATATTTAATATTTAATATTTAATATTTAATATTTAATATTTAATATTTAATATTTAATATTTAATATTTAATATTTAATATTTAATATTTAATATTTAATATTTAATATTTAATATTTAATATTTAATATTTAATATTTAATATTTAATATTTAATATTTAATATTTAATATTTAATATTTAATATTTAATATTTAATATTTAATATTTAATATTTAATATTTAATATTTAATATTTAATATTTAATATTTAATATTTAATATTTAATATTTAATATTTAATATTTAATATTTAATATTTAATATTTAATATTTAATATTTAATATTTAATATTTAATATTTAATATTTAATATTTAATATTTAATATTTAATATTTAATATTTAATATTTAATATTTAATATTTAATATTTAATATTTAATATTTAATATTTAATATTTAATATTTAATATTTAATATTTAATATTTAATATTTAATATTTAATATTTAATATTTAATATTTAATATTTAATATTTAATATTTAATATTTAATATTTAATATTTAATATTTAATATTTAATATTTAATATTTAATATTTAATATTTAATATTTAATATTTAATATTTAATATTTAATATTTAATATTTAATATTTAATATTTAATATTTAATATTTAATATTTAATATTTAATATTTAATATTTAATATTTAATATTTAATATTTAATATTTAATATTTAATATTTAATATTTAATATTTAATATTTAATATTTAATATTTAATATTTAATATTTAATATTTAATATTTAATATTTAATATTTAATATTTAATATTTAATATTTAATATTTAATATTTAATATTTAATATTTAATATTTAATATTTAATATTTAATATTTAATATTTAATATTTAATATTTAATATTTAATATTTAATATTTAATATTTAATATTTAATATTTAATATTTAATATTTAATATTTAATATTTAATATTTAATATTTAATATTTAATATTTAATATTTAATATTTAATATTTAATATTTAATATTTAATATTTAATATTTAATATTTAATATTTAATATTTAATATTTAATATTTAATATTTAATATTTAATATTTAATATTTAATATTTAATATTTAATATTTAATATTTAATATTTAATATTTAATATTTAATATTTAATATTTAATATTTAATATTTAATATTTAATATTTAATATTTAATATTTAATATTTAATATTTAATATTTAATATTTAATATTTAATATTTAATATTTAATATTTAATATTTAATATTTAATATTTAATATTTAATATTTAATATTTAATATTTAATATTTAATATTTAATATTTAATATTTAATATTTAATATTTAATATTTAATATTTAATATTTAATATTTAATATTTAATATTTAATATTTAATATTTAATATTTAATATTTAATATTTAATATTTAATATTTAATATTTAATATTTAATATTTAATATTTAATATTTAATATTTAATATTTAATATTTAATATTTAATATTTAATATTTAATATTTAATATTTAATATTTAATATTTAATATTTAATATTTAATATTTAATATTTAATATTTAATATTTAATATTTAATATTTAATATTTAATATTTAATATTTAATATTTAATATTTAATATTTAATATTTAATATTTAATATTTAATATTTAATATTTAATATTTAATATTTAATATTTAATATTTAATATTTAATATTTAATATTTAATATTTAATATTTAATATTTAATATTTAATATTTAATATTTAATATTTAATATTTAATATTTAATATTTAATATTTAATATTTAATATTTAATATTTAATATTTAATATTTAATATTTAATATTTAATATTTAATATTTAATATTTAATATTTAATATTTAATATTTAATATTTAATATTTAATATTTAATATTTAATATTTAATATTTAATATTTAATATTTAATATTTAATATTTAATATTTAATATTTAATATTTAATATTTAATATTTAATATTTAATATTTAATATTTAATATTTAATATTTAATATTTAATATTTAATATTTAATATTTAATATTTAATATTTAATATTTAATATTTAATATTTAATATTTAATATTTAATATTTAATATTTAATATTTAATATTTAATATTTAATATTTAATATTTAATATTTAATATTTAATATTTAATATTTAATATTTAATATTTAATATTTAATATTTAATATTTAATATTTAATATTTAATATTTAATATTTAATATTTAATATTTAATATTTAATATTTAATATTTAATATTTAATATTTAATATTTAATATTTAATATTTAATATTTAATATTTAATATTTAATATTTAATATTTAATATTTAATATTTAATATTTAATATTTAATATTTAATATTTAATATTTAATATTTAATATTTAATATTTAATATTTAATATTTAATATTTAATATTTAATATTTAATATTTAATATTTAATATTTAATATTTAATATTTAATATTTAATATTTAATATTTAATATTTAATATTTAATATTTAATATTTAATATTTAATATTTAATATTTAATATTTAATATTTAATATTTAATATTTAATATTTAATATTTAATATTTAATATTTAATATTTAATATTTAATATTTAATATTTAATATTTAATATTTAATATTTAATATTTAATATTTAATATTTAATATTTAATATTTAATATTTAATATTTAATATTTAATATTTAATATTTAATATTTAATATTTAATATTTAATATTTAATATTTAATATTTAATATTTAATATTTAATATTTAATATTTAATATTTAATATTTAATATTTAATATTTAATATTTAATATTTAATATTTAATATTTAATATTTAATATTTAATATTTAATATTTAATATTTAATATTTAATATTTAATATTTAATATTTAATATTTAATATTTAATATTTAATATTTAATATTTAATATTTAATATTTAATATTTAATATTTAATATTTAATATTTAATATTTAATATTTAATATTTAATATTTAATATTTAATATTTAATATTTAATATTTAATATTTAATATTTAATATTTAATATTTAATATTTAATATTTAATATTTAATATTTAATATTTAATATTTAATATTTAATATTTAATATATAATATTTAATATTTAATATTTAATATTTAATATTTAATATATAATATTTAATATTTAATATTTAATATCTAATATTTAATATTTAATATTTAATATTTAATATTTAATATTTAATATTTAATATTTAATATTTAATATTTAATATTTAATATTTAATATTTAATATTTAATATTTAATATTTAATATTTAATATTTAATATTTAATATTTAATATTTAATATTTAATATTTAATATTTAATATTTAATATTTAATATTTAATATTTAATATTTAATATTTAATATTTAATATTTAATATTTAATATTTAATATTTAATATTTAATATTTAATATTTAATATTTAATATTTAATATTTAATATTTAATATTTAATATTTAATATTTAATATTTAATATTTAATATTTAATATTTAATATTTAATATTTAATATTTAATATTTAATATTTAATATTTAATATTTAATATTTAATATTTAATATTTAATATTTAATATTTAATATTTAATATTTAATATTTAATATTTAATATTTAATATTTAATGTTTAATATTTAATATTTAATGTTTAATATTTAATATTTAATATTTAAGTATTTTTAATTATTGAAGAATTACAATAAAATTTATTATTATCTCAATAAATTTTTATAGAGGTAACCAATCTCCAACCAAGAGATATTTTGTCCGTGTGTATCTATTTCATTATTTTTGTTATTTGAAATGGGTACTGTTGATCATAATTTTACTACTTCAAATATTATAGGTATTTAATGAAAAAAAAAATAAGAGTAGTTTAAAAATTCAGCTGGCAGTTGTATATATTTAAGTTTGTTACAATTAATTTCATACTTTTGTATTTCACAGCTTGTTAAAATATTGGGATGTACAATATTATATGTGAAAAAATTATATTATCATGTAACTGATCTATTTTGTTTTTTAATAATTGTATGTTAGTCATTTTTTATAAAGATTTTTTTTAATTTCCATTTCTACAAATTTACTTATAGTGTTATACTATACTTATAACTAAATAAAATGGTTTAATGTGTCATCAAAATAGTTGTTGAGAAACGCCTCAAAAAATCACAAACAGAATTTGACCTCACTGATAGTCATTAACAGTCTGGCAACGTATACTGTGTGTTAGTCGTGCTTAAAGCGTCTTGTGAAATTTTTTAAACTTTTCTGTGTTTAATTCACAATTTTTCAAGAAAGTATTATTTAAAGTTCAACTATGATAATAAGCATAATTGTGAAGTGGTCACCTTGTTTGTGAGTTTTTGCAAGTGATTTATAATTTAAATAAATTTTTTGCATTAACCCAACAACATCGATATTCTTTTTATTTTGTGTAACAATAACAAAATTTATTTTGTTCCACTTGTTTAAATGTTCATTCATATTTTTTTTTTATCTATACTGGTAAGCTTTTCTCTATATAGGTAAGCTTTTCGATATAGTGCTTTCGAATCTATAACATATTGTGAAGTGCAACTGGTTTATGTCTACACTATCTTGCTTTGTGACAATATTGAATATCGTAATATGGAATCTTTTCACTTCCGTGTTGTTTAAACTGGTTTATACCTTAATGGACTGTTCGATTGAAAAATTCACATTACCTGTGACTAAACGTATGGTTTCTTGCTGGCTATGCATTGCGCCTTTTCATTTGAGATGTACTGGCCACCGTACTGTACTGTACTGGCCACTGGCCTTAAACCACGTGATGCTGATGCTCTTGCGGAAACGGGTAAACACCTTCAATCGACATGTCCTCGTTGCAGAATGATTGGCGTTGAATTTTATAACTTTTTTAAAAATTCTCGTAACAAGTTTAAGCAGATTAATAATGATCTTGTTACTTTACAAGCTAAATTTTCTAAATATGGTGAATTATTTACTAAATGCGATAATTTAGATAAATTTGCTGGTACTCTTCATCTGTCGTCTCCTAAAAGGAAAAATTCATCGGCATTTACAGCCTTTATACCTCAAACTTAGCTCTCAATGATTTCTGAAACTTCGAACTTGATTGATATGAACGAAAAACTGCCTTCGGGACATAAAGAGATGAGGTTCGTGAAACCGCGGAAGACCATTTTTGTTTCACGTCTTACTCGGGATACAACTGCCGATGACTTATTGTTCTATTTTAAGTCAAAAATCGATGTGGGGTTGGACATCCTATGTTTTAAGATTAATGCTCATCTAAATCGTATCACATCCTCATTCAGGTTGATTGTCCCATGTGAGATATTTGATAAAATCGTTGACCCTAAATATTGTCCTATTGGGATTTTAGTTCGCGAATACGTGTAGAGGGAGAATAAAGCTAGCGGTTCTCCCTTCTAAAGTCCGAAATTAACTAAATCCACCAGGAAACTAATGTTTCGAAGGTCATGTAAAATTTGTATTGCTTATCAGAATGTGTGTGGACTTAATACGAAGCTTGCTAACCTTTACAATAATAGTTTTGATTTGGATTTTCATGTTCTCGTACTTACAGAAACTTGGCTTCGCGGTAATATACTTGATACGGAGATTATGTCGAGTAAATTTCAAATATTTCGACGTGAGAGACTACCAAAGGTTGGAGGTGGGGTTTTAATAGCTGTAGATAGTAAGTTTACCACAAGTTTGGTTGAATTTGATGATATTGATACCAGTATTGAATTCATACTTATATCACATGTTCCTATATTCCGCCATGCTCTGTCAATACAATATATGATGCTCATGTTAATGCGATTTCCCCTTTAAGTAATTGTCTAAAAGATGACTCATTTCTAATACTTGGTGATTTCAATTTACCTAACGTATTATGACATTATTCGTCTGATTCCTTATCGTTTATTCCATCTACGACATTTCCCTTTTATGATGCACTTCTTGAGAGTATATATGATCTGGGGGTATTCCAGATAAATTGTGTTTTGAACCCGAACAAAAAAATGTTGGATCTAGTTTTTGTGGATAATGTTGAAGGTTTTTTAGTGAATTGCATTGACCCAATATCCTTACCTGGAGATCGATATCACCCTACTCTTGGTCTTATTTTTGATGTTGGTCAAGAAGAGCTTATAACGGGGCTAAATACTGCGATGAGTAAATCATTTTGCTTTACACGTACTGATTATTATAAATTGAATGAACTGCTTTATCGTATTGACTGGTATTTTTTGGTTTATAATTGGCTCCTTAATAATTGCACCATGGACTTTCTTTTGGTAAAATGCATTCCTCTTTCCCATCAGAACTGTGAGTATACTGATCCTCCGTGGAATTTGAAGGAATTGTCGAGGCTAAAAAACAGAAAATCTAGCCTTTTAAAAGATATGCAAAATCCGGTTCAACTTAAGATTATGCTAAATATTCTACCGCTCGCGCTAATTACAATTTGCTGAATAATAATTGCTATACGAGGTATTTGGATAATTTAAAATCAAACTTTGCTAATAACTGTAATGAACAAGCACCAATTAATATAATGAGGAAGCGCCAATTCATGTAATGAAAAGGGTTTACCAAACATTTATGTTGTTTTAAAATAACAAAGTAAACAATGATATCAATTTTCTGAATTTGCGGTGAAGTTATCAAAAATACATTTAAGACCTGGGGTTGACGAGGAAGGACGAGTTGGAGCCATTTAAGCCACTAGCTTACAGTCGGGTGGGGAAGTTCTTGTCTTCCCGTCGTTCCTTATATTATTATAGACTCCGAAATTAACTTAATGAAAACTATACTGCTGGAAAATGGATTAATTGAAAATTAGATCATAGCTAATACAATTTCCCTGCTATAAGCTTGGTGAAATACGGATTTTAATTAACAAAATGCTTGATAATACAAAAATTAGGTCTTCATGATATTATTGAAGACCAGAGCCTCTTAACCCTCCCAACCTATGGTTTCAGCGGCCTATGGTTATGACTGAAACCCCACGATGAAATCTTACCTCAGCTTTACGTCACCTACATGGTGACATTTTAATTAAATTTACATATACATGTTTAATATTTATTAATTCAAAAGTAATTCAAATTCTTCCTGCATTACAATCACAATAGATTAGAAAAGGATCTAAACCAGGTAATAATATTTTATATATTTATAACTTAAAAGGGAGGTCATAACTTATTACTTAATTTTATAGCTGATTAATTTTATAGCTGAACTTATTGAATGAATTTACAAAATTACAATTGTGTAACAGTTTTTAATAAAAATTGAATATTAATAGTTACATATGACAATAAAGAAAATACTATAGAAAAAAAATTTCGAATCATAATATTATGTAGGCTGTGAACGCCGTAACATTCGTAGAGAAGCAAAACTATGTATCTTATTATTGTTTTGAATTTTAATGTTTCAAAATTCACTTGTTCCTGTTGAAATTAAGTTCAAGTTCAAGATCACGATAATTAAGTTCTTGCAACAAAAAGAAAACCAAAGGCTACTTTTTCATTGGGCTCTCTTAATACAATAGTGTATGTTAGTTGTTACTCTTTAAAAAAAATGTTATTGTTGTATGCAAATAAAAAAATTAATGATTATAAAGTTTCATATATTGACGCACCAAAAAAAATGTTCTGCCGCAGCACGATGAGGCCTCTTGAACTTGCAGTACTGGTTACTGTATAAGAACTATGTTAAATTTGTTTGCTTGCACATGTAACCTGATTATGAATTTCTTTTGTGTTTCTTTTTGTTTTTTTTTTCCTAATAATCATTTAATGAACTCTCTTAAAATAAGGTTGTAAATATCTTGACATTGGGCCATGGATTAAAACTGGAATTTTAATAATAGATAAGCGTAGGAATTTACAACAATAGGGGAAGATTTATATGTGTTCTACGGATTGACATATATTAACTTGATGACATTGGTGTTTCAATATACGAACGGAAAATTTAATTTAATGATTAAATTTAATTTAATGAATAAACGTAATTTTGTAATTTTATTTAATTATTGATACATCCAAATCATTAAGCCAGCATAATGCAAACCATTCTCTTAAATCAATTGAGTCAAACTGATGAAGGTATTTGATTTATTGAATTTGTCACTTAAAACTTAGTTATAAATTTGAAGCTTAGTTCGGCATTAGCGAAAGGTAAATAAAACTCCACTGAGGAGATTATTGAATTTTTTCTTTTTTAAATGAGTAAAATTTTTTTTTCTTTACAATATGCTCGTAAGTTTAATGATCATGCCTATGATTACGAATTTTAAAGCGGTTAATTTTTTTGAAAACTTTTAAAGTTAGAGCTTTCAAGCAGTGTGGTCAGATATGATCAATGCAATTTGGGTTGGAACTAAATGATCCCACTCCATATCAACATTTAGCGTTAGAAAAAAAAGAACAAAAAATATTTTGTCTATTCCTTTAGGGTAAGGTGTTATATAACAACTCTTGTTTTAGCTGGTTGTATAAAAGTTTTGCAACCGTTGATGGAATCAGCGAATGTGCGTGGGGTTGATCAATTATAGGTTAGGTTTTTTTTTGTAGATGACTGCTTGTCTTTGACGATTGAAGGGTATAGATTTTTTTTATGAGGCAACAGGGATTGTCTCATTCGTGGCTGTAATCAAGATTTTCCTCATCTAAACCACGGGTTTATGTATTAACTTTCTTTTCTTTGATTTTAATGGTCTATCTGTTGGAAGGTAGATTAAACATAGAGCCGGGAATTATACAAGGTTCCATATAATTACCTGCTGTTTCATATAATTATCTCCTGAAATGTGGGGCCACTTATCCCCACTGATCTTATTTAAATTTTAAAGGGTAAACTTTATTTTTCTTTTTCACCTATTGTAACAAGATGGGAAAGGATTACCTTGATTTTGCACTCCTTTTCTTTTCTTTAATTGATGGATTTTCAACGCGACTTTTTCCGAATTGGTAGGTTAAGATGAAAAGAAATGTGGTTTCAACTAGTACATGCATGAAAGTTCAAGCTGAGTTTGTTTCGCCGTTTCAGATGTAAAGCTTTTACGATAAGCACTGTTGCATCGACTAAACAAGTTGATTGTATACACTAAACCAGTGAAGGCCGTACCAAGGACGCTGGTGCTCGGCTTCTTATATGTATACAGCCGAACGAAAACAAAAATACTCACCAAAGAGTAAAAGTAAACAACAATTTTATTCAGTCTTATGAAAGCTTTTGAACAAAGCTGTAGCTATGTTCTGTAACTCTCACATCGGAAAGTTTTTACATGGAATGTATAAAAATGAAGCAAAAACGTTGCGAACTGACACAAAATACTGTTTCTCGTATTCGACTGGCTCTGTAACTATATTTTGTGAGAACTATCTGTCACGCAACGTTTTTTCTCACATTTATTAAAAAAATGAGAAAAAAAGTGTTTCTGTAAAGTAGGCATGTGAAAAGATTTGAAATTGAACTGTCAAATTCACTCACAACTGAAATCTATGCGAGATAAGTTTTTAAATTCAGTTGCTTCAACAAAAAATATATATATATGATGGCATCGAATATTGGAGAAAAGGTAAGAAATATGTTAATTTTTATTTATCATTTACTTTTAGTATTTACATTTAAATTTTTTTTTGCAATTATTCAGAAAGTGCAACGCATTTCCCAAATTCAAAAAAAAAGAACAAAACTTGTGGACTACATGTCTTCCAATCTAGAATTTGCCAGAGGACAATTTGGCATTAACTCCAATAATAGTTGTAAGGAGAAGTGGGAAGCTCTACGATTATCTTTAAAATTCCGTGGGAGGCAGCGTTAAGTCCGTAGAGCAGTGGAAAAAGGTAGGTTAAAATTTGTTTCTTATTGGCTGAGATTACAAAATTTTTTTCATAGTGTTTGCTTGACCTAAAATCTGCCGTAAAAAAGCAAGTTAATGCAAGAAGAAGCTTCATGAATAAAACCGGTGGCGGTTCATTCAAAAACGTACCCCGAGAGTTCAACTCTTTTGAGGAGCAAATTCTCGGTATTATTACGGTGGATGCTGTTGATGGTGATTCTGTAACAACAGAAGCAGGAGTAGAATTTCAATGTCTTAATATAAAATAATTTTATATATATTAAATGTAGGTACATACATATATTTTAATTTATTGAAACGCTTTTTTAGGAATCTGTGATGTCTATAGAGATTTTAAATGGTGAGGAAATGTTCCAGCCGCCAATAGAAAAAAAGGTAAAGTTAGTGTCTAATGAATCATCAATTTCAACATCATCCAGGCAGATGTATGCTGAACTCCTTTTTAAATTAGCAAGAATTGAAAAACAAAATGAGGAAATTTTGGAAAGGCTATCCAAGCTGGAACAAAAGTTTAACTAGTTTTTAAATTAACAACATATGTATATATGTGATATAAAAATGATTTTTTATTTGTTATCTTTATTTTTTTATTGTTATTGTTAAATTAAATTAGTATTGAAAAAAACTAGTTTTTAAGGTAATAACATAGAATGTATATAATATAAAAATGAATTCTTTTTGTTTTGTTTTCTTTATTTTTTTTTTTTTTTTATTAAATAAAATTGTTATTGTTAAGTTAATTTAAATTGTATTTTTATTGAAAATTGAATTTATGGTCTGCTCCAGAAGTTATGGCAGAAGATGTTATAGATAGCAAATATACGTAGAAATGTTTTTTTTTAATTAATTTTTTTTTTAATAGCAATTAATTCCAATTCTCTATAAGATAACATGTTTCTTTAAAGTTTTACGAAACTTTTAGCAAAGTACGATATATGAGTAGAAGTCTCTTGTGTTTAACGTGAGTACCCGTCTCGTTGACATAACCTCACGGTGCTCTGAACACTGGATCGGAATATGCGCCGACCACCGCCCCATTGTGTAGTGAACTACACTCCGGTACCAATTCAAGATTTGTGCATTTGGGCAACAAATCCCACTCCTTGGTGGGGAGTCGAGGCCTACCTTACACACCTCTGCTGTTCTAGGGTCACAGCACCCGGTTGAATGCAACTCCACATCGAGCTATGCTCTCCCCGCGATTTGGGTATAAGCCACAGTCACCACGATACTCCCCAAGGGGCCGTACCCGCAAGTCAGCTGGAATCAAAGATTCCAGGGGCATCTGACTTCCCGTGGTACCAGATATATATATAAATATATAGCCTCCGGTCAGACTTCGTAGCAAAGCTACTACCAGTATGGCTCCAAACAGCTATGGACTGGTGACCATTCGAAGGCCTTAGTTCCACACCCATACACCCACCCTGTGGGTGAGTGTATAGGTACACAACTAAGGCCCTCAAGAAGGTCTTGGGTACACACGCATGCGTACATCCTGTGGATGTAAACACACGTGTGCGATCAAACCCTTCTTAAACGTCTTCTTTTGAAGACTTCACACGCAAACTCATTCATACAACGCACTCTCTCATCATTCATAAGCACACTACTGACATCACAACCATCGTCCGTCAATACGACACCTAGAGAATCTAGGTCCCGTATGTCCGAGTAGAACGTGCATATGCACAAAATATGAAACCAGTCCTCGGTAAAAGGTCCACAGTCACGTATTAGCCAAAGCTCTTTTATACAAAAATGCATTAAACGACCCATGGCCCGTAAGAAAAAGCCCATACTCAGGCTAAAGCCAAAGTCTGGACGTTTCGCCACGAACGTCACATCGTGAATGAAGGAGTATGTAACCCGTCCATTGTCAATTCTGTCCCATCTATCTTGCCATCTGGAGATAACACACTCATTTAAGAGTGCCTTGCACTCCGTCCAGCTCCTACCACTAACGTCATCGTTAGTCACCCAATCGTCCTGCAACAATGGCTGTCCTTTCCTGATCCTGTAGGCAATACTTTTACGTATCACCTCCAAGTCAAGAGGGGCTACACCTACCAACACCTGTAGGGCCTCCGTGGAGACCGTACGACAACATGGCACATAAGCGAGCAAGACTACCCGTTGACACGACATGATTTTCAGCTTGCCTCTGGCAGTCGTGACCACGCTGGACCACACCGAGGAGCCATATGTTGCGCAGGCAACAAATAGTCCACGGTAAATGGTCCGCATAGAACGCCCCAGTCATTCCTAAGAATACGCCGGACACATCCCACCACACCAGTCAATTTCGCCTTGACACGCTCGAGATGAACCAAGAAGCTCATACGCTCACGCATTGTTATCCCCAAGTACTTGACCTCAGTCGCATACTTAAGGCTAACGCCATTGGCCCTAACAGTTGGAGGTCGATTTAGCGATAATCTGCCCTTGAGCAACATCATCACAGTTTTGTCCATTGCTACATCTACTCCTACTTGTCTACTCCAATCGCAGACAATCTGCATGGCTTCCTCCCCCTTCTCTCCAGCTCAGCACGAGACTGGCCTTCGATAAGGACGAGCAAGTCATCCGCATATGCGCACACATTTTATGCAACCATCAGCCTCCGCAAAAGAGGATCCATCATTTGATTCCAAATAAATGGACCGCAGATGGATCCCTGCGGACAACCTCTGACCACCTCAATGCACACGGACTCGTTCACACCAGCGACGCAAGCCCGCCTGCCAGAGAAGTAGCTTTTCCATAACTCCAACTCTTGGCAGCCGACCTCGCGTAGCCTCGCTAGAACGCCTTCCCATAACAGGAAGTCGAACGCACCCTTGAAATCAATAAAGATTCCAAGGACATATCCTGCCTCTGTCCTACCGACACACGTTTTAACGTGATGCCAGCCGTCATCTACACTCCTACCACTTCTAAAGCCAAATTGCCACTCGCATGTGCCCTGGTCGATCCTCTCCTGAAGCCTTTTTACCATAATCCTTTCCAATACTTTTCCAAGCACCGGAAGCAGACTGATGCCCCCATAGGAGCGAGGATTGCTCCTGATCCTATCGGGTGACTTAAGCAAAACAACGACACGGGCTATCTTCCACGGATGTGGAAAATACCCCTCTGATACACACTTTTCATAGATTGCCAACAAGTACTCAGGAATGGCCTTCCAGATGCTTTTACACATCTCTCCGGTCATCCCATCCATACCTGGAGACTTTCTACTCCGCGCCTGACATATGCTTAACTCTAACTCAGTTCTGTCCAACGGAGGAGGGGGATCCACCCCCTGAAAAGGAAGATGGATAGGACCCTCCACCCTTGGAAAGAACTCGCCCAGCAGAACGCGTATGCATGCCCCCCATGATGGCAATATTTCATTACCAACACGTAGGCCAGACACATCGGTCCGCTGGCCCCTACCTTTACAGAGCTTATAGACTCTGCCCCATGGGTCGTCCCTGTTGTCCCGTACGTATGCTCTCCAGTCATCCTCCTTCACTTTCACGATACGGTCATTATAGGCACGTAGCTGTGTTGCGTAGTTCGTCGCACGCAGTAGCACATCATCTGCATTGGTCCGCCTGGCTCTCTGGAATCGCTTCCTGAGCTGCCGGACGGTCCGCCGCATTTCTGTTAACTCCCGCGTCCACCATTTAACCCTTCCGGGGATTGTCCTAGAACATCTCCCAAGAAGGGCGTCATTGGTGTTTATCGTCCAATCGTTCAGCTTACCTATCTGTCCATCTATGGTCAGACCCCTGAAATCCCCAATGGAGACCTCAGAGGCCGCCTCCCTAATGCACGAGCCGTAGAAATCCCAATTAATTGGGAGTCTACGCCACCGCATCACATCCGAGACCTCTACAGGGGCGGGCGAGTAATGGAGCACAATCCGTATTGGATTGTGATCACTCACCCCCCAATCGTCCTTAACGTCCCAGTCGCAGCGAAAACGCCGCAGTACGACGTCATTTACGGCTGTTACATCAATATCACTCACACCATTAGGACCGGAAAACGTATATAAATCAGAGGGCTGATTTAACGCACTAACACCCCGATTAACCATCCAGTCACTTAACATCTCACCCCGATGGTGGTTCTGATATCCAGACGAATGCCGGGATAACTTACTGAACCACATGGGAGAGGATGCGTTCGCGTCCATACCTAGGATAATCGGGTTGCTACTCGCTAGTAGTAGCACCGTATC
This sequence comes from Cordilura impudica, assembly GCA_963682025.1. Classification (NCBI taxonomy): domain Eukaryota; kingdom Metazoa; phylum Arthropoda; class Insecta; order Diptera; family Scathophagidae; genus Cordilura; species Cordilura impudica. The sequence continues at coordinate 6,805,165 of OY821522.1, forward strand.
CATATACGAGATATACGGCTCTACTGGGCTGCTGATGCTGATTCACACATACGGCATAAGAGCCCTGGCAATTATATTGAATAATTGTCAGAGACATCTTAATGCCTTGCCCTAGCCCTCGCGACTAACACGCTGTACGTGGGACAGTCGTCGGTCATCATAAGATGATTCGACGGCAGGCCCTTGAACGCACAGTTCCTACAGTGCGGCAGATTTTCGCAACGATGTACGACGTGACCGGTCTGTCCGCACCGACGACAGACTTCACCTTTGCTACGGCAATCCCTAACCATATGGTCAAACCCAAGACAACGATAGCAGCTAGGGATATGCTCATGGCGTCTCACGCGGAACCTAAACCACTTAACGTAGCAGCCTCCGGCACTCAGAAGGGATTCCATGGCATTGCCATCACCCTCCAGAGTAACGTCGACAGCTCCGCCAGCGCGCACGCTCCACGGTCGACTCACGAGCCGTACCCCTTCCTAAAGGCCTCTAAGGTCATTCGTTCCTTTAAGTTCAGCTCGTAGAGAGCACCCATGAATTCATCAGGGGTGATCTCGGAGTGAACCCTCTGGACGACCACCCTAGTACCCTCTCTATCGTTGACCGTCACTTCCAGTCCATGTTCGGAAAATTTAGGATTCCGGACGATCCTCTGCCGCTCCGCTGAGGGGGTGCGAATGACCGCCCCACCGCTATGAACTGCCTTAACCGCGTGAACTCTGACCCCGAGTGTGGGACCTACTTCGTTCACAACCTTTTTAACAATTTCATCAGACTTAGCCGCCGTTTTGCTTCGCACAACCACCGACCAGGTCTCGACTGGTTTCGGTGCAGGGGCAACTACTGGCGCTTTCTGGCACACGGGCTGAACAGGCGAGGATTTATCCAGCCGGGATACTCGTACACTTGGCGTAGCGCCCCCAGCATCTAGGGCGTCCAAACGACCCCTCAGACGTTCGTTGTCCCCTACCAACGTCATCAACAGTTCTTCTAGCCGACCCACTTGATTTATGATCCGCCTCGCCGTTTCGACCTCAACACGACCGTCCAAAACTATGTCGTTCAACTCCGACGTCATCGCCTTCATCTGCTTAATTGCAGAATGAGCACCACAGGGCCCAGAAGGGGAAACTGTGGAGACTGCTGGTACCGGAGTTGAACTCCTCCCTAAGCCACCGTACAAGCTAGTAACGCTGCCAACCAAGCTACCCATGCTGCCAACGTCAGTCCTTATGACAGTCTTTCTCCTAACCTGTCCCAAAACCAGCTTCGGTTCAACAAACACCTTTCCTCCCGATTTGGGAGAGCCGGGTTTGAACCGCTTTCCGTCCTCGTTTACTGTCGACTCTCCATTGTCCATGTCCGAGTCGGAATGACGAAGTCTACTACCACCGGTGGGTGGCACCTCCTCCGTCATGTCGACTTTGTCCGGCCCACTGACATCCGTATCCGTCCCGCGTTCGTCCCCTGTGCCGTCAGCTGGTTTCAACCTAGCACACCTTGGACCCGCGCCCCTTTTGGGCTTAACCATCTTACCCGACCCCTAACCAAGTACCGACCGACTGCTTAAAAACCGTCCCGAAGCAGTAAAAATCGACCCGGGCAGTACGTACTGCCAAATACGTAAGCAAAAATCGAACTGTGTACCGACCGATAACAGTTACCCGTACCGAACAGTACCCCGACAAACTGTTTACCGACCCACAGAATCGCCAAACGCACTAAAAAGCTAACGGCCCTAATCGCAACCGATGCGACGGTATCAATTTACGAATCAAAAAAACCACACTCACACTACGAACCGCGATTAAAAATTTTTAATTACGGACAGACGGACACGCCGCGGACAGACGGACACTGCTACGGATAGACGGATACTGACGTGGACAGACGGACACTGCCACGGACAGACGGACAACCGACTGACACAACCGCGGACAGACGGACGCTGCCACGGAAGGACAGACAACCGACGGAAGGACGGACAACCGAAGGAAGGACGGACAACTTATAACTGACGGAAGGACGGACACTAAGACTACTAGTGAACCAAACAGTTGTACTGGTTGCGTATACTTAATAGTTTTTAAAAAACTAGTAGTTATACGCACCCACTCAACTACGTACTGCACTAACTTCAGCGGAAGTTAGCCAAGACACTTGTACTGCACTACCTACCGACCGACTAGCACAGACACAAACCGGAACCGGAAGTGAACCGTTTTACCGACAAAATCCGATTTTTTTGCACTGCCTTGCCGACCGGAAATTAACACTATTACTGACCCGAAATGGCAAGCCACTAATGGCAACCACGTTCACACTTACCACTGCCACTCACCACTACCTTACCACAAAAAGTGACTTTAACCTCACAATTTGCCGGAGATTATTTTTGTTCAGCGGAGCACCCGATCAGCGGAGTCTCAACTTTACAAAAAAAAATCACACACACACACTATCAGTTCTATTCACTTAGAAAATTCAAAAATCAACTGATTAACGCGACGCTTTAGAAAAACACAACCGTACACTTCAACAGTCAAACAACGAATGAATGATATACGAGTAGGCAATACTACGAAACGCTTTCAAAAACTGCAAACAAGCAGCGTGTTATCATAAAAGTTGGCCATACTTTGAGCCAATTTGATTTCGCCACACATAGATATTATAGCAGGACATACATCCAGCATTACATTTAATGTAAATGCACAATCTAAAGTATACAAAGCGACAACGTCAAATGGTGTCTCACAGCTATCATCTGGTAAACCGCCAGCTCCCTCAAATCTTTCATTCTCTGTTTGGGTTTGTATAGGACGAAAGGCAGCACGAAAAAAGGCTAAAGCTGGTATTATATCTCTCTTGTAAGTTGACTCAATATTGAAAAGAGTATCAAGCAGTTTACGTAGTAATGAAGAATTTTCAAAGTTAGAGTTTCCCACAGCCACCAATAAGTCAAATAGCATTGGTACTGAAATGCGGCATATTATGTGCAAAACTAAATTGAGTATAGTTTCATAAAGATCTTGGGTATGATCAATAGGTGGATTTGTGCATATGTTTAGATAAAAAGGAGTTGTTTTTTGCAGAAAGGACACCACAGAACCCAAGGCGGATTTCTGATAAAACATATAAGACCAAAATCTAAAAAAACGGGATTTGCAGATCAACACAGTAGTAAACTATATTAACTTACTCATAATGTGTAAGATTCAAAAGAAATTCCAAATCAATTTTAAAGTTATTTGCCTCATGGTGTCATTCTTGTAAAGCTGCACCGGATTTAAAGTGTCCCCCCGCTACCACTAAACTAGTTTAATTGGAGAATATTGAGCGAAGAGCCCAATGTTTATCCTATAAAGAAAACCAATAAAAATTATAGCATTTATAAAAGTTACAAAAAAATAATTATAATTACCAAAGGCGGTACATTCTTCTTAACACCATCTGTCACTACTGTAAAATTTAAGTTTTTAAAGGATTTTTTTCGGATTCTGTGGAACATACGCAAGTTTTAATATAACATTATAAGATAATATTTAAGAGTTTACCTTTAGTTCTTTAACAATATTCGTAATATTGGTAATCATTTGAAATAGTCAGTTTTGACGACAAAAGCTATCTCTAAGTCTGTCTCGCAGACGTGAAGCTTCTCGGAGTGGTTCTGCAAACTCACTTCATCGCTATTTCCAATATCGTTGGAAGCTTGATATTGGTCTAGAATAACATCCTCCATTAATAAGCCATGGGCCTGTCTAAAATTATGTAGTGTAATGCAAACATTAATAATTTTTCCAGCAGTCTGTGATGTTGTGTGTAGCCCAATTGACAAACATCTAAATGTTGATTTTAACACAGCGTTAAGTCGTTCAACCAAGAATTATTCGCATTGTTCAACTCATACCTTAGCTGCAACAATGCATTTATGCGGGAAGCTTCCCATATATAGGAGTCATGTGCTGCTCCTCTAAATCTGGCAAGTCCACCAAGGATTTTTAAATTAAAATCGCAAATCTAAAAATGATAAGTTAATTAATTTCTTTTTTTTCTTATATAAAAACACTTAGGTAAGAATAGGACTAACCAACTGCACATTTTTGGAATGATATCCTTTTCGGTTAAGGTAACAGCTCTCCACTTCTCCTTTTGGTCGCTTGATACGCACATGTGCACAATCCAAAGCGCTAATCACTCCAGCAAAACCGGTCTCCTCATAAAACCTTTAAAGTCATTTAAGTAATATACTCGTATGTATAATTCAATGATATATAAACTACACATTTACCTTTCTTTGATAGCATCATATGCGTCAATATTTGGAAACTTAATCCACTTCGGCGTCAGTTTTTGCTCCAGTATGTCTGCTACTTCTTATACAGCCCGACATACGACAGCCCGACGACTGTCCGATGTCTATATGAAATGAGCCTGTTGCAAAAAAATGTAGGGCTGCACACATTCGAAGCGGCTGTGGAATAAAAGTCTTCCTTACGCCCTTGTTCAAGTGCGTGCTTAATTCTATTAGCATAATATTTGCTGTTGTCTTGGTTAGCCGGTAAAGTTCACGGAATATATTATCCGGCATATTAAAGGGATCAGTTGCATCCCGAAGTTATTTCCGATAACGCCGCAACATATTACGTCGGTCGTGTTCTTCCGCAGATAAAGAAGCATATTGAACATTTTTCACAAATTTAAATTAAAATTATTTTAAGTTCTTATATTTTCATACACACAATTTAATGTTTACTTTTATTTGCTTTGTTAGTTTTTATTTTTTGACAGCTGACTTAGAATATTCCAATAACAACGTAACCAGTGTTGTAAATTTTCACACTAAGAGACAGACACAGTTTTTACTCACAACAGTGGGATTTTTTGTTTCATACTTTTTCGATGCGATAACTTTTCACATAAAATACAGAACACGAGTACAGGTCTATGTCGCACTGCCTTTTGAAATTCCTATATATATTTTTTTTAATAGGTACACAGAGAATATTTGTTTAAAAGAAACCAAAAATGTTGAGAAAATTTCGAAGACTTGATAAACTAAATTACGCAAAGCAGTTGAATCTGCTATAAATTAAACTTTTTCTATAAATTACATACGTCGCCTCCATTTGACAACATTATAGCTGTCTTTTATGGATTTTTTTTTAATTTTAAAAAATATCCATAAAAAATTTTTTTTAAGTTTTTGGTAACATACCAATTAATAACCTCTGAAATTTGTTATCTCTTTAAGTTTTGATATTTTTTTGTTTTTTTAAGAAATGGATTACTTATTTGTTTTAATAATCTTCAAACTTATGGATAAAAGAGATTAAATGTTCTTCACATTTTTTTTTACATTTTCAGAATGTAAGATTTAAAATTTTAAAACAACAAAATATATAAAGTTTTACCATATTCTTCGTCAACTCAACTATTTTCCCTTTTAGTCATTCATAAACGCATTCATACAAAATTAACACAAACCCATTTAATATCGGCATTGTGTTACGTCCATGAATTTCGATCAGTGTAGTACAACTAACACATGCTCATAAACACTATTATTAACTCAATTCTCTCGATGGCCATCACTGCACTAAACACACCATCAGGTATAGAAATTAATAGATTTTTTTGTTTTTCTAAAACTTAACAATTATTCCCAAATTAAGAAGAATTTATTAATATATCCTTAATACAGTAATTAAAATTAGTTTTCGCTCAACTTGCTGTAATGTAATTATATTTACGTATTCGCATAGTTATCGAATCTATGTTCTGTATTTAGTGGAGACACCAACCCTATCAATATAAAGATTAAAGGCTTGGTGACAAATTCTTTTTGCAAAATATAATTCATATATTATAATATATTTCCGTTTTTAACGAATATCGATCTTGAATATTACATAACCCAAAGTCCTTTTTTTGACTTCGTATGTGTTAAATGCAAATCTTCGTCGTTCCCGTCTAAAATGTTTTGCAATGATAATTCATCCTCTGATTATCTTCATATTGCGAATATGTTTGCTGATTTTTTCCAGTCCACGTATAGCAACTCTATTTCAAATACTTTAACCGTCGCTAACTATCCACATATAATAAAAGTTGCATCGGTATCAAATATTCCGCTTTTTGATACGGAAACTGTTTTTAAGTCTCTGATTCAGTTGAAATTTTCGTACAAGCCTGGTCCTGATGGTGTTCCTGTTTGTATTTTGAGAAACTGCGCTCAAATAAGTGTGACCATAATGTGTATTTTCAAAAATCTTTTGCAAATTGCTTATTTTCCTACTTCTTGGAAAGAATCATTTATCACACCTTTGTATAAGTCAAGTGGTAAGGCGAATGTACTTAACTATAGGGGAATAGCAGAGCTAAGTGTTACTCCTAAGTTAATTGAAAAACTTGTTACTGATTATCTCTCTTATCAACTAAAGTTGACTATGTCTCCATTTCATCATGGCTTTTTTAAATCAAGATCAACAGTTACTAATCTTCTAGAATTTTCAAATCATGTTTTCAAAGTTTTCGTCCGTGGTGAGCAGACAGATGTGACAAACACTGATTTTAGTACAGGTTTTGACACGGTGGATCATAATATTTTACTCCTCAAACTAAGACTAATGGGCATACATTAATCTACTATTTTGTGGATAGAATCGTATCTCATATTTAGATCTCAAAGGCTCATGTTTCGCAATATTGAATCTAAAATTACAAGAGTTACTTCTGGCGTTCCCAAGGCAGTCATTTGGGTCCGTTATTGTTGTTACTATTCATAAATGATCTTCCGACTTTAATTTCGAATTGTAACGTCATCTGCATGATGTTATTTCACAGTTTCAATGACATAAATGGTCATATAATGTGAACTTGATGGAACTGAATCTTAAGAAATGTAAACATATGGTATTTCACAAAAAGAAAATAATTTCTAACGAGTATTGCATTAATGGAATAGTTTTGGAAACCGTTCAAATATTTCTGGATCTTGGTGTACTTATGGATAGGAAACTTGACTTCATTGGTAATATTAGTATGATTGTCAATAAGGCAAGATCTTTTCTTGGTTTCGTTAAAAGGTGGGCTAAGGAGTTTTCAGATCCATATGTTATTAAACAGCTTTATACAGCACTTGTAAGACCAATTTTGGAATTTGCATCAATAATATGGAATCCATATTACCAGGTTTACGCCAAGGCAATTGAGTCTGTGCAGAAAAAGTTTTTGCTATTCTATCTACGTGGTTTAGGTTGGAGTTATGATGACTTGCCATCATATACTAATAAACTAAAGTTTATCACACTTCCAACTCTTGAGAGTAGGAGGACCATGTTGGGTGTCACCATTGTTTTCAACCTTGCGAATGGTGACGTTACTCGGAGTTTCTTTTGTCGAATTTAAATTTAATTTTAACATTTGGACTATTTTAGGACTAATTTTGCTAATTCTTATCCTTTCCGCAGAATTTGTCATGATTATAATGTGTTACAAAACTTCGTTGATTTTAATTGTAATGTATTGAAAGTAAAGCGCGATATAATTGAATACCTCAATAATACTATATTAGTGAGACCAATTTTTCAGTACATTTTGATGCATAGAGCCCTTTTAGGTTGGCAACTCTGGTTTTTGGGGCTGGCAACACTATTTTTTAACAAAGTCACAAACCTAAATGCCATGCAGTTTGACAGTTTTTTTCTGTTTGAATCAGTTTTTATACAGATTGGCGGTATTTGAATAACCCATTAAATATTATTATTATTCATGTTCAGAAACCTAAATGCAGTTTTTCATGCAGCTTGGCAGTTCTTTACTGTTTGTATCACCTATTAATTACACCCTATACCACTATGTCGTTTGGGTATAATGACTTTGTGCTGCTGTTTGTAACAACCAAAAATATTTGACCTACACCCATCTTTAATTATATCGATCGAATCAGAATAACTATCTGATTCGATTTAACGATGTCCGTCCGTCCGTCCGTCCGTCCGTCTGTGTGTCCATGTAAAGCTTGTAATCAAACTGCAGGTCGCAAATATGAATATATTTTGACGAAATTTGGTATTTGATCTTTTATTCGCCATGGGATGAACGCTATTGAAATTGGTGAGAATCGGTCCATGTTCAGACCTAGCCCCCATACAAGTGACCCCTATGAAATCAACATATATTGCCATAAGATCCAAATTATCATACAAATCTTAGTCAAATTGGGTTTGTATGTATATATTACATCCATTAATCAGTAGTCCAAAATGATCCCTATTGGACAACTCTTAGTCATAGGCCCCATATAGAGCTGCTTCCCGATCTTCACTTAAATCTATCAAAAAACAAAAATATTGCACTGATTCTTCTCAAATTTTGTTTGTATATATTTTTGCAAAATACAAGAGACTTTACCAAACATGGTCAGGATCGGTCCATTTTTGGGCCTAGTCCCCATATAGATATAGCATCCGATATGAACTTTTTCATATCTGCAGCCGAAAAAATTAATAAAAATCCCACTCAAATTTGGTTTATGCTTATTTTCTATATCCAGCTAGTTGGGCCTGAGAGATAGGGTCTCTAAACGCATGGTATAGGGTATCGTATAGTCGGTCTAGACCGACTATAATTTTCTTACTTGTTAATATTCAAGTGTATATATTCCGTTGGCAGCGCTAAATTAAGAACATTTAAATTTTTATAAACAAACCAAAAGCCTGATGCATGAAACACATAGACGATAGCGGCTACACGAACACACGACTTCAAATGCTGCTGGCGGCAATTGTAGTCGTGTGGTCACCTACTTAAATTTTTTGCAAACGACAGCAACATATAACAATAATATAAACAGCTGTTTTTGTACAAATGCATTTTTAGTAGTGCCAATTATGTTTTTTTTTTGCCTTATTCAAATAGAAAATATAGGATGGGAAAGATGTAGGGTTTTTGATGGAACGGAAATAATACAAAGTCTTAAATGTAAGGGATATAATCATCTTGCAAGAGAATGCAGAAACCAAGAGGTATGTTTAAAATGCCATGGCAATCATAAGACTAAAGAGTGTGATAAAGAGCAGATCATAAAATATATTAATTGTGTGCGAATGAACATTAAACTAAACATGGGAAAATCACCTAACCAATAACAAAGAGTGTCAAGTTTATCGAAATAAACTTAATATGAAAAAGAAGAGAATTGGTTTAGTAATGTGACAATTAAAGAATATCCGTGGACTATACACAAACGTACAAGGCTTAATTAATAATTTTAATCAGGTGGAAGTAATTGCTGCAACGGAAAACCTCGAATTTATTATTTTATCGGAGACACATTTAACCAAGGATATTGAAGACGGTGAAATGATGATACAAGACTTTGACCACATAGCGTCATTGTCTAACTCTTCACGGACTGGAGGTGTAATTATATACTTTAAAAGATCATGGAGAATGACAAAAATATTCGAGAAAGTTGAAAATTTCAAGTAGTGGATATTAGTTTGCTTAGCAGAATATGATAACAGACGTATGTTAACTGCAGCAGTATATAGATCACCGAGCAGTACGGAGGCCGAATTTTGCGAAGTTTTTGATGAAACAACAACTGTGATAACAACTATGATATAATAATATGTGGAGACTTTAATATAAAGGGTCCGCCATCTAACGTTTTTTTTTTCAACTAGTGCTTATTTCGTGAATGGTAACACTTAGCTCATGTCTGATTTGACAGATAATTAGATTTATCCTTCCGCTGAACGAATATGGTTGTGTATACGCTTGAACAACGCTGGAAAATATTGCGACATTACTTTGAAAATCATACATATGTTGCAGAATGTGTGCGAAAATTGCGTACGGATTTTGGAAGAAGAGAAGCACCGTCAGCTCCATATGTTCGTTATCTTGTGAAAAAAGTGAAGGAAACTGGCATCCTCATCGATAAACCAAAGCGTGGAAAGCGAAAAACAGTGCGTACACCCGAGAATATTGCTGCTGTGGCAGAAAGTGTGCGTGAAGCGCCATCAACATCAATTCACCGTCGTTCTCAAGAATTGAACATTTCGGAGGCATCATTGAGACGAATTTTGCATAAAGACCTTGGTATGACGCCATACAAAGTCCAATTGGTTCAGGAGTTGAAGCCAACTGACCATCCAATGCGTTTTCACTTCGCTAAGTGGGCCTGCGATCGACTTACAGAAGATGCCGATTTTGCAAAAAAAAAAAATCATCTTCTCAGATGAAGCTCATTTTGATCTTGGCGGGTATGTAAACAAGCAAAATTGTCGCATTTGGGGCACAGAAAACCCGCACGCATACATTGAAAAGCCGATACACCCAAAACGAGTCACTGTTTGGTGCGGATTTTGGTCCAGAGGCATAATTAGGCCATTTTTCTTCGAAAATGAGCAAGGAGTGGCCGTTACAGTCAATGGCGATCGTTATCGGGCCATGTTGAACGAATTTTTGTTCACAAAAATTGAAGAGAAGTATATTGGCAACATTTTATTTCAACAGGACGGCGCTACGTGCCACACAGCCGAAGCTACACTCGATGTTTTGCGCCCTGTTTTTGAAGATCGCATTATCAGCCGCAGAGCTGATGTCGTTTGGCCACCTCGGAGCTGCGATTTGACAACGTTGGATTATTACTTGTGGGGTGCCCTCAAAGATAAGTGTTACGCCAACAAGCCAGAGATAATTGACGCTTTAAAGGACAATATTCGTGAAGCCATTGGTGAAATACAGCTGCACACAATCGATAATGTGCTAAAAAATTGGAGCGATGGTGTAGGCTACTGCATGGCCAGCCGAGGCAGCCAGTTGAATGAAATTATTTTCCATTATTAACCGGAAGGATTGTGCTTTCAAATAAAAAAAGAAATTTGAGATAATATTCAGTAGTTTTTTTTTATAGCATTTTCAAAAAAAAAAAAGTTATTTGGCGGACCCTTTAGATTGGTCGCAAAATGTTTTTTATAAGAATAGAATTGAAAGCAGTTTAAACGATAATGGATTGAAACAAATCGTAAACAATTATACACGGGTAACAGAACATTCCAATACTATAATTGATTATGTTATAACAAATAGCCATAATGTGACGATAGAAAATATTTGCAATAATAATATAGCAGATCACGAATCTTTGTACATAAATATTGAAAATAAATACATTAGTCAAAAGGAAACAAATATTAAGACTCAAGATATATTTAAATATAATAAGAATTTATTCAACAGACAATTATATGCAATATTAAAGTATAACAAAGATAATGGTGTAAATGAAAACGCAGTAGTGCTGGATAAATCTCTTGAAGAAGTGATCAAAAAATTTACTAATAAAAGGACAATACAACATACAAATGGTGCAAATAAGTGGTTTAATAATGAACTTCGTGTATTAAAAAGAGAAAAAATTATAAAACAGCAAATCGCAAGGTATGAGAACACTGACGAAGCGTGGTCAAATTATAGATCGATAAGAAATGTATATAAAGTAAAAATTGAAAATGAGAAAAACAAATACATAAATAATAAAATAAATAACGCAAAAGATCAAAAACAAATGTGGAAAGAAATAAAAAACCTAGTATTTGAAAAGAAACAACCTGTGATAAAAAATGTGATATTTAACCATATAGAATATAATGATGACAATCAGATAGCTAGGCATTTTAACAATTATTTTGTCAGTAGTATTAGATCAATAAGAGAATCGATTGAGAAAGTGCAATACGTTAACAACATAAAACCAATAACACACAAATTCAAATTTCGCGCAATAACGAATTTAGAACATAGGGCCATAATAATGCAACTAAATAATAAACCAGACTATCGAGAATAATTATAATTGATAATTGGAACATAACGGGAAATATTTTGTTAAGTATAATAAATAATTCTTTAAAATATGGAGAGTTTCCGGAAAATTGGAAGGAATCAATGATAACACCAATTGAGAAGATAGCAAACACAAAGAAATGTGAAGAATATCGTCCGATAAATACATTAAAAACGTGTGAAAAGATTTTAGAAAAAGTGGTAAAAATACAATTAGAAAATTATATTGAGAAATACTCGTTGTTATCAAAATATCAATCTGGGTTCAGAAAAAAATTTTCGTGTGAAACCGCAGTTAATTATGTGATAAATCGGTGGAAGAAAGTAGAAAAACATAATAAAATAATGACAATTTTTTTGGACTTTAAAAGACCATTTGAGACCATAGACAGGGAAATAATGTTAAAGAAACTTTATATGTACGGAGTACAGAACACCGAGCTAAAATGGTTTAAATCATATTTAACGAATAGGAAACAAATTACAAAGGTTAATGGTATAAAATCCATTTCAATTGAAAATGAGTTCGGTGTTCCACAGGGATCAATATTGGGTGCACTATTATTTAGTATGTATATAAATGATATGCCTAACATATTAAACAAATGTGAAATTATTTTATATGCGGATGATACTCTCATATACACGGAAGGAGATAAGGAGATCCAATGCCAAAACAATATGACGCAGGATATAAAGAATATTAATATATGGTTAAAAATGAATAAACTGAAACTAAATGAACAGAAAACAAAAATAATAGAAATAAATATGACTAGCAATGCAAACTTTATAATAAATGGTGAAATAATAGAAAAAGTGCGACAAATAAATTACCTTGGTTTCATTAAAATTCAACGATCACATATAGTATATTTGTAAGAAAATGGTTGTTTCAAAAGAATTAGGAATAAAATATCACCAATGACAGCTATAAATATATATAATACCATGATAAAACCACACTTGGAATATGGTTCGACAATTATATATACATGTTGTAGAGCAGCACATTGCATAAGCAATGCGGACAATTCTAAATTATGTAGGAGATGTACAGCCGTATAGACTGAAAATTTTAGAATACAACGAGTCGCCACAACGGCAATGCAGCGATCACTTTTCTACAAAGGACTTAAATTATATAACTTAATTCCAAATAATATAAAAAATGAGAGACATGAATGTGTCTTTTGAAGAGAATGTGTAAAATTTATAAGAAATAATGTGTTTTTATAGAGCTAAAATTGAAAATTAAACTATTTATGAAATATGTAAACATTGTGAACATTAAAAGTATTAAAAATACTGATAAATAAAATTAATAAATAATTCCAAAAACAAAGTTCGTACAGCTTATGCTGCAACAGAGCTTATCCCGTGGTTCGTACCAGGGATGAGTAACCTCTAGCATATGCGGACCTATGCAGGATGGATTTATTTCTATTATTATTATTATTATAGAAAAACATGCATGATTCTATATAAACTTGACTTAAATATACAATTACTAATTTATAATGCATTATTTTAACGTAAAAATAAATAAATATATTTATTTGACCCCTTTTGATTATTAGTAGAATTATAGCATTTCATTTTGCGATTTTTTTTTAACAAAATAAAATATTTCATAGCACTAATTTCTTTTACATATTTTGTTATATTGTCAACACTATCTTTGTTTTGTAGCCAACAAAAATAGAAATTATCCTAGCTGTGCAGCTGTGTTGGTGTCAAAATAATCGTTTTGATATGAACGTGTGTATTGTATTTTTGATAGGCTGTAGTCGTGTAGCCGCTGTCGTCTATGTGTTTCATGCATCAAGATATTTAAAATTATGAAAAAGTTGGTGGGTTGTTAACTTAAGTGGCATCACTCTTTATAAAGAAATGTAAAATGATTTATTGTGTATTCGTGTATATTTCAGAAATTATTGCTTTATAGTAAGCTTTCTTTTTTATTATTCCTAACTGAAATAATAAGTAAGATTTCGAAGTGAAAATGGATATTTTCGAAGTATTACAAACCGAACTTACATTTCCTGTACAATTTAAACTGGTATATCTTATTTTTGGAATCTTTGTAAACGAATACAGCAGCCATTTTGTAAATCCGATGTAACAACAAAGTGTATACAAAATATGTGAAAAACTATATGAAATTTTGCTGAAATATATGAAATAAATTATATTTGAAAATTAATAAATTCAGTGTAGTAAAAATGTAAGTCTAATCAAGAGTATTTGTTAGTGTGCGAATTTAATTTTTTTTACTGTGTTTAGGGAATATAAAAAACCTGAGAATAATTTTTTGACGTAATTATTTAAATGCTGAAATATCTTGTTTTAAATCATAAAATATAAATAAATATTATAGCCATATATATAAAGAAATAGGCGTACATATAAATATAGGTATATATAAATATGTTTTACGCAGTAATAAACTAATATACATAATTTTTGTAATTGACCTGCGCAAAAATCGGGATTCCTTTCTGTTCACATTAGTTTTAATCTCTTTAAAATTGTTTAAACATAATTTCAATAAGCGACAAATTCTTAGTCTGAATGCATTTATCCGTTTTAGAAAGATATCGATAGTATGTACAACTAATTTTCGGTGTGGGAACAACTCGAATTAACTCCAAACACACTTATCTCACCAAAACAATATGTATTATCTTAGGTCCTTTAAGGACCAGTGTTATCAAAGTTTGAAATCTGTGAAGGTATCCATAAAATATTATTTGGAACGTGTGGAAAATGATTTATATTTATTAAACTGGAAAAACGTGTGTGAAGTTATCCACAGAATTTTATGTGGAACGTGTGTGGAATATGTTTTATATTTTTATTGAGTTGATAATATAACTCATAAAAACAAAATTTTTATTGAAATTCTCTTTTTCCTTATGCATATGAGTTTTGAATCTCTCCGTGACTGTGCGTGACTTTGCATGACTTAAAATTAATCTTTGGTCACAAGTCTATGGACAAAGATTCAGATCGATCGGATGAGGGGAAGTTAGGTTTCAATCTCTCCGTGGCTGTGCGTGACTGTGTCAAGTTTAATCTTTTTTCTCAGCAATTCTATCGACCAAGTTTCAAATCGATCGGATAAGGAGAAATGGGTTTTAAATTAATCCGTGACTGTGCGTGACTATGCGTGACTGTGTATGACTGTCTAAAAATTAATCTTTGGCCACAACAAGTCTATGGACAAAGTTTCAAATCGATCGGATGAGGGAAGTGAGGTTTTAATATTTCCGTGGCTGTGCGTGACTTTGTCGAAGTTAATCTTTCTTTACAGCAAGTATATCGACCAAGTTTCAGATTGATTGGATGAGGTTAAATCCGTTTTAAATCCCTCCGTGACTGTGTGGGACCGTGCGTGACTAACTCAAAGTTAATCTTTTTTTCGCAGCAAGTGTATGGACCAAGTTTCAGATCGATCGAATGGAGGGAAATGGCATTTAGATCACTACCCCACTACCCCAAAATTAATCTGTAGCCACAAGACTATGGGCCAAATTTTAGATCAATTGGATAAGGGGGAATGGGGTTGCCCCACGACAGACAGGCAGACAGAGAGTATGAGTTAAACGAAAGAGTTTAAAAAAGCAATTTTTTTTTTTTTAATTAAATATTCTTCCTTTATTTACATATTTTAACAAATTTTGATATTTACATATGAGATCTTATCTTTACATATAGATATTGCAACAAATAATACATAGGATCTAGAGATATTAAATAGTTTTTATATTATTTTTAATGATTTTTAAAGGAAAATGGGAGGAAAAAACCTTTATATGATTTAATAAATTCAAATACTATCTGAAAAATATTTATGTGCTTATAGGAGGTTTATTTGAAATAATAGACCTCTATAAGCATATAATTTTCAATTTGGTGATTTCTTTTTAATTTTACGTTATTTCTCTACATTCTCTTATCAGTGGGTAAGAGGAATTTTCAATTTTGGTAAAGTAATTGTTATTAATCCTTGCTATGAAATCGATAATTTTTTCATAACCTGTTTCTTCATGAAGAAGATTTGTAGGATACCTCCAGGGCTTTTTATTTCTCATTTTAAGACATTTGTTTTGTGTAATTTGTAAGCGTTTTAGGTGGCAGTTGGCAGCGTCACTCCAAATAGGGCACGCGTATGTTAATATCGGCCTTATAACACTTTTGAAGAGTAGATTTTTGTTTTTGGGGTTTAGAAATGACCTTCTTTTTAGTAGTGGCCATAATGCTTTAAATGATTTTATAGCTTTTTGACACGTAGCCATAATATGTTGTTTAAATGTAAGCTTTTTGTCCAAGACAACTCCGAGATATTTGACCTCGTTAAGTACATTTATGGTATTATTTCCAATAAGAAGATGACGTCTTGGCAGTCTTTTGGGAGATTTCTTGGATGGAAAAATTATTGCTTGGGTCTTGTTTGGATTAATTTTGATTTTCCATTTGTGAAAATATTTACTGCAATTTACAAGTCCCTTTTCCATTTTCTTCAGGAGTGCGCTTGTAAGTTTGTTTGAAGAAATTAACGCAGTATCATTTGCGTAATAAGCAATTTTCATATATTTTGGGACTTTGAAATCGGATGTATATATCGGGTAAAGCAATGGCGACAAGACTGATCCTTGAGGTAACCCTATGGTAATGGTTTTTGGAGATGATGTTTCATTATTAATCGCAACTTTAAAGCTACTGCCGTGAATGAAATCTGAAATAAGTTTGCATAAATATTTTGGTATATTTGCATCAAGAAGTTTAAATACTAGGCCATTATGCCAAACGGTGTCAAACGCTTTTTCAATATCTAACAATATTAGACCCGTTGAACGTTTATTGTTTTTATTTGTTATTTGATTTTTGATTCTGTTTATTTGGTGCGTAGTGCTATGCCCTTTTTTAAATCCAAATTGTTCTTTGGCAACAATAGAATTGGTCGTTACAAATTCACTAAGACGAGAATGTAGTATTTTTTCAAATATTTTACCTAAGTTACTTAATAGACTAATAGGTCTGTAGCTGTTTGGGTTATTTTTTGGCTTACTAGGTTTGTTTATGGCTATAACCTTAGCATTTTTGAAATGGTTTGGGAAATAGTTGAGTTTGATGCAGCTGTTAAATATTATAACCAGTAATTTAAGAGCTTTGAGTGGTAGTTTCTTTAAGAGCAGGTTGGGAACATTGTCAAAACCAGGGGATTTTGAGGGTTTTATTGATGAGACAATATTCATTACTTCTTCAAGAGATGTATAAATTGCAGATTCAGAACTGGGGTTTTCCTTTTTAAAATTATTTACTGTTGTATTTATTAGTGTATCTGCCGAGTGGTTATAGTTCGAAGTGAGGTTATTTGCTTGGACATATGTATTTGCCAGGACTTCAGCCTTGTCCTTATCAGATGTTATTTTTGTATTTCCAACTTTAAAGTGAGCGATTTGATTTTTTCCTTTTCCTCGCAAGTTCCTGCTTATTTTCCAAAATGATTTATCACCTGGTTTTAAATTGGATAATAATTGAGACCATTTCTTATTGCGCTCCGAATTAATACTTTTATCAATCATGTTACTTAGAAACTTAGTACATTGATTATAAAAAGTTTGCTCGGCTATATTTGAAGATCGTTGGCTTTTTCTTTTAAAGCTTCTTCTTAGTTTAATATATTTCACAGTACTTTCTGGTAATGTGTAATTATTTTGTTGAGTTATTTTAGGTGTGGACACATCCCTTGCTTCGAAAACTACATTTATAATTTTTTGGATTTCCTGATCAATAACTACCTTGGTATTGTATATATCAGAATATAACGTGATTTTATTGTCTAAAAAATTCATAAAAATGTTCCAGTTGGTTGCACTATAATCATAATAATTGAGGTCAACCTGCAAGGCCGTTGATCTTTTAAGTGTACATATAATGGGGCGATGGTCTGATGGTATTTCGTAATCCATTGTTTTTACGTCTATATCTAAAGCAGAATTGCTTAAAATAATATCGACTGTGGATGCTTCGCGATTGTGTTGATGGGGGAATAGGGTTGGACTATTAGGGTAGTGAATGAAAAAATTGCTTGATTGCTGTAGGTTGTTGAGTGCAATTCCTGCAGTATTATTTGAACGGCAATTCCAAGAACAATGTTTGGCATTTAGGTCACCAAAAACTATATATTCTTTGGTGGAAGGTGTTAGGTTCAAGATATCAGCACAGAAGTTATGAGTATATCTTGGTGAATATAACGAAGATACAACAATAGGTCTATTATTTATAATAACTTCAATTGAGATGTTTTCGATTGATGATGTGTTTGATATAAAGAGGTTTTTATGAGCGACAGATTTATGAATTAACAGAGCTACTTCTCCTCCTCTTGCATCTGTTCTGTCACTTCTATATAATTAATAATTTTTAAAATAGGGTCTATGATTTTCTGAAAAAAATGTTTCATTCAAAGACGCTATTTTAATATTTTCTCGTTCAATTAGTATCTCAAATTGTTTTAATTTAGAAAAGTTTGAAATGCCATTAGCATTCAAGTGAAGCATTTTGAATTCGTTTAAATTATTAGTATAATTCATGGGCGTATTTTACCATTGACATTATGATAAAATATACGTCGGTAATTGAATAGCAGACACAAACCAACAATGAAAAAAACAGCACCAATCAGAAGACACAATTAATGTTCTATCAAGTATTATATACATATATACTTTATTAGATGTTTAATATCCGATGTATAAATAAGTAATACAATTAATTTAACAAAATAAAACTTATAAAAAACGTGTTTTAGGTTTAACAACTCAAAGGCAAGAGAGTTTTTTTTTTAGAACAAAGAATAAAAGAAAGAATGTAAAGAAATACAGTGTTGTCAATTCAACGTTATTAAAATAAGATTATCATATCTCAACACTCCTCCATAATCTTATTACTATAATTTTACATTTCAATATTAAGTAAATTTTTAAAGAAACAGTATTTAACCTTAGCAAGTGGTTTCGTAAAAATGTCCGCTATTTGATCATCAGATTGTATATAATGCAGTTGTATCTTCCCATCTTGAATTTGTTGCCTGATGTAATGGTACTTTAATTCAATGTGTTTAGATCTTTTGGTTTCCATCTGCTCAGCAATGCATTTTGCTCCTTGATTATCAACATTTATAACGAACGATTCATTACCACAAGTAACTTCAAATTCATCTAATAGCCTTTTCAGCCAAACACCTTCTTGGGCAGCAGTACTTAATGCAACATATTCGGCTTCCGTGGATGATAAGCTTATAGTTTTCTGTTTTGTAGTTTTCCAAGATAATAAATTTTCATGGGATTTAAAGCAATAGCCTGTCGTACTTTTTCTGTCTTCAGCTTCACCCCAACTAGCATCTTAGTAACCACGTAAAGGCAAGCCTTGTTTCGATTTTCTGTATATCAATCCATCATCTTTGGTTGAATTTAGATAACGAAATATTCTCTTAATAGCATTTATATGAACGCCACCGAAACTCTCCTGATATCTACTTAATGTATTAACCGCGTAAGTAATATCGGGTCTTGTCCAAATGCTTAAATACAGTAAACTACCCATAGCCTGACGATACTTATGTAGATCCCATTCGGAACTGTCGCAATTTTCCTCTCCACTATTCCAATTCTTTTCAATAGGAGTATCCTTGAATTTTGAATTTTCAAAACCAAAACGCTTCAATAAACTGATAATATTCACAGTTTGTGTCAATTTCAAATCTCAATTATCTAACTTCATTATCTGCATTCCAAGGAATTCTCTCAGTTCACCCAAATTTTTGATTTCAAATTGTTCCTTCAAAAATAATATGATATTTGCAATCTCACATTCATCATCCCCACATAAAAGAATATCATCGACGTATAGAAGTAAAAATAAATATCTTTTCTTGTACAAACAATAATCATTTTCCGATCTCACAAAGCCATATTTTAAAATCTTTGAATTAAATTCCTTATTCCAACACAAAGCACTTTGTTTTAAGCCATAAATCGATCTATTTAGTTTACAAAGATTAACTTCAAACGGTGGCGGTACTGTCATGAAAATATCCTCCTTTAGCTCCCCATTTAAAAAGGCACATTTAACATCCAATTGATGTATTTTCAAATTGTTTTGCAATGCCATTGATATAAAAGTACGTACCGTGACACTATTGGCAACTGGTGCATATACATCACTGAAAGAATCTGATTTCTGTCTACAACCGCGTGCAACCAACCTTGCCTTTTTACGTGTACTACCGTTTCCACAATTTTTGATGTTGAAAACCCATATCGCATCAATTCTATCTTGGCTTTCATCTTCAACAATCGTCCATTTCTGTTTTTTGTTAATTACTGCTACTTCTTCTTCTATTGATTTCTTCCATTCTTCATCCTGATAGGCTTTTTCGAACGTATTCGGTACATCTAACATTGTTGTATAAGCATACGTCGCAGCGTCATAAACTTCATAGTCATTTAAATGTTTTGGTGTTGTTTTTAATCTAATAGTTCTTTGCTGATCATTATCTTTAAGGACGTTCTTATCTGTGTTATGGTATTGAAAACCAAAATGTTTGCTAGGTGTCTATACTATTAACTACCTTATGGTAACCCTTTAAATAATCAGTATTAATCTTAAGTAACCTTTGTAATTACTATCATCACTATATATTAATTTGATATACATATTTTTAACTATATAATAAAAAGTGATCTTGAACAAACAACATGGTGTCAGGTGAAAATAACTAAAAGCAATTGAAAAATTTATAAAAATTTGAAAAAAAAAAAAGAAAAACAGCAGTATTTGAAAAAAAAAAAACCGAGAGTCTTTATTAAAAATAAAAAGCTTGGTAACAAAACTAAAATTCAAAAAAAAAAAAACTCAAGTGAAAAAAAAATGGCATTGGCTGGTCAAAATAAAGTTGAAATTCAAGAAATGAGTTCTTCTGCAGGCATTATGACGCCTTTCAACATAAACGCCTTCAATGTCGCGGAGGAGTGGAAGAATTGGAGCAAACAGTTCCAAATATTTTTGTTGGCTACCAATTTGGATGGACAGCCAGACAAGAGGAAAGTTGCCCTTGTGCTGCACCACATGGGCCCCGCAACTCTACAAATATTTAATTCATTCAACGATAGCATCGATACAGTGAAATATGCAGACTTGTTAAAGAAGTTTGAGGCGCACTTCATACCGAAAATTAATGTGGCGATGGAGAGGCATATATTTTTTACACGACATCAAAAAATGGATGAAACCATAGTGCAGTATGCAACCGTTTTACGCAATCTGAGCAACACCTGTGATTTTGGTAGTTTGCGTGAGAGTATTATTAAAGACATATTTATATGTGGACTGTCGGATAAATATAAAAACATAAAGGAACGTTTATTGAGTGAAGGGGAAATCAATTTGAAGAAAGCCCTTGAAATTGCAAAAACCATAGAAATGGCAAAGCAAAGTTTAGCCAGCATTCAAAATGGCGGTCAACACGAGCCAGCAGTAGCGGCGTTGCAACATTTCCAAAAGAGACAACAAAATTTTCAACAACAAAAGCAACAGCATCAGCATCATCAAAAGCAACAACAGCAATTTACAGTTGACTGTAAGAAGTGTGGACAGAGACATAAAACAAAATGTCCGGCGGAAGGAGCCAAATGCAATGCATGTGGTAAATTAAATCACTACGCAAAAATGTGTTTTACAAAATCGTACGAAAGGAAGAACAACAACGTCAAAAAATTCGTGAAAGTAGTTGACGAAAATGAAGAAGATACTCTGTTTGTTGGTACAGTAAACGAAATGCGCAGTAAGCTTAATGTATGGAACGTTGCCGTAGAAATAGAAGGAAGACGAATGATTTGCCAAGTGGACACGGGAGCTCAAATTAACCTCATGTCGATAAGTACTTTTGAAACTTTAGGTATTAACAATGTAAATTATAATATTTCAAGTAATGTAGTCACATTTAGTGGCGAGAAATTGCCAGTAGTTGGAAAATTTTTTATAAAATTGTTTTATGAAAATGTAGTTTACTATACATATTTTTACATTCTTAACATGGCATGTAATAACATAATCGGTTTAGAATTAGCGTCAAAAATGAATTTAATTAAATCAATAAATACAGTAAATTGTAATACAATTTTGGAAAAGTATGAGGATATGTTTCATGGATTAGGAGAGTTAAAAGAAAAATGTCATTTACAAATTAGGGAAGATTGTCAGCCAGTGATCGACCCACCTCGTCGTGTACCATTCAGTCTTCATGAACTTTTGAAAAAAGAAATAGAGAGGATGGTAAAGCTAAACGTTATAGTTGAAGTGAAGGAGCCTACGGATTGGGTGAATTCAATTGTGCTTGTTACAAAGTCTAATGGGAATTTAAGGTTATGTTTGGATCCGCGAAATTTGAATAAAGTGATCGTGAGACCCAGATATGAGTTTCCTACAATAGACGAGTGCAAATCTCGTATGAGTGGTTCTAGATTTTTTAGTTTGCTAGATGCAAATTCTGGTTTTTGGACGGTTAGGCTGGACGATGAGTCGTCAAGACTGTGTACTTTTAATACCCCTTTTGGGAGATATCGTTTCTTGCGTTTGCCTTTTGGCATCAGTTCAGCCCCTGAAATTTTTCATGCTGAGATGATAAAACTTTTGGGTGATATACACGGTCTGGTTATATATATGGATGATTTTTTGATCCATGCGCCAACCGTTGAAAAACACGATGAAATTTTACGTCAGGTCATTGAAAGAGGCAGAAAAGTAGGCCTTAAATTTAATCGCTCGAAGTCAGTGATACTTAAATCAGAAATAAAATTTATTGGACACATTTTTAGTGAAAATGGTGTAAAACCGGATGCAGAAAGAGTTAGATCTATTTTGGCAATGCCTGTCCCAACTAATAAGCAAGAGTTGCAGCGTTTTTTAGGCATGATCACCTATTTAGGGTCGTTTATTGACAATTTGTCAAACAAAAATAAACATTTAAGGGATCTGCTAAAAACTGATTCTGTTTGGAGTTGGAATCGTGAACAACAGTTGGAATTTGAAAATTTAAAAAAGGAAATTACTAAGGCACCCGTTTTGACTTATTATGACACGAAAAAACCTTTAGTTTTGTCAGTTGACGCGTCGAAATTCGCGGTAGGAGCAGTAATAATGCATGGAGAAAATCCCATTGCATATGCATCTGCGTCCTTAACGGAAAGTCAGATCAATTACGCTCAAATTAAGAAAGAGTTGTTCGCAATTCTGTTTGGATGTACTCGATTTCACCAATATATGTATGGTAGAAATATTACTGTGGAAACAGACCATAAACCACTCGTTCCATTATTCAAAAAACCTTTATATAACATACCTACGCGTCTTCAAAGATTTATGCTTAGATTGTTATCATACAATTTAACGGTTGTCTATAAACCAGGCAAGGATTTATTTATCGCTGATACCTTGTCTAGGGCACCACTCAAAGAAAAAGTTTTTTCTGAGTTAGATAGAGATATAG
This sequence comes from Cordilura impudica, assembly GCA_963682025.1. Classification (NCBI taxonomy): domain Eukaryota; kingdom Metazoa; phylum Arthropoda; class Insecta; order Diptera; family Scathophagidae; genus Cordilura; species Cordilura impudica. Next base: position 6,828,587 of record OY821522.1, read on the forward strand.
ATTTGCAATGCAATGCAGTAGTAAATCACATAGAGTTACCATCTGATGAAATAGAACAGATTAGAAAAGAAGTTGAAAAGGATCAAGTTTTGCAGAAAATTCTTAATTATATAAAGCAAGGTTGGCCAGATCGTAAAAAACAAATGGACCCGGATGTACGACCATTCTATTCCATAAAAGATGAAATGAACCAGATGGGCGGTATTTTGTTTAAAAATAAACGTATTATAATTCCAGAATCTTTAAGGTCGAAAATGTTGAAATATGTTCATGAGGGTCATATGGGGATTCAGGGTTGTCAGAATTTGGCAAGGGGTTCAATATATTGGCCGAATATAAATAATGATATATATAATATGGTATCAACTTGTGAAACATGCTTAAAGTACAGGAATGCTAATCCCAAAGAGGATCTTAAAAATCATGAGATTATAAGTATACCTTGGTACAAGGTCGGTTGTGACTTGTTTGAGTTTGTCAAAAACATGTATTTAATAATCGTGGATTACTACTCAAAATATTTTGAAGTAGAACTTTTGAGTTCTGGTTACTCTTCAGCACAAGTTATAACAAGATTTAAGTCGCTGTTTGCTAGGCATGGTATTCCAAGAATTCTAATCTCTGATAACGGACCACCTTTTAATTCACAAAACTTTAGACAATTTTGTATTGATTGGGGTATTGATCATACTACTTCAAGTCCTTATTTAGCTCGATCTAATGGTCTTGCAGAAAGGTCTATTCAGATTATTAAAAACATTTTACACAAATGCAAAGATGAGGGTTCAGATCCATATATTGCGTTTTTGCAACATCGTACTACGCCTAAAAATAATTTACCGAGTCCTTCAGAATTACTAATGAGCAGAAAGCTTCGTACAAAACTACCTTCTGTAACAAATAATCTAAAACCAAAAATAGTTAATTCGAAAAATCTAAAGAAACAATTTGAACAAAGGAAATTAAATTCGTCACGAAATTATAACAAAAATTCGATTAATCTAAAACCTGTTACTGTAGGTGAGAAAATTTTTTTTAAGAAAAACCCAACATCATTGTGGTTTAAGGGTGAAATCATTGGAAAATGTGAACAACCCAGGTCATTTATGGTAAAGGATGAGAATGGAGTAGTGTACAGGAGGAATAGGCAGCATATAATGCAACGTATCGCTCGAAAATCCAATAATTGTATAAATGAAAAGATGAAAGAACACAAATTGAATTTTAATAATAATAATGAAAACTTTTATAATGATTTTGAAGTTAGTCTTGAAAATGTTAACAATGACTCTAATATAAACAATGAAAATGTTAATATAAATCATGATAATGTAAATGTTAATATCGGTGGTAATGAAAACGTTAATAAAGAAATTACTACAAATGATAATAATAATAGATATTCAAAATTTGGAAGAAAAATAGTACCTCTAAACAGGCTTAATTTATAAATGTTATTTATTTTAATAATATATATAAACATTAATATTTATATATAGTATACTTTTTAATTAAAATGTTTGGAAAGTTATTTAATTGAAATGTAAATAATTAGTATGAAAACGTAAAGAATTATTATCATAAAAATGTAAATAACTATTATTCCTAATAATTATTTTATAATCAATTTTATTATTATAAAAAAAAAAAAAAAAAAATGTACAAAATCATAAATTTTTGAATTTGATATATCTTGTAAAAAAAAGGGGGATGTTATGGTATTGAAAACCAAAATGTTTGCTAGGTGTCTATACTATTAACTACCTTATGGTAACCCTTTAAATAATCAGTATTAATCTTAAGTAACCTTTGTAATTACTATCATCACTATATATTAATTTGATATACATATTTTTAACTATATAATAAAAAGTGATCTTGAACAAACAACAACAATCTGCATCATTTTTCTTTCCTTCACTCTCATCTTCGAAATAATATGTAGCTTCTTCTTTTTCATTAACCTCGTTTCTATTTTCTTCAATCATCTCTTCTTCAACGAATCGAATTTTAACTGTATCATAATTCATAAATCTTACGTCACGACTATTTATTACCTTTTGATTTTTATTATCATAAAATCTGAAACCATTAACTGTATAACCAACCAACTTCATTTTCTCTGATCGAGCACCAAATTTACCATTCTGAATTTGTTTTGGAATATTCACATAAGCATCACATCCGAAAGGATGTAATTTGCTAAAATCCGGCTTTTCGCCATACCACAACTCTGCCGGCATGCTTCCTTTCTCAATCGCCGTCGTTAGGCATCGATTCATAACATATGCCACATGTTGCACTGCCTCACTCCATAAATGCTTCGGTTATTTGGAATCTAGTAATGCACACCTGGCATTATTGACAACAGTTCTATTGAACCTTTCGGCGACGCCGTTAAGCTGTGATGAATAACGTATGGTTGTTTCTATTAATATACCATTTTTAGAACAATAACTGGAAAATTCATTGCTTTTATATTCGGTTCCACCATCTATTCTTAAAACTTCAATTCTCCGATCAAATTTATTAAAAAGCTTTTCGGCATAATCTCTAAAAGCTTCAAAAACTTCAGACTTATTACGCAATGTATAGACAACTGAAAAATGTGAATAGTCGTCGATGAATGTGACGAAATATTTTTTGCCATCATGACTTAAATAATTTATGGGTCCAACCAAATCACTGTATACCTTTTGCCCACAACGTGTTGATCTTTTTCTTGTACCTTTAAATGGAGATTTTGTCATTTTGCCCATTAAACAAATTTCACAATCGACATCGTTCTTATAATGACAACTGTCACCAAATTTTCTATGCAGTTCGGATTTGCCCGGAGTTGCTTCAATTTGAAACGTATTAAAAAACTGGATTTTAAAAATATTTCCATTTTCATTATTTTTTATTTCAACTGTTCACCGCAAAAATTTACATTGTATTTCTTCTTGGTCATCTCTTTAACTGAAATTAAATTTTTTTCCAAACCTGGTACCATCAAAACATCCGTCAAATATATAGGACCACTTTTAGTATTTAATAATAAATTTCCTTGACTTTTACAAATCAAATATTGACCCTTTTTAGCAATATTAATTTTAGCTTGCCGTTCCAAGTGGCGTACATTGTTCATGTAACTAAACCATTTTTCATTCACCATATGATTTGATGCACCAGAATCCAAAATAAATTTACCCGATAGATCGACGTTGGCCGCATTACATTCATCATCTGCAACTTCGCAATTGAAAATAATTGGATCAATGTCAGCACAATTTGCATTACCACCTCCACCTTTTTGGCGACCACCACCATAGTTATTTTGTTGTTGTCTATTACCCTTGAATTTACTTTTACAATATCTACTTGTGTGACCAAACTTATTGCAACTGAAACATTTCACACTCTTCATCTCTGGACATTCTTTAATCTTATGCTCACCTCTGCTTCAAGCATTGTAAACCTGATCGAAAAGCACCATTACTAACCACAGCTGTAGCCGACTTGTCAAATTGTTCAAATTTCTTTCAGCTGCCGCTGTTCTTTCCCAAGCCGTACTAAAATCAGAATATGATGCTGGTAGACTCGAAATTATTTTATTGATGACCATCGTTTCATTTATTTCTTCAACTTGTGCTTTTATTTGCGCTAAAAGAGATTCAACATCTGCCAAAAAATCTTTCACATGGCATGAAAAATCTAACCTAAAAAATTTTTGCATCAAAAACTGCAACTGCGTTTCATCTTTCTGCTGATACAATGAACATAACTTGGCATAAATCTTTTTACGCGTATCGCAATTTAAAATGTTTCTCAATTCTGAGGGCTCCAGCGAAGAAACCAAGATTCTCTTCGCCTTGCCGCTTCTCAAATCATAATCCTTCTGACCGCCACCTGCATCATCTGCTGGCCTGTTTTCGGTACCAATGACTATATTCCACGCATTTATGCTTTCCAAGAGCACCTTTACCTGGAAGCACCAAACCTCGAAACCATACTTATTTATACTAATCACTTTAACGTTCATCTCCTCCATTATTTGCGTTCCGATTGAGCTGAGCCCATAACCTGATAAAATATACGTCGGTAATTGAATAGCAGACACAAACCAACAATGAAAAAAATCAGCACCAATCAGAAGACACAATTAATGTTCTATCAAGTATTATATATATACTTTATTAGATGTTTAATATCCGATGTATAAATAAGTAATACAATTACTTTAACAAAATAAAACTTATAAAAAACGTGTTTTAGGTTTAACAACTCAAAGGCAAGAGAGTTTTTTTTTTAGAACAAAGAATAAAAGAAAGAATGTAAAGAAATACAGTGTTGTCAATTCAACGTTATTAAAACAAGTAAGAAAATTATAGTCGGTCTAGACCGACTATACGATACCCTATACCATGCGTTTAGAAACTCTATCTCTTAGGCCCAACTAACTGGACATAGAAAATAAGCAAAAACCAAATTTGAGTGGGATTTTTATTAATTTTTTTTGGCTGCAGATATGAAAAAGTTCATATCGGATGATATATCTATATGGGGACTAGGTCCAAAAATGGACCGATCCTGATCATGTTTGGTAAAGTCTCTTTTATTTTGCAAAAATATATACAAACAAAATTTGAGATGAATCAGTGCAATATTTTTGTTTTTAATAGATTTAAGTGAAGATCGGGAAGCAGCTCTATATGGGGCCAAAGGGATCATTTTTGGACTACTCATTAATGGATGTAATGAACGCATACAAACCCAATTTGAGTAAGATCTATATGACAATTTGGATCTTATGGCAATTTATGTCGATTTCATAGGGGTAATTTGTATGGGGGCTAGGTCTGAACATGGACCGATTCTCACCAATTTCAATAGCGTTCATCCCATGGCCGATAAAAGCTTACATACAAAATTTCATCAAAATATATTCATATTTGCGACCTGCAGTTTGATTACAAGGTTTACATGGACACACAGACGGACGGACATTGTTAAATCAACTCAGAAAGTGATTCCGATTCGATCGGTATAATTAAAGATGGGTCTAGGTCAAATATTTTTGGTTGTTACAAACAGCAGCACAAAGTCGTTATACCCAAACCACATAGTGGTATAGGGTATAATAAGATTACCATATCTCAACACATTACAACTTTGATTTGTTGTACTTTTGAAGTGCACCTATGCAAATCATCCATAGCTGTAGTGAAAATATCAAAAAGCTCATCAATGCTAAATAAATCGTTGTTTGTTTTCAGCTGGTTAGCATATGTAGCTTTGCTGTTATTATTGATGTTATTGTTACAATTTGTGTTGTTGTTTCTTAAATTAGGGAAATCTCCCACATTAAATTGAAATGAGTTATTTTGTTGTTGTCTGCTTTTATTCAGACTTTTAGAAGTAACTCTTGTTCTAGTTTCCAAATAGAGAGAACGTAACGGACAGTTGATATCGTTTGCAGAGTGATCAGTTCTCTCTTTTCCTTGTTTTTGCAATTAAAGCATGTAAAAACAGCTGGTCTTTTTTCATTTGTGTTAAACGGACACACACTTGTATGATGTTGTTCTGCACATATCATACAGGCAGCACTACGATGACAATGTTCACCGCCATGGCCATACATTAAGCTGTTCCAGCATTGAGTTGGTTTATTTCTGGATCTAGATTTGTATTTTTTCCAGGAAATTATTATGTTTGAAATTGTTCTTACGTTTCTTAAGGCAGTTGGGTTAAAATTTTTACGTACAAATTGAACTTTCTTGTTGTTCGAACTGAATTTGGTGACTATTTCAGCTACAGAAGAAGGGGACAGGTTGTAGTTTTTTAGCTCTGCGGTGATGTCCTCAGTTTTTATGCGGGGTAAACCGTGTAAAAAAGTGGTGTATAACCTATTATCTTTGGAGCCAACTTACTCTCTTTAAGAATTTGCTTGTAGCATTCGAACATTTCTTTACTTGGAGCAAAAATTTTAGTACCAATTGAAGTACGTTTGAAAATACAATCTTTACCAAGTAGTTTTTGTATTTCTGTAAATGAGGCGTTAGCTTCAACAACAATAGGTGGAGGTTTGTGTTGTTTAACCTCGTTAATATTTGATACAGGAGTTACGTCCATATCATTAAGGCCAGCAAGCAGGCTAAATCTGTTGCTTGAAGTTGACGCGATGTTCGGGTTAAAACCCGGAGGAAGTTTTGTCATCTTGTTGGCAAGGAGCTTTCTTTTTGATGAAGATTTGGCCCCTCGGGCCACCGCTAGATTTTTTATTCCTGTTTTAAGCTGAATTGACTACCACGTGAGTTCAAATGAGATCAAGAATAGGCAATTGCAAAAACAAAAATATACACTTGTTATTAATTTAAATAATTGTACTCTAAGCGCTTTAATTATTTACACGACCGTTCGTAAAGAGAATTAGATTCGAACTGTTTAAAAAAGCACATATTAATATAAAATATAAAAAGAAACGGCTTAGTTGAGTTTAAGGAATGGAATAATTTATTTAATTTAAGTAGTATTTTCATTACATTGCATATAATAAATTACATACCGCTATGGACATATAAATGGCACAAACTTTAATTGTGCATAAATTTAAGTATTTTCCAACTAAAAACTTTTAAAAATGCAAATTTTATCTCTTCTGATTGTTGTTTATAGTATTTTTGTCTCAACTGTACTAAAATTTTCTATTCTGTTTTGGTAATCATTTACCGTTATCATTTTTGCGTAAACAATGTAGATTTTAAGTGGATATATAATTGGCACATGTTACAATTAACAATCTAGTAGTCGCGTAGATTTCACTTAAATCATTTGCCATTTTGATTAGTTGAAAAATAATTCTACAGAGTGAAAAATTTTTTGAAAATGGGATCAGGCAAACATACAACAACTGAGGAAAGACGGATAATATGGAAAATGCAACAAGGGAAAAAAGTTGCAGAAATTGCTAAAGTTATAGAAATTTCTCGAAAAAAAGCTTATAATGAAATTGAGTCATGCGTTGAAAATCCCGATGTATTAATTAAGGGCAAAATTCGGAAGCAAAGGACCCGAAAAGCAGATGTGCGTACGGATGCAGCTATTGTTGGAATGGTGAAACTTGATCCATTTAAGTCATCTAGGCAGATAGCATCTGAAATTAATGACTCCCTTAATCTGGAAATATCTAGCCGGCTAAGGAGAAGATTGAATGAGCAAATTTATTTATGCGCATTTCCCGAAAAAGCCACTGCTTTCAAAAAAAAATATTTCAAAAAGATTGACCTTCGCTAGAACCCATAAAGACAATCCCGTCAATTTTTGGAAAAATGTGTTATGGAGTGACGAAACAAAAATTAATAGGATTGGACCAGATGGCAGAACCTTTGTTCATCGTCCTAAGGGCCAAGAGTTCAATCCTCGCTTAACTAAGAAGATGGTAAAACATGGTGGTGGTAGCATCATGGTTTGGGGTGCATTTTCTTGGCATGGCGTTGGTCCGCTTATAAGAATAAATGGAAAAATGGACAAATTTCAATATATAGACATATTGAAAAATCATATGGAAACATATGCCTACAACTCCATGCCAATTAAATGGAAATTCATGCAAGATAATGACCCCAAACACTCCTCCAAGCTTGTAAAAAATTGGTTTTGTGCGGAGAAGATAGATATTTTAGATTGGCCAGCCCAGAGTCCTGACTTAAATCCAATAGAGAACCTTTGGAACGAGGTCAAGGTTGGAATCGCTAAAAAAATTTTTAAAATATGGACGAGCTATGGTCAGGCGCACAGGAAGCTTGGAATGCCATACCAAAAACAAAATGCCAAAAACTCGTGGAAAGTATGGGACGCAGATGCGATGCTGTAATCAGAAATAATGGCTATAGCACTAAATATTAATATTAATATGCAATAAATATGAATATTAATATTGCTGCAACAGAGCTTATCCTGTGGTTCGTACCAGGGATGAGTAATCTCTAGCATATGCGGACCTATGCAGGGATGGATTTATTTCTATAATAATAATAATAATAATAATAACAACATTAAAACGATTTTTATCTAACTTTTTAAGATTGTGCCATTTATGTGTCCAGCTCAATTCCGTAGTATTTTTTCTTTATGAAAATTTTTTTTTTTATATTAATGAATTTTAATTTAAGTTTATATCAATATTAAATATGAATAGTAAACCTATGGAAAAAATCAAAAATTAGTTTTTGTTTTAATAGTATTTACGATATTTTAGCATAAGAACGATTAAATCGTAAAATGTGCCAATTATATGTCCATAGCTGTATATAATCTCGGGTTTATATTAATATTTCTTATAAAAAATACAAGTTTTCTTCAAAAAATATTTGCATTTAATTAATTTTTAATACTATTTGGCATCATATTGTAAAGTCATAATCCTTTTTAATATAGTGATTTTTGCATATCATTAGTATCTGCTCGTTGAAGCCAGAAATCCGTTGCATTCCTCAGGATGTACGGTTGAACATCGATAACGTACCTTATTTGTTCGATCAATTATTCGGGATCATCTCCATTCTTCATTATTTTTTTTTTTTTTTTAAATTTATTGTATTTAGTTCTAATCTTTGTTGTATATTCAGCCATTTCAGAGTGTCTAACATAAAATTTATAGAGGTAAATCGATTACATTTCAAAATTGTACGCATCGCCTTATTTTGTAGTCTTGTTATTTGCCGCTCTGAACAACATGTGTATAACACAGTTGATCCATATTCAAAATGTGGTTTAATTATTGTATTATATATGATTATTGCAGTTGTAATTGATAGTTTATTTCTTATTCGTTTGAAAAATCAGATTTTTTACCTATTTTTTTACGTACATATTCAAGATGTTCCTTGAAATTTAAGTCTTTGTCTATTAGGAAACCCAGATATTTAATGTTGTTAACTTTTTCTATTATTACATTATTTATTTTAAATGTTATGTTAGTGTTCACATTTATTTCCATTAATTTTGTTTTACTTTTGTTTAATTTTAGTTTATTCATTGTTATCTAATTATTGATATTAGACATATCCGTTGTTAAATTTTCATGACGCATTTCTTCAGTTGCTGCTTCTGTAAAAATCAGAGTGTCGTCTGCATATAGAACAATTTTGCATTTTTTTAAAACTTTTTCCATATCATTAATGTATATAATAAATAAAAGAGCTCCTAAAATTGAGCCTTGGGGCACTCCAAAATCATTCGCTATTGCATTAGATTCAACATTATTAACATATGTAATTTGTCTGCGGTTAGTTAAATATGATTTAAACCATTCTAATTCTTTATCTTGAATACCATACGTATGGAGTTTCTGCAGCAGGATACTTCTATCAATTGTTTCGAATGCTCTCTTGAAGTCTAGGAAAATAGCCAATACTTTATTATTCCTCATCTTCTATTTCCACCTATTAATAACATAGTTGACCGCTGTTTCACATGAATATCTCTTTCTAAAACCAGATTGATACTTTGACAGTAACTTGTGTTGTCCCATATAGTATTCCAATTGATTTTTAACTATCTTTTCAATAATTTTTTCACATGTTTTTAATGTGTTAATTGGACGGTATTCCTCACATTTGGTAGTATTTTGAACTTTTTCTATTGGTGAAATCATCGATTCCTTCCAGTTGTTAGGGAAAACTCCATTTCTAAGCGACTTATTTATAATATTGAGCATAATATTGCCTGTTATGTTCCAATTATCTAAGATTATTTTGTTTCATATTTCATATTTACATTTCTTATTCGTTTGAATAATCCGATTTTTTTCCTATTTTTTACATACATATTCAAGATGTTCCAGTTCGAATTTAATTCTCTTTACGAACGTTCGTGTAAATAATTAAAGCGCTTAGAGTACAACTATTTAAAATTAAAAACAAGTGTATATTTTTGTTTTTGCAATTGCCTATTCTTGATCTCATTTGAACTCACGTGGTGTTTAACATCGTTAATATTTGATACAGGAGTTACGCCCATATCATTGAGGCCAGCAAGCAGGCTAAATCTGTTGCTGGAAGTTGACGCGATGTTCGGGTTAACAAAACTCGGAGGAAGTTTTGTCATCTTCTTGTTCGCAAGAAGCTTTCTTTTAGATGAAGATTTGGCTCCTCGGGCCATCGCTAAATTTGTATTCCTGTTTTAAGCTGAATTCAGCTGTATCAAATATTAACGATGTTAAACAACACAAAACCTCCACCTATTGTTGTAGAAGCTAACGTCATTTACAGAAATACAAAAACTAATTGGTAAATATTGTATTTTCAAACGGTACCAAAATTTTTGCTCCAAGTGATAAAATGTACGAATGCTACAAACAAATACTTAAAGAGAATAAGATGGAGTTTCATTCTTATGGCTCCAAAGAAAATAGGTTATACACCACCTTTTTACACGGTTTATTTTTTTTTTTTTTATTAATTTTTATTAATGAAAATCCTAATGTAACAACATTAGTCATAACAAATTAATTTTCAATAGGAAGAATGTATGTAAGTTTAATTTAAATAAAGAATAATATAAAATAAAATATAATATAAAATATATAAAAAATAAAATATATAAAAAATAAAATAAAAATAAAGTGTAAAAATATCCTGCACAGCAGGTAAAAATTATATAGAAATTAAAATTAAATTAACTAAAGAAATTAAAATGAAGTATTAAAAATCAATTGAGAAAAAGTTTAAAAAGTTCTTTCTTAAATGATGTTGTATTTGATATTTTGTGAAGTTGATTATTTAAAGTATGTAACGAGTTCCAAAGACGTATGCCATTTACAAAAAAGTGTCTTTCGGATATTAGTCTATTGTACAATATTGGTACAAGACAGTTATTACGGTTAGATCTTGTAAATAGTAATCGCTCGAAAAGGTAAACGGGTTCTTTAGTGAAAATAATTTTATGAACCATAAGTAAAGTTCTAAATTTAAGATAGTCTTCAAATGAAATGCCATAAATTTTATTTAGAAAAGCGGAGATACTATCATATTTGCGTAAACCATAAACATATCTAACTACACTTTTAAAGACGCGTGTAAGTTTACCCATGTCTGCACTATCACAACCTGACAACAATTCACAACCATATAAAAGCATAGGTAAGATAAACGATTTTGCAAGAAAAAATCTAATTTTCTGCGGTGTGAAGTACTGAGAAGACCAAAGACTACGGAGAATACTATGAACTTTTCCAGAAGCTTTGTTAATTTGATCATTCCACGTTAGGGTATTATTAAAAATCAATCCAAGGTTTTTAGCATTCGCAACGCATTCCACTCCATTAATACTAACTTTCGGAAGACAAGAGGTATCATATATCTTTTTAAAAATAACAAGGCACTGAGATTTTTTCGGATTTAAGGTAAGACAATTCAACCTAGCCCATTCAAATACGTGGTTCAGTTCAGTATTCAGGTTCTGTACACAATTTTCCACATCTCGTACGTTACATGATGTGTATAACTGAACGTCGTCAGCGTACATGTGCATTTGGCATGAATTAATTACGCGTGGTAGATCATTTATGTAAATAGAAAACAAAAGAGGGCCAAGTATAGACCCCTGCGGAACACCCCTACTTAAAGACGCAGAGGTAGACGACTTGTCTTTAGAGACAACTACTTGCTCTCTATTCCGAAGGTAAGAGCTAATCAATTTAGAGGAGGTTTCAGAATAACCAAAAATATGTTTAAGCTTTTTAACAAGAATATCATGGTCCACTGAGTCAAAAGCTTTAGAGTGGTCCAATAAAGTCAAAAAAGCAATATTACCACTGTCAACGATATAACGAAGATCTTCCGATACATCAATTAAAGTAGTGATACACCCTCTTTTCCTGCGAAAACCAGATTGCTTAGATGATAAAAGATTATTATTGGATATATGTTCATTCATTTGTTTGCTCATAATTTTTTCGAAAACTTTCGAAAGAAAAGGAAGTACGGAAATTGGCCTGTATTCTTTATTAGATTTCGGCAAGGGAATTACTTTTGCCCATTTCCACAAATCAGGGAAAATAGATTTTGTAAAAATAGTGTTAAAAATATGAGTGATATAGGGTAAAACCTGTGGTAAAATAGCTTTAATAAATATTGGATTCATACCGTCTAGACCAATTGATTTTGACTTTATGGAAAGAAAAGCTTACAGAACATCCTCCAGGTTAACGCAGGAAAAACTAAATAAAGAATCCAGATTGCAATCTGGTAGATTTGCATAAGAGTCAGAACGAAGAGGAGTTGAGTCATTTGAAGTAAATTGTCTATTCAATTCATTTAGTTCAAAAGTGGAAAGATTTACCGATTCACTTTCATCTTTATAACCAATTTTCTTTATCTCTTTCCACATATTTTTAGTATCCATAGCCTCTGAAAATACACGACTATAATAGCGTTGCTTAGCTAACTTTCTTCCCTAGTAACAGATCTACGTAGTGATTTAAAAATTTCATTTGACAGTGTAGTTTTATATCTTTTCCACTTATCGTAAGCAGAATTTCTTTTAACTATTAAATCACAAATATTTTGATTAAACCAAGGCTTAGTAGAAGATTTAACAGTTTTCTTTCTAACCGGTACGTATTTGTCGTATAGGTATGTGGTAGCTTCATAAAAAAATGATATCTGTTGGTTTAAATCAGGATTACTGTAGATACTGGTCCAATTGATTATATTAATTTCATTTAAAAGAGCATCATAGTTAATATTCTTGTAATCACGGAAAGTAATATGCTGTGGTTTTTCATGTTTAAAATAAGGAAGGTTAAAGGTCATATAAATGACGTCATGTTTTGAGAAATTAGGAGAAGAAAACTGGTCATGCAAAAGAACTTTTCTAATATCTGAGACAAAGAACACGTCAATAAGGGTACTACTCATTGAAGTGAAGTGAGTGGGGATAGTAGTGTTTACAGCTATAAGCCCAATCGGTTGGAAAAGTGAAATTAGATCAGAATCAATGAGCAAATTTCCATTTAGGTCTCCAGAAAGAATAATATCACTATAAGATAAACAATTTTCATCTAACATATTAACAACCGGAGAAATATCTAGTGAATCATTAGGCCTATATAAAACACCTATGAGACATTTGCTTACGTCACAAGGAAGTTCAATAAATACAAAATCATATTCTTCATCGATAGATTTGCAAACAAATCGAGAACGCATAAAAACCGAGGACATCATCGAAGAGCTAAAAAACTACAACCTATCTCTGAAATAGTCACCAAATTCAGTTCGAACAACAATGCTGTTTACAAAGTTCAATTTGTTCGTAAAAATTTTAATCCTACTGCCTTAAAAAACGTAAGAACAATTTCCAATATTATAATTTCTTGAAAAAAAAAATACAAATCTAAATCCAAGAACAAACCAACTCAATGCTGGAACTGCTTAATGTATGGCCATGGTGGTGAACATTGTCATCGAAGTGCTGCGTGTATGATATGTGCAGAACAACATCATACAAGTATGTGTCCGTTTAACACAAATGAAAAAAGACCAGCTGTTTTTACTTCATTTGCAAAAAACATGGAAAAAAGAGAACTGATCATTCTGCAAACGACATCAACTGATCGTTACGTTCTCTCTATTTGGAAACTAGAACAAGAGCAACTTCTAAAAGTCAGAGTAGCAGCAGAAAACAACAAAATAACGCATTTCAAGTTAAAGTGGGAGAATTCCCTAATTTAAGAAACAACAACACTAATTGTATCAATAACATCAATAATAACAGCAAACCACATATGCTGGCCAGCTAAGAACAAACAACGATTTATTTAGCATCGATGAGCTTTTTGATATTTTCACTACAGCTATGGATGATTTGCATAGGTGCACTTCAAAAGTACAACAAATCAAAATTGTAATGTCAATGTAAAATACGCCCATGGATTATACTAATAATTTAAACGAATTCAAAATGCTTCACTTGAATGCTAATGGCATTTCAAACTTTTCTAAATTAAAACAATTTGAGATACTAATTGAACGAGAAAATATTAAAATAGCGTCTTTGAATGAAACATTTTTTTCAGAAAATCATAGACACTACTTTAAAAATTATTTTTTATATAGAAGTGACAGAACAGATGCAAGAGGAGGAGGAGTAGCTCTGTTAATTCATAAATCTGTCGCACATAAAAACCTCTTTATATCAAACACCTCATCAATCGAAAACATCTCAATTGAAGTTATTATAAATAATATATCAATTGTTGTATCTTCGTTATATTCACCAAGATATACCCATAACTTCTGTGCTGATATCTTGAAACTAACACCTTCCACCAAAGAATATATAGTTTTTGGTGCCCTAAATGCCAAACATTGTTCTTGGAATTGCCGTTCAAATAATACTGCAGGAATCGCATTCAAAAACCTACAACATTCAAGCTATTTTTTCATACACTATCCTAATAGTCCAACCCTATTCCCCCATCAACACAACGCGAAGCATCCACAGTCGATATTATCTTAAGCAATTCCGCTTTAAATATAGACGTAAAAACAATGGATTACGAAATACCATCAGACCATCGCCCCATTATATGTACACTTAAAGATCAACGGCCTTGCAGGTTGACCTCAATTATTATGATTATAGTGCAACCAACTGGAACATTTTTATGAATTTTTTAGACAATAAAATCACGTTATATTCTGATATATACAATACCAAGGTAGTTATTGATCAGGAAATCCAAAAATTTATAAATGTAATTTTCGAAGCAAGGGATGTGTCCACACCTAAAATAACTCAACAAAATAATTACACATTACCAGAAAGTACTGTGAAATATGTTAAACTAAGAAGCTTTAAAAGAAAAAGCCAACGATCTTCAAATATAGCCGAGCAAACTTTTTATAATCAATGTACTAAGTTTCTAAGTAACATGATTGATAAAAGTATTAATTCGGAGCGCAATAAGAAATGGTGTCAATTATTATCCAATTTAAAACCAGGTGATAAATCATTCTGGAAAATAAGCAGGAACTTGCGAGGAAAAGGAAAAAATCAAATCTTTCTCTTTAAAATTGGAAATACAAAAAATAGCATTTGATAAGTGCAAGTCTTAAATCCTGGCAAATACATTTGTCCAAGCAAATAACCTCACTTCTAACTACAACCACTCAGCGGATACATTAATAAATACAACAGTAAATAATTTTAAGAAGGAAAATCCTTCTCTTGAAAAACTAATGAATATTGTCTCATTAATAAAACCCTCAAAATCCCCTGGTTTTGACAATGTTCCGAACCTGCTCTTAAAAAAACTACCAGTCAAAGCTCTAAAATTACTGGTTATAATATTTAACAGCTGCATCAAACTCAACTATTTCCCAAACCATTTCAAAAAGCTAAGGTTATAGGTATCAGCCAACCTAGTAAGCTAAAACATAACCCAAATAGCTATAGACCTATTATTCTATTAAGTAACTTAAAATATTTAAAAAAATACTACATTCTCGTCTTAGTGAATTTGTAACGACCAATTCTGTTTTTGCTAAAGAACTATTTGGATTTAAAAAAGGGCATAGCACTACTCATCAAATAAACAGAATTAAAAATCAAATAATCACCAATAAAAACAATAAACGTTCAACGGGTTTAATATTGTTAGATATCGAAAAAGCGTTTGACACCGTTTGGCATAATGGCCTAGTATTTAAACTTCTTGATGCAAATATACCAAAATATTTATGCAAACTTATTTCAGATTTCATTCACGGCAGTAGCTTTAAAGTTGCGATTAATAATGAAACATCATCTCCAAAAACCATTACCACAGGATTACCTCAAGGATAAGTCTTGTCGCCATTGCTTTTCTCTATATATACATCCGATTTTAAAGTCCCAAAATATATGAAAATTGTTTATTACGCAGATGATACTGCGTTAATTTCTTCAAACAAACTTACAAGTGCACTCCTGAAGAAAATGGAAAAGGGACTTGTAAATTGCAGTAAATATTTTCACTAATGGAAAATCAAAATTAATTCAAACAAGACCCAAGCAATAATTTTTCCATTCAACAAATCTCCCAAAAGGCTGCCAAGACGTCATCTTCTTATTGGAAATAATACCATAAATGTACTTAATCATGTCAAATATCTCGGAGTTGTCTTGGACAAAAAGCTTACTTTAAAACAACATATTATGGCTACGTGCCAAAAAGCTATAAAATCATTTAAAGCATTACTAGAGGACCCCTGCTGCTCCGCAGCATTATATTATATTATATTAATTTTTATAATATAATACCAAAATTTGCCAAGTACAGTACAGTAACGTACAGTAATGCCAAAATATGCCAAGAGAAGTTAACGTACAGTAAAAGTAAAGTTGATTGTCCATGCACAACTTTCCTCAAACCCAACGAATTTGCCAAGAGAAGTTAGCTTACAGTAATGCCAAAATATGCCAAGATAAGTTAACGTACAGTAAAAGTAAAGTTGATTCTCCACGCATAACTTTCCTCAAACCCAACGAATTTAAGCAGTTAATTGCTCAAAAGAAGGAGCTTGATCCACTGAGTGTTCTTAGACCTATGTCAACAGCATACGTTAATTAAAACTCTAGTTATAGAGGTTTGAGAGAAGAAAAATATTGAAAAAAAATCTTGAATGCCAAGTTTATTCATAAATTCTTTTAATATATAAGATGGCCACTACTAAATAGAAGGTCATTTTTAAACCCCAAAAAAAAATCTCCTCTTCAAAAGTGTTATAAGGCCAATATTAACATACGCGTGAGTTACATATTTAGACAAAAACAAAACTATACATAAAGTCGACGAACTTGTAAACAAGGTAAATGCTGATTCAGCTCCAGACAAGTTCGACGACTTCCTAAATAAAATAGGGCAAATTAAATAAATGCATATTTATGAAAATAAAAGTTGTGAAAACATAATTACAAATTAAAAACATTTTAATGCTGAAGTGTAACTTCCGCAATAAAGTTAATAAACAAATTATTGATGACAATTAAGTTTAGCAATAAGTTATGGATAAGAAAAATGCTGAAGTGTAACTTCCGCAATAAAGTTAATAAACAAATTATTGATGACAATTAAGTTTAGCAATAAGTTATGGATAAGAAAAATCACTTTTGTAAAATCAGTCTAATTCTTCCAGCTAAACAATAAAGTCGTTTTCTTTTTAAAAACCTAATTGTCTGTATTAAGTATCTATTTGGCGCAGTCGGTAGGATCAGTTTTTTATAACGGATCCAGTGATACGAACGTACGTTTTGTTAAAATAAATAACAAAAGCATTTTAAATAAAAATAAACACTATACCAGTGCAGTGAACGCTAAAGAGCTAACACCACGGGAAAAGAACAAAATTATAACAAAAACTATACCAGTGCAGTGAACGCTAAAGAGCTAACACCACGGGAAAAGAACAAAATTATAACAAAAACTATAGCAGTGCAGTGAAAACTGAAGAGTTAACACCACGAAAAAAAAAAAATACATATAGTAATAACAAAAAGGCAAAATTAGGAAAACTCAAAGAGAACAAAACTTTGACCAAAGAAGACGAAGAATGGCTCAGGAAGAGGCTCATATACCCCCATTGGAATTGGTAGAGGAATTAGCTAGGAGAGAACAGCAATTAGAACAATTGCGGAACGCTTACATAGAACTCCAAAGAAATCAGCCACCTAATATCCAGGACACAAATTCCATATTTAAAAATGTATCCCACTTACCGGTATTCACAGGATCAAACGAAATAACCATAAATTCCTTCATAAGTAGTGCAGAATACTTTTTATCAACAATCAACAGGGAGGACTCAAAAAAAGAAGCAGTTAAAGCAATATTCTACAGAAATATCCAAGGCGAAGCAAAGAACACCGTTATAAATATTCAACAGCCTGATGACTGGGAATTAATAAAGAAAGTGCTGAAACTAAGATACCGACCTGACACGGAACCACACCATATCTACAAGAGGATAAATAATTTAAAAGTAAATAATGTAAGTGAATTAGCATTAGAATTACAAAATATTAAATATAAGTCAGATGAGTTAATTGCTTACTATCGTGGTGACCATTGTATTGATTTAACTAACATAGATAGTTTACTGGCTAATACAGCTAAAGAAATGACTCAAGGAATTTTACTAGACAAAATCTACGACGAACGAGATTTAGGGAATATTATAGACATAATGACTAGAAGAAGATTTGAGGATAGTTGTATTCGACCGGAATATAGAAAATTTAGGGTTAAAGAGGACATAGCATTAAGACAAAATCGGACACAGAATAGAAACAACTATAACCAACGGACGAATTATAATAGTAACTTTAATCAGGGATACAATCAACAAAATTACCTGGAACGGAATGATTTTAGAAGAAATAACGTTAACAACAATAACTATAACTTTGACAATATCAGGAACTTTAATAACTCGGGACGTTATAGACTTCAAAATAGCAGTAAAAACAATAATATGTTGAATAACTTCCAGAAGTTCGCTCAGGTGGGAAACGCTAGGCCAAATTCCGGCCAATATCGCTGGAATCAACCTAGGCAGGACCGAACCGAACAAATGGAAGTAGATATTGTGGAAATAAATTATAATAACTTTAATAATCGGGGTAATTTTCAAAGAACCACTCAGATGGGAAACCCAAGGCCAAACTTCAGCCAAACAAGCTTGAATCAACCTTGGCAGGATCGAAACGGTTCAATGGAACAAGGCAGTAGGGGAATTAATAGTGATCAGTTGGCGGGACACTCTGTGCCAAACTCATACCAGTGTAATGTGGGTCAACACGGACAATGCCAGGATCAATTTTTTCAGGAACATCATCGGACTGTCTACCCACCATAGAAATAACTATTGATAGAAGAAAGTACATTGCATTAATAGACACAGGAGCGAAAATAAGCTTAATCGATAAGAATATAAGTCATTTTAGAAGAATTCTATTAAGAGAACCAATTGAATTTAGTACGATAACGGGAAAAGATGTGATAAGATATGAGGTTTTAACCAACGCACCTAATGAATTTAATTTACCTATTTACTCAAAGGTTACATGGAAATTGACTGAATTAAAAGGACGAAAGTATAGTTTAATAATCGGACATGATTTGATGAACTATCTTAACACTATAGTAAATTTAATAGATGGCTATGTATCTTTTAATAATAAAATTAACAGATTTTTAATAAATCCATACAGGGACATCGAAATTTGTACACTAGAAGGAATTAAATTCGAATGGGATAGGATTCAATTAGATCATTTAAATAAGGAAGAACATAGGGAAATAGTAAACATTTTAAAAAGATTTAGCAACTTGTTCTTTAAAGAAGGAGATCAGTTGACTAGCACTATGGATATAAAGCATGAAATAAGGACGACAACTAACGAACAGATAAACTCAAAATTATATAGATATCCTCCACAACACGAGGAGGAAGTACGAAGACAAATAAAAGAAATGGAAGAGCAGGGAATAATTAGAAAAAGTAGTTCTAGGTATTCGAGTCCTTTAATAGTAGTACCCAAAAAGGTAGATAATTCAGGAAAAAAAAAATATAGAATTGTAGTTGATTATAGAAAACTTAATGAGGTGACAATAGACGACAAATTCCCTCTTCCAAATATAGACTCCATTTTAGACAAACTAGGACGAGCTCAGTATTTTACGACACTAGATTTAGCTAAAGGATATCATCAAATCTTGATTGAGGAACAAGATAGGGAAAAAACAGCTTTTGTAACACCACAGGGACTTTATGAATTCATACGAATGCCATTTGTACTAAAAAACGCACCGGCGACCTTTCAACGACTAATGAACGAGACATTACGGGACTACATTAATAAAACTTGCGTAGTATATCTTGACGATATTCTCATATTTAGTACTTCTTTAAGAGAACATGTGAAGGCTATAACAGACATATTTAACGTATTGGAACAAACGAATTTGAAAATACAAATTGATAAATGTAATTTTATGAAAAAGGAGACTCAGTTTTTAGGTCACATTCTAACATGTGAGGGACTAAAACCGAATCCGGAAAAGATTAAAGTTATTCAAGAGTTAGAGATCCCCAAAACTGAAAGACAGATAAAAAGTTTTTTAGGACTTACGGGTTATTACAGAAAATTTGTTAGGGACTACGCTAAAGTAGCACAGCCGATAACAAAATATTTGAAAAAAGGTGTAAAAATAAATATGAAAGACCCAACGTACATAGAAGCATTCGAAAAATTGAAAACCCTGATTATGTCACATCCAATTCTTAGATATCCGAATTTTGAAAAGAAATTTACTTTAACAACAGATGCCTCTAACTACGCAATTGGCGCTGTTTTATCACAAGAAGGGCATCCAATATGTTTTGCATCTAGGACATTGAATAATCACGAAAGAAACTATTCGGCAACAGACAAAGAATTTTTAGCCATATTATGGAGTGTAAATTACCTTCGACCATATCTTTATGGCAGAAAATTTAAAATTCTAACGGACCATCAACCGATCAAGTTCTTGCATTCAAAATATAAAGGAAAAGATATGTCTCCAAGACATCAAAGATGGTTACTGAAACTAGGAGAATACGACTTTGAGATAGAGTATATAAAGGGAAAGGAGAACAAAGTAGCAGACTTTTTAAGTAGAATAGAAAATGTTAATGAGGAAAAGGAAGAAGACAATAAAAATTTTCAGGATAAAGGAGATAATGAATCAGATTTTAACATAATAAACAATATAGAAGATGACAATGTATCTATGGCAACAGTTCATTCAGCGGAAGAGAATTTGCAGGATCATTTTTATATAAAAGAGGAAATAGTTAACAAATATAAAACACAAATTGTATTAACAAATAACAAGATTGAAGAAATTAAAACTTTACATGGCAAAAGAACTATTTTTATAGCAGAGGCAGATTTTAATAGAATGGGAGAAAT
The DNA here is from genome assembly GCA_963682025.1 of Cordilura impudica. Classification (NCBI taxonomy): domain Eukaryota; kingdom Metazoa; phylum Arthropoda; class Insecta; order Diptera; family Scathophagidae; genus Cordilura; species Cordilura impudica. Next base: position 6,849,572 of record OY821522.1, read on the forward strand.
ATTTAGAAAATATATTACAAAAGGGAAAATAGGAATATTTTCAGAGTTGTCCGAACATAGTTATAATGCAGTTCAAGAAAAGTTGATAGAAATGTTCTCTAACGACAAACAAATAGAATTTATTAAATGCACTATGCGGGCACAAGATATATAAACTGAAGTAGAGGCCATTAGACAAATATCTCTCTACCATATTAGGGAAAGTATGCACTCAGGCATAATAGAAACATATAATCAGATTAAAAACAAAATATATTTTCCAAAACTAATGGAATTGATTCAGATAGTAATTAATCAGTGTGAAATTTGCCAAGAAGTGAAGTACGATAGGAGACCAATCAAACCGAAATTTTCAATTACAGAAACACCAAAAAGAAAAAATGAGATTATACATATAGATACTTACGTTATGAAAGGAAATCATTTCTTAACAGTAATTGATAAATTTTCAAAATTTGGAGCAGTTTACCCGCTCAACGATATAAATCACGTAACAATTATCGAACAGTTAGAAGATCATTTTGCTAAAATTGGAAAACCCGAAAAGATAGTGGCAGATAACGAATTTAAAGCCGTCAGAATAGGAGAATTTTTAAAAAGGGAAAACATTGAATTACATTTGACTAAACCCAATAGCCACACAGGTAACGCTGACATAGAACGTTTGCACAACACAATTGCTGATAAGTTCAGGTTATTGTATAAAACAGATAAGGAAATTCCGACGAGACAATTGATTCAGAGGGCAATTCGAAATTATAACGACCGCTATCATTCGAGCATTAAGTATACACCTAGTGAAGTCCATTTGGGAAAAATTGACAATAACATAATTAGAAAGAATTTAGAAGAAAACAAGAAAAAAATAATAAACAGATTGAACAAACATAGGGAGGACTATACGGAAAACAGAAAAGAAGGATTTGTTAAAAACTATAAAGCTGTTAGACATAAGGAACAACCTAGATACAGAAAATCAAAGTTAGACAGAATACATCATTGTAATATCAAACGATCTTTAAAATTTTCAGACTTGGACAATACTGCTGACGATATTGATATGGGTACCGATAATTAGAGGAATAATAACTACAAGACAATTAACAGACCAAACAGGATATACGGACATATATATGCGGGAACAAGAAATAGTCCACTATTCGGACCTAGTCTTACACATAATTAATCTTAACGAAATAGAAGAAATTTTGGACAAACTAACAGACAACATAATTTTAATGAAAGTGAACAATAAAGACTTACTTGAATTGGAACTAATAGATGCCAGAAATAAATTAATGACTTTAATACCTAGACAACCTAGAAAAAGACGTGGAGTTATTAACGGAATTGGAACCATGTCAAAATGGTTATTTGGTACTATGGACGAAGAGGACAGACAAAATATACAAAAGCACTTACTAAATATAGACGAACTTACAGAAAATAATGACCAACAAATATCAATTAATGATTATTTTAACATAACTTTAGAACATTTAAAAAATGTCATATCAAATGATAGAAAGAAAATAGAAAAAGAATTAAATTCTAAAAGTAAATTTTTAGAAATAGAAGATAATAAAAGTGTTTATTTGGAACAATTAACAAACATACAATTAATAAAAAATAAAATAGAACATTTACAAGACAATGTAATGTCTGCAAAATATGGTATTGTTCATCTAAGTATCTTAACTAGTAACGAAATAAGAAAATATGAAATTGATTATAATAAATTAAAATATATCCAATTTGTCTTATCCAATCGTATCTTATTTTTGGAATAAAAATACCCAAAACATTTATAACAGTTAAGTTAAGATATATTGTACCACTACCAAATATTGATTTTAATGAAATAGATTCAAACACAGAACAAATTTTCGAATTTCAAAATAACACTTATAAATTTGAAGAAAACAAACACTTGAAAGATTTAAAATTAAGTAATCATTGTTTAATAAAGAAGAATTGTCAATTAATAGAAAATAAAGATTTGGAAATTTTACAACTAGATGTTGATACAATTTTAATTAAAAATGCACTAAATACTACTATAAACCAAACTTGTAATCATGAAAAAAATATTTTAAATGGAAATTACTTAATCAATTTCAACAACTGTTCAATTAAAATAAACGATTATTATTTTTCAAATATTGCAGAAACCACAAAAGAAAGACAAGTAATTGAAAATACAAACAAAGCTCAAAATTTCACACATAAGATTTCATTTGAACAAATTAAAAAAGAGCATCAATATAATGTAAGAAATATAAAAAATTTAAATTACCATCAAAAAGTAACATACAGCTGCAATATATTAATTATAATTGTAATAGTTATTATCATTAATATAATTTTTATTAAACATAAATATATAACTGTAAAATTAAATAAAAGAATTCAGGAGAATTCTTATCTAAAGGGGGAAGTAGTTACATATTTAGACAAAAACAAAACTATACATAAAGTCGACGAACTTGTAAACAAGGTAAATGCTGATTCAGCTCCAGACAAGTTCGACGACTTCCTAAACAGCTAAACAATAAAGTCGTTTTCTTTTTAAAAACCTAATTGTCTGTATTAAGTATTTATTTCGTGTCCTATTTGGAGTGACGCTGCCAACTGCCACCTAAAACGCTTTCAAATTATGCAAAACAAATGTCTTAAAATGATAAATAAAAAGCCCTGGAGGTATCCTACAAATCTTCTTCATGAAGAAACCGGTTATGAAAAAATTATCGATTTCATAACAAGGATTAATAACAATTACTTTGCCAAAATTGAAAATTCCTCTTACCCACTGATAAGAGAATGTAGAGAAATAACGTAAAATTAAAAAGAAATCACCAAATTGAAAATTATATGCTTGTAGAGGTCTATTATTTCTAATAAACCTCGTATAAGCACATAAATATTTTCAGATTGTATTTGAATTTATTAAACCATATAAAGGTTTTTTGCCTCCCATTTTCCTTTAAAAATCATTAAAAATAAAATAAAAACTATTTAATATCTTTAGATCCTATATATTATTTGTTGCAATATCTATGTAAAGATAAGATCTCATATGTGAATATCAAATTTGTTAAAATATGTAAATAAAGGAAGAATATATAATTGAAAAAGATGTTCCTTGAAATTTAAGTCTTTGTCTATTAAGAAACCCAGATATTTAATGTTGTTAACTTTTCCTATTATTACAGTATTTATTTTAAATGTTATGTTAGTGTTCATATTTATTTCCATTAATTTCGTTTTACTTTCGTTTAATTTTAGTTTATTCATTTTTATCCAATTATTGATATTAGACATATCCGTTGTTAAATTTTCATGACACATTTCTTCAATTGCTGCTTCTTGTTGCGTGTGGGGCTGGGGGGAGACCCGAAAACCAAAACGAAACTGTTAAATAATTAAATAAAAGAAAATAATATGTAGCGTTTGTATATCTTTTATTTATTGGATATGGTGGTATGGTTGGTGTTACTGCAGGTGGTGTGAACGTGCTTTGTAGTTGAAGTGTTTTTGGGTCGTCGTTTTATCTGCGAGTTATGTTTGCGTATTGAGGATTGATGGATGGATGGATGTTTAGTAATGAATGGTGTTTTTTTTTTATTAATTCTGGTGTTTTGTGGTAGTAATTGTTGTGTATTTCTGTTGGATTGGTGTATTTTTTATGTGTTCACGTTTTAGTTTTCTAGTTGGCTGTAGTAAAGTGGAATGTTGGTAGTAAGAATGTGGTCACAATAGTTTTATCGTAAAAGTGCTGCCAAGTTTTCTGGGGTTTATGAAGGGAAAACAGAGCTGTAATTTTAGTTAAGTTTCATTCATAAATCCCAGCGCAACATTGGAAATTAACAGTCCTGTTTTTGGTGTTTAGGTTTTATGTTTTGTTCGTCAAATTATATGTCAGTGGTTTGTCTTTGTAAGATGAAGTTTTTTGATAAATGATAAATGAATAAAGATGGAGTTTGGGCGGGAATTCGGAGCGTGGGTTAGATGCCATATAAAAGGGCGAAACAAGGCTGAATAGCGCCATTAAGATTTTGATCGTATTACCAATTCAAAGTTCGAAGTGTGCAGCTAATGTTTAAAAATCCGTTGTATGATAAAAAGTGTGTGTTTATGGAAAGTGAAGTTTCAAAAACAATCAAAATAAGTGCAGTTAAAGACTTAAAGGATATTTAAATAAATAATTTTATTGGCCTATAAGAAAATCTGGATGGTTAATAATCAAATTCAGGAAAGGAAACTAATAAAGTGAGTTTGTGGTGTATAAACGTGGATAGGAAGGTAAAATATTAATTGGGAAACTGATTTGTTCAAATTAGATATCCCATTTGAGGAGTGCCTTAGCGGAAAGCAGTGGTGATATTCCAGACCAGAGGGAGAAAGTCCGGGGGGAGTTCGCGCTAGAACCTGATCTCCCTAGTTGTGAAGTATATCCTAAAAGGAAGAAAATATCAAAGACACATAATTGCGAGGTAAACGTAGATATTATTGTTTTTAAATACTCCCCGTCGTTGGCATTGTCCAGAGTGTAATGGGCGGCGTCCTGGAATTGCAAGCAGACTGAAAAGATATAATTTAAAAAGTTATGGAGGAAAAATTCACGTTATTTATGTAGTAAAGTTAATATTTGGTAAAGCTAAAACTGTATAAAAAAGTATGAAACTTCATATATGTACTTCCAAATTTGGAGAAAGAGTTGGAAATTGGTGTATAGGAAAAATAAAGAAAAGAAAAAAGGGGGACCAATGTTTTGAGTTAGTGTTAAGATAGTTAAAAAAAAAAAAAAAAACAGAATATTTAGTGTAAGACTTATAGTGTTTTTCTTTATGTTTTTTTTTGTTGTACGTTAGTACCAAAATTTTTGAGGAGGTAATTGTGGTATTTTTATTTTTCGTGGTTGGCGGCATTTATTTAAAACGTACAAAGGTCCGTGTTCGTGTTAGTTTGTGCGTTCGGAATAAAGAACGAATGGTATAGGAACCTTTAACCTAGAGAGCTCCTGAGGTAGGTCGATTGTGTTTTTTATGTTTGTGCGCGCGACTCAAAAGGAAATGGAGTCTGGATGACTTTGTGAGTTTTAGATATTTGTAATGTGTATTGAGGGTGAAATTTTTATGCCCTAAGTAAAAAAAAAAAAGATTTCGTTTGTTTACCGGTTAGGAACCCTTCATTTGTGTTTTTTTTTTGGTACTAGTTTTGGTTAAATATTAGCCTAAGTTCTTATTTGTTAATCTTTTTGTTGTTTATAAATTAATTTTTTTTGGTTAAACATAAACAATTAGCGTTAGATTAAGTATTGGTGTTTAATTTTAGTGTTTATAAATAAACATGTGAATTTTATATTACAAATCATGGTGTGCTAAGTTTCGTGTAAAGGTGAAGTAAAAAGGATGTGGTAAGTGGGCAAAGTGTCAGTGTCTGTGGGTATGGGGATCACTTCGAATTTTTTTTTTGGTTGTCAGTGATCTAGGCTGGGAGGGCGGTGTGGAGGATAAAACATTTCATCCTCCCTCGTAACTGTTCGGTTGTTGTTTTTTTTTTGGTTGTGTTTTAGTGTTTTTTTTTGTGAATTTATTTAATTGTGCTTGCCCCTGGACAGTAGTGGTAGGTTGGGACCTGCCCTAAGAAGCCAAACTGAGCTAGCTGGCCATTCCACTACCGTGCCTTAGGGGGCACATAACAATATGGCGCCCAATGAAATGATTTAGAAGGGCATCAAAAGATGTCCATGAAATATAGCAGTATATAGTACATCTAAATATACTGACAATAACAAATTAAAAAAATCGAAATAGCCTAATGACGGATACTTCTGTTTCAAGTTTTCCAAAGTTTTGGATTCTATGAACCTTTAAGGCCCAAATCAAGATCAAATCTTATATTTGTGTAAAGATTCAAAACAGAGGAAACTGGAAACAAAAGTATCCGGTTTTAAACAGTACAAGTGACAAAATCTACCCAGTAGCGTGAAATGTTTGTCTTTTGTTAAATGTTTCATTGGTAGGGTGATTGTCAAACTTTTAATGTTAAATGTAGCTCCTATTTTTTTTGTATTATTCGAGAAAAATATTTGTGGATCAGATAAACTTTAAGATACCCGTTCGAGACAGAGTTTCGAAGTCAGGAATATCAGTAAAGTTTATCTGACTTCCCGATAACGTGCAAATTCCATTACATGAATAATGCACAGATATGGGAAGACGCAGGTATATAAAATCTTGTTAATTTTTGTGTAACGTAAGTTTTTGCCTGAAGAACAGTAAGAGGCCCTTTTAATAGGCACACATGAAATGGCTGAGTCCACACACACACCCACTTACACATACCGAAAACTTCACCAATTGTGATTGTATTATTTTTGAATTTTGTGTAGACTTTATATTGTGAGCGTACGTCGCGTGTTTAATTTTTCAAACATTTTTTTTTAAATATTAGTAAGCGGAATTTTGTTTTGAGTCAAAGTTAAGTTCAAATATTTAGAATTAACGTTTTATTTACATTTTTTTTCGTAGCTCGTGAATTTTTTTTTTTGTCCATAAGACTGAAAAACACAATTTTTATATTGGATTTTTTTTTGGTGATAATAGTTTTTTTTTATTTTAAGTCAAAACATTTTTTTTATTACTTTTAATTTAATATCTATATTTTTTTTTTGTTTCGTGATTAATTTATGGTTAAACAGAGAATTATTTATACACCAAGTACTTCGTTTTTTTATATGTAATTTTTGTTTATTCTGACTTTAAGTACATTGGTGTTCGGATATTTATTAATTTATTTTAAGAATTTCATTGGATTTAAAAATTTGTTTGAAAGTGTCCCTTTTATTTTCATTTTTGTAGTAAAAAGAGTATTATAGGTTTAAGTTGCATGATTAGTAATAAGAAAATTTTATGTTTTAGTTTCTTTTGTTTTATCTCGTAGTTTTTAATTTTTTTTTTATTCATCTTTATATTAATTTTTTTTATATATATTATTTTTAATTCCAATTTTTTTTAGAATAATTTTTTTTTATTTTTTATATATATATTCATTTTTATAATTCTTTTTTCTTATATCCATTTTTTTGGTATATTTTTTTTGGATTTATATCCATTTACACATTTATATTTTTTTTTAATCAGTAATTTTTTTTATTGTCCATCCGATTCTTGCAGTTTTTCTTCATTATTATATTTTTTTATAAATATCCGATCTACAAGTTTTTTTCGACCCGGTGAAGTTTGGGGTTTTGAAGAGTCTTTTTTTTTTGTTCAATACACAAAATACATGTCAAAACAGGAAAAAGCTAAATTGAAAAGACAGAGACATAGAGATATCTCTTTTGACTTAAATCGATCTTCGCCGCAAGTTAAGCAGAGATACGCGAAAGATAATACAACAGAAAGAAGGCCACCTCCAGTAGACTCGGATATGGTGGACATGTCCAAAACAATAAACACAGGCGCGAGGCCGAAAACGCGAAGCGACACGCGAGACAAGAATTCTGGAGTGTGTAGTAAAGGGTTTAGTGACGAGATGCCTCAGTCAGTCAGGGAAATGGTTGATAAAAGTGTTGAAGAAATGAGACGCTGTGATGATGTTACACACATCTTCATTTATCTTTATTTATTTCATTTATTCATCTTTATTTGTTTATATTTTTTTTGTTTATTTTTGTTTACTATATGCACATGCACATATTTATTTGTAATTATTTGTTTACATTTATTTATTTTTTTTTGCATATCTTTTCTTTTCATTCAACACATACCACAAAGTACACTAACCTTGGTTAAAGGGTTGAATTACAAAACAATAAATTATTGTGTAATTAAATATCACTGGAATGCAGAATGACAAATTTGTGAAAATTCAAATTGTGTCAATAACCCATGACAAATAGGAATGTCACTCAAATTTTGAGGGGAAAAATTTAAATTGATTATTGAACGTTTTCTGATTGGCTATTGAGTCCAACGTTCAAAAATCAATGAATTTGTAATATGCGAATGTAAAGAAAAGAGAAGATTATTATTTAAATTAAGTAAAAATATATTAAATTATAATGATATAAAAGACCAGCATTTTAAAATAAATAATCAATTATAATTCTGATTTGAAAGGGTTATAATTAAAACCAAACAGAGGTTTTCTTTTTTGTTTACTGGCATATTCTGCCAAAGGGTTCAAACATTGGCATAATCTGCCTACGTGCTATCTCTGTAAAACATTAAAAAAGTGCATCTAGCGTGCACGCGGGAACTGCTTTGAGGAAAGCACTTGACAAAATTCCTCCTGAGATTGGTCCGGTTCTCACCCAATCTTAGTGTCCTTTTGTACACCCCTCTTACACTATATGGCGATCCTGCCCCCTCTTACACTATATGGCGATCCTGCCCCCATACATACACTATATTAAATTTAAATGCCACTATGTACGTAGATTGCTACAAGGCATACATTATATAACGGTCCAGCGATTTTTATATTATTTGGTGATCCTAGCTGGCGTCCCACCTACACTATATGGCGATCCTGCCAACACTATATGGCGATCCTGCCAAGCTAACACTATATGGCTCATACACTATATGGCTCATACACTATATGGCGAACCTGCCAAGCTAACAGTATATGGCGATCCTGCAAACACCGATCCTGCAAATTTGATCCTGGTAAAAACTTCTGTTGCCCGATCCTTGCAAATTAGACCCTGGACAACGAACTTTCCGAATCCTGTAAACACCTACACCACTATATAGATGCCTGCAAAGATAAATTGTGCGAAAACCAATACTGCCATCATCAATCAATTAATCCTGTAAAAAAAAAAACTGATCCCTTTAATGGTGAACCATCAACTAGCTAAATGTCTGTCACCACCATTGAAATCCTTCCAACACTAAAGGACGTCCCATCAAAAGAAGAAATCGACCGAATGGTAAGAAAATATGAGGAACTATTAAACCAAGCTGTGGACGAAGAATACGTACCAGAGGGTATTTCAAAGAACATACCAGAGTACATAGCAACACCCAAAAGTCATGGTCCTAGGGCATTGACCATAGAAGAATATAAAAGGCGAACAACAAAACAAATTCATCTATCACCAGAGCCAATAAAGAAAAGATCAAGGGGCGGCAAGAAAACCAAGGCAAACAAACAGCGAAAAGAGCTAAGAAGACTTATCGCAATCAGCCAAGGGGAGCAGAAACATAAATTTTATCAACAATTACGGTTATTAGACTAGGATGAGTTTCTGGAAAAATCTAGGAACATCAATAATGCTCATGCTGGCAGGGTATGAAGCAAACAACGTAATAGACAACGGAAAACAAACAACACATAATCATCGAGAAATTCGTGACAATACGTACACCGACTCCAGCAATCGAAGAAGATGACCACACCTTACATATAATATTAGTAATAATTTGTATTTTTTTTGCAATTATTTTATACAAAGTGCAACAGCACTATAAGAAATATGCTATTAAAACGGCATCTAGGATTTGCGCCGCAAATGTTTAAAAATTAGATACATTAGTTAAATAAAACAAATTTTATTTTACCTTAAATGGACAAATTTAATATTATACAAGAACTTTTAAGAAATTTAAAAAAAACAGCCAAATAGGAGATATACACAAAAAACAATTAAAGCTAAATTACAAGTAGTCAAGGAAATTAGTCAGGAAATAATAAGTGAAACTAAATTAGAAGAAAGGGAAAACATTTTGAAAACATTAGTAAAACTAGAGAAGGAAATAACAAAACTATTAAGACCAATGGAAACAGAAGAACCCCAACCAGAGGGAGAAGAAAAAATAGAAGCACATATAACAGAATTAGAACCAGAAATAGAAAACAATACGAACATGGCGTCTTTTAATCTAGAAACGGCATTCAAGATAATCCCTGAATTCAAAAGTAATTTTCAAGAACTTAAACCATTTCTGACAATAATAAAATTAATATACGACACCTTGAATGATACATCTAAACCAGTCTTAATAAATTTCGTAATAAACGTAAAATGTAGCTCAACGGTTAGAACGGCAATTGGTTCCGACCCATTAACAGATTTTAATTCCCTAAAAACATGGCTCACAAATAGGTATAAGAATAATCGAACAGTGAGTAAAATACAAAATCTACTTTCTAGATTTCAACAACGAAATGACTCAATAAGTACCTATAGTGATAAAATTTTGAAACTAATTGACGAACTAAACGAAGTGCAAATACAAGAGTTAAAGTTAGAAAATGAAACAGAAATACACAACGTGAAAAAAATAAATGAACTATATTCTCTTAATATATTCAAACAAGGTTTGAATGAAAAATATATAAGTACAATATTTGCTGCACAACCAAAAACACTAAATGAAGCAGTAACTTTGGCATTAAATATAGAAGGTCAAGTAGAAAACCAAGTTATGTTTTTTAGTAGAAACAGGAACAATACCTACAACAATCCTAACAGAAATAATCCAAATAGAAGGAACAATCAGGGAAGCAATAATTCCAATTATAACCAACGAAACAATAACACGGGTAGAGATTACCACAATTCAAATAGACATCCTAACAATAATTATTCAGACAGCAGTAATAATAATTCAAATAGAAACAATTCCAACAGCAACTACCGTTACAATAATAATTCGAATAGAAATAATAACAATAATGGCAATTATAATTCAAATAACCAAAATCGACATAATAACCAAAATCGAAGGAACAATAACAATAGTTCACGAAACATACACGTGTTACAGGAAAACTCCCAGAGTCCGGAGGGGACTCAAGCGAACAATTAAATGCACCTTCCGGAAATAATAAACATAAAATATTTAATATTACGAATAACATTACAAATTATATAGAATTAAAATATAAATTAGATAACAAATATTTAACTTTCCTAGTGGACACTGGCGCTGACATATCTTTATGCAAAAAGAATGTTCTTAATATAAGTGAAACAATTAATGAAAATAATTGTTGTACGTTGTCAGGCATTTCAAATGAATCCATTACCTCGTTAGGTACACTTGATATGCATTTTAGCATATTTAATAAAAGTATTTCACACGAATTCCAAATAATAGAAGACGATTTTCCAATTATAACAGATGGAATAATAGGTCGCGATATTTTAAATAAACTATTAGCTAAAATAGACTATGAAACTTTTACTATAACTTTTGTTGTTGAGAATGAAGAATATACCATACCTATGAAATCAAAAGTCTTAAGAGATTTTTACATAAATATACCCAAACGTAGCGAAGTCATACATCAAATTAACGTAGATTTAACGGAAGACAGTTTGGTTCTAAACAAACAATTAGAAGAAGGAGTATTTCTAAGTAATTGCATCATTCCAAAGGAAGGAATTGCTCACGTAAAAATACTTAATACAACTGATAGAGATGTAAAACTTAGAAATATTGAACTTAACGTCGAACCAATTTCTAATTATATTTGTGTAACTGGAAATAAACGGAATTTTACTAGTACAGATAGAAAACGATTTGAGAAATTATTAGACACATTGAATATTGATAATATTGATAATTATGCTAAAAATTCTCTAAATGAAATAATTGAAGAATACTCTGACATTTTTCATTTGGAAGGAGACAAACTATCAGCTAATAATTTTTATACTCAACATTTGACTGTATCAGATAAAACAACTGTATATATAAAAAATTATCGTTTGCCACAGACACAAATAGAGGAAATTAATCAACAGGTTAAAAAACTGTTTGATGACGATATAATAGAAAATTCTACTAGTGCCTACAACTCACCATTGCTTGTTGTTCCAAAGAAGAACGATGGAGATAAAGGGAAATGGCGACTTGTAGTTGATTTTAGACAACTCAACAAAAAATTAGTAAACGATAAATTTCCATTAACAAAATTAGAAGATGTACTAGACAAACTGGGTAGAGCGAAATATTTTTCAACTTTAGATATGACTAGCTCTTTTCATCAGATAATGTTGGATGAAAATTCTAGACATCACACTGCATTTTCAACATCAGATGGTCACTATCAATTTAAAAGATTACCTTTTGGATTAAAAATTTCATCGAATAGTTTCCAGCGAATGTTAACTATCGCACTCTCAGGTTTAGATAGCAAAGCTTTTCTTTACGTAGATGACATCATTATTTTTGGATGTAGTTTAAAACATCATAATGAAAACCTAATTAATGTTTTTGAAAGGTTAAGAAAATATAATCTTAAACTAAACGCAAGTAAATGTGTATTTTTAAAATCTGAAGTCGTTTATTTAGGTCACTTAATAACCAAAGACGGCATAAAGACCGATCCTGCAAAACATAAGGCAATTGAAAATTATCCCGTACCAAAAGATGCGGATGAAGTTCGACGATTCGTGGCATTCTGTAATTACTATAGAAGATTTATACCTCATTTTGCAGATTTAACTAAATGTTTGAATAATCTGTTAAAGAAAGGTCAAATATTCGTCTGGCCTGACGAATGCCAAAAATCATTTGAAACACTGAAATTGAAGTTAATTAACCCACCTGTTTTGCAATATCCAGATTTTTCAAAATCATTTGTGCTTACCACTGATGCATCAAACTATGCATTAGGAGCTGTACTTTCGCAAGATAACAATGGTAACGATTTACCAATATCATACGCAAGTAAATCTCTTCAAAAACACGACTTAAACAAATCCGTAATAGAAAAAGAACTACTAGCTATTCACTGGTCCATAAATTTTTTCAGACCATACCTGTACGGTAGAAAATTTACAGTAGTAACAGATCATAGACCACTCGTTTCGCTATTTTCACATAAAAACCCATCTTCTAAACTGACGAGAATTAGATTGGATTTATGTGATTACGATTTTGATATAGTTTACAAAAAGGGCTGCATGAACACTAATGCAGATGCCTTATCGAGAATTCAAATTAATTCTGATATATTAAAAACAATGATTCCCACATGTGATGAAGAGGCAGTTAGCAAGAAATTACTACCCATCACAAGAAGTATGCAAGCAAGGCAAAATTTAATTCCTGAAAATAGAGACAGTACCAAAGATATTCATATATGGGAATGTACGTCCATTTCAGATGTCAACAATGTGCACAAAATGATGTTTTCTATGAAGTTAGAATTCGGTCAAATTAATAAAGTTCAAGATGATTTTATCATAGGTTTTAACGATAATCCTACATGTCTAGACATGATTATGGAGAAATTAATTACTTACATGAATAAAAATCGGATACGAGATCTCGCATTATCAATAGATAATGAAATATTTGAACACGTGTCAATGAAAAGGTTTAAAGAAACCTACACGTCTATTTATAATAAAATGTTGAAAAGATTAAAGAATCTTTATTTGAATATTATTTTATATAAGCCTTTGCAGAGAATAGTAGATAAAGACATGCAATTAAATTTAATTAAAGAATATCATGATAGTCCAATTGGAGGACATCAAGGAATCAGAAAGACCATATTAAGATTAAAACAAAGATACATTTGGAAAAATATGAACAAGATGGTTAAGAGATACATTAATAATTGTGATTCATGCTTAAAGAATAAGCAGTATAGAAACATAAAAGAAAAAATGCGAATTACTGACACACCAGATAATACTTTTGAAATAATTTCTATCGATACGATAGGTCCACTTAGGTTATCGAATAATTATAGGTATATTCTCACGCTACAATGCGATTTAAGCAAATATGTCATAGCATATCCTATGGAGACAAAGGAAGCTAGGAGCATAGCTCAGGTTTTAGTGGAACAATGCATACTTAAATATGGCACTTTTAAAATCTTGAAATCTGACAGAGGTACGGAATTTGCTAACCAATTACTGAAAGAAATATGCGACATGTTAAAAATAGAACAGAAATTTTCCACTCCCTACCACCACCAAACAATAGGTTCCTTAGAAAGAAATCACAGAGTCCTAAACGAATACTTATTGAACTTTACGGAAAATGAGGAATGGGATTGTTGGATTCAATATTACACATTTGCATATAACACAACTCCAAATGTAGATACAGGGTACACACCTTTTGAGTTAGTATTTGGTAAATTAGCGAGACTACCCACAGACAAAATTACAGATAACAAGCCAGTCTATAATCTAGAAAATTATGCAAACGAGTTCAAAGCTAGAATAGCATCGGCATTAGATAGAGCTAAAAAATTAATTAAAATAGCAAAAGAGAAAAGAAAAATACAATATGATAATTACACTAATGTTAGCAACTTTAAAAAAGGAGATTTAGTATTAGTAAAATATGAAAGTAGGAGAAAAAATACTTGTCCTACTCATGGTCCATATGAAATTATAAATACTGAAAATGAAAATTCAATTTTAGATGTAAAAGGAAATATGAAATCATATCATAATAATACTTTAAAATTATATAAACGTAAATGAAAATGTAAAATTGTATAGATTGTTAATTACTACATATAAGAGCACATAGTAAACTTACTTATTTATATTGTTAATAAATAGATATAGAAATTACTTATTACATTTTTTTATATAATATTATATCACAAAAACAAAATTAGAATAACCACTAAGTTTAAGAGAAACAAAAATAACATTTTTATTTTAAGTAATGAAATTCACGAATTTTCTAAAACCCATAAATTTCATCTTAAGGGTAGGGGTGTGATGATGTTACACACATCTTCATTTATCTTTATTTATTTCATTTATTCATCTTTATTTGTTTATATTTTTTTTGTTTATTTTTGTTTACTATATGCACATGCACATATTTATTTGTAATTATTTGTTTACATTTATTTATTTTTTTTTGCATATCTTTTCTTTTCATTCAACACATACCACAAAGTACACTAACCTTGGTTAAAGGGTTGAATTACAAAACAATAAATTATTGTGTAATTAAATATCACTGGAATGCAGAATGACAAATTTGTGAAAATTCAAATTGTGTCAATAACCCATGACAAATAGGAATGTCACTCAAATTTTGAGGGGAAAAATTTAAATTGATTATTGAACGTTTTCTGATTGGCTATTGAGTCCAACGTTCAAAAATCAATGAATTTGTAATATGCGAATGTAAAGAAAAGAGAAGATTATTATTTAAATTAAGTAAAAATATATTAAATTATAATGATATAAAAGACCAGCATTTTAAAATAAATAATCAATTATAATTCTGATTTGAAAGGGTTATAATTAAAACCAAACAGAGGTTTTCTTTTTTGTTTACTGGCATATTCTGCCAAAGGGTTCAAACATTGGCATAATCTGCCTACGTGCTATCTCTGTAAAACATTAAAAAAGTGCATCTAGCGTGCACGCGGGAACTGCTTTGAGGAAAGCACTTGACAAAATTCCTCCTGAGATTGGTCCGGTTCTCACCCAATCTTAGTGTCCTTTTGTACACCCCTCTTACACTATAACGCTCTTTAGAGGACCAGCCCTGGATTGGTACTGGCTATATGTAGAGACGGCTCGAGTGACTCAGTGGGAGGACCTACGGCATGCCATGCTTAGTCGATTTAGGACCCATCGAACGAACCTCGATATTATGCATGAGCTGATCGAAAGAAAGCAGCAGACAGGGGAGAGTTTGGATAACTATTTTCATCAAATAAACTTGTTAAGGTCGAAGTTGCTAACACCGATATCCGAGTACGAGATGATCAAGCTCGTCAAGAAAAACATCAGAGAGAGTGTAGGGCGAATAGTGTACCCGATAGCGGTCGCATCTCTCGAGCAGTTGAGAATAGAGTGTTTAGAGGCAGAAAGAAATTTTCCACGAAGGGAAATCCGGAATGTTGCACCACCACCTCAGAGAAAGTACGCGAGTGAGATAGAGTTGGAAGATGACAGGGAGGATATCGGGCACAGCGAAGTGGCTGAGATAAACCAGACAGTGAAGTGCTGGAACTGCCAAGAACCGGGGCACATATTTATGGACTGCCCGTCCACCCAGAGAAATCTCTTCTGTTATAAATGTGGCAAGGCAGACGTTATTTCACCGAAATGCCCGAACTGCAGACTTCGGGAAAACTCGAAACGGAGCGTGGTTCCGACGGGGGAATCACGTTCCTCGAGAAACGCCCCGAACCATCAATACCAACAAAAACAACACAACCATCAGCAACAACAACACCAGCAATAACTTCATTAGCCACAGTGCCATCAGCAACAACAACCACCATGAATAGGGAAAACTTTTCGAAGATTCGACATTATTTGCCCAAAGAAGTTCGGGAGCAAAATTATAGAATAGCTCGACAAAGAATTTTTAATGAGGAAAAATGTCCCAAGGAACCCCCAATGCATAAACAAGTAAATGAAAATGCGATGAGTCAAGAAAATTTACAATTTTTACGCAAACAACAGCAAGAAGATTTCGAGTTGAAAGCCAATTCAGAATATAAAGTTTTATCCAACGCAAAATATAAGCAATGTCTGAAGCTACGATCAGATTACGCGAAAAGGAGAGCTACTCGGAAACTAATTACAGAGTGCATTGAACACGTTCAGAAAAATTCAGATCCCAGACCATATGCTGAAGTAATGATCGAAGGAAAAATTTATAAAGGCCTATTAGATTCAGGTGCTTCGGTAAGCGTCCTGGGAAAAAACTGTCGTGAGATGTTAGGAGTTTTAGATACCGAAATGAAACCTCTTTTCACGAGTGTATACGCGGCCAACGGACAAGCTCATAGAGTTTTGAGAAAAATCAATGTAAAAGTTCACTATAAAGATGAAGCCAAAAATATAAATTTTTATCTCTGTCCAGACTTAGCTCAGGAAATATATCTAGGAGTAGACTTTTGGAAAGCATTCAATATCGCTCCTCAAATCATGGCGACGGATGAAATAGAGGTGGAGATTGTCCGAGAGATACAGAAAGATACTGAGGGTGAAGCCCACAAGTTGAAAAGGCATGATCTAACGCCGCAACAAAAACGACAACTCCAGGAGACAATAAATAAATTTCCTGCATTTGAAAAAAATGGCTTAGGGTGCACAAGTCTCAAAAAACACGAGATTAAGTTGGTTGAGGGGACCAATCCGGTTAAGGAAAGACACTACCCAATATCACCAGCCGAGCAGGATGTAGTGTACAAAGAAATCGACAACATGCTCGCTCTAAACGTGATAGAAGAAAGTGACAGCCCTTGGAGTAACCGAACCACTGTGGTAAGAAAACCAGGAAAAAATCGGTTTTGTCTAGACGCCCGCAAACTTAATGAGGTGACTGTAAAGGACGCGTATCCCCTGCAAAACATCGATGGGATTCTGAGCCGCATAGACCAAACCCATTTTATTAGTAGCGTCGACCTGAAATACGCGTTCTGGAAAATTGAACTGGAAGAAGAGGCGAAACCATGCACAGCCTTCACAGTGCCAGGTCGACCGCTGTATCAATTTCGGGTAATGCCGTTTGGTCTATGCAACGCGGCTCAGAGATTATGTCGTCTCATGGACAAGGTGATCCCGGCAAGACTGAAATCGAATGTTTTCATATATCTTGATGACCTGCTCATAATTTCAGATGAGTTTTCTACGCGCCTTAAGTTATTGGAGCAAGTGGCTGATTGCCTGGAAAAGGCGAACCTGACCATTGGTCTAAAAAAATCGATGTTCTGTTTCAAAGAGCTAAAATATCTCGGTTTCATAATCGGAGGCGGTATGGTGAGAACGGATCCCGAAAAGGTGACAGCAATACAGAAGATACCATTGCCAAAGTCACCGAGGGAGGTAAGAAGTTTTTTGGGTACTGCCGGCTGGTATCGCCGCTTTATAAAAGATTTCGCCTCAATTTCTGCAGCCCTGACCGACACGTTGAAAAAGGGAAAAAAATTTGTAATAACAGCAGAAGCAGAGGAAGCCTTCGAAACATTGAAGTACCACTTAACCACAGCTCCAGTTCTACGCCACCCCGATTTTACCAGACAATTTTACATCCAATGTGATGCCTCTGAGTACGGGATCGGAGCAGTTCTTTTCCAGAAAAATAATGATGGAGAGGAAAACCCCATAGCGTTTTATTCGCAGAAGTTAAACTCCTGTCAAAAGAACTACTCTGTGACCGAAAAAGAGTGCCTGGCGGCAGTAATGGCGGTAAAGCGTTTTCGACCGTATGTAGAAATGATGAAGTTTACGGTCATAACAGACCACGCTAGCCTAAAATGGCTGATGTCTTTAAAGGATTTAAGCGGGCGTCTGGCAAGATGGTCACTACAACTGCAGTCTTTCAACGTCAACATTGAACACCGAAAAGGGGCAGAAAACGTAGTCGCGGATATGCTCTCCCGAATGGCGGTACAAATTGATGAGATCACTGATGAATATTTCGACTTTGAAACAAATGAATTTGAAAGCGAGGAATATTTGGTGTTGATAGAAAATATCAGGAAAAATCAAAGCAAATTGCCGGATTTGAAGGTTGAGGATGGAAAAATCTTTAAAAAGGCCATATTTGACCGAGATGAAAACGTAGAAGAAAATATATGGAAACTATGGGTTCCCCAGGAGATCACCCACGTCCTAATTGAAAAGGCACATGATGCGACTACGTCAGCACACGGGGGCCTGTATAAAACGCTAAACCGAATAAGACAATTATACTATTGGCCAAAAATGACGATACAAGTCCGAAATTATGTATTGAATTGTCAAGTGTGCAAAGAATCTAAACCTTCCAACCAAAATTTAAGACCGAGGATAGGGGATGAAGTAAAAACCGAAAGGCCATTCCAGAAAATATATATAGATTTTCTCGGTAAATACCCAAGGTCAAAAAGGGGCAACGCCTACATTTTTATAGCAGTAGACCATTTCACAAAGTTTACGTTCATCAAGGCCATGAAAGATGCAACGGCTAAAAATGTAGTGCAGTTTTTGGTGCATGAAGTTTTTAATAAGTTCGGAGTTCCCGAGACAATTCATAGTGACAATGGTCAGCAATTTATTTCAACCATATTTAAGGAAATGATAGACAGATATAAGATAAATCATTTGAGAACCGCTTTCTATTCACCGCAATCGAACGCCTCTGAAAGAGTGAATCAATCTATATTGGCAGCGGTAAGGTCATATCTAGAAAATGATCATAGAGATTGGGATCTGTATTTATCAGAAATTGAATGTGCATTGAGGACCTCAATACATTCAGCGACAGGCGTGACACCTTTCTTTGCACTATATGGGTATCATTGGTACGCGAATGGGGCAGATTACAACCTTGCCCGGAGATTGAAATCTCTGACTGATCATAATATTATTTCATTGGATAGAGAAGACCGAAAAAAACTAATTGAAGAAAAAACAAGTAAGAAAATTATAGTCGGCCTAGACCGACTATATGATACCCTATACCATGCGTTTAGAAACTCTATCTCTTAGGCCCAACTAACTGGACATAGAAAATAAGCAAAAACCAAATTTGAGTGGGATTTTTATTAATTTTTTTGGTTGCAGATATGAAAAAGTTGATATCGGATGATATATCTATATGGGGACTAGGTCCAAAAATGAACCGATCCTGACCATGTTTGGTAAATTGTTTTGTATTTTGCAAAAATATATACAAACAAAATTTGAGAAGAATCAGTGCAATATTTTTGTTTTTTAATAGATTTAAGTGAAGATCGGGAAGCAGCACTATATGGGGTCAAAGGGATCATTTTTGGACTACTCATTAGTGGATGTAATGAACGCATACAAACCCAATTTGAGTAAGATCTATATGACAATTTGGATCTTATGGCAATTTATGTCGATTTCATATGGGTAATTTGTATGGGGGCTAGGTCTGAACATGGACCGATTCTCACCAATTTCAATAGCGTTCATCCCATGGCCGATAAAAGCTTATATACCAAATTTCATCAAAATATATTCATATTTGCGACCTGCAGTTTGATTACAAGCTTTACATGGACACACAGACGGACGGACGGACGGACGGACATTGTTAAATCAACTCAGAAAGTGATTCTGATTCGATCGGTATAATGAAAGATGGGTCTAGGTCAAATAGTTTTGGTTGTTACAAACAGCAGCACAAAGTCATTATACCCAAACCACATAGTGGTATAGGGTATAATTAGAAATAATATGCATGAGGCGTACACAAGGAGTGCAACAAGGTACAATAGACAGGCTAGAACGACTAGATTTAAACCAGGGCAGGAAGTTTATCGACGAAATTTTGAACAATCTGATTTCAAAAATAATATAAATGCTAAATTCTGCAGAAAATTTTTGAAATGCAGAATAGTAAAGCCAATTGGCAATAATATGTATGAATTAGAAACCCTTAATGGTAAAACAATAGGAGTTTTTCATACAAAAGATATTAAAGTCTGATTTTAAGTGCAATAAAGTAGATGTAAACTGTGATAAAACAACCCTTCAAGTGCAATATAGGATTAAGAGTGCAATATGGTTTTAAGTCTATGTGAGTTACTTGTCCTATAGGTCCTTGTAATGTCGTCCGATTAGAATAGAAAGACCTGTGATACAAAACCGCTTCTTTGAGTGCAATAAAAATTTATATATTTTTCGGGAAATATAGGTTAGACGGAATTATGATTTTTCATTCTACAAAGATAGTGTTGACTACGGTCACTCTGTACTTATAAACCGTTTGACAGTGCGATTAAGTTCGTCCACAATGACTAGTTCGCTGTTTTGTCAGACCAAAAGCTACCGTTTCTAAGCTGGTTACATGTACAACCGTTACCGTACTAATAGTGCGTTTCCGTGAACACCCTGGAGAACTATGCTATTAAGGGCTAGGAAGCGTTAGTCACCTAGTACAATAACAAAATCTGAGTCCGAAATTACAGCGTGGCAGACAAAAGAAGTGAATTAGGTACACATTTTTTTTTTAATCACTTGGAAAAAAAAAAGGTGGTGTCATGGTGACGAAAGAATTATAACTGGCAAACGAGTTAGGAAAGGAACCGTAGCAAACGACTAAACAGACTGGATAAGGGAAAGCCGACGCATAATAATGGCAACAATATAATAAAGTATAACATATATAAATAATGTAGTAAAAAGAAAAAAAAAAAAAACTCGCGTGAAGACTATAGGATGAATGGTGAGTCAGCAATGCCAAAACGATGGAAAAAGAAAAAATCTGAAAGGCAAAAGAGAGAACAAATAAATCTTGTTAGAGGCTAAATATATCACAGACTTACCTGAGTGCCCGGCTTGAGACATCTCAGGGCGTGAGAATTCCCCACGTTGGGGAATTAGGTCAAGCACCCTTTACCGGAAATCTAAGGAAAAGTCGAAAATAGTGAGTCGAATTTGTTTTTTTTTTGTTCTCGAAATGTGTTGGTTGGGCTTTTTTTTTTGTAAGAATTCACTCTTTGAAAAGTCTGACCTGAAATTTTTCCGATAAATTGTATTTTTTTTTTTAGAGTTAATTCTTTAAGATTCTGATTAAAGTTTTTATTTCTGAGTTTTTGCAAAGAATTGTTGCATATAAAACTCTGACTGGGAAAGTCGGAATAAAGTTTTTTTTTTAGAATTAAGTCTGGGAGGTTCTGACCTGAAAGCCCCAATTTTTTAGAGTTTGTTTTTTTTTTGTTTAAAGAAGTGATTCTTTTAAATGGAAACCGAATTTATTTTTGTGTAAAGAATCAACTCCTTTAAAACCAGGCCAAGAACGCGGAAAAGTTTCATAGTAAGATTAGGGAATGAATTGCTTGACAACTCTGGCGTGATTTAACAAGTTTTTTTTTACGAACAAAAAAATAAACCGGGGGTAGTAGTTTGCCGGAAAATTTTTTTTTTCTTTCTTTAAAACTAGGCAAAGAATTGATTCTTTACTTACCCTGTCCTATTAAAACCCTTCCGCACACCGTTACTCCCGCGTAACCCTTGGTAGCCCCGGAGTTTTGTTGCGTGTGGGGCTGGGGGGAGACCTGAAAACCAAAACGAAACTGTTAAATAATTAAATAAAAGAAAATAATATGTAGCGTTTGTATATCTTTTATTTATTGGATATGGTGGTATGGTTGGTGTTACTGCAGGTGGTGTGAACGTGCTTTGTAGTTGAAGTGTTTTTGGGTCGTCGTTTTATCTGCGAGTTATGTTTGCGTATTGAGGATTGATGGATGGATGGATGTTTAGTAATGAATGCTGTTTTTTTTTTTTTATTAATTCTGGTGTTTTGTGGTAGTAATTGTTGTGTATTTCTGTTGGATTGGTGTATTTTTTATGTGTTCACGTTTTAGTTTTCTAGTTGGCTGTAGTAAAGTGGAATGTTGGTAGTAAGAATGTGGTCACAATAGTTTTATCGTAAAAGTGCTGCCAAGTTTTCTGGGGTTTATGAAGGGAAAACAGAGCTGTAATTTTAGTTAAGTTTCATTCATAAATCCCAGCGCAACATTGGAAATTAACAGTCCTGTTTTTGGTGTTTAGGTTTTATGTTTTGTTCGTCAAATTATATGTCAGTGGTTTGTCTTTGTAAGATGAAGTTTTTTGATAAATGATAAATGAATAAAGATGGAGTTTGGGCGGGAATTCGGAGCGTGGGTTAGATGCCATATAAAAGGGCGAAACAAGGCTGAATAGCGCCATTAAGATTTTGATCGTATTACCAATTCAAAGTTCGAAGTGTGCAGCTAATGTTTAAAAATCCGTTGTATGATAAAAAGTGTGTGTTTATGGAAAGTGAAGTTTCAAAAACAATCAAAATAAGTGCAGTTAAAGACTTAAAGGATATTTAAATAAATAATTTTATTGGCCTATAAGAAAATCTGGATGGTTAATAATCAAATTCAGAAAAGGAAACGAATAAAGTGAGTTTGTGGTGTATAAACGTGGATAGGAAGGTAAAATATTAATTGGGAAACTGATTTGTTCAAATTAGATATCCCATTTGAGGAGTGCCTTAGCGGAAAGCAGTGGTGATATTCCAGACCAGAAGGAGAAAGTCCGGGGGGAGTTCGCGCTAGAACCTGATCTCCCTAGTTGTGAAGTATATCCTAAAAGGAAGAAAATATCAAAGACACATAATTGCGAGGTAAACGTAGATATTATTGTTTTTAAATACTCCCCGTCGTTGGCATTGTCCAGAGTGTAATGGGCGGCGTCCTGGAATTGCAAGCAGACTGAAAAGATATAATTTAAAAAGTTATGGAGGAAAATTCACGTTATGTAGTAAAGTTAAAATTTGGTAAAGCTAAAACTGTATAAAAAAGTATAAAACTTCATATATGTACTTCCAAATTTGAAGAAGGAGTTGGAAATTGGTGTATAGGAAAAATAAAGAAAAGAAAAAAAGGGGGACCAATGTTTTGAGTTAGTGTTAAGATAGTTAAAAAAAAAAAAACAGAATATTTAGTGTAAGACTAATAGTGTTTTTCTTTATGTTTTTTTTGTTGTACGTTAGTGCCAAAATTTTTGAGGAGGTAATTGTGGTATTTTTATTTTTCGTGTTTGGCGGCATTTATTTAAAACGTACAAAGGTCCGTGTTCGTGTTAGTTTGTGCGTTCGGAAGATAAGGAACGAATGGTATAGGAACCTTTAACCTAGAGAGCTCCTTAGGTAGGTCGATTGTGTTTTTTTTTTTGTTTGTGCGCGCGACTCAAAAGGAAATGGAGTCTGGATGACTTTGTGAGTTTTAGATATTTGTATTGTGTATTGAGGGTGAAATTTTTATGCCCTAAGTAAAAAAAAAAAAAAGATTTCGTTTGTTTACCGGTTATTTGAGAATTTCGGCACAAACTTTAGTAATGGTAGCAACCCTTCAATTGTGTTTTTTTGGTACTAGTTTTGGTTAAATATTAGCCTAAGTTCTTATTTGTTAATTTTTTTGTTGTTTATAAATTAATTTTTTTTGGTTAAACATAAACAATTAGCGTTAGATTAAGTATTGGTGCTTAATTTTAGTGTTTATAAATAAACATGTGAATTTTATATTACAAATCATGGTGTGCTAAGTTTCGTGTAAGGGTGAAGTAAAAAGGATGTGGTAAGTGGGCAAAGTGTCAGTGTGTGTGGGTATGGGGATCACTTCGAATTTTTTTTTTTGGTTGTCAGTGATCTAGGCTGGGAGGGCGGTGTGGAGGATAAAACATCTCATCCTCCCTCGTAACTGTTCGGTTGTTGTGTTTTTTTTTTGGTTGTGTTTTAGTGTTTTTTTTGTGAATTTATTTAATTGTGCTTGTGCCTGGACAGTAGTGGTAGGTTGGGACCTGCCCTAAGAAGCCAAACTGAGCTAGCTGGCCACTCCACTACCGTGCCTTAGGGGGCACGTAACATTCTGTAGAAATCAGAGTGTCATTTGTTGAAAACTTTTTCCATATCATGAATGTATATAATAAATAAAAGAGCTCCTAAAATTGAGCCTTGGGGCACTCCAAAATCATTCGCTATTGCATTAGATTCATCATTATTAACTTTTGTAATTTGTCTGCGGTTAGTTAAATATGATTTAAACCATTCTAATTCTTTATCTTAAATACCATACTTATGGAGTTTCTGCAGCAGGATACTTCTATCAATTGTTTCGAACGCTCTCTTGAAGTCTAGGAAAATAGCCAATACTTTACTATTCCTCATCTTATATTTCCATGTTTTAATAACATAGTTGACCGCTGTTTCACATGAATATCTCTTTCTAAAACCAGATTGATACTTTGACAGTAATTTGTGTTGTTCCATATAGTATTCCAATTGATTTTTAACTATCTTTTCAATAATTTTTTCACATGTTTTTAATGTGTTAATTGGACGGTATTCCTCACATTTGGTAGTATTTTTAACTTTTTCTATTGGTGTAATCATCGATTCCTTCCAGTTGTTAGGGAAAACTCCATTTCTAAGCGACTTATTTATAATATTGAGCATAATATTGCCTGTTATGTTCCAATTATCTAAGATTATTTTGTTTGATATTTTATTGTAGTCTGGTTTGTTTTTCATATTTTTATATAATTTTTAGTTCTTGTAAAGATATTGTACGAAATTTAAATTTTGAGTCTATCACAGATATGTTATTGTTATATTGCACATTTTCAATGGAGTTTCTTATTTCTTAATACTATTTACAAAATAATTATTAAATTTTCGGATATTTCAAAATTGTCCTTATACTCAATTTGCTGAAATATCACAGTTTTTTTTATTATCACATTTCGGGGTTTTCTTAGTACCAGTTCTTTTATTTTGCTCCACATTTTTTTCTGGTTATTTGTGTTGGTTATTTATTGTTTATATAATTATATTTTTTTGTTTTCAATCTTAACTTTATATGTATGTATGTCTATTACAATGTTTTAAGATGTACTACTTATCAAATATCTTCAATTTAGTTTTACAGTACAAATTAATAAAGGCTAGCTAAATGAAAAGGATATTCAGGCCATTATGGAAGCATGGGACGAAAGTGAAGATGCATTTGATGACTTGGAATCTGAATGTGAATTTGATATCAATCCCAAAATTTTGCCACCTATTGAATATGATAACGATTTGTTTTACATTGAAAATTTACCTGCAATAATGAGTGATGAAACAGAAGAAATTTAATGAAATATATCAAATATTCCTAGTACGAGTAGTAGATTTGTTGATCCAAAAGTAGTGGCGAATGATTTAAGAAATAAATATTAAAATTTTTTGGAAACGAAAAGATTTTCCAAATTAATCCGATCAGCTCGCCGTCAAAGGAAATTCATCTCTGCCAACAAGTATTGTAAATCCAGAAACCCCGAATGAATTTTTTATATATCCTTGACTGGTGAACTTTTGAAAAGTATTGTCGAACAAACTATATTATATTGATCACAAATAGATCCTGCACATTCATTCAAGATAAATAAAACGGAAATCAGTCAGTATATTGGAATTTGTGTATTGACTTCTGTTGTTCATATCTCCAATACAAGAAAATATTGGTCACCAGTCATATGTAATAAGTTAATTCAAGAGACAATGACGGTAAATCAATTAGAAAAAATTAGGATATATATTAATTTCAATGACAACACTAAAATGCTTGCTGGAGGTCATACGGAACACGATCGATTATTTATAATTCGACCTCTTATAACATATCTTCTAGAAAAATGCCAAAGCGAGCCATATGAACAGTGTTTATCACTTGAAGGGCAGTTATTTTCGACCAAAGCTAGTAGTTACCTGAAACAATATTTGTCAGACAAACCTCACAAATAGAGTTACAAACTTTTTGTATTAAGCGGAATTTCCGGATTTACGTACAATTTTTAAATTTATACCGAGCAGGAAAATTATTCTAAAAAAACTATCTAATGAACCAGATCTAGGCTGTTCAGCTAACTTTGTGATCAGATTATTACGCAGTGTTCCAAAATATGAAAATTATCGTATATATTTCGATAACTATTAAACCACGTTACCATTAGTTGTAGAATTAGCAAAAAACCAAAAATATACCATTGGAACAGTTCGCAGTAATCGCATCCCCAATTGCAAGCTACCTACAGAAATAGAGTTGAAAAAGAAACGTGGCACTATTGTAGAAAAAGTTGGATGTATGGATGAAATTGAAATTACAGTTGCAGTTTTGAAAGAAAATAAGCTTGTAAATATCACAGCAGACGTGCGATTGGACAATTTTACACACTGGTCAAAATGGACTGATGAGAGGCAACGATGTAAAATTCCAAAATGCAACTTATCTTCTGTGATATGTGAAAAATGCAATTCCTAGTCATATTATATGAAATAATTGTGGATTACTTCATAGTTTTTTTTTATATAATTTTTAGTTCTTTCTTTAATTTAATTTTTTATTTGAACTTAAAATAAATTGTTATTTTGAATTACAATAAACTGCCAAATAAATTGTGTTATACTGAAAATATGCATTTTATTGTTATGTTATACATGTCCGTAATATCTAAATAATTAGTAATTTAAAATTTTTTTGAGTATTTTTCCTGAACTCAGACAGTAATTTCCCCTTGAAAAACATTTTTTTCGATCGAATATAAAAAGTCGATCGAATATAAATAATTCGTCCTATTATGAAAATTTTCTCCTGCGGCACTTTATTTCAACAATACCATTTCCAATCTGATGTTGCGATATAATACTAATCTACTGTTATGTCTACTTCAGTTCAATTTTTTGGGGGGAATTAACTTATTATTTATTATACTATTATTTTTTTCGCCTACGGATAAATAATAGTAGAATAATAGTATAATAAATTATGGTTAATTTCAAATAATCTATCCCATAAAAATAAAGATTTTATTAAAACTCTTTCTTTCCTTATGCATATGAGTTTTGAATATCTCCGTGACTGTGTGTGCTGACTCTGCGTGACTGCGCGAATTAGATTTTCATACCGTTCGATTAGCTTTTTAAAAAAAACAAATCTTTATTTTAAATTTATTTATTTATTTATAACCATTGAATGAGGAGCTAAAACTGACTTTTCATTTTAAAATTAATCAACTTATATACTATAATTACAATCGTAACTTAAAAACTAATTTTGTAAAATCAGCATAAGTGTGTTTGTTGTATTGGCAACAAAACAAACTTGTGTATGTTCCCATTCTTGGGAAAAATGTCTACAAAAAATAAATAATCTGTTGTGTTGCATTTTCGTTATGAGAACGGAAATGCAACTTTAAATTTTGGTTTAAATTTGTCATATGTTTGCCCATTGCTTAAAATTAATTTTGACGATTTAGCGTAAGTGTGTTTTGTTTCCGTTAATGTTATTGGTAACAAAACAAACTTATGTATGTTCTCATTAATTTATTCTTAGGAAAAATGTCTGTAACTAAAAGAAGTATTTTGATGTATTCCGTTCTCACAACGAAAATGCAATTTTAATTTTTGTTTTGTGACAATTCCCGTGAATTGTGAAATTATTTAAATAATATTGGCTCGTGCCAAGGGAATAATGGGAGACATCATAACATATTTAAATAATATTGGCTCGTGCCAATAATTAGGGTTTACTAATATTACCAATTCTGTTTAAGAATTCCTCAAATTTGTCGGGTTTTTGTAGCATTTATATATGTAACTACTCCCCCATTTGGATTAGAATTCTCCTGAATTCTATTATTTAATTTTATTTTTATCTGTTTGTGTTTAGTTAAAATTCATAGAATTAAAGTAATTACTATAATTATTATAAAAAAATTACATCCATATGTTAATTTTGTGTGATATTTTAAAGCTTTGATATTCTTTACATTATTTTTATGTTCTAATTCAATTTCTTGAAGAGATAATTTATGTGTATAATTTTGAGCTTTATTTGAATTTAAAATAGTTTGTTTTTCTTTTATATTTTCAATAGTATTGGAAAAATAATAGTCCTTAATTCTTATGGAACAATTACTGAAATTTATTAAATAATTTCCGTTTAACATAACTTTTTCGGAATTACAAGTTTCATTAACGCTGATATTCATTGCATTCTCAATTATAATTGTGTTTATATCTAATTGTGCAATTTCAAAACCTTTGTTACTTATTAGTTGACAATTGTTTTTGATTACACAATGAGCGCTGAATTTTAAGTCTTTTAAATGTTTATTTTCTTCAAATGTATAAGTTTTGTTCTCAAACTCGAAGTTTTGTTCTATAATAGCATCTATTTCGTTCTTGTGAATATTTGGTAGTGGAACAATAATTCTTAATTTAACTGTTATGAAATTCTTTGGTATTTTTACTCCTAAAACTAACTAGGAACCATTAACAAATGTGGTACCAAACTCTATAAATTTTAGCTTATTATAGTCAATATTGTATTTCTTAATTTCGCTACTGGTTAGAATATTGGGGTGTACTAAACCATGTTTTGCAGAGATTACATTGTCTTGCAAATGTTCTATCCTATTCTTTATTAGTTGTATA
Organism: Cordilura impudica; assembly: GCA_963682025.1. NCBI lineage: Eukaryota > Metazoa > Arthropoda > Insecta > Diptera > Scathophagidae > Cordilura > Cordilura impudica. Next base: position 6,878,512 of record OY821522.1, read on the forward strand.
TTAGCCAATTGCTCTAAATATCTACTGTTATTATTTTCAATTTCTAAAAACTTATTTATAGAATTTAGCGCTCGTTGAATTTTTTGTCTGTCATTTGTAACTACCGTTTTTAAATGATTTATAGTTATATTAAAATAGTCATTAATTATAATTTGTTGATTATTGTTGTCGACAATTTCATTAATATTAAACAAATGTTTCTGTATATTTTGTCTGTCTTCGTCATCCATAGTCCCAAACAACCATTTTTGTACGCTTCCTATTCCATTGATTAGTCCTCGTCTTTGTCTGTTTTGGCTTGGTAATAATGTCAATAGTTTATTTCTAGCATTACTTTGTTCTAAGTTAAGCATTTCTTTATTATCAATCTTCATTAAATTTATATTCTCTGTCATGCTGTCCAAAATATTTTCTATCTCATGCAAATTTATGATATGTAATATTATGTCCGTCTCTTGAACTATTTCCTGATTTTTGATACTAATGTCTACAAATCCTTTTTGTTCTGTAATTCTTTCTATGTTCATTGATCCTTTAATCGTTGGTGTCCATAGGAGTATCATTAGTATTGTCCATAACTGAAAATTTAAAAGGTCGTTAAATGTTACAATAATGTACTCTCTCTAAATTGGATTTTTTATATTTTGGTTGTTCTTTATGCCTAACTGCCTTATAATTCTTTATGAATCCTTCACTACTTTCGCTGTAGTCTTCTCTAGATCTGTTTAGTTTCTCTATTACTTTTCTTTAATTTTCCTCTAAATTTCTTTTAACTATACTATTTTCAATTTTTCCTAAATGTACGTCACTAGGTGCACATTTAATGCTTGAGTGATAACGCTCGTTATAGCTTCTAATTGCTGTTTGAATCAATTGTTTTATTGGAATATTCTTTTCTGATTTATATAATATTCTGAATTTTTCGGCTATTGTGTTATGCAAACGCTCTATGTCTGCATTACCCGTGTGACTGTTGGGATTTGTTAGATGTAGTTCAATGTTTTCCTTTCCTAAAAATTCTTTTATTCGGAATGCTTTGAATTCATTATCCGCAACTATTTTCCTTGGTTTTCCTATTTTAGAAAAATTATCTTCTAATTGCTCGATCAGAGTTATGTGGTTTCTATCGTTTAACGGGTATGCTGCCCCAAATTTAGAAAATTTATCTATTACAGTTAGAAAATAATTTCTTTTCATTACATACGTGTCTATATGAACGATCTCATTTTTTTCTGATAGGGTTTCTGTGACTAAAAATTTTGGTTTTATTGGTTTTCTATCGTATTTTATTTCCTGGCATATCTCGCATTGGTTAATTACCAATTGAATTAACTCCATGAGTTTTGGATAGTAAATTTTATCTCTAAGTTGGTTATATGTTTCGATTATCCCTGAATGCATGCTTTCCCTAATGTGGTACAATGATATTTGTTCCACTGCTTCTACTTCGTTTTCTATATCTCTTGCTCTTATTGTACACTTAGTGAAAGTAATTTGTTTATCGCTGGAAAACATTTCTATTAACTTTTCCTGAACTATGTTGTAACTTCTGTCTGAAAGTTCAGAAAATATTCCTACTTTACCCTTAGTGATATATTTTCTAAATATTTGTCCCATTACTTCAAAATCACTTTCCGATATAAATATTATCCTTTTTCCATGTAATACCTTTAACTCTTCAACTTTATTGTTTCTTATTATAATTTGCGTTTTATATTTATTTACTATTTCTTCTTTAATGTAAAAATGATCGTGTAAATCTTCGTTTGGGGAATGGACTGTTGCCATAGAAACATTTTCATCTTCTACATTATCTATTATATTAAAATCTGATTCATTATCCCATTTATTTCCAACATTTTCTTCATTGACATTTTCTAATCTACTTAGAAAGTCTGATACTCTATTCTCTTTTCCTTTCAAATACTCGGTCGTAAAATCGTATTCACCTAATTTTAAAATCCATCTTTGATGTATTGGCGACAAATCCTTTCCCTTGTATTTTGTATGTAAGAACTTAATTGGTTGGTGATCCGTTAAGATCTTAAATTTTCTCCCGTAGAGATAAGGACGTAAATAATTGACACTCCATAATATTGACGAAAATTCCTTATCCGTTGCTGCGTAATTCCTTTCATGATTATTTAGGGTTCTTGAAACAAAACAAACTGGATGTCCTTCCTGTGATAGGACGGCTCCAATCGCATAGTTTGATGCATCTGTGGTTAATGTGAACATTTTTCCAAAATCTGGATATATCAAAATGGGATGACTACTAATTAACAATTTTAATTTTTCGAAAGCTTCTATATACGTTGGGTCGTTTACGTTTACTTTTACTCCTTTTTTCAAATATTTGGTAATAGGTTGGGCTACCTTAGCGTAATCTGTTATGAATTTCCTATAATATCCTGTGAGCCCAAGAAAACTTTTAATTTGTTTCTCTGTTTTCGGTAATGCGATTTCTTGAATTATTTTAATTTTGTTAGGGTTCGGTTTTAGTCCGTCTTTTATCAAAATATGCCCCAAAAATTCTGTCTCTTTTTTCAAAAAATTACACTTATCTATCTGGACTTTTAGATTAGTTTTTTCTAAAGCTGTAAAAATCTCCGTGACTGCCTTTATATGTTCTTTCAATGATGTACTGAATATTAATATATCATCTAGATATACCACACAAGTTTTATTTATGAATTCTCTTAGAGTCTCATTCATAAGCCTTTGGAACGTTGCTGGTGCATTTTTCAATCCAAATGGCATCCTTACAAATTCATACAGTCCATGTGGGGTCACAAATGCAGTTATCTCTCTGTCTTGTTCCCTGACCAAAATCTGTTGATAACCCTTCGCCAAATCCAAAGTCGTGAAGTATTGTGCCCGTCCCTGTTTGTCTAGGATTGAGTCTATATTTGGTAATGGAAATTTATCGTCGACAGTTATTTCATTTAGTTTCCTATAGTCCACCACGAGTCTATATTTCTTTTCTCCTGAGTTATCGATTTTTTAGGAACTACTATTAAAGGGCTTGCATAACGAGAGAAACTTTTCCTGATTATCCCCTGTTCTTACATTTCCCTTATTTGCTTTCTCACTTCTGCCTCGTGTTGGGGAGGATATCTGTATAATTTGGAGTTTATTTGTTCTTCTGTTGTTGTCCTAATTTCGTGTTGAATTTTCATTGTACTAGTTAATCTATCTCCTTCTTTAAAGAATAATTTCTGGAATCTATTTAGAGTTTTTAGAATTTCTCTTTTTTCTTCTTCATTCAAATGCTCTAGCTGGATTCTGTCCTGAAATTCACTAAGAAAGTCTATTGCTTCTAATGTACAGATCTCTAAATTATTATATGGATTTATTAGAAAATGTTTTACTTTATCGTTAAATGAGATATATCCGTCTTCCAAATTTATCGTTGTTTTAAAACAATTTAAAAGGTCGATTCCTATTATAAATTTATATCTTCGTCCCTTTAATTCAGCTACTTTCCATCTAATCTTAGCATAATGGGGTATATTAAATTCGTCAGGTGCATCCGTCACAACTTCATATCTAATAAAATCTTTTAATAAATTTTTTCTAAAATCTTTAACGTCACTGTCTATTAAACTAATACTTGCACCGCACAGTGGTTGCCGTTTCATACAAAGAGCGGCCAAAAATTGAAGGAGTTATCATAGGTGAATAATATTTGGCACATCTCACAGTCTCTTTAAAAGACAGCAATTTCTAAAATTTGGTTAAAATCTGTAAAAGGATTCAAGGACCTCTCTTAGATCCTGAAAATTTAGATTTCATAGTAAGCACACCAAAGTCGACATATCCATTGGTTCCATCAGTCTATGACTAAATCTTAAATTTGGTCAATGTAGGATAAAGGATTCAACGACCTCTCTTAGATCCTGAAAATTAAAATTTCATAGCAGGCATACCAAAGTCGGCATATCAGTTATCTTAATAAATGTGTGCCCAAAATAATTTTTGGTTAAAATCGGCAAAAGAATTTAAGGCATTCCGGAGATCCTATCCTCATTCCATAAATTTATTTATAAAATTCTATAAAATCACCATAATAAAGAATGTATGTTTTGTATGTATGTTATTTTATTGTAGTATAGTAAAATGTATCAGTCTAATAGATCAAAAACAGATTTATTTAAAACTGGCTTAGGCGGTAACTTTCGTTGTCCCGTTATAAACGGATCTGATGTAAGGAGTAGACGATTAAGCAAATCTTCATTTGTTGCCACTCGAGAAATTTTACGTGTGTGATGCAGGCGAAATTTTTTTATATCTTTATTTCTCGACTCAGCAGCTTCCTCAGACAACTCCCCAATCGACACGAGAGCACTTTCAATAATTGCAGGTCCGTGAATTAGGACTTTATGAACGGTAGCTGGAAGGTAATACCAGGAATATGTAGTTGTAAGTTTCTTGGCTATATTGAGTGCGAATGTGTTAAATTTCCCAACATTAATATTATAACCTGAATTGAGCACTTGCAATATTGTAGCACATCTTTCAATAAGGTCTCTATCTAGTCCTGTTATTTGAGCGGACAAGCCAGCATTATTGAAAAATTCTCTGGCAGTATTTCCATCATTCGAGGTTCCACTCCCACCACTTTTAGGCTTGTCGACTATCAATCCCATTTTTAATCGAAATTCTGTTTGCATTTTTTTTTCCTTTCCTTTACTTGGGCTTTCGCTTCGAGGGATCTAACCTGCCAGACTTGTACTTCCAGTTTGTACGATAAATGCAAAAAATATTCAAAAAATTGTATATATGCATGAAGTGGTGACAATCCGAATTCAAATCCATCCTTTTGAACTTCTCTTTTCAAGCATTTCTCAATATTGTTCATATCTGTAGGTTTGGCGTTGCATATATAGCACTTTGAGGATGAGGTTTGGGTTAAGGCATTACAAATTTTACCATCCACCATAGTGAGTTGCAAAATATGCTGAACGCATAATGTTTTATTTCCAACAATAATTTTAGTAGGAACAAGCCCCTCTATTTTCATTTTAAAATACTTTTCTTCCTCGATGCTTAATTCTGTCGATTCCTTTTTAAATTGAAATCGAACAGGGCGACAATATCGAGTGGAAGATGGTCGGGGATTTTTCCAGATTATTTTGGAACTGCTCGAACTATCTTCAGTTGTTATTAAAACAAGTGGAACATATGATGTAACAAACATGTGGCTGTCTTCCAAATTCTTGTTCTCCACTTTCTGTTTGTATTCGCTGTACCCAGAACTTCCGTCGAAACCCCATTTGCCTATAAGTTTGAGGTTGTTCACAGGATCAGTGAAAACATCGTTTACTACAGTATCCTGCAACTCGATAATACGCTTTGTAGTGTGGTCCAATAAACTTTGAAGCTCTACTTCAGCGTGTGATTCGCTAACAGTTATGTTTTCCGGATAAGTTTCTTTTTTTTGTTTTTAAAATATCATAGCTGCAAAAAAGTTCAGCAGAAATTTTAGTGTTAACAAATTCCCTAATGAGGAGATATTGATGCTTCGTTAAATTAGTTTCCATCATAAGGGAAATAACCTCAGTAGTGCTTGCAGGCGAAATTTTTGTACTATTTACTTCAGTAGCAAAACGCAAACAATCAGCAGCAGACTCATCCATTCCAGCTATCTCAGCTATTCGTCTTCTCTTTGTTCGTCTTGAGCATTCAGAGAAATCCAGTTTGGGACGACCACGTTCAATATTATTTTCAGGTCTTTGTACATCACAATTGAAAAAAAAACGACTCGTTTGTCGCTAGCTAATCAGAATGCTTTCGCAAAACGTAAGATCTCTTTCGACAGCATTTACGCCAAAATATTGAAATACTTTTGCAGCAGTAATTAACTCGTTTTTCCAATTGCCCCACATATTTAGCTCCTACTATATAGCCTTCACTCTCGATTTTCAATTTCAAAATATCAACTATAATTTTAATCTTCTCTGCATTTCCACCGGTCTCGGTACACCACTTCTCAAATATAAACTTGCGACTTAATTTGCATTCATAAGAACCACCTAGGCGAAAAATAGAAAATAATAAAAATTTTAACTAAAGACATAACATAATAAAACAAACTGCACAAAAGAAACGAAGGCGATAATCACAACACAAAGCCGCAGAACAGTTACGAGTACACAATAAAAAAAAAACCAAAAACGGTGAGGCCGCTTTGTTCTATTGAAGATAACTCAACACGTCGCAAATTTTCGCAGCTGAAATTTACATCCTATAATCTGTAAATATTGATAAACATTTTACAATAAATTTGGTTGTCAACTTCGATCGAATTCGCAACTAAAACTCTAAGTGAAATTTAAGTCTATACACGAGTTAGCACTGAAATAGGCACATATAATAAATTGATTTAATTAAATAGACACAACATATTGAGAAGTTTTTAATTCTTTTAAATAATAGTTAATACCTTTCTTTACAATATTAAATTCTTCCATTGTTTAAGCAATCTTTTTTGAAGAGGTTTTTACGTTTTATTATGGAACTTCACTTGACAGTTACTCACGCTGCGAAACAAAATTATTTTCATGGCCTGCCTTTTGCAGCTATTCCTAAAGAGGACAGGTGGAATAAAGCAAAAACAAAATTAATTTGAAAGAGCAAAATCTATTGTGAGATAGTGTGCCACAGTTTTACCAGGAATTTTGACTTATTTTTTTTTTTTTTTTGCCAATGGGGACGACCACAGTGCACCGGTGTCTATTAGTGCATCGTTTATTTTTCCTCTTATTTTAATGTTTATGATGGGTAAATAATCGGAGACTGTTTCCAAAAAAAATCATTTCCATTGTTTTGTCCTTGCCTGCGTGTATCTTTCTTATCTTCAATATTTTCTACTACGTTATTAGGATTTATTTTCGTACATCTTAAATCCGCATAATTTCTATGGTCTTGCCTATCTTGCTCATAGTAATTCTGACTGCAACTGGTTCTAGAATTTCCTACCTGAATATTATCAATTTCCATTGGTTCGACCCGTCCTTGCCCAGGTTGACTCCAGCGATTTTGACTTTCGTATGAACTAGGGTTTCCTGATTGATTAAACCTTTGGAAATTTCCTGACGTTTGATTATAATTATTATTATTATTACTATTATTAGTTTGTGGAGCTCTATAGCGTCCTGAATTATTAAAATTGTTACCAGAATTATTGTTCAAGTTCCGATTAAAATATTTATGATTTTGATTAGAGTTAAAATTTTTATTATTATTATTATTTCTGTTAATATCATGATTAATATAATAATTTCTTTGTCCTCTATTTTGATAGTTTTGATTTCGATTATAGTTATGATTTGAATTTGTATTAACATATTTATTCGTTCTGTATTTTCTATATTCTGCCCTGATACAACTGTCTTCAAATCTTCTCTTTGTCAATATCTTCAATATATTATTAATGTTCCTTTCCTCATATATTTTATCTAATAAAGTCCCTTGCGTCATTTCTTTTATTGTGTTTATTAATAAACTATCTATGTTTGATAAATCGATATAATGATCATTCTTATAATAAATTGTCAGCTCATCTGACTTATACTTGATATTCTGGATTTCGGTTAACAGCTCACTTACCGAATTTACTTTTAAATTTGCTATCATCCTGTATAGTTGGTGTGGTTCAATGCTGCGTCTATAACGTAGTTTTATGGTTTCTTTAATTAGTTGCCAGTTGTCCGGTGTGGGTATATTGATGACGACATCTTTAGCTTGGCCTTGTATAACTTTGTAAAATATTGTTCTAACGGCCTCCTTTTTCAGATTTTCATCCAGTATAGTTGACAAGAGATATTCCGTGCTGCTAAAAAAAACTGTTTACCGTTACTTCTCCTGTTCCGGTAAAAGTGGGTAGATGATTTATTGTCTTCAGAATGTTGTCCCTTGTACTGTTGCAGTATAATACTGGATTTTGTTGCTGATGTTGCTGTTGTTGTTGTTGTTCTTGCAGTTCCAGATATGCAACAAGTATTAACTGCACTGTATTTTTAGCGGTTTCAACAGGTATTCACTGCACTGGATTTTTAGTGGTTTCAACAAGTATTCACTGCACTGGATTTTTAGTGGTTTCAACAGGTAATCACTGCACTGAATTTTTAGTGGTTTCAACAGGTTACTGTTTATATTTTCTGGTCCTGTTCACTTGCATTTAGTTCAGGATTCTCAGAATTTAATCACTTTCACCGATTTAATCATAAAAAAAAAAATACGAGGTTCGAACACTGGATCCTTTTCACTTTTAAGGATCCTACCGACTGCGCCAATTAGATTTTCGTACGTTCGATTATCTTTTTAAAAAAAACAAATCTTTATTTTAAATTTGTTTATTTATTTATAACCATTGAATGAGGAGCTAAAACTGACTTAATTTTAAAATTAATCAACTTAGATACTATAATTACAATCGTAACTTAAAAACTAATTTTGTAAAATCAGCATAAGTGTGTTTTGTTTCCGTTAGTTGTATTGGTAACAAAACAAACTTATGTATGTTCCCATTCTTGGGAAAAATGTCTACAAAAAAATAAATAATCTGTTGTGTTGCATTTTCGTTATGAGAACGGAAATGCAACTTTAAATTTTGGTTTAAATTTGTCATCTGTTTGACCATTGCTTAAAATTAATTTTGACGATTTGTGTTTTGTTTCCGTTAATGTTATTGGTAACAAAACAAACTTATGTATGTTCTCATTAATTTATTCTTAGGAAAAATGTCTGTAAATGAAAGAAGTATTTTGATGTATTGCATTTTCGTTGTGAGAACGGAAATGCAATTTTAATTTTTGTTTTGTGACAATTCCCGTGAATTGTGAAATTATTTAAATAATATTGGCTCGTGCCAAGGGAATAATGGGAGACATCATAACATATTTAAATAATATTGGCTCGTGCCAATAATTAGGGTTTACTAATATTACCAATTCTGTTTAAGAATTCCTCAAATTTGTCTGGGGTTTTTGTAGCATTTATATATGTAACTCGCGTGACTATGTCGAAGTTAATCTTTCTTTACAGCAAGTATATCGACCAAGTTTCAGATCGGTCGGATGAGGGTAAATGCCATTTAGATCACTCCGTGGCTGTGTGTGACTATGCGTGACTAAGTCAAAGTTAATCTTTTTGATGTGTAAACATATATGCGCTCAGGGGGGGTAAAATCCAATTTCACAATACAATCACAAAAACACCGTAAGGGAAAAACGGTTGTGGTATATGTAAGTGTATTGGTGTATTTAGTAAGCAGAAACGCCGAGTTCGCTGTCTGTTTAGCAAACTCACAAATCTTTTTAATTGTGTGTAAATGTCAAACGAAGAAGACGCGTTTCGCAATTAAGAAAATTTAAATAATTTATATAAAACAATAATTGGTTTCAAAAATAGATAGGACTATAAAAAAACCATAAAATATAAAAATACCTTTCGTGGATGATAAAGTTATTATACAAAAGTATTGTTTTTTAAGGCAAATTTTGTTTTTAATAAAATACCTCAATGGCTGAATCTGGATATATCAAAATGGGATGACTACTAATTAACAATTTTAATTTTTCGAAAGCTTCTATATACGTTGGGTCGTTTACGTTTACTTTTACTCCTTTTTTCAAATATTTGGTAATAGGTTGGGCTACCTTAGCGTAATCTGTTATGAATTTCCTATAGTATCCTGTGAGCCCAAGAAAACTTTTAATTTGGTTCTCTGTTTTCGGTAATGCGATTTCTTGAATTATTTTAATTTTGTTAGGGTTCGGTTTTAGTCCGTCTTTTGTCAAAATATGCCCCAAAAATTCTGTCTCTTTTTTCAAAAAATTACACTTATCTATCTGGACTTTTAGATTAGTTTTTTCTAAAGCTGTAAAAATCTCCGTGACTGCCTTTATATGTTCTTTCAATGATGTACTGAATATTAATATATCATCTAGATATACCACACAAGTTTTATTTATGAATTCTCTTAGAGTCTCATTCATAAGCCTTTGGAACGTTGCTGGTGCATTTTTCAATCCAAATGGCATCCTTACAAATTCATACAGTCCATGTGGGGTCACAAATGCAGTTATCTCTCTGTCTTGTTCCCTGACCAAAATCTGATGATAACCCTTCGCCAAATCCAAAGTCGTGAAGTATTGTGCCCGTCCCAGTTTGTCTAGGATTGAGTCTATATTTGGTAATGGAAATTTATCGTCGACAGTTATTTCATTTAGTTTCCTATAGTCCACCACGAGTCTATATTTCTTTTCTCCTGAGTTATCGATTTTTTAGGAACTACTATTAAAGGGCTTGCATAACGAGAGAAACTTTTCCTGATTATCCCCTGTTCTTACATTTCCCTTATTTGCTTTCTCACTTCTGCCTCGTGTTGGGGAGGATATCTGTATAATTTGGAGTTTATTTGTTCTTCTGTTGTTGTCCTAATTTCGTGTTGAATTTTCATTGTACTAGTTAATCTATCTCCTTCTTTAAAGAATAATTTCTGGAATCTATTTAGAGTTTTTAGAATTTCTCTTTTTTCTTCTTCATTCAAATGCTCTAGCTGGATTCTGTCCTGAAATTCACTAAGAAAGTCTATTGCTTCTAATGTACAGATCTCTAAATTATTATATGGATTTATTAGAAAATGTTTTACTTTATCGTTAAATGAGATATATCCGTCTTCCAAATTTATCGTTGTTTTAAAACAATTTAAAAGGTCGATTCCTATTATAAATTTATATCTTCGTCCCTTTAATTCAGCTACTTTCCATCTAATCTTAGCATAATGGGGTATATTGAATTCGTCAGGTGCATCCGTCACAACTTCATATCTAATAAAATCTTTTAATAAATTTTTTCTAAAATCTTTAACGTCACTGTCTATTAAACTAATACTTGCACCGCACAGTGGTTGCCGTTTCATACAAAGAGCGGCCAAAAATTGAAGGAGTTATCATAGGTGAATAATATTTGGCACATCTCACAGTCTCTTTAAAAGACAGCAATTTCTAAAATTTGGTTAAAATCTGTAAAAGGATTCAAGGACCTCTCTTAGATCCTGAAAATTTAAATTTCATAGTAAGCACACCAAAGTCGACATATCCATTGGTTCCATCAGTCTATGACTAAATCTTAAATTTGGTCAATGTAGGATAAAGGATTCAAGGACCTCTCTTAGATCCTGAAAATTAAAATTTCATAGCAGGCATACCAAAGTCGGCATATCAGTTATCTTAATAAATGTGTGCCCAAAATAAGTTTTGGTTAAAATCGGCAAAAGAATTTAAGGCATTCCGGAGATCCTATCCTCATTCCATAAATTTATTTATAAAATTCTATAAAATCACCATAATAAATAAAGAATGTATGTTTTGTATGTATGTTATTTTATTGTAGTATAGTAAAATGTATCAGTCTAATAGATCAAAAACAGATTTATTTAAAACTGGCTTAGGCGGTAACTTTCGTTGTCCCGTTATAAACGGATCTGATGTAAGGAGTAGACGATTAAGCAAATCTTCATTTGTTGCCACTCGAGAAATTTTACGTGTGTGATGCAGGCGAAATTTTTTTATATCTTTATTTCTCGACTCAGCAGCTTTCTCAGACAACTCCCCAATCGACACGAGAGCACTTTCAATAATTGCAGGTCCGTGAATTAGGACTTTATGAACGGTAGCTGGAAGGTAATACCAGGAATATGTAGTTGTAAGTTTCTTGGCTATATCGAGTGCGAATGTGTTAAATTTCCCAACATTAATATTATAACCTGAATTGAGCACTTGCAATATTGTAGCACATCTTTCAATAAGGGGTTTATCTAGTCCTGTTATTTGAGCGGACAAGCCAGCATTATTGAAAAATTCTCTGGCAGTATTTCCATCATTCGAGGTTCCACTCCCACCACTTTTAGGCTTGTCGACTATCAATCCCATTTTTAATCGAAATTCTGTTTGCATTTTTTTTTCCTTTCCTTTACTTGGGCTTTCGCTTCGAGACTTGTACTTCCAGTTTGTACGATAAATGCAAAAAATATTCAAAAAATCGTATATATGCATGAAGTGGTGACAATCCGAATTCAAATCTATCCTTTTGAACTTCTCTTTTCAAGCATTTCTCAATATTGTTCATATCTGTAGGTTTGGCGTTGCATATATAGCACTTTGAGGATGAGGTTTGGGTTAAGGCATTACAAATTTTACCATCCACCATAGTGAGTTGCAAAATATGCTGAACGCATAATGTTTTATTTCCAACAATAATTTTAGTAGGAACAAGCCCCTCTATTTTCATTTTAAAATACTTTTCTTCCTCGATGCTTAATTCTGTCGATTCCTTTTTAAATTGAAATCGAACAGGGCGACAATATCGAGTGGAAGATGGTCGGGGATTTTTCCAGATTATTTTGGAACTGCTCGAACTATCTTCAGTTGTTATTAAAACAAGTGGAACATATGATGTAACAAACATGTGGCTGTCTTCCAAATTCTTGTTCTCCACTTTCTGTTTGTATTCGCTGTACCCAGAACTTCCGTCGAAACCCCATTTGCCTATAAGTTTGAGGTTGTTCACAGGATCAGTGAAAACATCGTTTACTACAGTATCCTGCAACTCGATAATACGCTTTGTAGTGTGGTCCAATAAACTTTGAAGCTCTACTTCAGCGTGTGATTCGCTAACAGTTATGTTTTCCGGATAAGTTTCTTTTTTTGTTTTTAAAATATCATAGCTGCAAAAAAGTTCAGCAGAAATTTTAGTGTTAACAAATTCCCTAATGAGGAGATATTGATGCTTCGTTAAATTAGTTTCCATCATAAGGGAAATAACCTCAGTAGTGCTTGCAGGCGAAATTTTTGTACTATTTACTTCAGTAGCAAAACGCAAACAATCAGCAGCAGACTCATCCATTCCAGCTATCTCAGCTATTCGTCTTCTCTTTGTTCGTCTTGTGCATTCAGAGAAATCCAGTTTGGGACGACCACGTTCAATATTATTTTCAGGTCTTTGTACATCACAATTGAAAAAAAAAACGACTCGTTTGTCGCTAGCCAATCAGAATGCTTTCGCAAAACGTAAGATCTCTTTCGACAGCATTTACAGCATTTATATTGAAATACTTTTGCAGCAGTAATTAACTCGTTTTTCCAATTGCCCCACATATTTAGCTCCTACTATATAGCCTTCACGCTCGATTTTCAATTTCAAAATATCAACTATAATTTTAATCTTCTCTGCATTTCCACCGGTCTCGGTACACCACTTCTCAAATATAAACTTGCGACTTAATTTGCATTCATAAGAACCACCTAGGCGAAAAATAGAAAATAATAAAAATTTTAACTAAAGACATAACATAATAAAACAAACTGCACAAAAGAAACGAAGGCGATAATCACAACACAAAGCCGCAGAACAGTTACGAGTACACAATAAAAAAAAAAAACCAAAAACGGTGAGGCCGCTTTGTTCTATTGAAGATAACTCAACACGTCGCAAATTTTCGCAGCTGAAATTTACATCCTATAATCTGTAAATATTGATAAACATTTTACAATAAATTTGGTTGTCAACTTCGATCGAATTCGCAACTAAAACTCTAAGTGAAATTTAAGTCTATACACGAGTTAGCACTGAAATAGGCACATATAATAAATTGATTTAATAAAATAGACACAACATGTTGAGAAGTTTTTAATTCTTTTAAATAATAGTTAATACCTTTCTTTACAATATTAAATTCTTCCATTGTTTAAGCAATCTTTTTTGAAGAGGTTTTTACGTTTTATTATGGAACTTCACTTGACAGTTACTCACGCTGCGAAACAAAATTATTTTCATGGCCTGCCTTTTGCAGCTATTCCTAAAGAGGACAGGTGGAATAAAGCAAAAACAAAATTAATTTGAAAGAGCAAAATCTATTGTGAGATAGTGTGCCACAGTTTTACCAAGAATTTTGACTTATTTTTTTTTTGGCCAATGGGGACGACCACAGTGCACCGGTGTCTATTAGTGCATCGTTTATTTTTCCTCTTATTTTAATGTTTATGATGGGTAAATAATCGGAGGCTGTTTCCAAAAAAAATCATTTCCATTGTTTTGTCCTTGCCTGCGTGTATCTTTCTTATCTTCAATATTTTCTACTACGTTATTAGGATTTATTTTCGTACATCTTAAATCCGCATAATTTCTATGGTCTTGCCTATCTTGCTCATAGTAATTCTGACTGCAACTGGTTCTAGAATTTCCTACCTGAATATTATCAATTTCCATTGGTTCGACCCGTCCTTGCCTAGGTTGACTCCAGCGATTTTGACTTTCGTATGAACTGGGGTTTCCTGATTGATTAAACCTTTGGAAATTTCCTGGCGTTTTATTATAATTATTATTATTATTACTATTATTAGTTTGTGGAGCTCTATAGCGTCCTGAATTATTAAAATTGTTACCAGAATTATTGTTCAAGTTCCGATTAAAATATTTATGATTTTGATTAGAGTTAAAATTTTTATTATTATTATTATTTCTGTTAATATCATGATTAATATAATAATTTCTTTGTCCTCTATTTTGATAGTTTTGATTTCGATTATAGTTATGATTTGAATTTGTATTAACATATTTATTCGTTCTGTATTTTCTATATTCTGCCCTGATACAACTGTCTTCAAATCTTCTCTTTGTCAATATCTTCAATATATTATTAATGTTCCTTTCCTCATATATTTTATCTAATAAAGTCCCTTGCGTCATTTCTTTTATTGTGTTTATTAATAAACTATCTATGTTTGATAAATCGATATAATGATCATTCTTATAATAAATTGTCAGCTCATCTGACTTATACTTGATATTCTGGATTTCGGTTAACAGCTCACTTACCGAATTTACTTTTAAATTTGCTATCATCCTGTATAGTTGGTGTGGTTCAATGCTGCGTCTATAACGTAGTTTTATGGTTTCTTTAATTAGTTGCCAGTTGTCCGGTGTGGGTATATTGATGACGACATCTTTAGCTTGGCCTTGTATAACTTTGTAAAATATTGTTCTAACGGCCTCCTTTTTCAGATTTTCATCCAGTATAGTTGACAAGAGATATTCCGTGCTGCTAAAAAAAACTGTTTACCGTTACTTCTCCTGTTCCGGTAAAAGTGGGTAGATGATTTATTGTCTTCAGAATGTTGTCCCTTGTACTGTTGCAGTATAATACTGGATTTTGTTGCTGATGTTGCTGTTGTTGTTGTTGTTCTTGCAGTTCCAGATATGCAACAAGTATTAACTGCACTGTATTTTTAGCGGTTTCAACAGGTATTCACTGCACTGGATTTTTAGTGGTTTCAACAAGTATTCACTGCACTGGATTTTTAGTGGTTTCAACAGGTAATCACTGCACTGAATTTTTAGTGGTTTCAACAGGTTACTGTTTATATTTTCTGGTCCTGTTCACTTGCATTTAGTTCAGGATTCTCAGAATTTAATCACTTTCACCGATTTAATCATTAAAAAAAAAATACGAGGTTCGAACACTGGATCCTTTTCACTTTTAAGGATCCTACCGACTGCGCCAATTAGATTTTCGTACGTTCGATTATCTTTTTAAAAAAAAACAAATCTTTATTTTAAATTTGTTTATTTATTTATAACCATTGAATGAGGAGCTAAAACTGACTTAATTTTAAAATTAATCAACTTAGATACTATAATTACAATCGTAACTTAAAAACTAATTTTGTAAAATCAGCATAAGTGTGTTTTGTTTCCGTTAGTTGTATTGGTAACAAAACAAACTTATGTATGTTCCCATTCTTGGGAAAAATGTCTACAAAAAAATAAATAATCTGTTGTGTTGCATTTTCGTTATGAGAACGGAAATGCAACTTTAAATTTTGGTTTAAATTTGTCATATGTTTGACCATTGCTTAAAATTAATTTTGACGATTTGTGTTTTGTTTCCGTTAATGTTATTGGTAACAAAACAAACTTATGTATGTTCTCATTAATTTATTCTTAGGAAAAATGTCTGTAAATGAAAGAAGTATTTTGATGTATTGCATTTTCGTTGTGAGAACGGAAATGCAATTTTAATTTTTGTTTTGTGACAATTCCCGTGAATTGTGAAATTATTTAAATAATATTGGCTCGTGCCAAGGGAATAATGGGAGACATCATAACATATTTAAATAATATTGGCTCGTGCCAATAATTAGGGTTTACTAATATTACCAATTCTGTTTAAGAATTCCTCAAATTTGTCTGGGGTTTTTGTAGCATTTATATATGTAACTCGCGTGACTATGTCGAAGTTAATCTTTCTTTACAGCAAGTATATCGACCAAGTTTCAGATCGGTCGGATGAGGGTAAATGCCATTTAGATCACTCCGTGGCTGTGTGTGACTATGCGTGACTAAGTCAAAGTTAATCTTTTTGATGTGTAAACATATATGCGCTCAGGGGGGGTAAAATCCAATTTCACAATACAATCACAAAAACACCGTAAGGGAAAAACGGTTGTGGTAT
The DNA here is from genome assembly GCA_963682025.1 of Cordilura impudica. Taxonomy (NCBI): domain Eukaryota; kingdom Metazoa; phylum Arthropoda; class Insecta; order Diptera; family Scathophagidae; genus Cordilura; species Cordilura impudica. The sequence continues at coordinate 6,895,031 of OY821522.1, forward strand.
ATGTAAGTGTATTGGTGTATTTAGTAAGCAGAAACGCCGAGTTCGCTGTCTGTTTAGCAAACTCACAAATCTTTTTAATTGTGTGTAAATGTCAAACGAAGAAGACGCGTTTCGCAATTAAGAAAATTTAAATAATTTATATAAAACAATAATTGGTTTCAAAAATAGATAGGACTATAAAAAAACCATAAAATATAAAAATACCTTTCGTGGATGATAAAGTTATTATACAAAAGTATTGTTTTTTAAGGCAAATTTTGTTTTTAATAAAATACCTCAATGGCTGAATCTGGATATATCAAAATGGGATGACTACTAATTAACAATTTTAATTTTTCGAAAGCTTCTATATACGTTGGGTCGTTTACGTTTACTTTTACTCCTTTTTTCAAATATTTGGTAATAGGTTGGGCTACCTTAGCGTAATCTGTTATGAATTTCCTATAGTATCCTGTGAGCCCAAGAAAACTTTTAATTTGGTTCTCTGTTTTCGGTAATGCGATTTCTTGAATTATTTTAATTTTGTTAGGGTTCGGTTTTAGTCCGTCTTTTGTCAAAATATGCCCCAAAAATTCTGTCTCTTTTTTCAAAAAATTACACTTATCTATCTGGACTTTTAGATTAGTTTTTTCTAAAGCTGTAAAAATCTCCGTGACTGCCTTTATATGTTCTTTCAATGATGTACTGAATATTAATATATCATCTAGATATACCACACAAGTTTTATTTATGAATTCTCTTAGAGTCTCATTCATAAGCCTTTGGAACGTTGCTGGTGCATTTTTCAATCCAAATGGCATCCTTACAAATTCATACAGTCCATGTGGGGTCACAAATGCAGTTATCTCTCTGTCTTGTTCCCTGACCAAAATCTGATGATAACCCTTCGCCAAATCCAAAGTCGTGAAGTATTGTGCCCGTCCCAGTTTGTCTAGGATTGAGTCTATATTTGGTAATGGAAATTTATCGTCGACAGTTATTTCATTTAGTTTCCTATAGTCCACCACGAGTCTATATTTCTTTTCTCCTGAGTTATCGATTTTTTAGGAACTACTATTAAAGGGCTTGCATAACGAGAGAAACTTTTCCTGATTATCCCCTGTTCTTACATTTCCCTTATTTGCTTTCTCACTTCTGCCTCGTGTTGGGGAGGATATCTGTATAATTTGGAGTTTATTTGTTCTTCTGTTGTTGTCCTAATTTCGTGTTGAATTTTCATTGTACTAGTTAATCTATCTCCTTCTTTAAAGAATAATTTCTGGAATCTATTTAGAGTTTTTAGAATTTCTCTTTTTTCTTCTTCATTCAAATGCTCTAGCTGGATTCTGTCCTGAAATTCACTAAGAAAGTCTATTGCTTCTAATGTACAGATCTCTAAATTATTATATGGATTTATTAGAAAATGTTTTACTTTATCGTTAAATGAGATATATCCGTCTTCCAAATTTATCGTTGTTTTAAAACAATTTAAAAGGTCGATTCCTATTATAAATTTATATCTTCGTCCCTTTAATTCAGCTACTTTCCATCTAATCTTAGCATAATGGGGTATATTGAATTCGTCAGGTGCATCCGTCACAACTTCATATCTAATAAAATCTTTTAATAAATTTTTTCTAAAATCTTTAACGTCACTGTCTATTAAACTAATACTTGCACCGCACAGTGGTTGCCGTTTCATACAAAGAGCGGCCAAAAATTGAAGGAGTTATCATAGGTGAATAATATTTGGCACATCTCACAGTCTCTTTAAAAGACAGCAATTTCTAAAATTTGGTTAAAATCTGTAAAAGGATTCAAGGACCTCTCTTAGATCCTGAAAATTTAAATTTCATAGTAAGCACACCAAAGTCGACATATCCATTGGTTCCATCAGTCTATGACTAAATCTTAAATTTGGTCAATGTAGGATAAAGGATTCAAGGACCTCTCTTAGATCCTGAAAATTAAAATTTCATAGCAGGCATACCAAAGTCGGCATATCAGTTATCTTAATAAATGTGTGCCCAAAATAAGTTTTGGTTAAAATCGGCAAAAGAATTTAAGGCATTCCGGAGATCCTATCCTCATTCCATAAATTTATTTATAAAATTCTATAAAATCACCATAATAAATAAAGAATGTATGTTTTGTATGTATGTTATTTTATTGTAGTATAGTAAAATGTATCAGTCTAATAGATCAAAAACAGATTTATTTAAAACTGGCTTAGGCGGTAACTTTCGTTGTCCCGTTATAAACGGATCTGATGTAAGGAGTAGACGATTAAGCAAATCTTCATTTGTTGCCACTCGAGAAATTTTACGTGTGTGATGCAGGCGCAATTGTTTTATATCTTTATTTCTCGACTCAGCAGCTTCCTCAGACAACTCCCCAATCGACACGAGAGCACTTTCAATAATTGCAGGTCCGTGAATTAGGACTTTATGAACGGTAGCTGGAAGGTAATACCAGGAATATGTAGTTGTAAGTTTCTTGGCTATATCGAGTGCGAATGTGTTAAATTTCCCAACATTAATATTATAACCTGAATTGAGCACTCGCAATATTGTAGCACATCTTTCAATAAGGGGTTTATCTAGTCCTGTTATTTGAGCGGACAAGCCAGCATTATTGAAAAATTCTCTGGCAGTATTTCCATCATTCGAGGTTCCACTCCCACCACTTTTAGGCTTGTCGACTATCAATCCCATTTTTAATCGAAATTCTGTTTGCATTTTTTTTCCTTTCCTTTACTTGGGCTTTCGCTTCGAGGGATCTAACCTGCCAGACTTGTACTTCCAGTTTGTACGATAAATGCAAAAAATATTCAAAAAATCGTATATATGCATGAAGTGGTGACAATCCGAATTCAAATCTATCCTTTTGAACTTCTCTTTTCAAGCATTTCTCAATATTGTTCATATCTGTAGGTTTGGCGTTGCATATATAGCACTTTGAGGATGAGGTTTGGGTTAAGGCATTACAAATTTTACCATCCACCATAGTGAGTTGCAAAATATGCTGAACGCATAATGTTTTATTTCCAACAATAATTTTAGTAGGAACAAGCCCCTCTATTTTCATTTTAAAATACTTTTCTTCCTCGATGCTTAATTCTGTCGATTCCTTTTTAAATTGAAATCGAACAGGGCGACAATATCGAGTGGAAGATGGTCGGGGATTTTTCCAGATTATTTTGGAACTGCTCGAACTATCTTCAGTTGTTATTAAAACAAGTGGAACATATGATGTAACAAACATGTGGCTGTCTTCCAAATTCTTGTTCTCCACTTTCTGTTTGTATTCGCTGTACCCAGAACTTCCGTCGAAACCCCATTTGCCTATAAGTTTGAGGTTGTTCACAGGATCAGTGAAAACATCGTTTACTACAGTATCCTGCAACTCGATAATACGCTTTGTAGTGTGGATAAGTTTCTTTTTTTTGTTTTTAAAATATCATAGCTGCAAAAAAGTTCAGCAGAAATTTTAGTGTTAACAAATTCCCTAATGAGGAGATATTGATGCTTCGTTAAATTAGTTTCCATCATAAGGGAAATAACCTCAGTAGTGCTTGCAGGCGAAATTTTTGTACTATTTACTTCAGTAGCAAAACGCAAACAATCAGCAGCAGACTCATCCATTCCAGCTATCTCAGCTATTCGTCTTCTCTTTGTTCGTCTTGAGCATTCAGAGAAATCCAGTTTGGGACTACCACGTTCAATATTATTTTCAGGTCTTTGTACATCACAATTGAAAAAAAAACGACTCGTTTGTCGCTAGCCAATCAGAATGCTTTCGCAAAACGTAAGATCTCTTTCGACAGCATTTACAGCATTTATATTGAAATACTTTTGCAGCAGTAATTAACTCGTTTTTCCAATTGCCCCACATATTTAGCTCCTACTATATAGCCTTCACGCTCGATTTTCAATTTCAAAATATCAACTATAATTTTAATCTTCTCTGCATTTCCACCGGTCTCGGTACACCACTTCTCAAATATAAACTTGCGACTTAATTTGCATTCATAAGAACCACCTAGGCGAAAAATAGAAAATAATAAAAATTTTAACTAAAGACATAACATAATAAAACAAACTGCACAAAAGAAACGAAGGCGATAATCACAACACAAAGCCGCAGAACAGTTACGAGTACACAATAAAAAAAAAACCAAAAACGGTGAGGCCGCTTTGTTCTATTGAAGATAACTCAACACGTCGAAAATTTTCGCAGCTGAAATTTACATCCTATAATCTGTAAATATTGATAAACATTTTACAATAAATTTGGTTGTCAACTTCGATCGAATTCGCAACTAAAACTCTAAGTGAAATTTAAGTCTATACACGAGTTAGCACTGAAATAGGCACATATAATAAATTGATTTAATAAAATAGACACAACATGTTGAGAAGTTTTTAATTCTTTTAAATAATAGTTAATACCTTTCTTTACAATATTAAATTCTTCCATTGTTTAAGCAATCTTTTTTGAAGAGGTTTTTACGTTTTATTATGGAACTTCACTTGACAGTTACTCACGCTGCGAAACAAAATTATTTTCATGGCCTGCCTTTTGCAGCTATTCCTAAAGAGGACAGGTGAAATAAAGCAAAAACAAAATTAATTTGAAAGAGCAAAATCTATTGTGAGATAGTGTGCCACAGTTTTACCAAGAATTTTGACTTATTTTTTTTTTTTTTGCCAATGGGGACGACCACAGTGCACCGGTGTCTATTAGTGCATCGTTTATTTTTCCTCTTATTTTAATGTTTATGATGGGTAAATAATCGGAGGCTGTTTCCAAAAAAAATCATTTCCATTGTTTTGTCCTTGCCTGCGTGTATCTTTCTTATCTTCAATATTTTCTACTACGTTATTAGGATTTATTTTCGTACATCTTAAATCCGCATAATTTCTATGGTCTTGCCTATCTTGCTCATAGTAATTCTGACTGCAACTGGTTCTAGAATTTCCTACCTGAATATTATCAATTTCCATTGGTTCGACCCGTCCTTGCCTAGGTTGACTCCAGCGATTTTGACTTTCGTATGAACTGGGGTTTCCTGATTGATTAAACCTTTGGAAATTTCCTGGCGTTTTATTATAATTATTATTATTATTACTATTATTAGTTTGTGGAGCTCTATAGCGTCCTGAATTATTAAAATTGTTACCAGAATTATTGTTCAAGTTCCGATTAAAATATTTATGATTTTGATTAGAGTTAAAATTTTTATTATTATTATTATTTCTGTTAATATCATGATTAATATAATAATTTCTATGTCCTCTATTTTGATAGTTTTGATTTCGATTATAGTTATGATTTGAATTTGTATTAACATATTTATTCGTTCTGTATTTTCTATATTCTGCCCTGATACAACTGTCTTCAAATCTTCTCTTTGTCAATATCTTCAATATATTATTAATGTTCCTTTCCTCATATATTTTATCTAATAAAGTCCCTTGCGTCATTTCTTTTATTGTGTTTATTAATAAACTATCTATGTTTGATAAATCGATATAATGATCATTCTTATAATAAATTGTCAGCTCATCTGACTTATACTTGATATTCTGGATTTCGGTTCACAGCTCACTTACCGAATTTACTTTTAAATTTGCTATCATCCTGTATAGTTGGTGTGGTTCAATGCTGCGTCTATAACGTAGTTTTATGGTTTCTTTAATTAGTTGCCAGTTGTCCGGTGTGGGTATATTGATGATGACATCTTTAGCTTGGCCTTGTATAACTTTGTAAAATATTGTTCTAACGGCCTCCTTTTTCAGATTTTCATCCAGTATAGTTGACAAGAGATATTCCGTGCTGCTAAAAAAACTGTTTACCGTTACTTCTCCTGTTCCGGTAAAAGTGGGTAGATGATTTATTGTCTTCAGAATGTTGTCCCTTGTACTGTTGCAGTATAATACTGGATTTTGTTGCTGATGTTGCTGTTGTTGTTGTTGTTCTTGCAGTTCCAGATATGCAACAAGTATTAACTGCACTGTATTTTTAGCGGTTTCAACAGGTATTCACTCCACTGGATTTTTAGTGGTTTCAACAAGTATTCACTGCACTGGATTTTTAGTGGTTTCAACAGGTAATCACTGCACTGAATTTTTAGTGGTTTCAACAGGTTACTGTTTATATTTTCTGGTCCTGTTCACTTGCATTTAGTTCAGGATTCTCAGAATTTAATCACTTTCACCGATTTAATCATTAAAAAAAAAATACGAGGTTCGAACACTGGATCCTTTTCACTTTTAAGGATCCTACCGACTGCGCCAATTAGATTTTCGTACGTTCGATTATCTTTAAAAAAAAAAACAAATCTTTATTTTAAATTTGTTTATTTATTTATAACCATTGAATGAGGAGCTAAAACTGAATTAATTTTAAAATTAATCAACTTAGATACTATAATTACAATCGTAGCTTAAAAACTAATTTTGTAAAATCAGCATAAGTGTGTTTTGTTTCCGTTAGTTGTATTGGTAACAAAACAAAGTTATGTATGTTCCCATTCTTGGGAAAAATGTCTACAAAAAATAAATAATCTGTTGTGTTGCATTTTCGTTATGAGAACGGAAATGCAACTTTAAATTTTAAATATGTTTGCCCATTGCTTAAAATTAATTTTGACGATTTGTGCTTTGTTTCCGTTAATGTTATTGGTAACAAAACAAACTTATGTATGTTCTCATTAATTTATTCTTAGGAAAAATGTCTGTAAATGAAAGAAGTATTTTGATGTATTGCATTTTCGTTGTGAGAACGGAAATGCAATTTTAATTTTTGTTTTGTGACAATTCCCGTGAATTGTGAAATTATTTAAATAATATTGGCTCGTGCCAAGGGAATAATGGGAGACATCATAACATATTTAAATAATATTGGCTCGTGCCAATAATTAGGGTTTACTAATATTACCAATTCTGTTTAAGAATTCCTCAAATTTGTCTGGGGTTTTTGTAGCATTTATATATGTAACTCGCGTGACTATGTCGAAGTTAATCTTTCTTTACAGCAAGTATATCGACCAAGTTTCAGATCGGTCGGATGAGGGTAAATGCCATTTAGATCACTCCGTGGCTGTGTGTGACTATGCGTGACTAAGTCAAAGTTAATCTTTTTGATGTGTAAACATATATGCGCTCAGGGGGGGTAAAATCCAATTTCACAATACAATCACAAAAACACCGTAAGGGAAAAACGGTTGTGGTATATGTAAGTGTATTGGTGTATTTAGTAAGCAGAAACGCCGAGTTCGCTGTCTGTTTAGCAAACTCACAAATCTTTTTAATTGTGTGTAAATGTCAAACGAAGAATACGCGTTTCGCAATTAAGAAAATTTAAATAATTTATATAAAACAATAATTGGTTTCAAAAATAGATAGGACTATAAAAAAACCATAAAATATAAAAATACCTTTCGTGGATGATAAAGTTATTATACAAAAGTATTGTTTTTTAAGGCAAATTTTGTTTTTAATAAAATACCTCAATGGCTGAATGCAATAAATGCAGAGCAGCAATAAGAGGGGAAACGGGAATACGATGAATGGGTGTATGTAATAAAGTGTATCATTGTACAACAAAATGTGCCGGTATTGATCAATACTCTGCAAAGATTGTAGAATCAAACAATTTTTGCGTTTTATATGCGATGACTGCCTGCAGTATATACAAAATGTGGATCTAGTACTTAAAGATATACAAGACGATGTAAACAAAAATAAACAAAACTTAACATATAAACATGAGTTCAAGATGTCTCTGAAAGAAAACAAAAGTGAAATTAAGCAACTACTAGAAGCAAATGAATAACGATATGAGGACAGGTTGAAAAATAATGATAATGCTCACAAATCTTTTGAGAAAAATGCTAAGGAAATAAAAAAATTATGCGAACATGTAAATGAATTTGAAAATAAAAATAAAGAAATATGTAACAAGATCGAAGAAAATAACGAAAGAATGTGTAAAGATGTAAAAAAGTAATAACAGAAGCAAACGGCAAACAGAATAAAACGTCATATAGTCACATAATCAAATGTGTCCCTCACAAACACATAAAGGGTTAAATGTGTTCATCAAGTAACGTCTGCATGTGTCTCTAATGCAGACGTAATTTAAAGACACTTGCATGTTTGTTTCCCTATAATTGTAGTTAGCGTGGGATTCTGTTTTTTTATAAAAATACTCGTCAGCAGAATTCCACATTAAGTAGGGCAAATATACTTTAATAAATACAATAAAGAATCAGTTTAAAATTTAGAAAAGAAGAAACAACAAGTCTTTTATTTAACTATATGCAGAAACTATTAAAAAGAAAACAGTGTTGCCAGATGTTAACAAACAGATGTCATTGGTATTAAAACCTAAAGAAAAACAAAATATTGAAAAAACAAACGAAGAATTAAACAAAAAAGTTAATCCAGTTAATTTAAAGATAACTAATGTGGAAAATAGAAAAAATGGAACAATAATAATACAGAGTGAGAATAATGAAGAAAGAGAAAAAATAAAAGCTGCTATACAAAATGAAATGAGTGATGAGTATGAAATTAAGGTGCCCAAACCAACGGAATTATATATAGATATGTGGGAGGACCTTAAAAGAACGCCTAAAATCTACCTTGTTATTCTCACGACAGTGTGTTGCGACGCGAAGAAGTAAAGACGTGACGGATGAATTATAATACTATCAATTTTGATTCAACACTGAATTATATTTTTTCATTTTTTTTAATTCTTTTTATATTTTAACAATAAAAATACCATAAATTGGGGGCTCAACCAAAATTGTTTAATACGCAGTAAATTGTCGCGAACATTTTGAGAAAAGAAGAAAAAAAAAAGTTGCAACAAATAAACGAAAAATATAAATTCTAGAATATTCCACTTTTTCTTGAGAAAATAAGAGCAAAATACGCCGGCGCACAGTGGACCATATTTTGAGAAGGCAGCCAAAAATCATTTTTTTTTTGTTACCGATTTTAAAGTTATGTTATTCATTTGAAAGTAAATACCAGTAAACCTCGGGAGCCAAAAAATTGCGACTCTATCTCAACTATATCACAGCGAACAGGGTCTTCGAAAATGGGCTTTCTCAGTATTTTGCTAAAATTAAAAATTTCTTTGTAAATTTTTATTTTTGAATGACTGTAACTTTTTTGATTTAAAAGATTTTGAAGTGAAATAAATTTTGTATAATTTTGTGCTATTAATGTTAAAAATGTAAAATTACTGAGTCATTCTGAAATTTAAAAAAAAAATTTTTTTTAAAAAAGGTCAAAATTTTCCGAATAGAGCATAACTCCTGCCAGTCAAAAGCAGTCAGAAAAAATCTTGCACTCTTCTATAGTCCGAACCCTCCCCTATACTCCTATACCCCATTATACACCCGCCAGTTTCCGCCCGTGTGCACCAGAACAATTTTTCTGACCCAAGGTTAGATATTTTCTGCAAAATTTATGAATACAAAAGTTGTCCACTATGTGGTTAGGATATATTAAGTTTGATTTGAGGTGATGTTTGTAACTGCCAAAAATATTGGACCTTTATCCATCTTTTATTGTACGGATCGACTCAAAAACACTTTCTGAGTCGATTAAACGATGTCCGTCCGTCCGTCTGAGTGTTATGAATACAAAAGTTGATCGTACCGGTGCACCGCGGTGTATTTTTTTGCATGTCGGTAGAGTTGTCAGGAGTTGTTATATACTTATAAAAAAGGATTGAGATATAATGCGCTTAATTGTTACAGGTACATTTACATAGGTATCTTTCAAAAACATTAATAGTCTGAATTAAGAGTTATATAAGTTAAGTTATGTCTCACATACTGTGAAAGACATACCAACAAGTATGGTAAACAAGTCCGTCCGCCAATTAAATCGTCTAAAATGGTATCATTCATTTACTTTTTATTTTTATGTGCAAAGAAAACAAATATGCTACCACCCAGCTTGACGAATATTTTATTTCGTCATTTATTTTATGAATGTTTTGCCCGCATCAAATTACTCTCAACGGGCACGAGTATGGTGCAATATCACATTGCATTGTTTTACATTTATTTTTATGTCGCAATATCATATTGCATTCCCAGGCATTTTTTATTTACTATTTTTCTGGCACCAATTACGGCCATTCACACTTTTATTTGTTTTGGGTGTCAGTTTCACAAAACATTTCCTCAAACCGCTGCATTTTATTTAATTGTCTTGTCCCCTAATTCTGCAGCGTAAACAGTCCTCAAGTCAGTGCACTTGAAACTTCCACAATTTATGATTGTGAAACAAATGCACTTGACTGTTTTTTATCTTTTGATTCTTCAGCATTTTTTTTGGTTTTTAGGTTTCACTTGCTTTGGCAATTTTTGTGTTTCTCTGCTGCTGAGGAGTGCCTGACTTTTATAAAATAAAAAAAAAATAAAATAGAGTCTTTTAGTTTTAAGTTGTAAATTGAACTGAGCCTACATAGTAGGTAGATAAAAACGTGAATTCAACGTAAATTAAAACGTAAATCAATCGTAATAAAAACTTAAATTAAACGTTAATAAAACGTAAAGAAGAACGTTAATAAACGTAAATTAAACGTTAATAAAATGTAATACTTCATAGAAGTTTCATACTTAAATATTAAAGATAAATAAATATAAGAATTAGAAGTGTTAATATCGCAATAAATAAGTTGTAACTTTATTGTTGGTTGTTGTTGAAACCGTTATTAAATAAAAACTATTGAACTCAAATCGTACAGTAAGCGAATTGTCATAATCAAAGAACAAACAAAATTATAAATTAAAATAAATAAATTGTAGCGGTAAAATAAACGAGAGCAATGTGTTATAATTACTACCACAATTTCTCTTAAAACTTTCGAACTTGCGTATCAAAAAAAAAAAAAAAAGAACTAAAAGTGCTAACAGCTGGAACAGCAAAAAGCTTGGAGGAAATCTTGTGTGAAATTAATTGTGACAAGAAATATTTTCGTTCAAAAACTCAAATTAACCCGGCGTATAGGAAAATAATCGGCGAATCATCATAAATACAACAGTTACATGTTTTCGAGAAAAATCCTGTACATCAGCATACGCAGTAAAAACTAAAGAGGAGAAAGGAGAAGAGAGATGCAATTGAAAAACGCTTTGATGTCTATGTAAGATTTTTTAAGTGTCAAATTTTGTAAATTAAATTAAGAGCTAAAATGTTTTTTAAATACCAAATTAAGTAAGCCATATTTTATGGCATTGTCCTTTCTCAAAAACAAATTATCAATTTAAAAAAATAAAGTAAAAAATAGGAAATTTGTCTACAATTCTGCGAATAAAAAATAATCGTAAACTAGAATTTAAAGTAAAAAAAAAAAAAACCTTGTCGTTACTAGAGTAATTGTAAGTTAAATTTTTTTCTAAAAAAGTCATATAAAAAAAAAGACAATGCCCAGGAAGTGGATTTGTACGAAGGGTTATTTGAGGGATGATTATCACCATCAGATATTCGAATGGACCCCAGAGGATCATGAAACGAATGCAAGAATTTTAGATAGACTCGATAGGGAGATATTTAGGTTGGCTAACGAAGGTTATTTTAATGGGGTGGAAGATTTTAAAACCCCAAGAATGGAAAACGAGGAAAGAAAAGATAAAGACCCCAATGGGGGATATAATTAAAAAAGTATTTTTTTTATTAGCCAACAGGAAAATTTAATAATTTAAAAAAAAATTTATAAACTTTATAAATTTTTTTTTTCAAAATAAATTTTTAACACGGAAAATTTTTTGCAAAGAGCAAAAAATATAAATGATTATTACAAGGACGAAAAGTGCAAAGAAGGAAAAGAGTGTTATAAAAGATTACCACGTATAAAAACTTGGTTTTATTTTTTTTTATTATCTTACAAAAATAAAACAAGAAGTTGTTAATAAAAAATAACAAGCAAATGAAAGCATAACTTTTGAAGAAAAATTTTGGCATTTGATTAAGATTTTTTTTTACAGCAGAACGAAATTTACGTTGAAGATAACACTTTTCCACAGGAAATTCGTTAACAGTAATACATCATTTTTATTATATTATTTTTTTATTTTATACCACAAATTATTCAAAAATTGTTTTTAATAAAGTAACCTAAAATTCTGAATTGTAAAACAGAAAAAGAAAATTTAAAATTAAATTTGGATTCGGTGAATTCGCTAACGGAACAAAAAATTCCCATGAACACCGAAGAACCTTTTTTTTAAAATAAAATAAATACCATTAATTATAATTTTTTTTTAAATAAATAAATCAACCCAAAATTTTTAATTGTAAAACAAAAATTAAAGCAAAAAAGAAAAATGGAAAATTTATAACAACCACATTAAATTAACCTAAACTTAAACTTAAGTCAAAAGCATGAAATTAAAACTAAAATAACAACTCACATAGTGAGGGGGTGCAACACAATAGTTGCACACACATTAAATTTACTTAAACTTAAACCTAAAATAATAAAAAATTGATTTGTAAAAATAAAATGACAACTTACATAGTAAGGAGGTGCAATGAAATAATTGCACCCACATTAAAATAAAGAATTTTTTTTTTTTAATATTAAAGACAAGAATTAAATCTGTGGAAGAGAAAATTATAAAAACCATATAAGAAAATTTTTAAAAATCCTAAAACTAATTAAATGGAAAAAGAAATAAAAACCTACATAGTAGGGAGTTGTAGCAAAATGTTGCAACCTTATCTTATTTAAAAAAGAAAATTTAAATGAAAATGTAAAACTAATCTTAAATTAAACAACTCACATAGTGAGTAGATCTAACAAAATGGATGTAACCACATTATATTAAGAATTAGGAAATAAGAAATTAATTTTCTCTCTGTAATTTTATGATTTGAAATTGTAGAAGAATTTTTTTTTCCAGCAACTTAGAAACACCCATAGATTTGACTATAAATATTTATTTTTTACGCGATTTCGGCTTGACAATCCAATGTGATTTGTATTGCCATCAGACGGGGACGTCTGAAATTTAAAAGGGGGAGTAGTTAAGGTATGTCTCACATACTGTGAAAGACATACCAACAATTATGGTAAACAAGTCCGTCCGCCAATTAAATCGTCTAAAATGGTATCATTCATTTACTTTTTATTTTTATGTGCAAAGAAAACAAATATGTTACCACCCAGCTTGACGAATATTTTATTTCGTCATTTATTTTATGAATGTTTTGCCCGCATCAAATTACTCTCAACGGGCACGAGTATGTTGCAATATCACATTGCATTGTTTTACATTTATTTTTATGTCGCAATATCATATTGCATTCCCAGGCATTTTTTATTTATTATTTTTCTGGCACCAATTACGGCCATTCACACTTTTATTTGTTTTGGGTGTCAGTTGCACAAAACATTTCCTCAAACCGCTGCATTTTATTTAATTGTCTTGTCCCCTAATTCTGCAGCGTAAACAGTCCTCAAGTCAGTGCACTTGAAACTTCCACAATTTATGATTGTGAAACAAATGCACTTGACTGTTTTTTATCTTTTGATTCTTCAGCATTTTTTTTGGTTTTTAGGTTTCACTTGCTTTGGCAATTTTTGTGTTTCTCTACTGCTGAGGAGTGCCTGACTTTTATAAAATAAAAAAAAATAAAATAGAGTCTTTTAGTTTTAAGTTGTAAATTGAACTGAGCCTACATAGTAGGTAGATTAAAACGTGAATTCAACGTAAATTAAAACGTAAATCAATCGTAATAAAAACTTAAATTAAACGTTAATAAAACGTAAAGAAGAACGTTAATAAACGTAAATTAAACGTTAATAAAATGTAATACTTCATAGAAGTTTCATACTTAAATATTAAAGATAAATAAATATAAGAATTAGAAGTGTTAATATCGCAATAAATAAGTTGTAACTTTATTGTTGGTTGTTATTGAAACCGTTATTAAATATAAACTATTGAACTTAAATCGTACAGTAAGCGAATTGTCATAATCAAAGAACAAACAAAATTATAAATTAAAATAAATAAATTGTAGCAGTAAAATAAACTAAAGCAATGTGTTATAATTACTACCACAATTTCTCTTAAAATAATTTATAGTTTAAATACCTGACAAAATGGGAAACAATTTAAATAACAGGTAAATGGTAAAAAAAAACTATTGCGACATAGCCCTTTAAGATATAAGCAGGTATGCTTTACCTTTTAAAAGGGGTTAGGGTGTGGGTTTTTTATGCTTCTAAAAGTGGTAATAAAAGATAAAAAAATTTATTTTACATAATTGCAAGAAAGAGTATTTATAATAATGTTTCCACAATTATTATTCATTACAATTTGTGCAATGGCTAAGTACTGTTACAGAGATCTGGCAGATATTTATTTTCAACGAAATGATGTAGACGATGTAATTTTGCACATAGTGAGCAACGACTTCTTTAAGAATTGTAACCTAGAAAACATTGAAATGCACAAAGGAAAAATTACTAATTTTGCATCGAATTTGAAAAGACGGTACATTGAATGCTCCCATAGCAAGGCAAAGATGTACAAACGTTACCAAGACTGGTTAATAAAGGAACTTATTTTTGAGAGTGCATCTACAACTGCCAACGAAAGTGGAAAAAAGGGTCGACCAGCAAAACCAATTGACGGATGTAGTGAAAGATCTCGAAGGCGCAAGCTGGAGAATATCAATGAAGAAATTTCTCAAAGAATTATTAAGGATTCATTTTTGCACCAAATTCAACCAACCCAAAATAAATAAAAAATAAAATCGAAATAATTGAAAAAATAGTAGAAGCGAGCCCAAAGCGCACAAAGAGGATTTTGAAAAGCATTCCTACACCAATTGAAGATAAGAAATTTACGCCGGAAGAAGTGTTCGCCCTATTTTTGGATTTAAAATTGAGCAAAAATCAATATAAGGAATTGGAAGCGAACCAATGAAAAGAATTGTGGGATTTTTCCAGAGTATCAAGATTTAGTTTCTGCCAAAAAAGAATGCTTACCTTCACAATCTGCTATTAGTGTCACTTCAACATCAGCAGAAATAAAATTGCAAGATCTCCTTGAACATACTGCAGAACGATTGCTAAATACGCTTGATACTGATCATTTAAAAAAAATTGGTAATGGCTGCATTACTTTAATTTCTAAATGGGGATGTGATGGATCCTCTGGTCAGAAACAATACAAGCAATTTAATGCCGAAAATTCATCAGATGCTAATTTATTTATGGTATCTTTCGTGCCATTGCGCTTAACAAAAAGGTATAGCGTCTTAGAGCCGTCAACTAGTAGAGCAACAGAAATTGATATATGGAAAAATGAAATTCCTTCTTCAACAAAGTATTTCAGACCAATAAAATTTGCATTCAAAAAGGAAACCAAAGATGTCATAACTGAAGAAGTTCAAAAAATAAAAGATCAAATTAAGGAACTTCAACCAGTAATATTTAAATTTGATGACCAAGACATTGAAGTACATTTTAAAATGTTTCTCACAATGATTGATCAAAAAGTTGCACAAGCTTTAACTGGAACAAAGTCAACGTCAAGCTGCATTATATGCCAAAAGACATCAAGTCAATTAAGCCAACCCCCACCAGAAGACGATAGTTTTAAGGAAGCCTACGAATTTGGAATGTCCCCTCTTCATGCTAGAATACGTTTCATGGAGCATATTCTTAAATTTGGTTATGATTTGGAATTTGGTCCGTTAGGCGAAACAGTGAGAAAAAACAAAGAAAATGAAAAAAAAAGAAAGCAAAAAAAAAAAACAAATTCAACAAAAATATCTACAGCTAGGCCTCGTAATCGACCAACCAAAACAAGGGGAAGGAAACACAAATGATGGAAATACAGCAAGGAGATTTTTTTCCGATCCGGAAACTGCAGCATCTATCACAGGTGTAGATCATGAATTAATAAGACGATTCAAAATCATATTACAAGTTCTAGAATGCAGCAGAAAGATAAATGCAAAATAATTTGGAGAGTACGCCAATAAAACAGCTATACTTTATAATGAAAAATACTCTTGGAGATATATGCCATCCACAGTTCATAAAATTTTGTACCATGGGGAACAAATAATTCAAAACAATATGCTACCAATAGGAGATCTATCTGAAGAAGCGCAAGAAAAAAGGAACAATGACTACAGATTCTTTCGCGAGCACAACACAAGGAAAATATACAGATGTTGTACTAATGAAGACCTTATCACTATTTTGTTGTGCACTTCAGATCCATATATGTCCAACATTCGTCAAAAATGGAAAACTACCTCTATTGAATTAGACGAAGAAGCTAAACAACTTCTAGAAGATGAAAATCAAGGCTATTTGGAAACAATTTTTACTAAAATTGGTTGATTTAAAGTACTTTTTCATTACACTAACAATAAGTTACACTTTGTTTATATATTTAAAAAATTTTATTGATTTAAAAATTTATGTATTTTGTAAATTTACAATAAAAATTGTTATATTTCATAAATTTACCATAAAAATTGATATAGAAATATTTAAAAAGACAATAAAAAAAAATTTAACTAAAGAAAAAACATACGAGTTTTTCGTTGATCGTTTGATTTGTTGGGTTTACTGGTCAGTTTTTCATTGAAACTTCTCTATCTTGAACCAATATAAGGTAACTTTTACGTTCGCTGCTTAATAAATTTTATTTTAACTCGGGATCTTTCAAAAAAAAAAAAAAAAAAAACCTTTGGGCCTTGTGCACATTAGAATTAAAAAGTTTACGGGGGCCAAAGTTTGGCTTTTTCTGAAAAAATTAACTTAAAAAGTATTAGTTGTAAAATTAACTGAAAAAATAAGACATATTAAAAAAACCTTTTTGTACCTTTTAACACTTCACTTTTATACTAAAATTCAACTACAAATGAAAATGTATTTTAAACCCTCCGTAACTTTTTTATTTTCGGTCGAGAATTACGTTTTATAGCAAAACTCAAAGGCTAAAGTCTCAACTACCAAACAAAAAAAAACCGCATATCAAAATTCCAATCCAATCAAAAGTTATAGATTTTTGACCGCCTTCTCGTCAAATGGTCCACTGTGCGGCGTCACGAACGTTCTACGAAAAAAAAAAATATATATAGAAAAACTAAAACACACACATAAGCACGAAGAGACCAATACTGCAAAAACAAAAAAGAGTAAAAGAGACAATGTACACGTTGGGCGATTTTGATACTATTCGCAACAATTGCTTTCCACAAATTCATTTTTCAGTTTGAAGGCGATCGATCAAACAGACAACGTTTACGCCGGTTTGAAGGGTTTCATTTTGACGAAGATGATGACGAATTTAAGCTGAAATTGGATTAAGTGAAAGAAAATTTAAGTACAGCAGATTTGGTGTCAATTTACAACTTGTTGGGTTTGAACTACGACGTTGAAGATTTGTTTCGACACATATTTGCGAATTTACGTAAAGGCATGCTGTTGAAAGCTAACGACGAAAACGACGATGATGATGAAATAGAAAAAATAGACACTGATGATGATGATGATGATGAAAAAACTCTTGTTGACGACGACGATGGTAATGAACATAAAATAATACATGTAGGTAACGACGACGATGCTTCTGCTAGGAACAGATGTGCAACATTAACACAAAAAATAAAGAACGACGACGCAGCCGTAAAACAGAATGCAGCAAATACATATGAAGAATACTCAAGCAAAAACAATTCAAATAAGAGCAACGATGACAACAGAAAGCAAAATATAACAAACTCAATACAACAGTGTAACATATCGTCTATTAATATGCCAAGATTTGCAATTTCTTTCCGTGACATTGAGGACTCTATTAGATCGTTTGATGGAAGTGGAAATTTGCCTGTAATGGTATGGATAAATGAATTTGAAGAAACTGCCGCCATAATGTATTGGGATAAATTTCAAAAATTCATATTTGCCAAGAAATCGCTTAAAGGGTTGGCAAAACTGTTTGTGGCAAGTGAAAGAGGCATTACATCGTGGGTTAAATTAAAAGAAGCCTTAATAAGTGAATTTGAGTCAACGGCAAACAGTGCACAGCTTCACAAGCTACTCACCGATAGAAAAATTAACAAGGATGAAAGTGTCCACGAATATTTTTTGAATATGATAGAATTAGCCTCACGTGGTAAAATGGAGGATAAAGCTTTAATGCAATATGTGATTGACGGCATAAAAGATTTGACTATAAATAAAACCATACTTTACGGTGCGACCAATTTGAGAGATTTTAAGGAAAAACTTAAATGTTACGAGGTGATGCAAGACAAATCTAAAGATGATAATAAAACGACATTTAATAAAGTACCACTTCAAATTGAGAAAAAGGAAGCACTTTGCTTCAATTGTGGTGAAAAGGGTTATAGATCAAATCATTGCAGAGACAAAGAAAAGGGCGTCAAATGTTTCAATTGCAACAAATTTGGACATATTTCAAGTCAATGCCCATAAAACAAGAAAGGGCAAACGTACGTCAACTGGCTGAAGAAAAATGTCAAATTTTTAAATCAAAGTTGGCTGGCTTTGTTTGATACCGGCAGCAAATTCAATGTTGTTACGGAAAATGTTTATAATTCTTTGAGTAAACCTAAACTTGTTAAATCTAATTTTTATCTTGTAGGATTTGGTGCGAATGGCAATAAAATAAAACCATTGGGTAATTTCCAGTATAAGGTTGAAATCGATTAGGAAGAATACGATCTGACTTTCCACGTAGTCCCATTTGCTTCTATCGATGTTGAAGTGATTCTAGGTAATGAATTTTGTTCATATGCCGAAGTCAAAATCTCTCCAGATGGCCTGACAATTAGAAAGACGAAAAACGAAAATTCTAAAGAAATTCATAATATTATGTTGATAGATGTTTGCGCTGATGCTACTGAAAATGCAATTGATATTGAAGAGACGGCCAGTAAATATGCTAAACAAAAGGTAATGAACATGATCGAAAATTACAGACCAAAAAGGTCTAAGACAACAAACGTGGAATTGCGTATCATATTGAAAGACGACAAGCCAATCTTTTGCAATCCTCGACGACTTCCAATAAGGGAAAGATGCATTGTTGAAAATTAGGTCGAAGAGTGGTTATCTGAGGGAATTATGGAACCGTCCGAGTCCGAGTTTTGTAGCCCAATTGTTCTAGCAAAAAAACGGGATTCAGCTGCACGACTATGCATTGATTACAGGAAAATAAATAAGGTAATTGTAAAAGACCGTTACCCCCTACCACTTATTGAAGACCAACTCGATCGTCTGCAGGATGCGTTGATTTTTAGTACGATTGACTTAAGAAACGGGTTTTTCCATGTACCCGTAAATAAAGAAAGCAGATTATACACTTCATTCGTCACTCTTAATGGTCAGTACCAGTTTCGTAAAGTACCATTTGGTCTTTGTAATTCACCAGGTGTTTTCCAACGACATGTCAACGCGATATTTCGAGATCTGACACGAGAAGGTGTCGCCTTACCGTACATCGACGATATCATCATACCAGCAAAGAACGAAGATGAAGCATTGAAAAATTTGGCGCGTACTAGAGCTAAGCAAGGACTATGGCTTGGATATTAACATCAAAAAGTGTCATTTTCTGAAAAGGAAAATACAATTTCTTGGTCATGTTATTGAGAACCAACGAATATCACCATCATCTGAAAAGACTGAAGCTATGATCAATTATCCTATACCACAAAACGTTAAGCAGCTAGAAAGTTTCCTTGTTCTCGCAGGCTATTTTAGAAAGTTTGTTCCTAATTTTTCGATTATTGCAAAACCGCTTAAAAGAAAAATACGAAATTCCAATTTGGTGCAGAACAACTGACTTCATTCAATACGCTTAGGAAATCATTGTGTCATGGTCTGGTGCTAAACATATTTAATCAAAGCTACGAAACTGAGGTACACACAGATGCTTCCATTGATGGTTATGGAGCAGTGTTATTACAAAAATCGCTAGATGATCATCTTTTGCATCCGGTTTACTACATGATCCTACTACAGATCCTGAAAGGAAATACACTAGTTATGAGCTTGAAGTGTTAGCAGTAATTGAAGCGTTAAAAAAGTTCCATGTGTATTTGATTGGTTTGCAATTTAAATTGGTAACCGACTGTAATGCTTTTACAGAGACATTAGATAAAAAAGATTTGAGTACCAGAGTGGCCCGTTGGATACTATTTCTGCAGGAATATGATTACATTGTTGAACACAGACCTGGAACCCAGATGCGTCACTTGGATGCCTTAAGTCGATATCCAATAATGGTCATTTCAGAAGATAATTTAATTTCAAAAGTGAAACGACTACAAACAAACGACGAAGATCTGAGAACCATCAAAGATATTTTAAAGGAAAAATTGTCATATAATGATTATTTTCTAAAAGGAGACATTTTATGTAAGATTATAAACGACTGCGAATTATTAGTCATTCCGAAAGATATGCAGAGCGAAAATATAAAAAAGGCGCACGAACGAGGTCATTTTTCAATTAAGAAAACCAAGGAACTAATATGCAATGAGTACTTCATTCCGAAGCTAGAAGAGAAAATACAGAAGCACATCTCGAATTGTATTCCATGCATCATAACCAATAGGAAACACGGTAAGCAGGAAGGCGAACTACATCCTTTACCTAAAGAAGATATGCCGTTACACACGTATCACATTGATTATCTTGGTCCTCTCGAATCGACAAACAAAAGTTATAACCACATATTTGCTGTTATTGACGCATTTACTAAGTTTTGCTGGCTATACCCAACGAAAACAACTTCTGCTAAAGATGCTATCTCTAAGTTGCAGATACAAAATACTATTTTTGGTAAGACTTCAAAGCTTATTGCGAAACAGAAAAGATAAATCATATTTTGATTACAACTTGTCTACCCCGTGCTAACGGACAGGTCGAACGCCTCAACAGTGTTATTATCTCAGTATTGTCAAAGTTGAGTATTGACGATCCTAGTAAATGGTATAAATTTGTTGGAAGTGTACAGCAGCTCATTAACATATCATAGAAGTATCAGTGCCACTCCGTTCCAGATGCTTGTTGGTGCTAAGATGAGGACTAAAGAAGACATTCAACTTAAAGAACTGATTGAGCAAGAGTTTATTGTAAGCTATGATGAAAAAAGAAGCGAAATTAGGAGTACGGCAAAACAACAAATACTCGACGTTCAAGCTGAAAATAAGAAAACGATATGATCTAAGACGTAAATCTGCAAGACAATACAACATAAATGATCTAGTGGCTATAACGCAGCTAGGAGGTGGCCTTAAACTGAAGCCAAAGTACTTAGGTCCATATCTAGTCGTAAAAGTTAAACACAATGATACTTATGATGTCATTAAATTTGGTGATTCCGAAGGTCCTAGACGTACTACAACTTGTGCCGAATATATGAAGCCATGGCCTGATGACCTTAGTGAAGATGATTTCGATGAAGCAGTCTCGCAGGATGACCGAGATGTGGGAGGAGCTTAAAAGAACGCCTAAAATCTACCTTGTTGTTCTCACGACAGTGTGTGTTGCGACGCGAAGAAGTAAAGACGTGACGGATGAATTATAATACTATCAATTTTGATTCAACACTGAATTATATTTTTTCATTTTTTTTAATTCTTTTTATATTTTAACAATAAAAATACCATAGATATAACTGATATGTCATTTAAATACTCTGAAAAAGAATTTATTGAGAAAATAAAGAAACAAAATCCAATTATAGCAAACAGTGAAATAAAAATAGTAAAAACATATGAATTTAAAAGAAAAAATAGAACAATTTATAATATAAAAATTAAAACGGATAATGAAACATATGGAAAACTAATTGATGCTCAAAGAATAAAACTAGGCTGGGAGAGATGCCGAGTTTTTGATGGAACGGAAGTAAGAAGATGCTTTAAATGCAAAGGATATAATCATTTATCAACTGAATGTAAAAATCAAGAAATGTGTATTAAATGTCATGAAAATCATAAATCTCAGGAATGTAACAAGGATCCAATAATTAAATGTATTAATTGTGTAAAGGTAAATCAGAAATTAAATATGGATTTTGATGAAAACCATGGAACGTATAGTAAGAAATGTCCAGTATATAAAAATAAGATCAATATGAAAAAAAGAAGAATGGGTATATCTTTCTAACAATTAAGAACATATATATATTATCCACAAATGTTCAATGTTTTAGTAGATTGCTTGAATCAAAAACATTATTCGAAATTAACCAGAGCACCATAACAAATTTCAACGATGAAAAAACCTCAAATAACTTAAGCGATATACAAGCTGAACAATATTTTATAACAGTAGATAAAATATTATACGTTTTTTCAAATTTGAGAGCCAAGCTTTCTTCAGGTATAGATGAAATACCAAATATAATATTAAAAAACCTACCAAGTGTAATAATTTTGGAATATTGTAAGTTATTTAATAATATGCTCAATAATTCTTATTTTCCGACACAATGGAAAAAAGCCAAAGTGGTAATTTTACCCAAAAAAAAAAAAACAAAGATTCAAGCAATATAAAAAACCTTCGTGCTATAAGTTTACTCCCGAACATAAGCAAAGTATTTGAAATGTGTATCAATAATAACATAAACAAATTTTGTAAAGACAATAACTTAATATCCGAAAAACAATTTGGATTTAAATTCAAACATTTGACTATCAATGCAATACAGTTACTTACATCCAATATAAACTGGAATTGGAACAAAAAATGTTGTACGGGAGCTTGCCTAATTGATATGGAAAAAGCGTTTGACAACATTTGGATTCCAGGGTTAATATATAAATTAATTAACTATAATTTCCCAATGCATCAAATTGTTTTAATTTACAATATGATTAGTAATAAAACATTTAAGATAACACACCAAAACCATAATAGCAAAAAATCATTTAATATGATTAACGGACTACAACAGGGAACCGTCAATTCACCCATTCTTTTTAATTTATTTATGCTAGATTTAACCAACAAAATAGAAAATATTATATCTTTTGCTGATGACATCGTTATATATCACGCTGATAATACCATTGAAAAAATAAATCAGAGCCTACAAGAATCATATAATATTATAGAAAAATTTACTACTGATTAGAAAATGAAAATAAATATAGAAAAATGAGAAACAATACTGTTTAGACCTACAGTAGATAAATGCAATAATAATATTAAGAAAAATGGAAATCGTTTGGTATTAAATCTAATCTAAATAATACTAATATAACAAATAAACATATAGTAAAATACTTGGGTATATATTTGGATAAATTTTTATATTTCAATAACCATATTAATGAAGCAATTTTGAAAGCCAGAAATGAATTTTTCATGTATAGTTCTTTATTCTGTTCGAAATACATTAATTGTAAAGTTAAAATTATCATGTATCAATCATTAATAAGACCAATTATTACTTATGGATGTCCGATTTGGTTCAATATTTCACCCTCTTACATGGAAAAGATACGTATTTTTGAAAGAAAGTGTTTGAGAGCTTGCACATCATTATTTAGAACACCTCAAAGCAATTACACAAAATATGTACCAAATAAAATATTGTATAACACGTCAAATATTATAAGAATAGATAATTTTATCATAAATTTAATCAGAAATAATATATTAAGATGTACATTATGTAAAGAAAATAATCTTATAATGGCACCCTACTATTCCAATGATGAATATATATCTAATACATTGCACAAAGGGTTTGTACCACCTGAGGCATTTTTGTACCTCGATAAATTAAGAATCATTCAAAATGAAAATGGCACACCAGTCTTTTACCAATAGAATTTTCCAACAATCAAAAACCAAAAAATTTTGGTGGCTATCGGAATAAGTTCATATATTTCCTTTTCTTTTACCTTTAGACCTTAGTTTTTATCTTGGACCAATAAACAATTAATGTTTTTATTTGAATTTTTTCATTACATCAAACATATATATACTTTTATATTAACTATACTAGAGAGCCCGTTCTAGGGACTTTGTATATATTGTATTTTATTGTTGACTATTGTTTATTATAGTTTAAGTTGTTATGAATTACAAATTAATAAACACTATATAAAAAAAAAAAATGTTCAAGGGCTGACGAATAATTTTACCAAGTCGAAATAATAGCTGCAGAAAAACCAGATTTTTTCATATTGTCGGAAACTCATATGACAGATCATATAAACGAAGATGAAATTAGTTTACAAGACTATAGCCAATTAATATCTTTCTCAAATTCCACAAGAACTGGCGGTGTCATTATATATTATAGAAAAGGATGGAAAGTTACAAAGATATTTGAAAAGGTGGCATTTTCAAAATACTGGATTATAGCTTGTAAAGCCAAACATGAAAACACACAAATGATAATTGTTGCAGTACATAGATCACCAAGTGGCTACGAATCTGAATTCTGTGAAATTCTCCAGGAAAGTTTAGAAGAACTGACTGAGGAAACTTCTAATATAATAATAACCGGTGACTTCAATATAGATTGGTCGACAAATAATTTTTATAAAAACAGAATCGAAAACGCGTTAAATGAGAATGGTCTTAATCAAATAGTAACAGAATATACACGGGTAACAAATACAACTAGAACTATAATTGACTATGTGATAACAAACAACAGATACAAAATATCGGCACAGAACTGTGTTAAAAATAAAATATCTGATCATGAAATGATACAAATATTAATCAAAGATGAAAAAAGTAATGGAAACGAATACAAAAACAAAACGGAAACTTTTATATATAAAAAAGACCTTTTTACGAAAGAAATAAGTGCAATAATTAGATATGAAGATCTGTGTATCCTTCTATAAAGATCAGTGTGTCATATGCATACAAAATTATTTCGCATTTCTGTAAAACATTCGGCATGTCATTTATGTATATGATAAACAATAGTGCACGCAAAATTGAACCTTGTGACGCTCCATACTCATTATTGATATAGCTAGATTTCACATTATTTACTTTCACCATTTGTTTTCGTTCTGATATATACGATTAAAACCATTTTAGCTCCTTTTCTTGAGTAGTATTTTTGTGTATGTTCTGGCCCACTTTTGTAGTACATTTTGATGCATCGAGGCCTTGGCAACACTGGTTTTTAGGGCTGGAAACTCTATTTTTTTTTAGCAAAGTCACCAACCTAACTTGGCACCACTTCGATGCACAGACCTTTTTAACTTGGCAACACTGTTTTTGGGCTGGCAACACTATTTTTAGCAGTCACAAAACTAAATACAATTTTACCTACCCTTTCAACTTGACACCACTTTTTTTTATTCCGTTAAGTTTGAATTTTCCCGTTATTTAGCATTATTTTACCAGATTCATCAACCTTTTTTTCTCATTATTTAGCAGATTCCCTACCTTTTACCCATTATTTAGCAGATTCGTAACCCATTTCCGTTATTTATTAATATATTTAGTAGAGGTTTCAACATTATGATTTATTGAAGCCTAAAAAGACACTATACATTTTTTTTATTTAAACAAAGTTACCAGATAAGGAAAAATGTGTATTTATTTGCTATTGACAGCACTTTTTTAAGTAAGCAGAACCACCGAGTTCGCTGTCTGTTTAGCAAAATATCAAATCTTTTCGTTATTTTTAAATATTCAAGTATATATTTGTTATTGCCAGAACTAGTTTAAGAACATTTAAATTTTTATTAACAAACCAAAAGCCTTACTTAGAGTTGAAAACCTAATCTTTAACAAATCTCGAACCCATATTCGCTTTACTTATAGTTACAATACTATTAAACTTTTTTTTCGTTATTTACTTATATATTTGGTAGAGGTGGCAACATTATGATTTATTGAAGCCTAAAAAGACACTATACATTTTTTTTTTATTTAAAAAAATTTACCAGATAAGGAAAAATATGTATTTATTTGCTATTGACAGCACTTTTTTTAGTAAGCAGAACCGCCGAGTTCGCTGTCTGTTTTGCAAAATCTCAAATCTTTTCGTTATTTTAAAAATTCAAGTATATATTTGTTATTGACAGAACTTTTTTAGTAAGCAGAACCGCCGAGTTCGCTGTCTATTTAGCAAAAACGCACACCTATATTCGCTTTACTTATAGCTACAATATTATTAGTCAAAGCTTTATCGGTCCATAACTCCGAAAATATGCTTGACCGAAAAAATATATTTAAAAAAATTGGGTTTTCGTCCGTATACTCAACTCGTTCCAAAGAAACATCTGTAACGATTCTTAAATAGTTTTGAATAAATTAAGAAGAAAATAAAGAAATAAAATACCAAATTGAGAAAATGCAAGTGTACTATAGAGTTGTGCTTTTAAAATTTATTTTTCTGAACTTTTCCGATGATTTGGATTATGAAACGTATACTGTAAAATAAATAAATCCTGCAATAAGCACTTGAATGCAAACCATAATTCTTATTCTTATTATTTTTTTTCAACTTTAAACGAATAAATTGATATATGATTCATGCTGGGCATATTTCTTGCAGTCCTATAATTGCCCTTCGAAGATATTCAAAAAATTGGAAATTTTTTTTATTAGTTTAATTTAGTAGTATTTAAAATACTTTACAATAGAATCTTTACAATTATTATTTAAAAAAAATGATTATTATCAAAAGCTCTGATGAATATTATTATTCCTTATAAAATGTACAATTACCCTTGTTAACGCATTAGTATTATTTTCAGATTTGGTATTAATGGGAAGATTGTAAAGGTGTAATCCCTTGTAAAAAAGAGATCGTTGCTCCGCCGTTGCTGTTGCTTTTGGAAGTCGAAGTTGTCAAAATATTTAAGATGATAGGGTTGTATTTCTCCAACATAGTTTAGTTGCTTTATTAGATATTGTGGTGCGTTTCCCGTTTTAATTTTTTGTATAAATTGAAATGTGTCCCTTTCAAGTCTTTTTTTATATTGAGCCATTTTAGTGCATTAAGCATACTTTCTACAGGTGTATAAATTTTACATTTTAAAATTGATCGCATTGCTTTATTCCGTAATTTTTGAAGTCTTCCTATTTGTGTTACTGAGCAGCATGTACATATATAAAATTGTTGAACCATATTCAAAGTGCGGTTTTATCATGGTATTGTAAATATTTGTAGCCGTTATTATAGATATTTTATTACGTATTGTTTTAAAAAAACCCGATTTTTGTTTATCTATTATAAAATCAAGATATTTAATTTGATTTACTTTTTCTATTACCTCATTATTAATTTTAAATAATGATATTTAATATTTATTTCAATTTGTTTCGTTTTATTTTCATTTAATTTTAGTTTGTTAATTTTTAAAAATTTATTCACATTATTAATATCATGCGTCATGTCCTGACAATGTTTATCTGTGTATCCTTCTATAAAGATCAGTGTGTCATATGCATACAAAATTATTTCGCATTTTTGTAAAACATTCGGCATGTCATTTATGTATATGATAAACAATAGTGCACCCAAAATTGAACCTTGTGACGCTCCATACTCATTATTGATATAACTAGATTTCACATTATTTACTTTCACCATTTGTTTTCGTTCTGATATATACGATTGAAACCATTTTAGCTCCTTTTCTTGAGTAGTATATTTGTGTATGTTCTGGCCCACTTTTGTAGTACATTTTGATGCATCGAGCCCTTGGCAACGCTGGTTTTTAGGGCTGGCAACTCTAATTTTTTTTTTTAGCAAAGTCACCAACCTAACTTGGCACCACTTCGATGCACAGACCTTTTTAACTTGGCAACACTGTTTTTGGGCTGGCAACACTGTTTTTAGCAGTCACAAACCTAAATACATTTTTACCTACCCTTTCAACTTGACACCACTTTTTTTTATTCCGTTAAGTTTGAATTTTCCCGTTATTTAGCATTATTTTAACAGATTCATCAACCTTTTTTCTCATTATTTAGCAGATTTCCGACCTTTTACCCAATATTTAGCAGATTCGTAACCATTTTCCGTTATTTATTAATATATTTAGTAGAGGTGTCAACATTATGATTTATTGAAGCCTAAAAAGACACTATACATTTTTTTTATTTAAA
The DNA here is from genome assembly GCA_963682025.1 of Cordilura impudica. NCBI lineage: Eukaryota > Metazoa > Arthropoda > Insecta > Diptera > Scathophagidae > Cordilura > Cordilura impudica. Next base: position 6,923,159 of record OY821522.1, read on the forward strand.
TAAAGTTACCAGATAAGGAAAAATGTGTATTTATTTGCTATTGACAGCACTTTTTTAAGTAAGCAGAACCACCGAGTTCGCTGTCTGTTTAGCAAAATATCAAATCTTTTCGTTATTTTTAAATATTCAAGTATATATTTGTTATTGCCAGAACTAGTTTAAGAACATTTAAATTTTTATTAACAAACCAAAAGCCTTACTTAGAGTTGAAAACCTAATCTTTAACAAATCTCGAACCCATATTCGCTTTACTTATAGTTACAATACTATTAAGCTTTTTTTCGTTATTTACTTATATATTTGGTAGAGGTGGCAACATTATGATTTATTGAAGCCTAAAAAGACACTATAAATTTTTTTTATTTAAAAAAATTTACCAGATAAGGAAAAATGTGTATTTATTTGCTATTGACAGCACTTTTTTTAGTAAGCAGAACCGCCGAGTTCGCTGTCTGTTTTGCAAAATCTGAAATCTTCGTTATTTTAAAAATTCAAGTATATATTTGTTATTGACAGAACTTTTTTAGTAAGCAGAACCGCCGAGTTCGCTGTCTTTTTAGCAAAAATGCACACCTATATTCGCTTTACTTATAGTTACAATATTATTAGTCATGTTTAAATTTTACAATATTTAACAAAAACATTAACGAAAAAACAACTGTATGTTAACAAGTTTACTAACACACACACACATGTTAACATACAATTCTTTTTTCGTTTATATATTTTGTTTATATATTTTTTAGTAAGCAGAACCGCTGAGTTCGCTGTCTGTTTAGCAAAATTACAAGTCTTTTTATTAAAACAAGTTTTTTTTTGTTATTGTGCAGTGAATGAAATAAAAACAACAGATGAATAATTTTGTTTTATTGTTATTTTATTTACAATATTTTAAAAAATACTTATTATTAATACATCATTTAAAAATAAGGAGGGCAAAATTAATTTATTTTCCATACAGTTTTAATTTTCTTTTTTTTGAACTAAATTTTTTAACTATTTTTTATTTTCAAATATCTTTCAGTTATTTACTATAGTTCTTTTTCATTTCCAATATATTTTAGCTTCTTTATTAAGTAAAAATATATCCGTTAACTTTGAATTTAAATACATTTTATATATTCTATTGAGTTTTTTGAGAGCTGACAACACATTTTTCATTCACAAAACCCATTTTTTTAGATTTATTTGAGAAAACATTCGTTTATTGAAATTTATATGTTCATTTCTATTGAATTATTCCAATATATTTTTTTTTATTTCTTATTTTCATATCACTTTTCAGACCTTAATATTTATTTACTAAACTTGTTATTACATCAGACCAATTTTATTTTTTTTTTTTTTCAAATAATAACGATTATCAAATAATTTTTTTATATATGCTTTTCACTTTTTTAATTTTAGTTTTCAATTTTCAGGTTTTCAATATTTAATTCAAGTTTTTAATTTTTAATTTAAGTTTTTAAATTTTCGTTTTTTAATTTTTATTTTAATTTATTATAGATAGGTGTCTTTCAGTTAGTTCCTATAGTTGTTTTTCATTAATATTTTTAATATTTCATTCTTTTTTATTAACTCTGAACATTCAAGTGTCTTTCAGTTAGTTCGTATAGTTGTTTTTTCAAAATATTTTTGAATCTTTAGTTGCTATAGTTCTTTTTCATTTCCAATATATTTTAGCTTTTTTATTAATTAAAGATATATCCGTTAACTTTGGATTTAAATACATTTTATATATTCTATTCAGGTTTTGTAGAGCTGACAACATATTTTGCATTCACGAAACCAATTTTTTTAGATTTATTTGAGAAAATATTCCAATATATATATATATATATTTTTTTTTTTTTTGTTTCTTATTAAGTTAAATAATAACCAATTTTAATACCACTTTTCAGACTTTAATATTTATTTACTAAGTTTGTTATTACATCAGATCAAATTTTTTATTTTTTGTCAAATATTAACGATCAAATCTTTATTTTTTTTTTTCAAATATTAACGATTTTCAAACAATTTTTTTATATTTACTTTTCAATTTTTTAATTTATGGTTTCAGTTTTCAGGTTTTCAATTTTTAAATTTTTAGTTTTTAATTTTTAGTTTAATTTGTTATAGATAGGTGTCTTTAAGTTAATTCCTATAGTTGTTTTTCTTTAATATTTTAGTTTTTTATTCTTTTTATTATTGTTTTATTTTAGAGTTTTATAAATGGTTGTAATAACTAGAATCGTTTATAAATTATATAATTTTATTAAAGATAGAACTAATTCAAAGAAAAAATTTTAAACAGCGCACTAACATGAAATCACGTTTCTATGCTATTTTATATTTTTAGTTTTTATATTTGCTTTTCAATTTTTTTAATTTTTAGTTTTTTTAATTTTTGATTTTTCAATTTTAAATTTTTAGTTTTTTATATTTGCTTTTCAATTTTTAAGTTTTAGTTTTTTAATTTTTAATTTTTCAATTTTAAATTTTTGCATTTTATATTTGCTTTTCAATTTTTAAATTTTAGTTTTTTAATTTTGATTTTTCAATTTTAAATTATTATGTTTGCTTTTCAATTTTTTAATTTTAATTTAAGTTTTTAGTTTTTAGGTTTTCAATTTTTAATTTAAGTTTTTAGTCTTTTTAATTTTAATTTTTAATTTTTAGTTTAATTTATGAAACATTTTTAAATACTTTTATACTTTGAGTTAATTTTGATTAAATATACAAAATTAGGAACGTGAAACAAAAATTCTTACAATTATTAGTCCAAACAATATTAGAGGTTAATTTAAGGAAGTTGTATATATCTTTCAATATCGTGTTTTTTCTTACTGAATACTCATATATAAAGTATATAAATAATCTTTCTTAAATGGGTTTTAGCAAGGTTAGGAACAATAAAAATTCTATATTTATTCTAATTTAAGTTTTTAATATAATTTTTTCTATACAAATAATAAAAGTTTCCTACAAAACATATCTTATATATTAAAAGAATTTATGAATAAACTTTGCATTCAAGATTTTTTTCAATATTTTTCTTCTCTCAAACCTCTATAACTAGAGTTCTAATTAACGTAGGCTGTTGACATAGGTCTAAGAACACTCAGTGGATCAAGCTCCTTCTTTTGAGCTATTAACTGCTTAAATTCGTTGGGTTTGAGGAAAGTTATGCGTGGAGAATCAACTTTACTTTTACTGTACATTAACTTATCTTGGCATATTTTGGCATTACTGTACGTTAACTTCTCTTGGCAAATTCGTTGGGTTTGAGGAAAGTTATGCGTGGACAATCAGCTTTACTTTTACTGTACGTTAACATCTCTTGGCATATTTTGGCATTACTGTACTTTAACTTCTCTTGGCAAATTCTGGTAATATGTTATAAAACTTAATATAATATAATATAATGCAGCAGGGGTCCTCTAGTACAAAATTAATTAAATTTACTAAAATTTAAACATAATTCTATAATAATTTATTGAAATATTGAAAACTTACTGTATTCTTATAGATTTTTTTTTTTCATATTAACAAATTTCATATGAAGTTATTTTGCATAGTTTTTCTTTACACATATGAAAATTAATCCATTAAGTTGCGATTATTTCGATAATTTGTATGAAAAATTAAAAACCGAATGTTTAATACAAAAAAAAAATCTTACCTTTGGTTATTTATACTTTTTTTTATAAGAATTATTAAAATATATTGTTTACAAAATGAATTTTTATAGGAAATCATTTACATTTCCAAAATAATTTTTAAAACAAAACACAAATATTTCAGTAAAAAAATACTACTTTTGTAATTGATTTTTTAGAATCATTTGAGAAAATATTCGTTTTGTCATGGCAAAACATAATTTTTACAATATTAAAAAAATATTAAATTAATAAGAGACTTGAATGATGAAACAAACTATATGAAAACCCTAAGAGTATGATAATCCATTATAGCCAACTCACAAATCAACACAAAAAACAAACTCATTTTATTACAAACACATTAACAAATTTACTAAACACACACATAGCATTGTATGATTTTATGTATGTGTTAGTAGCAACTTTAAATGCAATTTACTCAAAATAAAGGAAAAAATTTAAAAATCTATAAATCTGCAAAACGGCTAAAAAGAAATACCTTCCAAATTATATACGTTTGATCAAAATTGGGTTAAAACGGTAGAACAAAACATCAGTCACAAGAAATCGCCTAGCCTATTAATATTATAGATATAATAAAAATGAAAATAAAGATTTTTTAATAATTGTATTCTTTGTTTAAAATTCAGTTCATTAAATTATCATAGAAAATATATTTAAATTTTAGTAAATTTAATTAATTTTGTAGATATTTTATAATCTGGATAGAAAAAATTTTAATAAAATTGTTTAAGATTTCTGGTGTATATCATATAGTTTGTTTTATCATTCAAGTCTGTTATTAATTTAATATTTTTTTTAACATTGTAAAAATTATGTTTTGTCATCGGCAAAACGATTATTTTCTCAAATGATTCTAAAAAATCTATTACAAAAGTAGTATTTTTTACTGAAATATTTGTGTTTTGTTTCGAAAATTTTTTTGGAAATGTATATGATTTCCTATAAAAATTCATTTTGTAAACAATATATTTTAATAATTCTTATAAAAAAAAAGTATCATGAATAACCGAAGATAAAATTTTTTTTTGTATTCAACATTCGGTTTTTAATTTTTCATAAAAATTATCGAAATAATCGCAACTAAATGGATTTATTTTCATATGTGTAAAGAAAAACTATACAAAAGAACTTCATATGAAATTTGTTAATATGAAAAAAAAAAGCTATAAGAATACAGTAAGTTTTCAATATTTCAATAAGTTATTATATAAATATGTTTAAATTTTAGTAAATTTAATTAATTTTGAAGATGTTTTGTAGGACACTTTTATAATTTGATAGAAAAAATGATATTAAAAACTTAAATTAGAATAAATATAAAATTTTTGTTGTTCCTAACCTTGCTAAAAACCATTTAAGAATGATTATTTGTATACTTTGTATATGAGTATTCAGTACAATGAACACGATATTGAAAGAAATACACAACTTCCTTAAATTAACCTCTAATATTGTTTGGACTAATAATTGTAAGAATTTTTGTTTCACGTTCCTAATTTTGTATATTTAATCAAAATTAACTCAAAGTATAAAAGTATTTAAAAATGTTTCATAAATTAAACTGAAAATTAAAAACTAAAATTAAAAAGACTAAAAACTAAAAATTTAAATTAAAAATTGAAAACCTAAAAACTAAAAACTTAAATTAAAAAATTGAAAAGCAAATATAAAACTAAAAACTAAAAATTTCAAATTGCAAAATCAAAAAAAAAAAAACTAAAACCTAAAAATTAAAAAAATTGAAAAGCAACTATAAAAGCTAAAAACTAAAAATTCAAAATTGAAAAATCAAAAATTCAAAAACTAAAAACTTAAATTAAAAATTGAAAACCTAAAAACTAAAAATTTAAAATTGAAAAATGCAAAATTGAAAAATTAAAAACTTAAATTAAAAATTGAAAACCTAAAAACTAAAAACTTAAATAAAAAAATTGAAAAGCAAATATGAAAACTAAAAACTAAAATTATAAAATAGCATAGAAACGTGACTTCATGTTAGTGCGCTGTTTAAAATTTTTTCTTTGAATTAGTTCTATCTTTAATAAAATTGTATAATTTATAAACGATTCTAGTTACTACAACCATTTATAAAACTATAAAATAAAACAATATTAAAGAGAATAAAAAACTAAAATATTAATGACAAGTAAGATAATTATAGACGGTCTAGACCGACTATACGATACCCTATACCTTGGTTTAGAGACCCTATCTCTACGGTGCAACTAATTGAATATAGAAAATAAGCATAAACCAAATTTGAGTGTCATTGTTATTAATTTTTTTGGCTGCAGATATGAAAAAGTTCATATCGGGTGCTATATTTATATGGGGACTCGCTCGAAAACTGGACTGCTCCTGACCATATTTGGTTAAGTCACTTATACTTTGAAAAAATATATACAAGCCAAATTTGCAATATTTTTGTTTTTTGATGGACTTAAGTGCATATCGGGAAGCAGTTCTAAATGGGGCCTTTGACTAAGAATTGTCATGTAGGGCTTATTCTTGGAATAGTGATTAATGGATATAATAAACATATACAAAGCCAATTTTACTGAGATCTATATGATAATTTGAATCTTATGGCAATTTATGTCGATTTCATAGTGGTCATTTGTATGGGGACTAGGTCTAGACATGGACCAATTTTCACCAATTTCAATAGCGTTCATCCCGTGCCCAATAAAAGCTTATATACCAAATTTCATCAAAATATATTCATACTTGCGACCTGTAGTTTTATTACATGGTTTACATGGACACACAGACGGACGGACGGACGGACATCGCTAAATCGACTCAGAAAGGATTCTCAGAAAGGATTCTGAGTCGATCGGTATAATAAAAGATGGGTCTAGGTCAAATATTTTTGGTAGTTACAAACAGCAGCACAAAGTCATTATACCCATTATATATAAAAAACAACTATAGGAATTAACTGCAAGACACCTATCCATAATAAATTTAACTAAAAATTTAAAAACTTGAATTATAAATTGAAAACCTGAAAACTGAAAACGTAAATTAAAAAATTGAAAAGTAAATATAAAAAATTGTAAAGCCCAATCTGTTCGGAAATTGCAATCTTTTGAATGTTATCGGTGTTTCGGTAGGAATCATATGAATTCTTGGCAGCAAGACATGTTCTCCTTTAAATTTGCCTTTGAGAATTGTGGCCTCAATAACATTTGGTATTATTCTCTCAACAATTAACCTGGTTCCATTACATAGTCTCGGAGCGTTGAGGTTACGTAGCAAAATTATTGGAGAACCAACTTTTAATTTTAATAAATGTGAAGGTAGATCGGGCACATCAAGTGAATTCAAAAATTCTGGTGGGTAATTGACTGCTTCATTTTCTTCAACAACACTATTCATAGATTTGAAATAACACTTTCGGAATCAATCATGTCCTGAATAATAACATTAATATTATCGACATCGAAATTTTTGCGGCTTAAATAGTTCTTTCACTTAACCAAGTAGTTGTTTTGAAAACTGGTCAGCCGATGGATCATGGATAATAAAATGAGAGCTCCACCAAAAAGTCTTTCATTGCCTTTCAAATCTTTTAAAGTTCTATGTAGTGCTTCTAAGGAATGTTTGTAAGCCATGTTATATTCATCCCAAATAATAATATTGCATTTTTGCAGAACTTTTGCCATACCGGAATGTTTTTTTAACGGTGATTTGAGTGCTGAATGAGCTGTACGACCAACATGCAATAATGTTGCGGCTATTCCGGACAAAGCAATAGCCAATGCAATTTTTCCTTCCTTTTTAGTTAGAATATTTGTATAAGTTCATGGTTTTCACTAGAATGCCTCTTTTTTATTTTATTCAAAGTTTTTTTTAAACTAATACTGCTAACAGTGCACTTTATTAAAAAATAAAAATTTACCCAAGATTGGCCAATCATAAAAATTAAATTTGATATTAGGTATTTAGCATAATATAAAATACAAATAACAATGTGTTGATATTGCAATATTTATAATTTAAAATTTATGGTAAATTGGCCAATCACAAAACAAAGTTAAAAAATGCAAGGTGAGAAAAAAAATAAATATTAAGGGAGTTCTACAATGTACGATAAGTTCCATTAAAATATTAGGAGTATTCTCGTTATCGTGCACACGTTAACTTATATAAAAACGTTTGTGAATTTTGGAACTTATAAAATTTAAATAAATTTGACAACTCATTATTTTTCGAACGCCAGCGCCATCTACCGGGTCCAACAAAAAAATTTTTGGCATCATCTAACATATATGTACATTCTTAGTTTCAGTAAAATCGCACCGTAAATAAGAATATTCGAAATGACTTTACCCCAGCTCCAGCTATCGGGTCCGTTTATACATACAAAAATTTCCTATGATAAAACATACATACATTCTGAATTGCAGTCAAATCGCACTAAATAAAAAAATAAAAAAAAAATTTGCTACGTAACCTCAACGCTCCGAGACTATGTAATGGAACCAGGTTAATTGTTGAGAGAATAATACCAAATGTTATTGAGGCCACAATTCTCAAAGGCAAATTTAAAGGAGAACAAGTCTTGCTGCCAAGAATTCATATGATTCCTACCGACACACCGATAACATTCAAAAGATTGCAATTTCCGAACAGATTGGGCTTTACCATGACCATCAATAAATCTCAAGGACAATCATTGCAAATATGTGGTTTGGACCTCGAAAACAGTTGTTTTTCCCGTGTCGGAAAGCCAGCAAATTTATTAATTTACTGCCAGAATAAGGAAACTAAAAATATTGTTCACTCTTTTTAGAATTACAATGATAGAAATATATTGGTCATTCCTATACATATGTATGTTACAATAAATATTTATTTTAATTTTCATAAATAAAACATGGTTTTTTTTAACAGTTTTAATATTAACAAATGCACAAACGTTTTTTTATATAGATATATATGCAGATTCTAACTAAAATTAAAAATTCATTGAGGGCAAAACAACGTTTGCCGGGTCCAGCTAGTTTTTAATAAAACCATATAATTCTATAAACGAAAAACTTAAACTATTAAAAAAGAATCTTTTCTAAACAAAGTATCTATATATATAAAATTGAATGTGTGTTTGTTTATTTGTTTGTTTGTACCTTATAGGAGACCAAACCTCTGGACCGATCTTCCTGAGATTTTCACAGCATTTAACTGAAACTCTGGCATGATTAATAGGCTACTTTTTTTTCTACCACGCCCACTTTTACGCCCACTCTTTTAAAATTATGTAATTGCTCCCATATAGTTCACCGCCCCCTTTTTTAATTCAGATACTTACTTATACCACTAACAATGTTTGCTATACAAAATACTTTTTTGGTAATATGTATTTACCTAAAGTTTTATACACTTTTTATCTACAGGTAAGGTAGCCATACATTTTTTTATTACCAAATCCCCCTTTTTCGCCCCATTTTACCTTAAATTATAATTAATCTGCTTTCAATCTATGTATATATATAAAAATGAATGTGTTTGTTTGTGTTTTATAGGAGGCCAAACCCCTGAACCGATCTTCCTGAAATTTTCACACCGTGTTACTGTGACTCTGGAAGGAATAATAGGCTATATAAATTTTTGATTAGATAAAGGGGCGGTGCCACGCCCATATAACCCAAAACTTTAAATCGTCATATCTCGGGAATTTTTTGACCTACAGCGGTCATATTTGGTACATATGGTATTGGCATGAATAGAAATACATACCAGAAGAAAAGTGGGCGGAACCACGCCCCTTTTTAGAAAAATAAAAATCGTAATATCTTCTAAACTACTGGAAGGATCGTCATGAAATTTTCACAAAAGGATATTTTTGCGAAATACTAAGTCCTTAACTATATAAAGTTGTTAGTGGGCAAAGGGGCGTGGTCCCGCCCCTATAACCCAAAACTTAAAATCGTCATATCTCGGCCATTTTTTAACCTACGGCGATGATATTTGGTATATATCGTATTGAAATTAATAGAAATAGTACTACAAAAAAACTGGGCGGGATCACGCCCTTTTTAGAAAAATTAAAGTCCATAATAACTTCTATTAAGCCCTTGACTATATAAAGTTGTTGGTGGACAATGGGGCGAGGCCCCGCCCATATAACTCAATATTTGGCATGGATTGATTTGCTTAATAAGATGTTTTCTTAAATAGGTATACATTCCATGCGAAAGTCGGCGGGCCACGTCCCTTTGTTTCCGATTTGTAGGAAGCCAGACCTGTACACCATTCTTCCTTAAACTTTCGCAGTGTGAAACTTTCACTCACTACACCCAATTTTTTATATTCGACCACATGTGCTACAACTCAAAATTGGAGTGCCCATTATTTTACTGCGCAATATCGATCCACCACGGCTTTACAATGGCACTCGACTTGCAGTAAAAAAATGCTAAATAATTTAATAGAAGCGACCATTGTAACAGGAAAATATAAAGGAACAGATGCACATTCGATAAAATAACGCTATTGTGAATTTCACTCAATTGGATTATTCGCAATATCAGCTGGCACAATAAATAAATATTGTTTGTTTACAAATTTATAAAAGAAAAAAATAATTGTTTATTAACATCGAGTTATGGTTCTATGATTCGTCTGATAAAGATGAATGCTTTATCATGAGAGATGCTTCCAACATTTTGGAAATGGATTCCACTACGTAAGTATGCGAGGTTTTAACAAAGGTACCATTTGTTTACAGATTTATGGCAAATTTTCGACTGCAAGGAGGCATTTATGAAATTGCTATCTACTACAGATGAACTGCTGCGGCAATGCACAATGCAATGCAGATCAATCTCATGAAATTAAAATAATTTACAACTTATATTTTCAATAAGTTTTACAAACTGCCATCCAGCATTGAAAGCAAAATTGTGTTCGAGTGAAAATTCGTTGTACAACGAAATTTTCGACCGTGCTTCCAGCTCATAATACGAATTTGATATTCGATAGTCGATGTTCGATAAGCAGCGAAGATCGAAGGTCGAATGCAACTCATAATAAGGGCCATAAACGAAAAAAGAATTGTATGTTAACATGTGTGTCTGTTAGTAAACGTGTTAACATACAGTTGTTTTTTCGTTAATGTTTTTGTTAAACAAAGTGAAATTCAAACATGAATAATAGCTATAAGTAAAGCGAATATAGGTGTGAGTTTTTGCTAAATAGACAGCGAACTCGGCGGTTCTGCTTACTAAAAAAGTTCTGTCAATAACAAATATATACTTTAAAATAACGAAAAGATTTTAGATTTTGCTAAACAGACAGCGAACTCGGCGGTTCTGCTTACTAAAAAAAGTGCTGTCAATAGCAAATAAATACACATTTTTCCTTATCTGGTAACTTTTTTTAAATAAAAAAATGTATAGTGTCTCTTTAGGTTTCAATAAGTCATTTTTATTTATTTATTTATTTATTAAGTCTATGGTAAAACCTTACAGACTGTTAAGTATAATACAGAGAAAAAAAAATATAATATATACAAATCCTTAAATCAAAAATTTGAGATTATGTATTTAAAAATAATATAATATTGCGTTTAATAATATCATCATTTAAAGAAAAATCAATTAAATTGTATAGATCATTGAAATCATGGCACATTCTTCTAAATGGATCAGCATCGGCAAACTTTTGACGACAGATTGGGATAAACAGTGGAGTGTAAAAACGTATTGACCATGCCGGAACGTTCATGGAGACGTTGTCCATAAGAAAATTTGAGCATATGTCGCCTCGAATTAAGTTAAATAAAAACATAACATTAAGCATTGTTCTTCGGCTTTTTAAAGACAGCAGTTTAATTTAAGAAAGTCTAATTGTACATGATGGCAGATTAACAAAACTTGGATAAGAACGTCTTAAGCAGAAAAGGAGAAATTGCTTCTGGACCGATTCAATTTTGGCACTGCGAATATTAGATAGTTTATCCCAAATAACAGACCCGAATTCTAAAATTGGTCTTACTAGGGAGATGTATAGTTGTTTGGTAACTGTAGGGTCATTGAATTCCTTTGCCCATCTTTTAATGAAGGCCGTACACCACGTGCTTTAATAATTATCATTGAAAAGTGTTGAACAAACTCTAATTTGGCATCTAAAAGAACACCCAAATCCAGGATTTTATTTACTTGCTCCAACTGGTAATCTCCAAATTTGTAACAACCAAATACACATAATTTTCTAGTAAAGTGCATGTGTTTGCATTTTTTTAAATTTAATTCCATTAAATTTATGTAGCACCATCTATAAAAATTATTTAGATCATGTTGTAGGTGAATTTGTTCACAATAATTCTTATAGCTTAAGAAAATCTTGACGTCATTAGCATACATAAGAACATTTAAGGCTTTTATTAAACTTGGTAGATCATTTATAAAAAGAGTAAATAAAATTGGTCCAAGATGACTTCCTTGAGGCACACCAGATTTAACTGTAATATTCTTTGAAGTAGTATTATTAAAATAAACACGTTGATTTCCAGCTTATGCTGTTTGCTGTAAAGCCCATCAAATATAATTTTTTGAGTAAAAGATCATGATTTACTTTATCGAAAGCTTTACTGAAGTCAGTATAAATAACGTCGGTATGTAGCCCATTGACGAAACCCCGATTTACCAAAGTTGTAAGTTGTAAAATATTAGTTGAAATAGATCACCCCTTACGAAAACCATGTTGTGAGTGTGATATTATAGAAGAAACCTGATGACAGAGATTATCCGTTTAACATTTTTCAAATAGTTTGGGTATAGCACAAATCTTAGCTATTCCTCTATAGTTAGCTATATTCGCTTTGTTTCCAGATTTAAATAAAGGAATAATATATGAATCTTTCCATAATGTAGGAAAATGCCCATGTTTAATGGATGAATTAAATAAAATGCATAATGGAACAGCCAAAGTTTGGGCGCAGTTGATTAAAATGCAGCTAGGAATACCGTCAGGTCCTCCGTTAGTTGAATTCTTGAATGTTTTTGATATCCGAAGTCTTTATAAAAGGAAATGAAATTGATTGATGTTCCATAACTGGAAATGGATATATGTTTGAAATGAACATATTGAACATCAGAGTAAGTTGTGCTAAAAAAATCAGCAAACATATCGCTAATAACTACATCATCACGGGATTCACGATTAAGATACTTCATTTCAGTTGGATATCCAGTAGATTTCCTTTTAGAGTTTACAAATTTATGAATTGATCTCTCTTCAAATTTATTTTCATATTTTCCATGTAATTCTTATAAAGTTTTGTATTTAGAATATTATACTCTGCACGTGTAACTGAATATTTCGTATAATCAGATAAAAGACCAGACACTTTATACTTTTTGTGTCGTTTATTTTTTAAGTTTTTAAGACTCGACAATTGTTTTGTGCTCCAAGGAGGGCCAGAGTGGTTGAAAACAGTAAACTTCGGGATACATTCATTCATATAAAATAGAACAGTTTCGTAGAATAACTTGATCGTTGTATCGATTGATGTGGGAGCACCAGATGTAATAGATAATAATTGGAGCCAATCAGTATTGCTGAAGTAATAATTTAAATCGTTGTAATTTGCTCTTTTGAAACTAAAAACTTTTAAGTTATTTGATTTGAAACAAATGGCAAATTCAAGTTTAATTCAATGGTAGGATGGTAACGATCTTCTGGTAAAGTAACAGGATCTGCGCGAGATAAAGAGTAGTTTATTGGCTCATTAACATAAATTAAGTCTAAAATCCTTTCATGATCATTATGAACACCATTAATTTGAAAAAAAAAAACACAAGTCCGATAAATTATTTATGAAATTATCGTTATCTTCATTTGACACCGTAGGAGTGTAGTAAAAAGAATCAATGAAAAATGTCCATGATATTAACGGCAGATTAAAGTCTCCAAAAACAAGTACAGAATCTTCAGGGTTAGCCTTTGTTACAACTGATTTTATTGATTCAAAATGTTCATTATAAATCGATTGATCAGAATCAGGAGGTATGATATTGATATTCACGGACAAGTGTACTAACGGGCCAAAAATCAGGATAAAGTATAATATCGAAGAGATCAGCTGGGACAATAATTTTAAATGAGGTGATAGTTCTCGGTTGAGAATAATTGAACTTATACGTTGAAATCAGTGCATTCGAATCGATTTTAGATTTTATATAGAATTCTAAATCTTCAACTGAAGATTATAATATATTTATAAATATATTAATAAATAACGGGAAAAGGGTTACGAATCTGCTAAAATAACGCTAAAATAACGGGAAATGAGTTACGAATCTGCAAATACACAAATATACTACTTTCTTATTCCGTAAATAAATCCACCCCTGCATAGGTCCGCATATGCGGGATAAGCTCTGTTGCAGCATAAGCTGTATGAACTATGGTTTTGGAATACTTTATTATTATTAGTAGTATTTAAATACTTTTAAAGGACATTTCATATTAATTATATTTTCATATACTCATACTCTGATTAAAAGTTAACATCTTCAATAAAATTTACAGTTTTATTTCTAAAAAGATTTATATTCATTTCGTTCTTGGCATCATTCAGCATCATGTTGTAAAGATTTAATCCTTTGCAAAATAAAGATTTTTGTATTGCTGTTGTATCTGCTCTCTGTGATCTAAAGTCTAAGGCATTCCTAAGGTTATAAGGTTGAACATCTCCAACATATATAATTTGTTCGATCAAATTATCTGGTTCTCTTCCGATTTTCATTTTTTGGAAAAAGAATATTGTATTAAGTTGCAGCCTTTGTTGGATGTTTAGCCATTTCGGTGCTTCTAACATATATCTTATTGACGTAAACCGATTGCATTTTAAAATTGAGCGCATAGCTTTATTTTGTAGTTTTTGCAGCCTTGTTATTTGCTGGTCTGAACAGCATGTAAATACTATGCTTGACCCATACTCAAAATGAGGTTTATCGTAGTGTTATAGATATTAATTGCGGTTAAAATTGTTACCTTGTTTCTTAAACATTTAAAAAACCCGATTTTCTTGCCAATTTTCTTACATATGTATTCGACATGATCTTTAAAGTTGAAATCTTTGTCAATTAAGAAACCCAGATATTTTATATTATTCACTTTTTCTATTATTACATTATTTATTTTGAATGTTATGTTTTTGTTCATATTGATTTCCATTAATTTAGTTTTGTTTTCGTTAAGTTTTAATTTATTCATTTTTAGCCATTTATTAATATTATCTGTTTAAGTACAATTTAATATTTTCTTTGTACTTTTCCGCTTTTGAGTCGATTAGCCATTTTTGGGTTAATTCTGGGTTAAAATCTATGAAACTCCTTTTTTATACATAGTTGAAAGGAGTGTTTACATAGATTTTAACTAGTAAAACCGTTAACGGTACTTAGATATTGTTCGCCACCTTCTCTCTTTATTTTTTAACTTATAAAATCAATCGTTTTGGTACCTTCGTACAATTCGTGCTATATCGCAAAACACCATTTGTGCATTTTTAAAGGTAATTTATCCTAATAAAATAAAATAAGAGATTTCCTTCTCTTATTACACCGAAAATTAAATTGTTTTTTTATTTTTATATATATTTTTTGCTACATACGCAAACATTTGATCCTTCGAGCCGGAGAAGTTTGGGAAAATTAATTTAATTATATAACTTCAACATTCTCACAGCCTTCATCGTGACAACACCAGCAAAAACCTGCAAAAACAACCCTTCGCTTCAACTACAACAGAAAACAATATGTAACGACGCGTTTTCGCTTTAGCTGGGGCAACCTCAGCGTGCCCAGGGTTCGTTACAAATTTTATTTGTTTTTACCGACGGAAAAAATAAATCATGCACCACTTTTTGTAAAACGTTATAAACTTTATTCACGCACAAATTACACTATGGGTGTTTACCAGTGGTGGTCAAGGGTCGTCTCGTTGACAGTGCTGGGTTGCGTAGAGCCACTGACCGGTCCCGTCTAATTGATGGCGTAGAACACTCTTTCAATTTCGGGGATGGTTCGTGAAGTCAGACTCTCGCAAAAAGGTAATGATCACCTGGTTGAGGACGTAGGAACTCCCCACCTGACAGTGATGGTTCCGGTTACGAAACAACACGTCTGGTTCAATCAATGGTGGAGACCCCTACCTTTCAATTGATCCGGACTATGTTGTTGAGTCACTAGTTGTCCAAGTAAATTGCTCTGGGTATAATTCACTGGATTGATGCTGTATAACAAACTTTCAATCTTGGGTGATTATACTGTGGCAACTAATAAGTTATATTAAACTGATAGCGGAGACCCAACCGTTCAGTTTAATATGATCTTACCGTGTGGCTGTCCACTGGCGAACTAACTTTTCTTCGTTAGTGCGCTGTCTTTTATACTGTCGCTTGACCATGTAAGCTGTGTATAACTATGGTAAAGCTCAATACAGTGGTGGTGGTTTAATTTCTCACCACAACAACTGTATGGTATGTTGTTAACAGTGATTGAGCTTTACCATTGTTATTTAACATTATGAAATAAATGGTTTTAATACATAGCAGACATAGTAGTATTAAATTTTAACTAATATTGTAAATAGATGTTAACTAGACTTTTAGTTATAAAAAAAATATAATTCAGCTTTAATAAGTAAAATAATGTGTGCACAAATGTGCAATCGTTCTAAAGAATATAGATAACTGGATATTCATTTTCTTAAGTTATAGGTGATAGAATATAATAAATATAATGATTGTGTATGTAAAAACGAACGGCGTGACTTTTACTCGTCACAAATAAATTGAAAAGGTGCGTATAACTAGTTCAGTTTTTTATGTGTGAGCTAATAAAAACTTAAAAATTTAAAAAAAAGTGTATAATTAAAATTAATTTAAAAATAAAAAAGTCATCATTATTAAAATACCATTTTTTTCGTACTTTTCGTTTTACAAACCTACGTGTTACATTACATTACGTGTATATTCTTTACGTGAACGGTGATATTAATTATATCGTGTTTGTTTTAATCTAAAGTAAATAGAAAAAGCTGTTGGGATTTTTAAGAAAGTGGTTAGTGCAATTAATACTAATAATAATATACATACATACATTGCAATAATAATAATAACTAGATCAGTTTTCTCCGCTCATGCGAAAGTTTTTTTTGTGTGTTTAAGCTGCTTAAGCTGAATAGTGTTCATTTCTCTATACGCTCACGCGAACGTTGTTTTTTGTGTTTATGCTGAATAGTGTGTTCATTCCTCTTCACACTAAATATACGTACACGCATTGTGTTGGTTTTGGTTTTTTCTATAACATTGCTAGTCACCCTACTGTCCGTTTTAGTCGCGACATATCCAGTGTGTTTTTTAATATAATTTATTTATTATTTTTTTTTTTTTTTTTGCAAATTTTGGTTTTTCTTCTAATTTGTTAAAATAGTACCACACATTAAGAAAATAAATTTTTTTAATATAGTTATATTATTAGTTTTATAATATATTATTTTTTCGGATTTTTTTTAAAGAATTTTTATATTGTTATTTAAATTAAATTAACTATTTTAAAATAAATTTGAGCCAAAATGCCGGGATACGCTCATTAAGTTTGAGGCGAAATTCAACGATATTCGTGAGGATTTACATTCGTGGGTAAGAATTGTACTTGCTTTGTGAACAAGTATAATCGACATATCGTACTTGTATATCATATTTAGAAAGTTCGGATGACGCGGAACCGGTGTATGTTGACGCGGCTGAATCGAAATATGAAGCCACTTTTAACGCGTACGTTGTTTATCTTTAATTAATGAACGATTACACCATTTTAAATCC
The DNA here is from genome assembly GCA_963682025.1 of Cordilura impudica. NCBI lineage: Eukaryota > Metazoa > Arthropoda > Insecta > Diptera > Scathophagidae > Cordilura > Cordilura impudica. The sequence goes on from OY821522.1 coordinate 6,940,664, forward strand.
AACGCGACACCGAAAGAGCAGTCTCAGTCTCGGAGTGTAAACCTCAATTCAGTTGGCAACTTGTGTCATAATATAACGCTTCCGCCATGCGATACCGACATTTTTGAGGGCGATTACATTTCGTGGCCCACTTTTTGGTTTTTTTTTACAGCGGTTTATATGAACAACTCTCGACTTAGCAATATTGAGCGATTATGCCATCTAGTTCGGAAAACTAGTGGCGAAGCTCGGGAAATTGTTTCGAAATGCCCCTCACTAATCAAGGTTTAGATGTTGCGTGGCGCAACTTGACGCATATGATAATCCGCGTATGCTGGTTAATAACCAGATAAAATCGATGAAAAACTTTACAACTCGGAATAAACGGTTGTCCTATGGCTATGTCAATTTATAATATTTCGACACACAGCTGGGATCCTATTATTATATTTCTTTGTATTCAACGGTTACCTTCGCAAACCGTAAGTCTGTGCGAACAGAGTATAAAAGACAAATCAGCTTTGTCGTTCTGAAAGGATTTGGACCTCTTTCTGACAGAAAGAGTTCAAACTTTAGATTGTCTACGTGATCTTAGGGGTTCAGAATCTGCTAACCGGCTTTCTGAACCTAAAATCAAAGCGCTCATACCAATGCTGCTTCAACTTCAAGTGCTTGTGTTCTTTATAAGAATCAAGTTCACTTTTTACGCTCTTGTCATCGATTCAAAAGTTTATCTGTTGCGGATCGATTTTCTACGTTAAAAAAGTTTCACTGTTGTGTCAATTGTCTCGCAAGGAGCTAAAAATTTAAGCTAAAAATTGTAGCAGTTCGTATAATTGCTCGATTTGTAATGAGAGACATCATACTATGTTACACCGTGAATTACCATCTTCTGAGGTTTTTAGGGATACTAATCGCTCGAATTCAGGCATCAGCTTCGAATGCCAATCATGCCACAGCTCCTACAAATCGTCAAGTATTTCATACAGCGCAAAATAGGACTGTACTTTTAGGGACGGCTATGGTGAATCTTATTCATCAGGGTACTACGTACCCAGCCCGAGCCCTTATTGACCCTGCTTCTGAAGCACCGTTCATTTCTGAACGTTTGCAAAATAGCCTGAAAATTTCGATGCATTCGACGAATGCTGAAATTTTAAGATATTACCCGGCCATCACACGTTATATTTTTGGCTTCCAGGTTGTAATGCACTCACACTTTTTTACTCTGTTTTACTAAACAATCATTTTTTGACTATTGGATGTGTGATCAATTTGACTTGAACATGGGAAGGCCGGGTAAAGTGAGGAGATTGGAGATTCCCAAAATTATTAAAATTTAATACAATGGAGTTCGCTTATAACGAACCCTGGTTGTAATAAATTTTTGTTTATAGCGAAGAATTTCTTGGGTCCCAAAAGTTTTAATCACATTTTTCATACAAATTGCTTCTCTTATAGCGAACAGTGGTTATATCAAACTTTCCATTTCAGAATTTTCGTATATTTCATATATTTAAAAAAAAATTAATTTCAAACTAATTTAATTTTATTTTCATTTAATTTTAATACAAAACAAAAACTTCGATTTTCAAATGAAGTTTTTTAAAAGGTCCTTTTATGTATATTTTCGTAAAAGTTTGCCAGTAGCCAGCCTTTGCTTTGTACTTTCTGCTTCTATACGTAAGCAGTTTTTCATATTATATGATTTTAAAAAAATATTTTATTTTGATAGAAACTCGGTAATTTTAGTCTTATTAAGACAAACAATTAATATGACTCTTTTTAGTAATTTAATTTATGTTTTATAACTTTTTAAAATGCCCCAAAATAAATAAACTTATTCAACTAAAACAACTTTTTAAACCTTTCGGACAAATCAAAAAAATACTACGGTTATAACGAACTTAGTCTATAAGGAACTATTTGGCCGGTCCCGCCGAGTTCGCTATAACCTAACTCCATTTTATTGTAGAAAAATAGAATAGCATAGAAAAAAAAAACGTTTTAGAAAATGGAACGAAAATGGAATTAAAAAAACCCTTCGTGGTTACGTGACGATTTATGTGTAGATATAGTGTCTAAAATTGCAAAAGAATCGGTCAAGTAGATTTTGGGTTATGATGTTGACGGACTTCGAATTTATATACTATGATTTATATACTAACTATATACCGTATGAGGCCGGTCGCTGGAAACGCAGTATCTTCTTAAGTTTTGCTCTGATTTACTTAAAATTTTGACACAACACCTTCGATATGTTGTGCATTTAGAAAGAGAAATGCAAAAAAAGGTTTTAAAACCTACCACCCCTTAAGGAAGTGCAAACACCAATATACCTACAAAAAGGAAAAAAAAATACTTCATATGTCATCATAAATGTGAACTGTAAAAAGCGAACATTTTTTCCAGTTATCTATAAATGCAAAAAAAAAAAATTAAAAAATAAGGGCGTATTAGTTTTACTTAAAAAACAAAATTATTATTCCAAATCGCCTTTAATTCTTCCATGATAATTTCAATAAATTATTCAAATTAGAATCTTAAATATACCTATTTACGTAATTTATGTTTGTCTAAATTTTTTGAAAGCAAATTATGCAAAAATTAATATTATGAGTGAAAAAAAAATTATTTTCCCACCTCTCTTCTGAAATTACAATGTAATTTAATTAAGCAAAGTCAGAATAATTTAAATTTTAAACTTTATATTGCACTATTTTTTCAAGTGCTTTTCAATACAGAGCTTTAAACGAAATCATACGTTGGACAACAACAAAATCCACATTGAAGATCTCTTTTTTCTCAAATATTTATCAAAAAAAGCATACTCTTTGGTAAGTGCTGGCCATCAGAGAACCTGAGCGAAAGCACTCCTAACAATTCAAAAAAATTTTGAGATGAAAAACAAAACACACAAACGGTAAAGTTTAGTTTGATAAAAAAAAAGTATGTATGCATATCGGACGACGTTAAATGAGAAAAATAAAAATGTTTAAAATTTCCTTCATTACTTTTTTTTTGCAGAATTTTTTCATTGGCCAACAAAGGGAATTTAAAGAAAAATTTGAATAGATATTAGTTTTTTTGATGCATTTTTTGCATTCATCTTATTCCATATGTAACACGAAATCTGCATATGTAGTGCTATTGTCGTTAGCAGTGCTGCTAATTTTGACAACTTATTTTAATTTCGACGATTTTTCAATTTGTTAAAATGATTTTTTAAATTTGTTAAAATGATGATTGAAGATTTTAAATTTTCAGTAGTATAAAAATTACGATTTCAAGGGTTAACAATTAATTGGTTGTTTATCGAAAATTGATAGTTTTAGTTCAGTGTAAATGTAAATTACAAAATATGTATAGATTTAATTCTGGGTCAAGTCGTTTCAAAACGGAAATACCTTGAATAGCATCTCCATTTAAGATTTAAGTTTTAATTACGGCGATACTTTAAACCTATATTATATGTTTCAGCTATAGATACATTTCACTAAAATTATTTAGTTGATTGCTGTGTTAAATTTTTTTCGTTGAAATTTCACCACTAAAACATTTTTATATATAGAAATAACCAATGCTGTAATAATATTCGTAATATGAATGATATAAATCAATTTTATTGTTTCCTTTTGTAATATTTTTTCGAATTTTATAAGCGTTTGAATTTTCTTGGCAATTTCTTGTTTTAAAAATATTGGCGATTTAGTTTCAAAAATTGTCGATTTTCAGAAGCTTTTATTAGCAGCACTGGTCGGTAACAAAGAAGAGAGAAAATTGTGTGTGGGTTTGTATCAAATGAGAGAGATTAAATTTTGTTTGTGTATTTCCCATAGCTTTGTAGGGAGTGCTATGTGTGTGTATTATTTCAGCGTTACAAAATCAGTCAGTCAGTCAGTGAGTCAGGGATCAGCGTAAATATATATAAGATGGGTAGACCATACTTAATTTTAGATAGAATGAGGGCTTTGGTAATTTGAATAAGAATATGAGTGTTACAGTTGAACTTATGGCAGGAGAGGCATTTTATTATATTTATTTGTTGGTTGAGGGATTTTATTAAGTGATTGATATGGTCATACCAGTTGTATCTTCTGTTAATATAGAGACCTAATAGGCGTAGATTTGTGGTTTCAATTAGCTGAATTTCGTTAGATATGATAGTGCAGTTGCAGTTTTTTTTTTCTGGCAAATATGCAGGTATTTGCATTTTACTGGAGATAAAATGGCCCCGGAGTACTTTCCCCTTCTAGAATGTCCTTAAATAGGGGGTTCATGTTTATAACTGGATTTTTTGTCTTGTTGGATTTAACAATGAGATTAAAGTCATCTGCATATGATGTAAAATCAATTTCGCGATGCAGTGAAATCACATGGCATAATCTGTTGTAGGCTATTATGAAAAGGATAACAGAGAGCGGTGACCCTTGTGGGATCCCATTATAGAGTGGGAAGACGTTGGAATGATGAGATCCAACTCTTACTATAAATTTCCGGTTAATCATGAAATTTTTTACGTAATTAATTATTTTTGGTCCGCATTTCCAGGCCATTAGTTGGTCGTTTATAGAATGTAGCCCAATTCTGTCGAACGCTTTTTGAAAATCTAAAGATATTATTGTAATATGTTTACGTAAGGAAAGCGAATCAACAATTCGGTGGTCAGCGTAAAGTAGACTGTCGATTATTGATTTGCCTTTGGTGAATCCAATTTGTCTGCTAATAGTTTGTTAGTGGTTACAAACCACCACAATCTGTTTGCAAAGATTTTGTCTAGTACTTTGGAGACACAAGAGTTTAAAGATTTAGGGCGGTATGAATTTAGAGATGTTTTTTCTGACCCTTCTTTATAAATTGGTATGGTAATGCTGACTTTAAATTGTTGTGGAATATATGTATTCAGTATTTTATTGTAATGCTGTAATAAACGTTCTTTCATTTCGTGGGGCAGGTTCTTGATGAAAGGATATGAAATACGATCCATGCCGGGCGTTTTACCTTTTATATTTTTTAATACAGAGTTTAGTTCTAGCATATTGATTGGGGTTTCCGTTTGGAGGGGCTGGGGATGACAGATGGAGGATTTGTTAATACTTTTTGTTTTTGTGATTTAAATTCAGGTGAGAAGTTTGAGTCGGAGGAGTAGTTGGACCAGCATTGACCCAGTGCTGCGGCTATTTTAGATTTGTCTGTTATAAGTTCATCAGGCGTTATTGGTGAAGCTATTCCATGAATGGTTTGAGTTGATTTATAACCAGTGAAAGATCGTATATTTTTCCATATTTTTGCAGCTGGAGATGATGGATTGATGGTGGATATAAAGTTGTATAGTGATTATTTCTTGGATATCTTGATTTCACGTTTAAGTAGCGCATTATTTTTTTGTAGACAATAAGATTTTGTGTATTCATGTTTCTTTTATATGCACTCCAAGATCTGTTTTTAATTTTCTTAAGGTTTTCAAGTTTTGTGTTCCACCATGGTACCATTTTTGTATGGGATGCTGGATGGGTTTGGGGTATGGAAATATTTACAGCTTGGTGTATAATTTTACATAAATTTGCTGTTTCCTTGTTTAAATTATCACTCATTGGTCTCTCGGATGCGAAGGATAAGCAAAGGATTTGGAATGAGGACCAGTTAGCTTGGTCAATTTTGTATTTTGGTCTGAAAGTTAGGTTTGTCTCTGGGGTTTGATGAAATAGAGAAATAATGATTGGAAAATGATCACTTCCATGAAGCGTTTTTTCTATTTTCCATGTCGAGTATACGGAAAGTGAGGGGGAGCAGAATGACAGATCTATGTGTGAAAACGTGGAGTGTGTGCTGAAATGTGTTGGCGATAAGTCGTTTAATAATACGAGATTATTGTTGTTTATGTAATTTGACAACATGTTTCCTTTTCTATTCTTTGATGATGAACCCCAGATTCCGTGCCAAGAGTTAAAATCCCCAGTGATCAAAAGTGGTGGTTCTATACTGTTAAAGACGTTGCTGAGGTTTTGTTGGGAGAAAGTATCGTCGGGAGCAATGTAGGAGGAAACAATTCTGAATTTTAGTTTTGAAAGGATTTCAATACATATTGAATCAAAATCATTGTTGACGTCAATTTTCTTTTGTTGTAGAGATTTGTGAATGAGCAGTGCAACGCCACCGTACCTGGTGTTGGATGTATTAAGCGAGAATAGATTATAGTTTATTGGGATGTGAATATTAGTAAGACTATGAATATGAGTTTCTTGTAGAGAAATTATTTTTGGTGAGTAGAGTTTAATTAGAAGTTGCAGTTCATTGTAATTATTACAAAATCCGTTTATGTTCCACTGAAGTATATTTAGCATATATTAGGAAAAAAAAGGGGGGGAGGATGTTGAAGTTGAAATTATAGTTTTTAATGTGTTGAAATGAACTAATTTTAATATCCATTTTGCATAGCCATTAAGTGTTTTTAGTACGCTTTATCGTATTACCAGTGTTTCTTTTAAGTTGGTTCCTAGTTCTTTTAGAAGTATTTCTGGGTAAAATCTTTGGAGAGGTTTTGGCATCTCCTGTACCAGCATTATTTTGTGAACACGTACTATCAATGTCTGATGATTCGCCGTCAGACATGACATCTGTGTAATTGTTTAATTTTCGAGTTGTGTTTGTTTTAATAAGTGTTAGAGTAATATTACCTTTGGGTGTTGTTTGTGTAGAGTTTGTAGTATTTGTTTGCTCTATACTAGATATTGTTGGTTGTTGTTGATCAATAGATATAGAAGTTGTGTTGTTGGTTGATTTTGTTATAGCTGCATATGATCCCGTAGCAGAGTGGTGTCTATCATTGTATTTATTGTATGCTGTTTTTCTGTTTGTTGATGTGTAAACATCTATACGCGCAGGGGGGTAAATTTCTATTTCACAATACAATCACAAAAACAGCGTAACTCATATCGGTGTGAGCTGAAGCAGATAACGCTGTGTGACTTATGATTGTATTGGTGAAAAAAATTATGATATAAAATTGTTTTTTTATGCCACTTTTTTAAAAGCGTCATCTATGTATCACTTATATACGTTTATATTAGGATATTATTAACGTTTTACAGCAAACGGTTGTTGAATTAGCTGAAACAGTTTTTGCTATAAGTGATACATAGATGACGCTTTCTGTTTGATTTTAAAAAATGACATAAAAAAATCTTTAATTACTAGATGTTTACACATCTTCCCTGTGATCGGACTCACATGATTTTTTTTCTCCAGAGTAATGATAGCTTGAATCTCTTTCTCTTTTAGGAATATGGGGCATGTTTTGTCTTTAGCAGAGTGATTATTGTTTGTGTTGTTATTTCCATTGCAGTTTATACATTTCTGAGCATTAGAGCAAGTTTCTTTCTCATCTGTAAGATGGTAGTTGTTGGAGCAGTTAAAACATATTATATTGTTTTTACAAAATTTAGCTAAATGTCCGTAGTGATTACATTCTTTGCATTTCATAGGGAGGGGTATGTAAGGTCTTATTCTCACTTTCTCGTACCCAATTAATAGCTCAGACGGGAGTGAGGTAGCTGCGAATGCGACAATTATCAAACCGGTTTCAGATAGAACATTATTTACATTTTTTAAAATTTTGTTTATTTTACAGACGTTTTGTGTTTTGATTTCACTAAGAATTTCGTCCTCTGTTATGTCGCGAAGGTCGTTTGAATAGATAACCCCTTTAACATAGTTTAGGGTCTGGTGTTCGCATAGTTCAACATCGATTGATGGAGCAAGTGAATTGAGTTGAATGAGGCTTCTTGCCTATGTATAATGTTTTGTTTTAAAAAGTATAGTACCATTCAGTAATTTTTTGCACATTTCAACTTCACCTGAACACTTATTATCGATGACTTTTTTTATTAGAAAAGGCGACACTTCGGATAGAGTTTTAACACTATTTACACGGCTCACTATTAAGAATTTTGGACCGGGGGATATGATTGTGATCATTTTCTTTTTTCAAGTGGTTTTTTAATTTCATAAACATCAGGAGGATCAGTTGGGATTTAAGTCAATAGAAAATGAATAATAACAAGAAACAAATTCATGTTTGTTGACAACCGTTCGTAAAGAGAATTAGATTCGACTCCTATTATTTTGCCTTATTCGAGCCGATTTACTCAATTGTTAATAGAATTTGTTCATATGATTTCCATTCACGGTGGAAATCAGTTGATGTTGCGAATACCTCGCATTAAACATTGGGTTCCTCGCTTGAAGTCGAAAATTCGTGGAGTCATTGTAAACGGTGTATTATTGACCGTAAAGTATCTTGTCGTCAAATTATGGCGGCTCTGCCTCCTGAAAGATCTACTCTTGGTAGACCATTAATGACAACGGGCGTTGATTTTGCTGGTCCCTTTGACATCAAAAGTTTCACGGGCAGAGCTTGTAGGATAACAAAGGGCTACGTTTGTATTTTTGTATGCTTTTCTACGAAAGCAATTTATTTAGAGGCCACGTCTGATTTATCGACGCCTACTTTTTTATCTGCCTTTCACAGATTTATTTCTCGACGAGGTTGCTCCTACACCATATTTTCAGATAATGGCACAAATTTCGTAGGTGCATCGCTTGAATTGAGAAGGATTTTAAGACGTTTCTTAAGGAAAGTCAGATTGCAGCGGGTTCTGTTTATGGTATTCAGGGTTTAACTTGGCGGTTTATACCGGCCGGGGCACCTCATGTGGGTGGCCTTTGGGAAGCCGGTGTCAAGAGTTTTAAACACAATTTTCGTAAGGAAGCGCAATCCTTTAAATATACTTTTGAAGAGCTTTCTTGAGTTCTCGCAAGAATCGAAGCTTGTCTAAATTCACGTCCTCTTTGTTCTATGGCGGATAACCCTCGGGAACCAGTAGGTCTGACTCCTGGCCATTTTTAATTGGTGGACTAATACTTGCTCCCCCGGAGCTTGAAATTAATGGATCTCCGATAAGTTTTGTTAATCGATTTCGAAAAATGAAAGCGTCGTCTCATTTTTTTTGTCGCCGATGGAAAGAAGAATATTTAATGACGTTAAATAAGTGCTATAAATGGAAATATGCGGAACGCGGTCTACAGGAAAACGACTTAGTCGTTATCAAGCATGAAAATCTACCTCCGACATCGTAGCGCTTAGGTCGGGTCATAAAAGTTTATCCGAGAAGTGCCGGTCACGTAAGGGTCGCGGATATTCGTAATGCTAATGGGGTTGTAAGACGACCAATAACCAAACTGGTCATTTTGACCGAATAATTTCCACTTTTTCTTCGATATTTTCTTTAACTTTTTTAGTGCTTCATAGAAATGTGGAATCTCTCCCCAACTTTTTCGATGATGCTCTGCTCGATTATGAGGATGCTATGGAGATTTCGGAAGCTGTAAACACTCCTGCAGCCGTTCCTAGTCCAGCAGTAACGCCAACTACGACAACCAATCCTGTGGTAAATCCTCCATCGGAAGTTACACCTGATATTGAGACTGTCGTTTCTCAGGCAGTTGTATCATCTCCGGTTGTGGCGACAACGACATCTGTGGAAGCCTCGGGTTCGAAGTCCTGGTCACCCTCTGCTCCGATTAAACCGCCATCGTCCCCGCTATGTAGACTCTGCGAACGACGTCACCCCTTGCGTTTCTGTCATTTGTTCCGGGATATGAGTTATGAGCGCCGCCTTCGTATGGTGATACTTCATCGATACTGTTCGAAGTGCTTGGCCCATTCTCATATGGCAAAATTGTGTCCTAGCACATCAAAGTGCCGAGTGTGCCAGGGTGATCATAATACCTTATTGCACGCGAATTCAAAACCCCGTGGTTCCGATCACAAAAATAGTGCAAAACGTGAGTGTCGTCCATCGTCGTCCGTTTCTGAATTTCGTTCCTTGCCGATACGTTATGTCCTTAATTTGTGGCCTACGCTTCAAGTTAAATTAAATGCACCGGGAAATCAATTTCGGTACGTGCGGTTTTAGACTCATGCTGTAGTGCAAGCTACATTTGCGAAACGTTGGTTCATCAAATACGGTTGCCAGTTCCTAGGATGGACAACGATCGGTTTTGTCGGTTAACGATTACGTCGATATACGACTCGACCCAAAAAATTACGATAACCGCAAGTTACGAAGATGTTAGGAATTAGAACTCCTTCCGAGTCAATTCCAGACGCGTTATGGGAGCATTTCGTTGGGTTCCAACTTGCGGATCCCACATTTAATCATTCCGTGCGGGTCGCCTTAATTTTAGGCCCAGAAGTTAATCCACAGGTGATCAAGAATCGGATACAGGCGACTTCCAATGGCGCAATACACCATTTTTGGGTAGGTCATATCTGGCCCATCTCCATTGTAGTCCTTACTGGCTCATATGTAGAATCCTTACTGGCTCAAATTGTAGAGTCCCTACTGGCTCATACTTATTTTATAATCAATTTTCCATTGGGGTCCCTACTGCTCTATGGAAAATTGTTACGTCGAGGTCCCTACTGGCCAACTTAACTTTAAGTGTTTCGGAAAAAAAAATTTAATAAACTGAATTCAAGCTCATATTTTTAAACTAAACTATATATGCCCTTATTTTAAGATATATTTATTTGTTAAAGTATTGCTGAAACATACCTTGATGTTGCAAGGTGGCCGGCAATGTTTAATTAAAATTTAATAATTTCTTTGTACTTTTCCGTTTTTGAGTCGATTAGCCATTTTTGAGTTAATTCTGGGTTAAAATCTATGAAACTCCTTTTTTATACATCGTTGAAAGGAGTGTTTACATAGATTTTAACTAGTAAAACCGTTAACGGTACTTAGATATTGTTGGCCACCTTCTCTCTTTATTTTTGAACTTATAAAATCAATCAATTTGGTACCTTCGTACAATTCGTGCTATATCGCATTTGTGCAGTTTTAAAGGTAATTTATCCTAATAAAATAAAATAAGAGATTTTCTTCTCTTACTACACCGAAAATTAAATTGTGTTTTTATTTTTATATATTTTTTGCTACATACCCAATCATTATCTATATCATTCTTTAAATTTTCATGAGATATTTCCTCCGTTGCTGCTTCTGTGAAAATCAAAGTGTCGTCTGGATATAGTACAGCTTCGCATTTCTTCATTTCTTTTCAATATCGTTTATATATATAACAAATAGAAGAGCTCTTAAAATTGAGCATTGTGGTACTCCAAAATCATTTTCTATTGCATTGGATATTTCATTATTAACATTTGGTAATTGTCTACGATTTGTTAACTATGATCAGGGCTTTCGGCCCAATAATACATTCGTACGTGAGAATATAATTAAGTATAACCGTCGAAAAAATAATATTGTTCGTATTCCGTCACAAGTCGATGATATTTCAAAAAACTAAATATATTCACTGATAACCAACTTAGCCTCGTTTATCAAAACGTTCGTGGGTTAAATACGAAATTAATAAATTTATTAATCAAAAGCTATGATTTTAAATATAATATTCTTGCATTCACTGAAACATGGCTAAAGCATAATGTTTTTAATATGGAAATACTTTGTAACAAATATCAAATATATCGGAGAGACAAAGGTGGTGATCGTAATGGGGGGGGGGGGGGGGTGTACTTAATGCAGTCACTAGCTTTTTTTCATCTGAATTGTTTCTGTCTGACTCTTCTTCTGATACTGAGTTCATTTGCGTAAAAATAAACCTAAAAAATAAACAAATATTTGTAACCTGCTCTTATATCCCTCCGTGCGCTGATTATATTGTTTATGAAAACCATCTTCGTGCCATTAAACATGTGGTACAATCAAAATCAACGGATTCTGTTTTTGTACTTGGCGATTTTAATTTACCTGCTATCTCATGGAATTGTACTCCTGAATCTCTATATTTGGTTTCTTTAAATTCTGATGACTTTTTAAACGATATTTCTGACCTTTGCCTGTATCATATATCATATCATGTCATTGCCTGTATCATTAGGGCGGGTCGATTTAAAAATCGCCCATTGCTCAGTTAAAATCGTATTCTAGGGATCAAAATAAGAAACTTTGCCGAAGGAACCATACCTCTAAAACGAATTCTGATGTCTCAGAATTTGGGTCGAACTTTTGGGTAGGGGCAAATTTTGAAAAATCCCACTTTGACCCATTTAGAGTGCTCCAATCGAGTCCAAATGTATGACCGACCCCCACTAACTTTGGAGGCCCGACCCACCCATGCCAGTGGCACACCCCCTGGAACTCTCCTGGGGGTTCCCCATACAAACATTTCAAAAAATCGTTTTTTTTTTCTTTATTTTTATTTATTTATTTATAATAATATTTATTATTTATTTATAATAATATTTATTATTTATTTATAATAATATCTATTTTTTCTCCAAAAAAATTTATTTAGTCAGAACATATGTAAATGAAAAAATTAATTAAAGTTAATTATAGAAAAGAAACTAAAAAAAATTATTGTTTGAAGTCTTTTTTACTTTCAAGTCTGGGCAATTTCGCACGGCTCTCTAATGTCGTCGCCATAACAGCCTCTACATTTTCCGGTATAACCCGTTTGGAAACGCTAGCTAGCAATTGAAGATGTCGTTCCGTTCCTTGTATGTGTGATGGAATTTTTGGATCATTAAACGGTGGATCATCTTGATTTAAATATTCTTTCAATGTATTGTTGCGGGCGGTTCCGATAATCGCCACTCCATCTGTGTGGTGGGGTATGGCTCTGTGTGGTGTGTGGCACGTGGAAGCAATTTTTGATTTTATTTGTATTTTTTTTTTTTTCTTTTTGTGCTTGATTTCGCTTTTTCCTCCTTTGCATTAGTGGAATACTGCACTTTAAATCCGTTAACCTTTTTGCGTTCTTTGGGAATGACTTCTGAAACACTGAACTGTTAGAAAAGATTCGTTTAATCGAATATTACTACCTTTAGAGGAATTTTCTGTGTATTGTTTTAATATCGTGTTTTATGTTAATGATCGGCATATCGATATGAATATTAAAATGATTTTCAAAATTAAACTTATTGTAAGTTTGAATTAAATTTCAGCTAAGAAAACATAAGAATTCTGAAAATATGAAATAAAAATTAAATGTTCTTGGAATAGCCAAATGAGGACGACCTACCTTTAGTTCTTGTTTTTCAGTTTCCTTTATTTTTGGATTCCCCATTAGTTTGTTTTTCCCAACTTCATTATAATTTCTCAACTTTTGTTCAGACTCCATGACCATACTGATATAGTGATAAGCCACCTATAAAGCTTTACTGCATCTCAAGCAAATAAAATCAGGCTTCACAAATTCTTTTTCAGACGAACCCAAAACTATATATAAATAATCGAAAAGATTTTTTTTTATTAGCCTGATGACTCGATTCTGTAGTCAAAGACACTAAAACGCGGTCATTGGATGGACAGCAACGACAAGAGTTTTCAAACACTTTAAATTTCTTAAGAACTTACAATACAAATTTTTTAATACTCTAAAGGCAAAATCACAAATTAATGGAATAGCTGTACAACAAATGAATGCTTAACAAAGAACATTTATTAAAATCTAACGTATTGTTGTCAAATTTCTTGGTTATTTGTTTCTTGTTTTTTGTGTAAATTTTTTGTTCAGTAGTTTAGCGTGGTAGCAAAATAATAGTGAGTGGGGAATTATGACAGAAATGTCAAAATTTGCGAGTATCGTAAAAGTGCTGCCAAGTTTTCTGGGTTTGTGAATGGTGAACAGAGCTGTATTTTTCGCAAATTACCATTCATAAATCCCAGCGAACCAAGGGGAATTGACATGCCTGTGTTTGTCATTTTTGTTTTATGTTAGTTTATCAGATTTTTAGATTTATTTGTAATTATGTCTTAGATAAAATTAAAAAAATAAAGATGGATTCTGAGCGGGAAACTGGCTGTTTATAGGAACAGAACAGGCTATATATAAAGCAATATCAGTGCAGATATCGCCATTACGTTGGAAGATTTCAAAGTGAAAAAAACTAGTATGTCAAACCGACAGCAAAGACAGCAAAATAAAATAAAAATAGTTAAAACCCTTATACAAAGGGGTAGTTTATTTAAAAATAAAGTGTTCATGTAAAATTAAATTGAAAGTGTTGAAGATAAAAGAAAAGTGAGTGTTGGTTAGTTCAAGTGGGTAGAGGTAAGGTTTTTAATAAAAGAATTTGTGTTATAGGAATTAGATACTCAACCTTGGGTGTATGAGGAGTGTCCATCAGGGAAAAATTAAAAGGAACGTTACCGGTGTGAAGGCCCATTCAAGTCCAGGGAATAATTAACCTGAAGAAAAGGAGGAAATATTAATACGATATATAAAGGTAACCTCTTTGTTTAAATGTTGAAAATACTTCCCCGGTTGAAGAGGATATGCTCAAGTGCGCGAAAAATCTAAGGAGAAAGTATATATAAACGTTTTTTTTTTTGGTAAACAGGCAAAAAAGAAAAAAAAAGATTAAAATTTAAATTTAAAAGCAAAAAGAATATTAAGATTAAATATAAATATCAATAAATAATAAAAAAAAAGGAAATACGTGAGAAAAAATTAAAAAAAAAAAAATTTAAAAAAAAATATATAGTGATAAGTTTAGTGTTAAGTGTTATTATGTGTTAGGAGTTTATTGTGTTAGGTAGATTTAAGTAACGTTAAACAAAAAAATATATGATGTGTAAGTGCCAAAATTAGTTAAAGTGAAATATAAGTGATAACGTGATAGGTATACAAAGTTTGTGTGGTTTGATAGATTAATGTGGATGTTTGGTCCGGAAAGACCGCCTAAGCGAGCTCATTTAGGTAGGGTACTATATGTCTTTGTTGTTGTGTTAGTGCGGACTCAAAATGGAGTCGTTATAAAGCTTTGTAGGCCTAAAGAGAAAAGCGCTAATATTTTAGCAAAAATAAAAGTTTTTTTTTGGTATTAAATACTAATTTCGGCACGGATTTGTGCTTTGGTTGATTTTTTTTGTGATTGATGTAATTAGTTTTTTTATGTTAGAATAATTCGAGTTTTTTTTTGATAGATTTAAGAAAATACGTTACAAGATATAGATCAATTTTTTTTATTTTTCATTAGTTTAATTTTGTTTATTTTTTAATAAAGTATGTGATTAGTTAAGTATCAGGAATCAAGGTTTACTAATTTTTTTGTGGTTTGGTGAAGAGAGGATGTGGTAAGTGGTAAGATGCCTGTGTGTGTGGGTGTGGGGGTGATCAAGGAAAATTTGGAGGCAACAAGATGGCCTAGGTTGGGTGGGCGATGTGGGAGACAAGTCATCTCGTCTTCCCTCTTAAGTGTTCGACGGTTTTTTTGTTTTAAATGGTTTTTTTTTTTGTGTTTTTGTATTTTTAATTGTGCTTGTCCCTGGGCTATAGTGGTGGGTTGGAATCCGACCCTAAGAGCCAAACTGAGCTAGCTGGCATCACCACTACAGTGCCTTTGGGGCACGTAACAGTATCGTACGGAATGCTTCGCGTGAATGGTGGTTCAAATACGTTATTTTTGTCATTCATATTGATCATTTCCGTGTAACTTGTGCAGTTAAAGTTTATATCTGGTTTTTTATAAGCTCTAAGTTGCGTTGGGTCGTCAACATCGGTTCGATAGCGTAGAATTTTCTTGATAGCACAGTCGCGCTTTTCTTTGCTATCATCAAACAACATTGATAACAAGATATTTTCCGAATGCGCATAATATGAATTATCTTTAATTACTTGATTGACAATTTTGCGTAAACGAGGTTCTAGAAATCATGACCAACCAATGAACTTGAAAAATAATGCACTGCCGTACACGACAGAGCTGTAATACTTGATATTGAAGTACATTGGCACATAACATTTAATTATGAATTCAACCAGAATTCTTAAATTTGCATCTGGATTTTCCGTTGTCACATATAATCGTAATAATCTAGCGGCCTTGGTGAGCCACCGAGAATGTACAATTTTCCCTGGTTTGATGTTAGCCAGATCCACCGAAACCACGCCGCTAGAAATTGCATGGGCCATGTCGTATAAGTACTTCGAATCGGTGGAAAATTCAATTTTTTCTGGAGCAGGGGGCATATTTTGCAACTCAATTTTCTGGAAGCCGTCCACCACCTGAAAATATATAATAATAAAATAATTAATAATGGTTGACGATTATAATAAATGAGTGATAGCAATAACTTACCGGAAGAGTTTCACAAGTTTCGATTTGACGGCTCAGTTTTCCGGTTGCCGATCTGGGTCCAGTGTTGGTTGATTTATCCAAAGCTTCAAACAAATGCCGAAACGGAAGTTCGTTGAAGCGTAGAAGGCAAACGAACCAATGCAATGGTCTTTTTAACAGCAATTCGAATCGTCGTATAATTCCACCGTGTGGGCCAGTGTTTGTTGGCTCACAGTCAGTGCATATTCCAATTAATGCATCCAGTGATATATTTTTATCGTTGAAAAAATCATTTAATTTGGTTGTTTTGTATTCAGCGGTTTCATGTTCCAGTCTTACGTAACCAATCAATTCAGAATTGGGTTCTCTCAAAATAACAAGATGAGGTTCTTTTACCATCCTAGTATGATACTTCTCATCAATTTTATCTATCGTTAAAGTATCATCTTTTCTGCCATCGAATGAAAACGCTAACAAATTGGTATCATCTAACCGTTTGCGAAGCACTTCTTGTCTGCATTTCTCTTTTTCTCTGCGAACTTTCGATTTATCCATGATGAGAGGTTTCCCATGCTTAGCTTTAATTTTAAAATCTTGAAAAAGAGCGGTTCCCAATGCTGATGCTACTCTATCAGGCACACCAAATCTGTCACATACCAAGTGTCGTGTATACATGACGTAGCGTACGAATGTAGGCCAAATGCTAACGTACAGCGTCATGTATACAAACAATGGGGTGGCTCTCATTTCTATGGCACGAGTCATACACATATACTACATATGGTCAATGTACTGAATGGAATGCGGCAGCACTTGTATTCTCAGTGAGTAATAATGAAACTGAGAGTGAAGCCGCGCGCCACTAGACATTGATTCAATGAGTATCAATTTTTTCAAACTAAGCCACACCCCATTAACTAATTGAATGTAAAACTAGATTATCGAGAGCATGTTAGAACATCTCTCTTAGTATTAATAATTATTAAGAGTACTTTAGAAAGTTCTCTTTAGCGAAGAAGTCTAGAACTTCTCATAAGTTCTTTATAAGCAGGGTAATTGTTGGTAAATAAAGCTTTAACATTTCAGACTTAGAAACGGAAAAACGACAAGTGTTTCTTTTAATATGCGATCAACGTCGAACATTATATGGCGATCCTGCCAAACATTATATAACGATCCTGCCAAACATTATATGGTGATCCTGCCAAACATTATATAGTGATCCTGCCAAACATTATATCGTGATCCTGCCAAACATTATATAATGATCCTGCCAAACATTATATAATGATCCTGCCGAACATTATATAACGATCCTGTCGAACATTATATGCAATCTTCTGATCCTACCAAATTGCTGATAGATACAAAGCAACAGAAATTAAAAAATACAGCAATTTAACTTTGCTAAATTTAATTTTGCTTAATCTGGAAGCAAAGGAAACGGGACAAACATAGCTTACGCTTAGTCTTGATCCTTTTTGGTTTTAAGGATAGCAGAAAACAAATTTGAGTTAATTTCAGAAAAAGGATCCTATGGATGACAACAACAGCTAATGATGATATACATACTGATAATACAATAAAAACACCACAGTAACAGCAACAACCAAGAAAAGCCAGTCTGACTGCACGGAACAGCAATACAAATAACAACAGTTACATGGGCGAAGAATTACAACAACTATGGCAAAAAGCAGAATAATGACATAAATAAAGAGCCTGCCAATCTTAACATCGACCTCAGACCAACATTTATATAGGAAAATGAATTCAACAGCACCAGAACTACAACATTTCCAGCTGCTGAACCAGAAGTAATGAGGAAACGTTTTGGAGCAAAATTAATTTAAAAGAAAAATTTTAAAAGAATATTAATAGAGAACATAAAACAAATTGAAGTAAATTTTATAAATTATGCAAAGATATTGTAGTGTACAAAATATTTGGAAAGAAAAGAAAAATTTCATAATGGGCAGTACACAGACTAAAATAAAGGAAGTAGTGACAGCAACAGAGAAACACTCCGACAGCAATAAGCATTAGTTTTAAGGTCATGAGACTAATTTGTGCTATTACGACTATCACAGTATTGGTTAAATATATAAAGAAATACGTAAAGAAGCAGATACATAGGCAAGCTGTACATAACACGGCATAAATAACAGAAATTTTTTTTACAGATTTATATAAAAATAAAAGAAAAATGTCTAGTAATAGGAACATTCCAATAATCGTCGAAGATGGTAAGGAAGATAACATAAAAGAAGGGACAGACATGTTAGACAGACTGGACGAAGATATCCGTAACTTCGACTATGAGAAATATTTTGGTAGTTTCGACAAACAGAGAAAGAAAAAGATAGAAAAGAAAATGGATAAGGCTACACTAGAAAGGAAAGAAGAATGGTTAACCAGATTATGGAAAGACATAGGAATGAAGGGAAGACCGACAGAAAAGAACATTTTGCGACCATCGATTACTGAATTAGAGACCATTTTGATGATAAGGAAATATTCGAACTAGTAGATATATTTCAAAATGACGAACATTTTTTTTTTTTATATATAAACTTGAAAATATAATAAAATAATTTTATAAAATAAATTACAATTTGATAAGATTAAATAATTATTTGTAATCTTTAATTAATTGAAATATGTGCGTTGCTTATGTATGTCCAATTATATGTACATAGGTTAAGAATCATTTTTTGATAAAATTGTTAAATAAGATTTAATATCGAAGAAGAGAATACACTACATACATTATAAGAAAAATTTCTTTAGAAACAAGATTCTATGAAAATTTTAAAATTACATTATAATCTATATCGTAAACAAAACTATGGAAATAAAATTTGAAATTTACAAATATACAAAAGAAAATACTATAGATTAAAGTGGAAAAATTGATAGATAAAAATAATTAATTTTATTATTTTTTATAAAAATAAAAAATCTTTTTTTCGATCTTTATCAATTTAATGATTGAGTTTGAAATTGTTCAGGCTCAAGATCAAATGTTTTTACTTTAAATAAAGCAAAAGCATTAGCACATTTGTTTCAAAAATTGATCTATGTATATTCTGCATGACAGGTTATACAGCTGTTTCGGGAAGAGTCACCAACCCTCATCAGTAACCAAAAGCAGTAGATAGTTTGTTTGGTAAAAAGTTAAATTCATATATATTTGCTGAAAACAACCAAATGAGAATTCAAGCAAAAGTTATACTATTTAAGCCTCTTCCAATATAACAAACTAAAAATAGAACAACTTTGAAACAAATATGATTGTATACGAGTACACCTTGCATACTACAATATACATGTTTGTTTTTGTCTTGAAAAAACAAGAAAAACAATTTGTTTTTGCTAATCTTACATTTAGCGTTAACGGCGTGCCCTCCGTACTTATAATTTTATTATTTTTTATAAAAATAAAAAATCTTTTTTTCGATCTTTATCAATTTAATGATTGAGTTTGAAATTGTTCAGGCTCAAGATCAAATGTTTTTACTTTAAATAAAGCAAAAGCATTAGCACATTTGTTTCAAAAATTGATCTATGTATATTCTGCATGACAGGTTATACAGCTGTTTCGGGAAGAGTCACCAACCCTCATCAGTAACCAAAAGCAGTAGATAGTTTGTTTGGTAAAAAGTTAAATTCATATATATTTGCTGAAAACAACCAAATGAGAATTCAAGCAAAAGTTATACTATTTAAGCCTCTTCCAATATAACAAACTAAAAATAGAACAACTTTGCTTTTGGTTACTGATGAGGGTTGGTGACTCTTCCCGAAACAGCTGTATAACCTGTCATGCAGAATATACATAGATCAATTTTTGAAACAAATGTGCTAATGCTTTTGCTTTATTTAAAGTAAAAACATTTGATCTTGAGCCTGAACAATTTCAAACTCGATAAAAATAATTTTTAAATGAAATGAACAATGGATATGGAGAATGTAAAAAAAAAAAAGAAAAAAGAGAAAATTTTTAAGGAATGAACTAAAAATTAGAGAAAATTATTGATTCATGGGATTTATGTGGAAGGGTATATAATTCATGATAATACCAGGAAAAGAAATTACATAATGGAGATGGAATAGAATATAAACCTAATAGAAGTTGACGAGCTAAATGAAAAGACATTGACGATTACAATGAGTGAAAACATGATACAAAATGAAATAAATGAAAATAAAATTGATAACGTAAATAAATTAAGTGAGGATAAGGATGAATCATCTCCTATTGAGCGTCATGAACTCAAGATGTGGGAATGTAGATCCACACAAATATAAATTGAAAAATATAAGACGCGCATATATAAGACGCATAAGAGGAATATAAATGAAGTCGACAAAGAATATAAAATGAAGATAATGTAGTCATTCTGTAACAACGCAAATGCCTCCTGCTTTTACATTGTTCATAAAACACCACATCATCTTAAACATCAATAGCCAAACCATCATTAAACATGTACAACGAACCACACATTAATAACAGCAGCCTACTGTCTACAGCCATACACATTCGATCACACATCTTAAACATCAATAGCATACACAGTCAACCAAACCATTATTAAACATATACAACCAACCGCACATTAATAACAGCAGCCTACTGTCTACAGCCATACACATTCGATCACACATCTTAAACATCAATAGCATACACAATCAACCAAACCATTAGTAAAAGGGTCCACGATGTATTTATAGAATTGTAATGTATTATGAATTATACATTAGGTTGATTATAATTCTCATTTGGTTACAATAATACTTTGGATAAGAAGGCAACGTTGAGCTGAGTGAAGCAGAAATCGTTTCGATACGAAACATTGTGGGGACACATTGCTAAAAAGCGAACTATCCTTTTTAGACGATCGGTACCGGTTGTCAATAAATATTACTCCAGCGGCTTAACGGCTGTCTGCTCCCGATTACTCCAGCGGCTTAACGGCTGTCTGCTCCCGATTACTCCAGCGGCTTAACGGCTGTCTGCTCCCGATTACTCCAGCGGCTTAACGGCTGTCTGCTCTCGATTACTCCAGCGGCTTTACGGCTGTCTGCTCCCGCTTACTCCAGCGGCTTAACGGCTGTCTGCTCCCGATTACTCCAGCGTCCTAACGGCTGTCTGCTCCCGAATATCATCGAACCGCCCGAAGTGACCACTATCAGTTGCCGAGTGACCACTACTACCGGCACGGTCGCTATCACTCACCGAGCCATCAGCATTGCCGAAGTGGTCGCTATCATTTGCCGAAGTGGTCGCTATCATTTGCCGAGTGGCTAACACTAGCGACACGATCGCCATCATTTGCCGAGTGACCGGCATTGCTCACCGAGCCATCAGTACTGCCGAAGTGGTCGCTATCATCTGCCGAGTGGCCAATATTGCCGATACGACCGTCATCCCTCACCGAGCCATCAGTATTGCCGAAGTGGTCACTATCATCTGCCGAGTGGCCAATACTGCCGATACGACCGTCATCGCTCACCGAGCCATCAATATTGCCGAAGTGGTCACTATCATCTGCCGAGGGGCCAATATTACCGATACGACCGACATCACTCACCGAGCCATCAGTATTTCCGAAGTGGTCACTATCATCTGCCGAGTGGCCAATATTACCGATACGACCGACATCACTCACCGAGCCATCAGTGTTGCCGAAGTGGTCACTGTCATCTGCCGAGTGGTCAATACTTCCGACACGACCGTCATCGCTCACCGAGCCATCAGTATTGCCGAAGTGGTTACTATCATTTGCCGAGTGGCCAATATTACAGATACGACGGACATCACTCACCGAGCCACCAGTATTCCCAAGGTGGTCACTATCATCTGCCGAGTGGCCAATACTGCCGACACGACCGTCATCGCTCACCGAGCCATCAATATTGCCGAAGTGGTCACTATCATCTGCCGAGTGGCCAATACTGCCGACACGACCGTCGTCGCTCACCGAGCCATCAGAATTGCCGAAGTGGTCGCTATCATCTGCCGAGTGGCCAATACTACCGACACTACCGTCATCGTTCACCGAGCCAGCAGTATTGGCGAAGCGATCGCCATCATCTACCGGGCCGACCATACCACCGACCACTAATATTCACCGAGCTACCACTACTGCCGTCATCATCTACTCTGCCAACATATATCATCAACGATTACTGTCATTCGTATTGTATATGCGGGATTTCATGTCAAGTGCACCAACTTTTGAAACCGATGTCTTCCGATCGGGATGAAATTTGCGCCAAGGTTAGTCCTATTGGATAGTAGCTTAGACACAATTTTTCAACAAGATCGGTCCAGATCTCTATGAGTTAGAGGGGATCAAAATTTGACATTTTGGCCAAACAGGTGTTTTTTCTCATCAATGTAACTTATTACCCATTGTTCTTAGAAAATTTTCTCCCAAAGAGTTTAGACAGCTATTTCTTCAATATTTCGGAAAAAAAAACTTAAAAAAAAAAAAAAGTTTGTAGACTTTTTTTTTTTGCTAAATTAAAACATTTTTTGCCTTTTTTTCCCAAAAAGGGCATTTTTTTTTTTTTTTTTATAAGAAAGCTTGGGATTTTTACTTTAAGAGCTTTTTGGTCGCTTAGTGGGATGGGAGTGGGATATCTATCAAAATAAATGTTTTGTAACTCAAGACAACGGTTTTTAAATTTTTCACAAATGCACTATTTTGAATTTTTTTCCTATTTGTGTGCAAAACCTTACAAATAAAACTTATACTGAGAAACTAGAAAAATTAACCTTTCCGAAGGTATGTAACGTACCTTCATAACATGACAGAAGAGAATGGTTATCTGTAACCTGAAAGAGTTATTTGCAACATTTCAATCTGAACACGAGGATGTTAGAATTGGCTTCACGAAATTAACCCAAATGAGGCCAAAACATTGCGTTTTGGCAGAAAGCAGCGGAACTCACACATTATGCGTTTGCATTTACCATGAAAATGTTAAACTGATGTTGAAGGAAATCAACTTACACGATTACCGCGATTGCCTTAAATTGACTATGTGTCCTAATGCAACAACTTCTTGCCACTTAGGTGGATGTATCAATTGCCCGAAAACCACATTCATCAAAGAAAATTTAATCAACTCTTTAGATCGAGAATATATAGAGGAGGTCAAATATGATTCTTGGATTCAGACTGACAGATGCACATTGAAAACAATCATTTTAAATGTGGATGATTTTGTGGAAGAAATGTGTACAGGATTGCTAAACTTGAGAAACCATGACTTTTTAGTCAAAGACCAATGGTCATTCTTCAAGGATTTGAAGATACATTTGAAGTCTGGTGAATTCGTTATTTCATATGATTTCGCAGAAAACTATAAATATGTTATTCAGGATGCCATACAAGCATTCCACTTCAATAACGACCAAGCAACTATATTCACAGTAGTTATTTACTACATGAAAGATGAAAAACTGGAGCACAAAAGTATGGCAATCATATCCGACGATTTAAAACATGATACCGTTGGAGTTTATGAGTACCAGAAGATGATACTAAAATATCTAAAATCTAAATTTACAGTAAAGAAGGTATACTACGTTTCGGACGGAGCTCGTCAACATTTTAAAAACAAAAGTAGCTGCGCAAATCTTATGGCTCATGAAAAATATTTTGGAATGCCAGCTGAGTGGCATTTTCATCCTACTGCTCATGGTAAAGGAGCATGTGATGGTAGTGGAGCAAACCTTAAAAGAAATGCAGCGAAGTATAGCCTCCAGTGCTCTCATCAAGATCGCATCTTAGATGCGACTGCTTTATTCCATTGGGCAAAGGGTTATTGTAAATAAACTAAAATAGTTTTTAGTAGCAAAGAGGATCATCAGGAAACATTGAAAACACTGAAGAGCAGATTCGATGCTGCGGTAACAATCGATGGCACCGCTCAATACCACCATGCTTTTATACCGCTTGTCGATGGAAGACTCAAGTTGAAAAAGTTTTCTGCCTCTATTCAATGCGATTTCTTTCCAAAGACAACAAATAAACCAGCAGCGAAATCAACAGCTGAACCTAGTAACGCCAAGAAAGGATTGACAAAAAAACGCAGTAAATAAAGGCGACAAAAGAGCTGGATGAAAGACTGGGTATTTAAAAATTTACAAGACTTAAATACTTCATCAGCTACAATAAATTAAGTATAAAAATAGTTATGATATAAATGGATCTAATGCAATTAAGATTAAATTTTAATAAATTATTTATCTTTTTATTTTTAATATTATTATTATTATTATACATTAATTTAATTATTAACATTTCTATAGAAAAAATCGATTTTTTTCCTGAGGTTAACATATTCTGGGTATTACAGTATCGAGGGTATAAAATTTTAGTTAGGTATGTTATATACCTTCGGAAAGTTTAGTTTGTCTAGTTTCTCAGTATAAGTTTTATTTGTAAGGTTTTAGACACAAATAGGAAAAAATTCAAAATAGTGCATTTGTGAAAAATTGAAAAACCGTTGTCTTGAGTTACAAAACATTTATATTGATAGATATCCCATTCCCATCCCACTAAGCGACCAAAAAGCTCTTAAATGAAAAATCCCAAGCTTTCTTCTTAAAAAAAAAAAAAAAATAATAATGCCCTTTTTGGAAAAAAGGCAAAAAATACTTTAATTTAGCAAAAAAAAAAAGTACAAATTTTTTTTTTTTTTTTTAAAGTATTTTTTTCCGAAATATTGAAGAAATAGCTATCTAAACTCTTTGGGAGAAAATTTTCTAAGAACAATGGGTAATAAGTTACAATGATGAGAAAAACCACCTGTTTGGCCAAAATGTCAAATTTTGATCCCCTCTAACTCAGAGAGATCTGGACCGATCTTGTTGAAAAATTGTGTCTAAGCTACTATCCAATAGGACTAACCTTGGTTCAAATTTCATCCCGATCGGCAGACATCGGTTTCAAAAGTTGGTGCACTTGACATGAAATCCCCCATATACATATATATATTTTAAATAAAGTTATTTTGTAACCCGAAGAGGGACACGAATTAACGCATTTCCTTGCATAAGGTTTGAGGGTCCTTAAGCTGACCCTGGAAACGACTGATTTACCCCAGCCGTTGAATAAAACCCCGTTACAAATGGCGCCCGAGCAGGGACCCAATTCGAAATCGAAATGCGGAAAACCTGAAAAATCCGAAAAACCCGCCAACGAGAACGAATTGAGTAAACACACTGACAGTATGTCCTCCACCGATAATAATTTAAAAATCGGCACTAACCTACCACACGAACCTGGAGAAAAACGAAGAGGCGAAATCTCGGATAGTGAAATAATGACTATCGTACAACAATGGGACCTCAAGTACGGGGGTGGCGACACAGAGCTGGTAGAATTCCTCGAAAGATTCGAAGAATTAGCTGAATGCTACCAAGTCTCGCTCGACACACTACTGCCATCTCTCCTGTGGGTCCTGCACGATAATGCCCTCAAATGTACCGTGTTAAGCGCAGCCACATAACATCATGGGTTGACTTCAAGAGTGAGGCAGGAAAATTTTTCTTACCCAGGCGGTACCTGGGCGGTACAACCGCGAGGGGGCAAAGGATTACATCCTAATTATGCTGACGCTTGCTCGGCAACACCCACAGCTACGAGTAGCGAATCACCTTGAAAAGATATACGATGGGCTCCGCACAGAGTATCGTCACTACGTGAGACGCCACGATTTTTCCACCCTCGACGAGTTAATGGCGATGACCGATGAATTCGAGGCGCTGAAAAAGGAAGAACGACCACATTCGTTGTTCGGGATAACCAATGACCAGTACACCCGCTCAAACCGATGCTGGCGGTGCAAGGCCATAGGCCACACCCGATGGAGCTGTCATAACCCCGGAAAATTTTTTTGTTCGTATTGTGGTCGTGATGGAATATTAACCCGAGACTGTCACTGCCTCAAACCAACCCAACCCAGTCATATGCACCCGACAACTACAAACCCTCCAGTCATGCCGGCATCACCGATTTTTACGCCACCGCCTGCAGGAATGTCACGAAGACCGCACAACCGACCCGACCCCCACTACACGATGGCCCAATTACTTGGAGGGATCGCGATCAAAAGACCCGAAAGGTATGTTAAGCATCGTCAATTCATTATAAAACAACCGAATAGGCACCCCGTTAAAGTGACGATACTGAACAGAACCTGGGCAAGGTTAGAGTGTCGGGGACATGAGCAGGTCGTGAAGATGGTTAACTCATTAACCCATCCGAACCATCAATTAGCCGATATTCCGATATCCCAGCTCCTACCGAATCAACTAAACCGAACGATATCACCGAACACTGCCGACCAACCCGGTTACCGAGATCATCCGACAGCTACTGATATCCCAGCAACTACCGAATCAACACAACCGAACGATATAAGCAAAGTACACCAATCAACCAGATTACCGAGACCGGCCGACAACTACCGATTGGGCCGAGCCTTATATTACAAAAAGGTAAAAACCGCCAACAACCGCCCACGCAAACAACACCCGCCAGATCATGCACATCACTCACAGCACCCCGAAAGTAACTCCCGACCCCAACATCTACCGATTCAACCGAAAACCAAAAAAAAAAATTAAAACCTTTACCACAAACATCGCTCGCAAAAGCATCGCTCCCCGAAGCAGGGGGGATCCAACAACGCAAATGCCTCCTGCTTTTACATTGTTCATAAAACACCACATCATCTTAAACATCAATAGCCAAACCATCATTAACCCTTTCGCTGACAAGGACGGCATATGCCGTCAAGCACATGAATTCTAATGTGACACGACGGCATATGCCGTCATTTATATCGTAGTCTTTCATGATAAGACGGCTATTGTCGTCGCCACATGCGAATATTTATTGGGGTATGTAATTATTGTGTCAATTTAAAAACCAAGTCTTACGTCTCTATGTGCCACACAAGTAAGTTTTTTTTAAATTTTTTTTACGGTTACGTATGAAAAAAAAAATACTTCTTGGAATAACAGGACGGTTAATGCCGTCTAGTTTTCATACATATTTTTTCAGTAGCAAATAAAGTGTCGAGTTGTAAGCACAAAAATTTTAAGTGTAAAAAAATAAAATTAAATTAAAAATATTGTAAGTAAAAGTAATATAAAAAAAAAGAAATATATTAAAGTTTTTGAGAGTTACAGTGTAAATGCGAAGGTAAGATTTCTTAGAGTAATAAGTGCAAAATTATTTTCTGACTATTATATATCTATAGCTGTAAAAATGGTGGATCGATTTGAGGCAAATAGAGAAAGAATTTTAAAAATGTTCAATGAGTGCTCCGATGACGAAAATGAAATTTTGGAATCTGATGGAGAGAACAATCCATTTAGTGATGATGGGGAATTTGGAAGCGATCCTAACTATGAGCCATCAGATGATGATATCTCGGAAGATGTAACTGATAGAGGCGTAGAATATCAAGGAGAGGAAGAAGTTGTTGCAAATTCTGTTAGTCGTGAAGAAGATTCTAATTCAGAAGAGGAGGAAGAAGAAAGCGATAGTGAAGTTGACTCCGTTTCCGAATGGGTTAGTAGTACTAAAGAAATTCCAGATTTTAACTTTGATTCGAATAACTGTGGTGTTCAAATTGATATTGAGAGAAATGCAACCCCTATGCAAGTTTTTGAAAAAATATTTAATTCTGAAATTTTGAAGCATATTGTAAATTCTACAAATATTTATGGTAAAAATCTTTGCACAACTAACAGGCCAAAAACAAGGTTTTGTCGTAATGCTACGTTCAGACGAACTGATGAAAAGGAAATGATAAAGTTACTCTGCTTGCTACAGGGACAGATAAAAGTACCATCAATCCAAAAATGTTTTTCTAACAGTGTGCTGTATTACAATCCAATATTTGCAGCTACAATGTCTGGCCGCCGCTTTCAGCAATTGCTACGCTGTTTCAGCTGTGCTTCTGAAATTGATGATACTGGTAAACTTAAGAAAATTCGTCCTTTACTGAACCTGTTCCTTTCAAGTTTTCAAGCTGCGTATATACCAGAAAAAGAACTTTCACTAGATGAATCCCTGCTTCTATATAAAGGTCGTCTTAGTTTTAAGCAATATATCAAAGGCAAAAAAAGCTAAGTTTGGTATAAAACTTTATGAGTTAACATCAAGTGATGGCTACGTTCTGAATGTTGAAATATACCAGGGAAAATGTGAAACTTCAATATGCTCTAAACTAGAATCGCTCGTAGTTCGGCTAATGCAGCCATATTTAAACAAAGGCCACCATATCTTTATGGACAATTTTTATAATAGCTTACAACTTTGCAACACACTTTTGGCTCACAAAACTCTTTCCACTGGTACGCTTCGCTCCAATCGCAAAGGAAACCCAAAGGATATCATAAAGAAAAAATTAGCGAAGGGAGAGCATATATGGGGGCGACAAGGAAAAGTGTATGTATCTAAATGGAAGGATAAACGTGAAGTAACCTGTATAACAACAGCGTACCATCCAAAAATGATTTATGTTATAAACAAGTTTGGTAAGCACATAAAAAAACCACAGGAAATTGACAGATATACAAATTATATGAGTGGAATCGATCGATCAGATCAAATGGTATCTTACTATTCATCTCCCAAGAAAACAGTTCGTTGGTACAAGAAACTTATGTTTCATTTTCTTGATATAGCAGTGTGGAACTGTTACTATTTATACAAAAAGATAACTACATCTAAGCTATCTTTTATTGAGTTTAGAGAAGATCTTATAAAAAGTATGCTAGATATACCAATAACAATCAAAAGTGGAAAGGATTTGGTATTCAAAGGCCCTACTTACGGTAGTGTTTCCAATCAAAATCAACAAAATGATTCAACTTTAGATGCAAATCATTATATCGAAAAAATTCCTGTACCTGAAGGAAAGAAACGAAAGAGTGCTTCTCTAAGATGTAGGCAATGCACTAAAGCTAAAATCCGCAAAGAAACATCGTATAGATGTAAAACTTGCCCAAATGCACCACCTCTTTGTGTTGGTGAATGTTTTGAATTATACCATAAAAATTAAATAAAAAATATCTTATTTTTCATGCTAACTTATGTTGAATTTATTTTGTATGTTTAGTTTTGCTTTTGTTGAATTATGTATATTTTGTATATATTTTTTATGTTTGTTTTAATAAATTTTGTTTAAATAAATAAATTGCGGCAAATGCCGTCATGGCACTTAAAACGTTTTTTCTTCTTTCTATTAGACCGTGCCGGCTTTTGCCGTCATGTCGGCTACAGCCGTCATGTCAATTTTCAATGTAATATATACTGCTATGGGACAGGACGGCTAAGACAGTAAAAAAAAAAATACTATTATAGTACATGGATGTTATTAAAAACAACTCTAAATTATTTTGGTCTAATTCCCATTAAATTATCTTTAAAATTGAGCGAGATATGTGTGAGTGTCAATTTGCGAAATATCACTTTCAACTACTGTCAGCGAAAGGGTTAAACATGTACAACCAACAACACATTAATAACAGCAGCCTACTGCCTACAGCCATACACATTCGATCACACATCTTAAACATCAATAGCATACACAATCAACCAAACCATTAGTAAAAGGGTCCACGATGTATTTATAGAATTGTAATGTATTATGAATTATACATTAGGTTGATTATAATTCTCATTTGGTTACAATAATACTTTGGATAAGAAGGCAACGTTGAGCTGAGTGAAGCAGAAATCGTTTCGATACGAAACATTGTGGGGACACATTGCTGAAAAGCGAACTATCCTTTTTAGACGATCGGTACCGGTTGTCAATAAATATTACTCCAGCGGCTTAACGGCTGTCTGCTCCCGATTACTCCAGCGGCTTAACGGCTGTCTGCTCCCGATTACTCCAGCGGCTTAACGGCTGTCTGCTCCCGATTACTCCAGCGGCTTAACGGCTGTCTGCTCCCGCTTACTCCAGCGGCTTAACGGCTGTCTGCTCCCGATTACTCCAGCGGCCTAACGGCTGTCTGCTCCCGAATATCACCGACACGATCACCACCACTCATCGAACCGCCCGAAGTGACCACTATCAGTTGCCGAGTGACCACTACTACCGACACGGTCGCTATCACTCACCGAGCCATCAGCATTGCCGAAGTGGTCGCTATCATTTGCCGAAGTGGTCGCTATCATTTGCCGAGTGGCTAACACTAGCGACACGATCGCCATCATTTGCCGAGTGACCGGCATTGCTCACCGAGCCATCAGTACTGCCGAAGTGGTCGCTATCATCTGCCGAGTGGCCAATATTGCCGATACGACCGTCATCCCTCACCGAGCCATCAGTATTGCCGAAGTGGTCACTATCATCTGCCGAGTGGCCAATACTGCCGATACGACCGTCATCGCTCACCGAGCCATCAATATTGCCGAAGTGGTCACTATCATCTGCCGAGTGGCCAATATTACCGATACGACCGACATCACTCACCGAGCCATCAGTATTTCCGAAGTGGTCACTATCATCTGCCGAGTGGCCAATATTACCGATACGACCGACATCACTCACCGAGCCATCAGTATTGCCGAAGTGGTCACTGTCATCTGCCGAGTGGTCAATACTTCCGACACGACCGTCATCGCTCACCGAGCCATCAGTATTGCCGAAGTGGTTACTATCATTTGCCGAGTGGCCAATATTACAGATACGACGGACATCACTCACCGAGCCACCAGTATTTCCAAGGTGGTCACTATCATCTGCCGAGTGGCCAATACTGCCGACACGACCGTCTTCGCTCACCGAGCCATCAATATTGCCGAAGTGGTCACTATCATCTGCCGAGTGGCCAATACTGCCGACACGACCGTCGTCGCTCACCGAGCCATCAGAATTGCCGAAGTGGTCGCTATCATCTGCCGAGTGGCCAATACTACCGACACTACCGTCATCGTTCACCGAGCCAGCAGTATTGTCGAAGCGATCGCCATCATCTACCGGGCCGACCATACCACCGACCACTAATATTCACCGAGCTACCACTACTGCCGTCATCATCTACTCTGCCAGCAACTCTGCCAACATATATCATCAACGATTACTGTCATTCATATTGTATATGGGGGATTTCATGTCAAGTGCACCAACTTTTGAAACCGATGTCTTCCGATCGGGATGAAATTTGCGCCAAGGTTAGTCCTATTGGATAGTAGCTTAGACACAATTTTTCAACAAGATCGGTCCAGATCTCTATGAGTTAGAGGGGATCAAAATTTGACATTTTGGCCAAACAGGTGTTTTTTCTCATCAATGTAACTTATTACCCATTGTTCTTAGAAAATTTTCTCCCAAAGAGTTTAGACAGCTATTTCTTCAATATTTCGGAAAAAAAAAACTTAAAAAAAAAAACCCGCCAACGAGAACGAATTGAGTAAACACACTGACAGTATGTCCTCCACCGATAATAATTTAAAAATCGGCACTAACCTACCACACGAACCTGGAGAAAAACGAAGAGGCGAAATCTCGGATAGTGAAATAATGACTATCGTACAACAATGGGACCTCAAGTACGGGGGTGGCGACACAGAGCTGGTAGAATTCCTCGAAAGATTCGAAGAATTAGCTGAATGCTACAAAGTCTCGCTCGACACACTACTGCCATCTCTCCTGTGGGTCCTGCACGATAATGCCCTCAAATGGTACAGTGTTAAGCGCAGCCACATAACATCATGGGTTGACTTCAAGAGTGAGGCAGGAAAATTTTTCTTACCCAGGCGGTACCTGGGCGGTACAACCGCGAGGGGGCAAAGGATTACATCCTAATTATGCTGACGCTTGCTCGGCAACACCCACAGCTACGAGTAGCGAATCACCTTGAAAAGATATACGATGGGCTCCGCACAGAGTATCGTCACTACGTGAGACGCCACGATTTTTCCACCCTCGACGAGTTAATGGCGATGACCGATGAATTCGAGGCGCTGAAAAAGGAAGAACGACCACATTCGTTGTTCGGGACAACCAATGACCAGTACACCCGCTCAAACCGATGCTGGCGGTGCAAGGCCATAGGCCACACCCGATGGAGCTGTCATAACCCCGGAAAATTTTTTTGTTCGTATTGTGGTCGTGATGGAATATTAACCCGAGACTGTCACTGCCTCAAACCAACCCAACCCAGTCATATGCACCCGACAACTACAAACCCTCCAGTCATGCCGGCATCACCGATTTTTACGCCACCGCCTGCAGGAATGTCACGAAGACCGCACAACCGACCCGACCCCCACTACACGATGGCCCAATTACTTGGAGGGATCGCGATCAAAAGACCCGAAAGGTATGTTAAGCATCGTCAATTCATTATAAAACAACCGAATAGGCACCCCGTTATAGTGACGATACTGAACAGAACCTGGGCAAGGTTAGAGTGTCGGGGACATGAGCAGGTCGTGAAGATGGTTAACTCATTAACCCATCCGAACCATCAATTAGCCGATATTCCGATATCCCAGCACCTACCGAATCAACTAAACCGAACGATATCACCGAACACTGCCGACCAACCCGGTTACCGAGATCATCCGACAGCTACTGATATCCCAGCAACTACCGAATCAACACAACCGAACGATATAAGCAAAGTACACCAATCAACCAGATTACCGAGACCAGCCGACAACTACCGATTGGGCCGAGCCTTATATTACAAAAAGGTAAAAACCGCCAACAACCGCCCACGCAAACAACACCCGCCAGATCATGCACATCACTCACAGCACCCCGAAAGTAACTCCCGACCCCAACATCTACCGATTCAACCGAAAACCAAAAAAAAAAAAAATAAAAACCTTTACCACAAACATCGCTCGCAAAAGCATCGCTCCCCGAAGCAGGGGGGGGATCCAACAACGCAAATGCCTCCTGCTTTTACATTGTTCATAAAACACCACATCATCTTAAACATCAATAGCCAAACCATCATTAAACATGTACAACCAACCACACATTAATAACAGCAGCCTACTGTCTACAGCCATACACATTCGATCACACATCTTAAACATCAATAGCATACACAGTCAACCAAACCATTATTAAACATGTACAACCAACCACACATTAATAACAGCAGCCTACTGTCTACAGCCATACACATTCGATCACACATCTTAAACATCAATAGCATACACAATCAACCAAACCATTAGTAAAAGGGTCCACGATGTATTTATAGAATTGTAATGTATTATGAATTATACATTAGGTTGATTATAATTCTCATTTGGTTACAATAATACTTTGGATAAGAAGGCAACGTTGAGCTGAGTGAAGCATAAATCGTTTCGATACGAA
Source organism: Cordilura impudica (assembly GCA_963682025.1). Taxonomy (NCBI): domain Eukaryota; kingdom Metazoa; phylum Arthropoda; class Insecta; order Diptera; family Scathophagidae; genus Cordilura; species Cordilura impudica. The sequence continues at coordinate 6,974,187 of OY821522.1, forward strand.
ACATTGTGGGGACACATTGCTGAAAAGCGAACTATCCTTTTTAGACGATCGGTACCGGTTGTCAATAAATATTACTCCAGCGGCTTAACGGCTGTCTGCTCCCGATTACTCCAGCGGCTTAACGGCTGTCTGCTCCCGATTACTCCAGCGGCTTAACGGCTGTCTGCTCCCGATTACTCCAGCGGCTTAACGGCTGTCTGCTCCCGCTTACTCCAGCGGCTTAACGGCTGTCTGCTCCCGATTACTCCAGCGGCCTAACGGCTGTCTGCTCCCGAATATCACCGACACGATCACCACCACTCATCGAACCGCCCGAAGTGACCACTATCAGTTGCCGAGTGACCACTACTACCGACACGGTCGCTATCACTCACCGAGCCATCAGCATTGCCGAAGTGGTCGCTATCATTTGCCGAAGTGGTCGCTATCATTTGCCGAGTGGCTAACACTAGCGACACGATCGCCATCATTTGCCGAGTGACCGGCATCGCTCACCGAGCCATCAGTACTGCCGAAGTGGTCGCTATCATCTGCCAAGTGGCCAATATTGCCGATACGACCGTCATCGCTCACCGAGCCATCAGTATTGCCGAAGTGGTCACTATCATCTGCCGAGTGGCCAATACTGCCGATACGACGTCATCGCTCATCGAGCCATCAATATTGCCGAAGTGGTCACTATCATCTGCCGAGTGGCCAATATTACCGATACGACCGACATCACTCACCGAGCCATCAGTATTTCCGAAGTGGTCACTATCATCTGCCGAGTGGCCAATATTACCGATACGACCGACATCACTCACCGAGCCATCAGTATTGCCGAAGTGGTCACTGTCATCTGCCGAGTGGCCAATACTTCCGACACGACCGTCATCGCTCACCGAGCCATCAGTATTGCCGAAGTGGTTACTATCATCTGCCGAGTGGCCAATATTACAGATACGACGGACATCACTCACCGAGCCACCAGTATTTCCAAGGTGGTCACTATCATCTGCCGAGTGGCCAATACTGCCGACACGACCGTCATCGCTCACCGAGCCATCAATATTGTCGAAGTGGTCACTATCATCTGCCGAGTGGCCAATACTGCCGACACGACCGTCGTCGCTCACCGAGCCATCAGAATTGCCGAAGTGGTCGCTATCATCTGCCGAGTGGCCAATACTACCGACACTACCGTCATCGTTCACCGAGCCAGCAGTATTGTCGAAGCGATCGCCATCATCTACCGGGCCGACCATACCACCGACCACTAATATTCACCGAGCTACCACTACTGCCGTCATCATCTACTCTGCCAGCATCTCTGCCAACATATATCATCAACGATTACTATCATTCGTATTGTATATGGGGATTTCATGTCAAGTGCACCAACTTTTGAAACCGATGTCTTCCGATCGGGATGAAATTTGCACCAAGGTTAGTCCTATTGGATAGTAGCTTAGACAGGGGATCAAAATTTGACATTTTGGCCAAACAGGTGTTTTTTCTCATCAATGTAACTTATTACCCATTGTTCTTAGAAAATTTTCTCTTAAAGAGTTTAGACAGCTATTTCTTCAATATTTCGGAAAAAAAACTTTAAAAAAAAAAAAAAATTTGTAGACTTTTTTTTTTGCTAAATTAAAGCATTAAAGCCTTTTTTTCCAAAAAGGGAATTATTTTTTTTTTTTTTTTTTCTTATAAGAAAGCTTGGGATTTTTCCTTTAAGAGCTTTTTGGTCGCTTAGTGGGATGGGAGTGGGATATCTATCAAAATAAATGTTTTGTAACTCAAGACAACGGGTTTTCAATTTTTCACAAATGCACTATTTTGAATTTTTTCCTATTTGTGTGTAAAACCTTACAAATAAAACTTATACTGAGAAACTAGAAAAATTAACCTTTCCGAAGGTATGTAACGTACCTTCATAACATAACAGAAGAGAATGGTTATCTGTAACCTGAAAGAGTTATTTGCAACATTTCAATCTGAACACGAGGATGTTAGAATTGGCTTCACGAAATTAACCCAAATGAGGCCAAAACATTTCGTTTTGGCAGAAAGCAGCGGAACTCACACAGTATGCGTTTGCATTTACCATGAAAATGTTAAACTGATGTTGAAGGAAATCAACTTAAAGTATTTAACAGATGATTCGGCAGAAGATTTACAGGATTACCGCGATTGCCTTAAATTGACTATGTGTCCTAATGCAACAACTTCTTGTCACTTAGGTGGATGTATCAATTGCCCGAAAACCACATTCATCAAAGAAAATTTAATCAACTCTTTAGATCGAGAATATATAGAGGAGGTCAAATTTGATTCTTGGATTCAGACTGACAGATGCACATTGAAAACAATCATTTTAAATGTGGATGATTTTGTGGAAGAAATGTGTACAGGATTGCTAAACTTGAGAAACCATGACTTTTTAGTCAAAGACCAATGGTCATTCTTCAAGGATTTGAAGATACATTTGAAGTCTGGTGAATTCGTTATTTCATATGATTTCGCAGAAAACTATAAATATGTTATTCAGGATGCCATACAAGCATTCCACTTCAATAACGACCAAGCAACTATATTCACAGTAGTTATTTACTACATGAAAGATGAAAAACTGGAGCACAAAAGTATGGCAATCATATCCGACGATTTAAAACATGATACCGTTGCAGTTTATGAGTACCAGAAGATAATACTAAAATATCTAAAATCTAAATTTACAGTAAAGAAGGTATACTACGTTTCGGACGGAGCTCGTCAACATTTTAAAAACAAAAGTAGCTGCGCAAATCTTATGGCTCATGAAAAATATTTTGGAATGCCAGCTGAGTGGCATTTTCATCCTACTGCTCATGGTAAAGGAGCATGTGATGGTATTGGAGCAAACCTTAAAAGAAATGCAGCGAAGTATAGCCTCCAGTGCTCTCATCAAGATCGCATCTTAGATGCGACTGCTTTATTCCATTGGGCAAAGGGTTATTGTAAATAAACTAAAATAGTTTTTAGTAGCAAAGAGGATCATCAGGAAACATTGAAAACACTGAAGAGCAGATTCGATGCTGCGGTAACAATCGATGGCACCGCTCAATACCATGCTTTTATACCACTTGTCGATGGAAGACTCAGGTTGAAAAAGTTTTCTGCCTCTATTCAATGCGATTTCTTTCCAAAGACAACAAATAAACCAGCAGCGAAATCAATAGCTGAACCTAGTAACGCCAAGAAAGCATTGACAAAAAAACGCAGTAAATAAAGGCGACAAAAAAGCTGGATGAAAGACTGGGTATTTAAAACTTTACAAGACTTAAATACTTCATCAGCTACAATAAATTAAGTATAAAAATAGTTATGATATAAATGGATCTAATGCAATTAAGATTAAATTTTAATAAATTATTTATCTTTTTATTTTTAATATTATTATTATTACATTAATTAATACATTAATTTAATTATTATTAAAAATAAATAAAAAATAATAATTTTTCAACATATCTATAGAAAAAAAGCGAATTTTTTCCTGAGGTTAACATATTCTGGGTATTACAGTATCGAGGGTATAAAATTTTAGTTAGGTATGTTCTATACCTTCGGAAAGTTTAGTTTGTCTAGTTTCTCAGTATAAGTTTTATTTGTAAGGTTTTAGACACAAGTAGGAAAAAATTCAAAATAGTGCATTTGTGAAAAATTGAAAAACCGTTGTCTTGAGTTACAAAACATTTATTTTGGTAGATATCCCACTCCCATCCCACTAAGCGACCAAAAAGCTCTTAAAGGAAGAATCCCAAGCTTTCTTATAAAAAAAAAAAAAAATAATAATGCCCTTTTTGGAAAAAAAATGCTTTAATTTAGCAAAAAAAAAAAAAGTACAAATTTTTTTTTTTTAAGTATTTTTTTCCGAAATATTGAAGAAATAGCTATCTAAATTCTTTGGGAGAAAATTTTCTAAGAACAATGGGTAATAAGTTACAATGATGAGAAAAAACACCTGTTTGGCCAAAATGTCAAATTTTGATCCCCTCTAACTCAGAGAGATCTGGACCGATCTTGTTGAAAAATTGTGTCTAAGCTACTATCCAATAGGACTAACCTTGGTGCAAATTTCATCCCGATCGGAAGACATCGGTTTCAAAAGTTGGTGCATTTGACATGAAATCCCCCATATACATATATATATTTTAAATAAAGTTATTTTGTAACCCGAAGAGGGACACGAATTAGCGCATTTCCTTGCATAAGGTTTGAGGGTCCTTAAGCGGACCCTGGAAACGACTGATTTACCCCAGCCGTTGAATAAAACCCCGTTACAAATGGCGCCCGAGCAGGGACCCAATTCGAAATCGAAATGCGGAAAACCTGAAAAATCCGAAAAACCCGCCAACGAGAACGAATTGAGTAAACACACTGACAGTATGTCCTCCACCGATAATAATTTAAAAATCGGCACTAACCTACCACACGAACCTGGAGAAAAACGAAGAGGCGAAATCTCGGATAGTGAAATAATGACTATCGTACAACAATGGGACCTCAAGTACGGGGGTGGCGACACAGAGCTGGTAGAATTCCTCGAAAGATTCGAAGAATTAGCTGAATGCTACCAAGTCTCGCTCGACACACTACTGCCATCGCTCCTGTGGGTCCTGCACGATAATGCCCTCAAATGGTACCGTGTTAAGCGCAGCCACATAACATCATGGGCTGACTTCAAGAGTGAGGCAGGAAAATTTTTCTTACCCAGGCGGTACCTGGCGCACCTCGAGCAAGCACTTCACAACCGAAAACAAAACAACCGCGAGGGGGCAAAGGATTACATCCTAATTATGCTGACGCTTGCTCGGCAACACCCACAGCTACGAGTAGCGAATCACCTTGAAAAGATATACGATGGGCTCGCACAGAGTATCGTCACTATGTGAGACGCCACGATTTTTCCACCCTCGACGAGTTAATGGCGATGACCGATGAATTCGAGGCGCTGAAAAAGGAAGAACGACCACATTCGTTGTACGGGATAACCAATGACCAGTAAACCCGCTCAAACCGATGCTGGCGGTGCAAGGCCATAGGCCACACCCGATGAAGCTGTCATAACCCCGGAAAATTTTTTTGTTCGTATTGTGGTCGTGATGGAATATTAACCCGAGACTGTCACTGCCTCAAACCAACCCAACCCAGTCATATGCACCCGACAACTACAAACCCTCCAGTCATGCCGGCATCACCGATTTTTACGCCACCGCCTGCAGGAATGTCACGAAGACCGCACAACCGACCCGACCCCCACTACACGATGGCCCAATTACTTGGAGGGATCGCGATCAAAAGACCCGAAAGGTATGTTAAGCATCGTCAATTCATTATAAAACAACCGAATAGGCACCCCGTTAAAGTGACGATACTGAACACAACCTGGGCAAGGTTAGAGTGTCGGGGACATGAGCAGGTCGTGAAGATGGTTAACTCATTAACCCATCCGAACCATCAATTAGCCGATATTCCGATATCCCAGCACCTACCGAATCAACTAAACCGAACGATATCACCGAACACTGCCGACCAACCCGGTTACCGATATCATCCGACAGCTACTGATATCCCAGCCGACAACTACCGATTGGGCCGAGCCTTATATTACAAAAAGGTAAAAACTGCCAACAACCGCCCACGCAAACAACACCCGCCAGATCATGCACATCACTCACAGCACCCCGAAAGTAACTCCCGACCCCAACATCTACCGATTCAACCGAAAACCAAAAAAAAAAAATAAAAACCTTTACCACAAACATCGCTCGCAAAAGCATCGCTCCCCGAAGCAGGGGGGGGGGATCCAACAACGCAAATGCCTCCTGCCTTTACATTGTTCATAAAACACCACATCATCGTAAACATCAATAGCCAAACCATCATTAAACATGTACAACCAACCACACATTAATAACAGCAGCCTACTGTCTACAGCCATACACATTCGATCACACATCTTAAACATCAATAGCATACACAGTCAACCAAACCATTATTAAACATGTACAACCAACCACACATTAATAACAGCACCCTACTGTCTACAGCCATACACATTCGATCACACATCTTAAACATCAATAGCATACACAATCAACCAAACCATTAGTAAAAGGGTCCACGATGTATTTATAGAATTGTAATGTATTATTAATTATACATTAGGTTGATTATAATTCTCATTTGGTTACAATAATACTTTGGATAAGAAGGCAACGTTGAGCTGAGTGAAGCAGAAATCGTTTCGATACGAAACATTGTGGGGACACATTGCTGAAAAGCGAACTATCCTTTTTAGACGATCGGTACCGGTTGTCAATAAATATTACTCCAGCGGCTTAACGGCTGTCTGCTCCCGATTACTCCAGCGGCTTAACGGCTGTCTGCTCCCGATTACTCCAGCGGCTTAACGGCTGTCTGCTCCCGATTACTCCAGCGGCTTAACGGCTGTCTGCTCCCGATTACTCCAGCGGCTTAACGGCTGTCTGCTCCCGATTACTCCAACGGCTTAACGGCTGTCTGCTCCCAATTACTCCAGCGGCTTAACGGCTGTCTGCTCCCGATTACTCCAGCGGCTTAACGGCTGTCTGCTCCCGATTACTCCAGCGGCTTAACGGCTGTCTGCTCCCGAGTACTCCAGCGGCTTAACGGCTGTCTGCTCCCGATTACTCCAGCGGCTTTACGGCTGTCTGCTCCCGCTTACTCCAGCGGCTTAACGGCTGTCTGCTCCCGATTACTCCAGCGGCCTAACGGCTGTCTGCTCCCGAATATCACCGACACGATCACCACCACTCATCGAACCGCCCGAAGTGACCACTATCAGTTGCCGAGTGACCACTACTACTGACACGGTCGCTATCACTCACCGAGCCATCAGCATTGCCGAAGTGGTCGCTATCATTTGCCGAAGTGGTCGCTATCATATGCCGAGTGGCTAACACTAGCGACACGATCGCCATCATTTGCCGAGTGACCGGCATCGCATCAGTATTACCGCAGTGGTCACTATCATCTGCCGAGTGGCCAATACTGCCGACACGACCGTCATCGCTCACCGAGCCGTCAGTACTTCCGAAGTGGTCACTATAATCTGCCGAGTGGCCAATATTACCGATACGACCGACATCACTCACCGAGCCATCAGTATTGCCGAAGTGGTCACTGTCATCTGCCGAGTGGCCAATACTTCCGACACGACCGACATCACTCACCGAGCCATCAGTATTGCCGAAGGGGTCACTGTCATCTGCCGAGTGGCCAATACTTCCGATACGACCGTCATCGCTCACCGAGCTATCAGTATTGCCGAAGTGGTCACTATCATCTGCCGAGTGGCCAATACTGCCGACACGACCGTCATCGCTCACCGAGCCATCAGTACTTCCGAAGTGGTCACTATCATCTGCCGAGTGGCCAATATTACCGATACGACCGACATCACTCACCGAGCCATCAGTATTGCCGAAGTGTTCACTGTCATCTGCCGAGTGGCCAATACTTCCGACACGACCGACATCACTCACCGAGCCATCAGTATTGCCGAAGTGGTCACTGTCATCTGCCGAGTGGCCAATACTGCCGACACGACCGTCGTCGCTCACCGAGCCATCATAATTGCCGAAGTGGTCGCTATCATCTGCCGAGTGGCCAATACTACCGACACTACCGTCGTCGTTCACCGAGCCAGCAGTATTGTCGAAGCGATCGCCATCATCTACCGGGCCGACCATACCACCGACCACTAATATTCACCGAGCTACCACTACTGCCGTCATCATCTACTCTGCCAACATATATCATCAACGATTACTGTCATTCGTATTGTATATGGGGGATTTCATGTCAAGTGCACTAACTTTTGAAACCGATGTCTTCCGATCGGGATGAAATTTGCACCAAGGTTAGTCCTATTGGATAGTAGCTTAGACACAATTTTTCAACAAGATCGGTCCAGATCTCTCTGAGTTAGAGGGGATCAAAATTTGACATTTTGGCCAAACAGGTGTTTTTTTCTCATCAATGTAACTTATTACCCATTGTTCTTAGAAAATTTTCTACCAAGGAGTTTAGACAGCTATTTCTTCAATATTTCGGAAAAAAGAACTTTAAAAAAAAAAAAAAAAAATTGGTAGACTTTTTTTTTGCTAAATTAAAGCATTTTTTTGCCTTTTTCCCAAAAAGGGCATTTTTTTTTTTTTTTATAAGAAAGCTTGGGATTTTTCCTTTAAGAGCTTTTTGGTCGCTTAGTGGGATGGGAGTGGGATATCTATCAAAATAAATGTTTTGTAACTCAAGACAACGGTTTTTCAATTTTTCACAAATGCACTATTTTGAATTTTTTCCTATTTGTGTGTAAAACCTTACAAATAAAACTTATACTGAGAAACTAGAAAAATTAACCTTTCCGAAGGTATGTAACGTACCTTCATAACATAACAGAAGAGAATGGTTATCTGTAACCTGAAAGAGTTATTTGCAACATTTCAATCTGAACACGAGGATGTTAGAATTGGCTTCACGAAATTAACCCAAATGAGGCCAAAACATTGCGTTTTGGCAGAAAGCAGCGGAACTCACACAGTATGCGTTTGCATTTACCATGAAAATGTTAAACTGATGTTGAAGGAAATCAACTTAAAGTATTTAACAGATGATTCGGCAGAAGATTTACACGATTACCGCGATTGCCTTAAATTGACTATGTGTCCTAATGCAACAACTTCTTGCCACTTAGGTGAATGTACCAATTGCCCGAAAACCGCATTCATCAAAGAAAATTTAATCAACTCTTTAGATCGAGAATATATAGAGGAGGTCAAATTTGATTCTTGGATTCAGACTGACAGATGCACATTGAAAACAATCATTTTAAATGTGGATGATTTTGTGGAAGAAATGTGTACAGGATTGCTAAACTTGAGAAACCATGACTTTTTAGTCAAAGACCAATGGTCATTCTTCAAGGATTTGAAGATACATTTGAAGTCTGGTGAATTCGTTATTTCATATGATTTCGCAGAAAACTATAAATATGTTATTCAGGATGCCATACAAGCATTCCACTTCAATAACGACCAAGCAACTATATTCACAGTAGTTATTTACTACATGAAAGATGAAAAACTGGAGCACAAAAGTATGGCAATCATATCCGACGATTTAAAACATGATACCGTTGCAGTTTATGAGTACCAGAAGATAATACTAAAATATCTAAAATCTAAATTTACAGTAAAGAAGGTATACTACGTTTAGGACGGAGCTCGTCAACATTTTAAAAACAAAAGTAGCTGCGCAAATCTTATGGCTCATGAAAAATATTTTGGAATGCCAGCTGAGTGGCATTTTCATCCTACTGCTCATGGTAAAGGAGCATGTGATGGTATTGGAGCAAACCTTAAAAGAAATGCAGCGAAGTATAGCCTCCAGTGCTCTCATCAAGATCGCATCTTAGATGCGACTGCTTTATTCCATTGGGCAAAGGGTTATTGTAAATAAACTAAAATAGTTTTTAGTAGCAAAGAGGAACATCAGGAAACATTGAAAACACTGAAGAGCAGATTCGATGCTGCGGTAACAATCGATGGCACCGCTCAATACCATGCTTTTATACCGCTTGTCGATGGAAGACTCAGGTTGAAAAAGTTTTCTGCCTCTATTCAATGCGATTTCTTTCCAAAGACAACAAATAAACCAGCAGCGAAATCAATAGCTGAACCTAGTAACGCCAAGAAAGCATTGACAAAAAAACGCAGTAAATAAAGGCGACAAAAAAGCTGGATGAAAGACTGGGTATTTAAAACTTTACAAGACTTAAATACTTCATCAGCTACAATAAATTAAGTATAAAAATAGTTATGATATAAATGGATCTAATGCAATTAAGATTAAATTTTAATAAATTATTTATCTTTTTATTTTTAACATTATTATTATTATACATTAATTTAATTATTATTAAAAATAAATAAAAAATAATAATTTTTCAACATTTCTATAGAAAAAAATCGATTTTTTTCCTGAGGTTAACATATTCTGGGTATTACAGTATCGAGGGTATAAAATTTTAGTTAGGTATGTTATATACCTTCGGAAAGTTTAGTTTGTCTAGTTTCTCAGTATAAGTTTTATTTGTAAGGTTTTAGACACAAATAGGAAAAAATTCAAAATAGTGCATTTGTGAAAAATTTAAAAACCGTTGTCTTGAGTTACAAAACATTTATTTTGATAGATATCCCACTAAGCGACCAAAAAGCTCTTAAATGAAAAATCCCAAGCTTTCTTATAAAAAAAAATAATGCCCTTTTTGGAAAAAAAAGGCAAAAAATGCTTTAATTTAGCAAAAAAAAAAAAAAGTACAAATTTTTTTTTTTTGTTAGATTTAGTCATTTTTCAGACATATTGCAATTATTGCAAATTTTAATTTTGTTTAAATGGTGCGTGGTAAAGAAGAAGAAAGCATATATTTCAAAAATTCATAACTGCACTTGTATTCTTAATCGGACCGGTTTCTGGCATTTCAGCCTTCATCAGCGATTTATTGAACATTGTGGTAATTGTTATGTTTTAATTGAATAGATTGTTTCTATATGAAAATTTTTTCTACTTAGGGCGGCCGTGAGGTTTTGAACCATGAACCTTCACATACACTCGTACTTGCACTTTTTGGTCAGCGCTTTAACACACTCACCTAAAGTCAGGCCTACGAGCAGTGTGGTTAGATTCAGTTTCGTACCATACAGCTTTACTTTGTATTAATTTCAGAAGATTTTTTTTTTTTTTTAAAGTATTTTTTTCCGAAATATTGAAGAAATAGCTATCTAAACTCTTTGGGAGAAAATTTTCTAAGAACAATGGGTAATAAGTTACAATGATGAGAAAAAACACCTGTTTGGCCAAAATGTCAAATTTTGGTTCCCTCTAACTCAGAGAGATCTGGACCGATCTTGTTGAAAAATTGTGTCTACTATCCAATAGGACTAACCTTGGTTCAAATTTCATCCCGATCGGAAGACATCGGTTTCAAAAGTTGGTGCACTTGACATGAAATCCCCCATATACATATATATATTTTAAATAAAGTTATTTTGTAACCCGAAGAGGGACACGAATTAGCGCATTTCCTTGCATAAGGTTTGAGGGTCCTTAAGCTGACCCTGGAAACGACTGATTTACCCCAGCCGTTGAATAAAACCCCGTTACAAATGGCGCCCGAGCAGGGACCCAATTCGAAATCGAAATGCGGAAAACCTGAAAAATCCGAAAAACCCGCCAACGAGAACGAATTGAGTAAACACACTGACAGTATGTCCTCCACCGATAATAATTTAAAAATCGGCACTAACCTACCACACGAACCTGGAGAAAAACGAAGAGGCGAAATCTCGGATAGTGAAATAATGACTATCGTACAACAATGGGACCTCAAGTACGGGGGTGGCGACACAGAGCTGGTAGAATTCCTCGAAAGATTCGAAGAATTAGCTGAATGCTACCAAGTCTCGCTCGACACACTACTGCCATCGCTCCTGTGGGTCCTGCACGATAATGCCCTCAAATGGTACCGTGTTAAGCGCAGCCACATAACATCATGGGCTGACTTCAAGAGTGAGGCAGGAAAATTTTTCTTACCCAGGCGGTACCTGGCGCACCTCGAGCAAGCACTTCACAACCGAAAACAAAACAACCGCGAGGGGGCAAAGGATTACATCCTAATTATGCTGACGCTTGCTCGGCAACACCCACAGCTACGAGTAGCGAATCACCTTGAAAAGATATACGATGGGCTCGCACAGAGTATCGTCACTATGTGAGACGCCACGATTTTTCCACCCTCGACGAGTTAATGGCGATGACCGATGAATTCGAGGCGCTGAAAAAGGAAGAACGACCACATTCGTTGTTCGGGATAACCAATGACCAGTAAACCCGCTCAAACCGATGATGGGTGTGCAAGGCCATAGGCCACACCCGATGGAGCTGTCATAACCCCGGAAAATTTTTTTGTTCGTATTGTGGTCGTGATGGAATATTAACCCGAGACTGTCACTGCCTCAAACCAACCCAACCCAGTCATATGCACCCGACAACTACAAACTCTCCAGTCATGCCGGCATCACCGATTTTTACGCCACCGCCTGCAGGAATGTCACGAAGACCGCACAACCGACCTGACCCCCACTACACGATAGCCCAATTACTTGGAGGGATCGCGATCAAAAGACCCGAAAGGTATGTTAAGCATCGTCAATTCATTATAAAACAACCGAATAGGCACCCGTTAAAGTGACGATACTGAACACAACCTGGGCAAGGTTAGAGTGTCGGGGACATGAGCAGGTCGTGAAGATGGTTAACTCATCAATTAGCCGATATTCCGATATCCCAGCACCTACCGAATCAACTAAACCGAACGATATCACCGAACACTGCCGACCAACCCGGTTACCGAGATCATCCGACAGCTACTGATATCCCAGCAACTACCGAATCAACACAACCGAACGATATAAGCAAAGTACACCAATCAACCAGATTACCGAGACCAGCCGACAACTACCTATTGGGCCGAGTCTTATATTACAAAAAGGTAAAAACCGCCAACAACCGCCCACGCAAACAACACCCGCCAGATCATGCACATCACTCACAGCACCCCGAAAGTAACTCCCGACCCCAACATCTACCGATTGAACCGAAAACAAAAAAAAAATAAAAACCTTTACCACAAACATCGCTCGCAAAAGCATCGCTCCCCGAAGCAGGGGGGGATCTAACAACGCAAATGCCTCCTGCTTTAACATTGTTCATAAAACACCACATCATCTTAAACATCAATAGCCAAACCATCATTAAACATGTACAACCAACCACACATTAATAACAGCAGCCTACTGTCTACAGCCATACACATTCGATCACACATCTTAAACATCAATAGCATACACAGTCAACCAAACCATTATTAAACATGTACAACCAACCACACATTAATAACAGCAGCCTACTGTCTACAGTCATACACATTCGATCACACATCTTAAACATCAATAGCATACACAATCAACCAAACCATTAGTAAAAGGGTCCACGATGTATTTATAGAATTGTAATGTATTATGAATTATACATTAGGTTGATTATAATTCTCATTTGGTTACAATAATACTTTGGATAAGAAGGCAACGTTGAGCTAAGTGAAGAAGAAATCGTTTCGATACGAAACATTGTGGGGACACATTGCTGAAAAGCGAACTATCCTTTTTAGACGATCGGTACCGGTTGTCAATAAATATTACTCCAGCGGCTTAACGGCGGTCTGCTCCCGATTACTCCAGCGGCTTAACGGCTGTCTGCTCCCGATTACTCCAGCGTCTTAACGGCTGTCTGCTCCCGATTACTCCAGCGGCTTAACGGCTGTCTGCTCCTGATTACTCCAGCGGCTTCACGGCTGTCTGCTCCCGATTACTCCAGCGGCTTAACGGCTGTCTGCTCCCGATTACTCCAGCGGCTTAACGGCTGTCTGCTCCCGATTACTCCAGCGGCTTAACGGCTGTCTGCTCCCGATTACTCCAGCGGCTTAACGGCTGTCTGCTCCCGATTACTCCAGCGGCTTAACGGCTGTCTGCTCCCGATTACTCCAGCGGCTTAACGGCTGTCTGCTCCCGATTACTCCAGCGGCCTAACGGCTGTCTGCTCCCGAATATCACCGACACGATCACCACCACTCATCGAACCGCCCGAAGTGACCACTATCAGTTGCCGAGTGACCACTACTACCGACACGGTCGCTATCACTCACCGAGCCATCAGCATTGCCGAAGTGGTCGCTATCATTTGCCAAGTGGTCAATACTGCCGACACGACCGTCATCGCTCACCGAGCCATCAGTACTTCCGAAGTGGTCACTATCATCTGCCGAGTGGCCAATACTGCCGACACGACCGTCATCGCTCACCGAGCCATCAGTACTTCCGAAGTGGTCACTATCATCTGCCGAGTGGCCAATATTACCGATACGACCGACATCACTCACCGAGCCATCAGTATTGCCGAAGTGGTCACTGTCATCTGCCGAGTGGCCAATACTGCCGACACGACCGTCATCGCTCACCGAGCCATCAGTATTGCCGAAGTGGTTACTATCATCTGCCGAGTGGACAATATTACAGATACGACGGACATCACTCACCGAGCCACCAGTATTTCCAAGGTGGTCACTATCATCTGCCGAGTGGCCAATACTGCCGACACGACCGTCATCGCTCACCGAGCCATCAATATTGCCGAAGTGGTCACTATCATCTGCCGAGTGGCCAATACTGCCGACACGACCGTCGTCGCTCACCGAGCCATCAGAATTGCCGAAGTGGTCGCTATCATCTGCCGAGTGGCCAATACTACCGACACTACCGTCATCGTTCACCGAGCCAGCAGTATTGTCGAAGCGATCGCCATCATCTACCGGGCCGACCATACCACTGACCACTAATATTCACCGAGCTACCACTACTGCCGTCATCATCTACTCTGCCAGCAACTCTGCCAACATATATCATCAACGATTACTGTCATTCGTATTGTATATACATATATATATTTTAAATAAAGTTATTTTGTAACCCGAAGAGGGACACGAATTAGCGCATTTCCTTGCATAAGGTTTGAGGGTCCTTAAGCTGACCCTGGAAACGACTGATTTACCCAGCCGTTGAATAAAACCCCGTTACAATTCTGTGAACTGTACGGCCGTGGAATGTAGTAATAATCCCATTTATTTAGATAACATGTTGGAGAAACTATATTTGTATGTTAAGCAGATTGAATTAAAATATTTTACAACCCAGGGAAAATTAAATAAAAGAATAGTAAGGAAAGAAATGAAAATGAATAAAGATAATGACGTCAAAGAAAAAAAAAATATTGAAGAACTAAAGTAGGTACCAATATAATAAATAAAGAAAAGAAAATCAAATCAATTAAATAGTATAAAGACACACCATGCTCAAGTCAATTAGGAAAAGAAACAACCTCAGAATATAAGGAACGAAGATTAAGATTTGGTAATGACCCATAATACTAAGGTATTGATTAATTGGAGGAGCCAAAATTTTTTTTTGTTGTCTAAATAGGAAGAGAAATTAGTAATGAATGATGATTAGAATATTTGGTATTAGGGAAAAATAATCATGAAATAAGAATTGCCAGGAGTCCGCATTGAAACGTAGAAAAATGAACTGATAAAACTATATTCAGATTTCTGTATAAATTTCCATATGGATTCCGAACAAATTTCCATATAAGTAATTAAGAGAAAAAGATTTCCATGAAGGTTTCATAGGGGTTTCCATATGAATTTTGTAGATATATATTTCCATATGAGTTTTAAATAAATTTCCACATAATTTTGTATAAATTTCCATGAAGTATGAAATAATTAACATTGATAATGTAAACGTAATTATAAAAATTGAAGATAAAGAGAAAATATTACATAAAAATTTATTAAAGAAATATAATGAAAAAAAATTGACAAACAAACAAAATGTATAAAAGAAAACAATATTCACACAAATAAAAAAAAAACAAAAAAATATATACAAAAATATGTACGTTGATAAATTTGTTAATGTAGAAATAAAAATTGTAACACTATATAGAATAAGAATTTAGTTCAATAAGTTAATCGTTTTTTTTTTTTATTTTTACTGTATAAATTCAAATTTCAATCAACACAACATGTACATTTCTATCCATGACTCAATTAACCAAATATTTTTTTCAAGAGTCCAAAATCCAAAACAATTAAACGAAAATTATTGTAAACATTAACTAAACAGTATAAACAAGAATGAATCATATTGTACTTAAAACAAAACCCATTCAATTCAAAGACACCGTACTACATTTTAAAAATCAACAACTTTTATTACAAACAGTTGTAGGATTTTTTTTAAAACCGGGGTGTCATGTATACATGACGTAGCGTACGAATGTAGGCCAAATGCTAACGTACAGCGTCATGTATACAAACAATGGGGTGGCTCTCATTTCTATGGCACGAGTCATACACATATACTACATATGGTCAATGTACTGAATGGAATGCGGCAGCACTTGTATTCTCAGTGAGTAATAATGAAACTGAGAGTGAAGCCGCGCGCCACTAGACATTGATTCAATGAGTATCAATTTTTTCAAACTAAGCCACACCCCATTAACTAATTGAATGTAAAACTAGATTATCGAGAGCATGTTAGAACATCTCTCTTAGTATTAATAATTATTAAGAGTACTTTAGAAAGTTCTCTTTAGCGAAGAAGTCTAGAACTTCTCATAAGTTCTTTATAAGCAGGGTAATTGTTGGTAAATAAAGCATTAACATTTTAGACTTAGAAACGGAAAAACGACAAGTGTTTCTTTTAATTTGCGATCAACGTCGAACAAAGTTAAAACAATCGTATCTCTCTGTGTATTGTGAACCTGTGTTTCTATCCATATCTTCTTGAACCGGTGGCGGTGCGTATGTTGAATCATCGGGATCTTGGTATGTTGGCATTGATGACATACACGTTGCTCCTTGCTCTTCAATTTCCATCACAAATGCATCCATTGTTAGTCTTCTCTGATTATGTTGATCGTGCATAAACTCTTTGAGGCGTTCGGGAACCAAGCCGCATGCCCATGGAGCTGCCTTCAAGTCGCATTTACATGTTCCAATGTAAAAAATTGTTTCCAGAGATTTTACATTGTAAATTGTTGGGTTTTGTTTCTTCTCTTGATTTGGTCTTGATATTTGTCAAGCAATCTATTCAATTTATTACATACACTTTTTTTCAGCATTATTTCCATACCAAGTTTTTCCCAAATTCCAATGAACTTATCTTGTACTTGAATAGTGAATGATTTATAGGAAAACTTTTTTTGTTCTGTTTTATCACGTTCGCTTAAGTAAAAATAATATCTCAAGATATCCAGATGGGTTGGTAAATTAAGATCAGTCAAATCAGTAGACACACCAAAAACAGTAACATCATGCTTGGGTATATGACTCATTGGGTTTTCGATAGTTGTTGATGTTGTTATTATTTTTTGTAAATATTTTTTTTATCTGAAATTTGCACTTCACACTTTGAGTTCTTCACAACGACTTAATGCATTCACAAAAACTGTTGCGTTATATATGGTCTACGAGACGAGGTAATAAGAATGAAATGGTAATTTCAATTCTACCTGCTGTGTCTTGTGGTGGCTTAAAAACCCACACAAGCAGTTTTACGACCTGCAATTGTGCCACAGTGATACGTTCATTTTTTAAAAGGGTTGCGGTGCATTACAGTGATACCTTAATTGTTAAAATGGTTGCAAAAAACGCGCATTTCTTAAGAAGGTGCCATAAAAAACCCATAAAAAAGGTTGTAAAAACAACCTTAATTTCTTAAGTAGGTGCTATAAAAAAAACTACACAAGTAAGTTTACGACATGCAGCTGTGTCTTGTGGTGGCTTAAAAACCCACACAAGCAATTTTACGACCTGCAATTGTGTCACAGTGATACGTTAATTTTTTAAAAGGGTTGAATAAAAAACCCACACAACTAAGTTTACGACATGCAAATGCATCACAGTGATGCCTTGGTTTTAAAAGGGTTGTAAAAAACGCTAATTTCTAATAAATTTTTTTAATTTCTTTTCTATTACTAAGTTAAATTCATTTTTTCATTTACATATGTTCTGACTAAATATATTTCTAAAGAGAAAAATAAACTCCAAAAAGAAAAAACATAGGCATTCGCTGATTTTTTCATGTAAAGTGCCAAAACTGGCGATTTTTTGAAATGTTTATATGAGGATCCCCACAGGGGAGTTCCAGGGGGTGTGCCATTGGCATGGGTGGGTCGGGCCTCTAAAGTTAGTGAGGGTCGGTCATACATTTGGACTCGATTGGAGTACTCTAAATGGGTCAAAGTGGGATTTTTCAAAATTTGCCCCTACCCAAAAGTTCGACCCAAATTCTGGGACATCAGGATTCGTTTTAGAGGTATGGTTCCTTGGGCAAAGTTTCTTATTTTGATCCCTAGAATACGATTTTCACTGAGCAATGGGCGATTTTTTTTGCCTCTCCACAAATCGACCCGGCCTAATACTTACTCAATATTTGAGAAACTTAATGGGTCGCTGGAATCACGAATTTTCTTTCTAATTTTATTCAAATCTTGCTCTGCGTCAGAGTCGGATGATGAGGAATAAAAAAAGAAACTTGAATCCCTTTTTTTTTTGTTTAAATTAGTTTTTGGAATATTTTTCCACTTTGAAAATTTGCTTGTTTACCCTTTTTTCATTAGTCTTTTACATTAGTACAGTGTTGTATAACTTCTTAAAATTTTTTTTATAACACTGGAACATAAAATCGTTTCGATTCTTAGCGAGTGCCATCATCAGAAAATTTCGAATTATAGAAATTAATTCCAATACGAAATTATTTCGATCACAACTGCGGGAATTAGAGCCCAGGGCTGAATATCATTATTTCAAAATAAATAAGATTAAATGATAAGACATAATTATTATTATTTTTTTCAAATATGATGTTGTTTTTTTTATTTCAGGTTATTATTTAAAATGGTTTTAAAGCGCAGATGTGAATAAAATATGACGGAAACACCTAAATAGATAAATTATACAGCCTATGCTATACATCCTTTTTATTTTACGGATTTTCAACAACCGTTGAATGAATATTTAGAAGAGATATGAATTCTGATACTGTGAATGTATATGGTTTTCATTCCAATGAAGTTATTGAATGTGAATATGAAATAGCTACCATTATTGGGAAGGCAGAAAGAATAATTCAGAGATATATAAGTTATTTAAAAAACAAGGTAAAATACGACGATGAATTTCGTATTAAAAAGCCGCAGGAGGATGATGATGCGATTGAGGCAATAAATGTCAAAAAACTGGGTTTTAGTTGGCATAAACAAAACACGCATAAACGAAAAAGCCTCTCGATGCGTAAAAGTGAAAATTTAAACTCCTGCCCATCAAATTACCATCGGTTAATAACACCACCAATATCAAATACATCGTTGCAACATACGCTAGATATTCAATGTTTCAATTCTTACTTAGAAATCTGTCCTGTAATATATGAAAGTTTCACAAATTTCATGATTAATACAACATTTCATGATTGTAATGTATCGTCAAAAGCGTCGAATATTACAGCATTTAATGCAGGAAAACCCAAAAGTAACGTGAATGGGTATGATAGAAATACTTTTTTACGCGCCAAAAGTCGAAATCTATGGCTTCATCAAAATCTTCGTACAAGAAGTTACAGTTCCATCCTTTATTGTGCCTGGGTGTTAATGGCACGACCATATTTTCAACAACAAAATTGTAAAATTATTCAATTGTTAATTATTATTCTTTTATCATTAACTCAATATTCTGGCCTAACATATGGTTTGCTGGTGTCAAAAGTCCCAGCAGTTGGATGGAATTTTACACAAATCAATTTTGAAAATTCTAGCAATTTATTACAATTTAACACGCTTAACAGCAGCAGTATTAATCAAAATAATAGCTTAACTGAAACTTCATTTAATTTGGAACATGATGGAGAAAGGGGTAGATATCTCTCAGCTGGTAAAAATCTAGTTATAACATCCTCAACTGAAGGTGGTAGTGCTGGGGGAGCTTATCTTGAAAAGTTAGATAATTTGGAACGAAGTTTAGCCGCAGTTTTAATAAAAGTAGCTTATGGTACTACGTCGACCACAAAGCGAAGCGTTCCTGAAAACAGTTATGTGCCAAGTTTAACAACAATAGCGACGCCATTACTAACAACCCTCAGGTAATAAAAACTGATTTTTGACATTACGCTTTTCTATATATATAAAAGAGTTGCGTGAATGATCATCATCGCCCAGCCCAAACCCTTCAACCCAGAAACTTCGAATTTGGACTGTGGGTTCCCCTCTCGGCATAAAGATCCACTAAGAACGGATTTTTAAAAACTCGTACATTAAGGAAGAAAAAGCGGCGATAAATGGGCGAAATGGTAACAAATGAATCTAGAAATTTTGTGTGTAGTGTCCATCCGAGAAAAAAATGAGGGCTCAGGATTAATTTTTTCGAAATTCGCCCATTTACGGGAAAAAACCGCCAAAAAGGGTAAAAATTTTACCTTTCTGCATCTTAACATATTAATCTATAGTAGTAAGTAGTAATTATTCTTTATTTGTTTTTAAAAATTCAATACAAAAAAAAAATCACGTGAGTCCGATCACAGGGGAGATGTGTAAACATCTAGTAATTAAAGATTTTTTTATGTCACTATTTTAAAATCAAACAGAATGCGGCATCTATGTATCACTTATAGCAAACAACTGCAGGGGCTCTGGTTATGCTTGTGGGGTTGTTGAATTATGTAAATGTTTAACGTTTATATTGTGACATTTTTAACGTTTTACAGCAAAGGGTTGTTGAATTAGCTGAAACAATTTTATATCATAATTTTTTCACCAATACAATCGTAAGTCACGCCGATTTTGTCTTACGGCTCACAAGTTACACTGATAGTATTGTGAAATATAATTAACTTTAAGAATATTATATACGGCTTTGACATCGTCGTTAGCCGGAACAATCGGTTATATAATTGATATATGTTTACTAACATTTATAGGTTTAATTTTAATGATTGTGTTGCAATACGATATAAAAATGAGCCGGCTATAAATAAAATACAAAATTTTTAACAGCACTCCTTCTGCATAGCTATTTTAATTTATTAATTTTAAAATCGAGAGCGCTTTAAGACAATTTTGTAAGCATATGTGCCTTTTACCGACTGGCTTCTTAATTTTCTAATTGATATCTGGTTAGCTACATAGTCTATGTGATACATAAACAGAGACCGTTGTGTTTAAGAAACAAGTTATTTTAGTACATATATCAAAAGGAAAAATTGATGAATATATAAACAAAACAGTTACAATTGTATTAATGCTTGTTTGAGAATTTGCAATTTAAGAATTTTAATGGGAGGTATCCCAATATTATTAGATGAGCTGTAAAATAATAATATCCAAATGATTAATGAAGTAAGTTGATTCTAAATTAATAATAAATGTTTAGATGGTTATAAAATGAATACAATTGATAATTGTTATATTATCATCTGGATATTGGGGCAACATATTGTATTCATTTATTAAAATTTTACGGTATTGTAAAGCTTTGATTATGTAATTTACCAGAGTTTGCCAATTAAAAAGATCTCCACCCAATATTTTAACTAAATTTTCTTCAGATATTGTTAAACAATCGAAATTTTGTAATCTGAAGCAATTTAATATCGGACATCTACAAATAAAATGTATATTTTCAGTTTCTTGAAAATCGTGAGCCATTTAGTTGTACAACGAGCTTTAAAAATGCAAGTTACAGTATTTTGGCTGGCAATATCTATGATGTAACATTGTCCTCTATTAAAGTTGAGTCCTCTATAAAAAGTGAATTTGAGCGGCTCTCTGCAATTGATCTTCATAATATTTTATATTCAAAGCATTTAATAAATAGTTTTGTTTTCCCATCCACTCCTGCAAGGTTATATCTGGTTGCCACTGTATAGTCATATTACTGCTTAATTGGTTTAGACGTTCTGCCAAAAAAAAAATTTTTTTTGCTAAATTTGAATTCAATGTATACAAATGGCTATCTTCCAAATCTGATTCCAGCATAATTGCGTAATTAGTTGAGTTGGGTACTCTCAGTACTCTCCTCAAAAAATATCTTTGTAATCTATCAACTTCAAAGTGACCACATCCCCAAACCTGTGCTCCGTGTGATTGAATGGCTCGACTTACTGCTCTAAATACATGATATTTTCTTTTCATTTTGATGAAGTTTTTATATCAAAGCGAATTCCATGTGGCGTTAATGCTACCTTTTGCTCTACTATTTCTATTTTTAACGTGTTTTGTGAACATTCTTTTTGGAGTTAAAATTACCCCCAGCTATTTGAATTCATTTACTATTTCTATTTCTTCACCTTTCAAATGCCATTTTTCACTTCTAGCTTCTTCCTTCATTTCTATATATCATTATCTTTGATTTAGTAAGATTTACCTCGAGATTCCAATAATCACAATAATTTTCCAATTTATCAATCATTTGTTGTAGAATCTGAATCTCTTCAGTCAATATTACAATATCGTCTGCGTACAAAAGCAGTCTAATGTTAAGCTCCTCAGTAAAAATGTCACCTTCTAGGTGTTCGTTAATATATAGAGAGAATAACAGTGGAGAAAGTAAACAACCCCGCCTTACTCCTGAAACTGTTTCAAATGATTCAAATAATTCTGTTCCATTCCATTCCGTGGACTTAGTAGTAGAGTATACGCTTTCTATGAAGTAAACCATTTTCGTCTAGACTCCCATAGCGTGCAGTTTGCATATCAGTAATTTACGAGACACTATCAAAAGATGCCTAAAAATCGACAAAAAAGGCTTATACTTTTTTTCTTCTGGTTCAGCTTAAGATGAACAATGGCTGTAATTGTATACATTGTCTACTGTTGAATACCCTTTCCTGAATCCTGCTTGATATTCAATGATTATTATTTAAGCGTTCTGTCCAAGTAAAAAGCCGGTTATTTATAATGCCCATCATAATTTTCGCTACACAATTCATAAAAGATATCCCTCTATAATTGCTTGCTAAATTGGGATCATCTTTTTTCATATTGGGTATATTACATTTAACGTAAACGTTTCAGTCCGGTCAATTTAGACAATTGAAATAACAAAAATTCCGAAAGAGCCAAATTTTGGTGGGGGTCTAGGGCTTACTTTAAAAGTCCCATTAATCCCATGTGAGCTTAGAAAGTTATTCGGGGTCAAAGGTCAAAATTTCAGGTTTTTTGGATTTTTCTCGAAAACGGTAAGTTTTATCACAAAAATAATTCAAACCAAAGTTGTAGATCTTAAAATTCTCTATAAAAATGGTTTTTAATGATTTTTTCTCTAAGTATCACCGTTCCTGAGATATAACGATTGTACATAATATGCACACATTTCCACACCACCTGTGAGGTAGTGTACTCGGCGCTTTTTTTTAACGTGGTTTCCCCGGTAGGCCTATTCCACAAACCATTATGACGTAATTTCTAGAGACAATACTTGTTTTACTGGATGAAGATTATTAATATTGATTTTGGTTATTGAATTTAATTGTCGTTCTGGTTTCTTTTGATAATTCAATCTGATTCATACTCTTCATAGTCAAATTAAACATGTCTTCTACGATTTCTTCATCTTCTTCTTTCTCTTGCTGGATGTTCTTAAATTGTTGAAATGGAGATGAATCAGTTGTTTCTTCATCAAAATCATATGAATCTCCCTCTGTTGTATCCAATTGAACATTTGAGCAAGACTGACCTTGGCAATTGGTACACGCTGGGAACACTCTAACCCGACTTTTCTACAGCCGAAAACTGCTGCAGCTTCATAGTCATAGTTTTACTGTAAGTTCGCATAAACCAAAAGACGAGAAAATTTGTATGAGACGTTTCGAACCAAACCGCCGATGGAAAAAAACTGAAAGACCCAGTTGTAGTTTAGATTTAAAGGTTCTAGGCCGAACAGCAGTCATTGTGCTATGACAAATATTTGTACAAACTAACTTTAAATGATTCAAATTATGACGCTTATTTTTAAGAATTAGTTGTTTTAAAAAATATGACAATGATTCAGGAATATCTTTATTTACTTCCTCGAACATTCTACCCGTTGGCGGGTACATAGTATTATCGAACACACAAGACTGAATATCTTCTCGAAGGATTGTTGCCGCAGCTTTCAAAGCTATCCGGCATTCTTCTTTTTCATCCAAGTATTATTAGACCAAGCTTGACTTAAACTGTCTTGGTAATTGTCTACAAAACAGATAAATGGTAATTTTCCAGGCTTCTCTGTAATAATAATTGTACTCTTATAATTTTTTTTTATTATAGAAATAAATCCACCCCTGCATAGGTCCGCATATGCTAGAGATTACCCATCCCTGGTACGAACCACGGAAAAAACTCTGTTGCAGCATAAGCTGTATGAACTATGGTTTGGAATAATTTATTTAATTTTAAGTAGTATTTTGAATACTTTTTCATGGCATTGCATTTAATAAATTACATATATAAGCTCGGGTTTATATTAATATTTCTTATAAAAAATAAAATTTTTCTTCTAAAAGTGTTTACTTGGGGCGCAAATATTTTATTCAAATTTGTGTACAGTAAAAAAACACACAGTAAATTAGTTAGTGTTAATATTCTATTTTATTGTTGATCGGGTTTTACCTTTTCACTTGGGGTTCAGCTTAACAACTGACTTTTACTTTTCTTATGCTAAGTAGTTCAAACGAGTTATAATATCTAATGAGAGTACTAAATATTTCAATATTCCAGTACAGTCTGATATATTAGTATAAGGCAACAAAAAATAATAAATGACAATAAATTTTGCACCTAAACATCCCGGCCCCCTTGCTGTAACGCAACCTACAAGGGGTGAGATATAGGAACGAGTAAATAAGTATAATATACATTTTTTATAAGGGTTTTGTAGAGTAATTAATTCATTAGTTATAAAATATTACAAATTCAGATACTTTAGCACAGTAAAAAATATAAATGTATATATAATTCAAAAATTTAACGTATAGATTCAAAATACTTGTATAATCAAATTTCAAGAAAAAATAATGTACATAAAATTTTTACA
This sequence comes from Cordilura impudica, assembly GCA_963682025.1. Taxonomy (NCBI): domain Eukaryota; kingdom Metazoa; phylum Arthropoda; class Insecta; order Diptera; family Scathophagidae; genus Cordilura; species Cordilura impudica. The sequence continues at coordinate 6,999,007 of OY821522.1, forward strand.
ATAAAAGGTCTACTTAGATTCCGATTTTTCCAATTAGTATCTAACCTAATTGGGTATCCTGATGCATTGGGCCTGTGATGGTTTCAGGCTGCATAATTGACTTCACGCCTAAAACAATGTTGATGTCGCAAGATTTGAAAAAATTTGGATCTGCTAAGCGAAAATTTGTATATGGTTCAGCAATTCTGTCATCTAAATCTTTTGAACGAAGTTTACGTGGTAGTTCACTGGTGACTTTGGCCGTTATTTTAAATATGGGGTCATCTTTGAAGTATGGTTTAAAAGTGATCTTGCATAATGAATTTAAACCAGATTTTTCAACAGGTAGATGATATCTAGAAGGCAGAAAATCAGCTTTTTTAGTTATTTCTTCGCAAGGATTCAAGACGCCTCTAATTTTGTCCCAATCTTTGCCCAATTGCATCTTTTTGGATACATTCATGTTTTTAAATTTTAGGCACGTCCTAAGAGGATGGTCTAAATGGCATATCCGACAATCAGGCAGTTTTCGATGATGGTTTCGTGCGGGGTGTGTGTTGCGTTCTTCTAGTGGTGAAAGATTTTTTTGATCGGCGATTGTTTGGAGACATTGTGCCGAAAGATATATTGGCGAAATATTATTAAAATGATTGGGGTTTAGAATTTGAGAGGAGAACTAATTTTACAATTGGTCTACTAATTAAGCCTGTAGACGTTCGTATCGTCACAACTCTAACTTTATTATCATCACCGGGGTGTGTTTTTTCTATGCGGCCAAGCCGCCATTGGTGAGGGGGTAGATTATCTTGCCTTATTATGACAAGGTCACCAATTTCAAAATTTCTTTGGGGGTATTTCCATTTTATACGTTTATGCATTTCTTTGAGGTATTCCTCTTTCCATCTGCATGCGAATTGATGGTGGAGAACTTTAAGTTTATCCCATCTTCGTATATAGCTAGTAGAATGGGTAGAAAAGTCAGGTTCTGGGGGTGACAAAAGGGGAGCACCAATGAGGAAGTGACCAGGTGTAAGAGCACACAAATCAGTAGGGTTATCACTCATAGGACTCAAAGGTCTTGAGTTAAGGCATGCTTCAATCCTCGTTATCATGGTGGTAAATTCTTCAAAACTAAAGTTTTCGACATGGGTTATTTTCTTAAGGTGGGACTTAAAACTTTTCACCCCTGCCTCCCACAGGCCACCCATATGGGGTGCTCCAGCGGGGAGAAATTTCCAATCAAGTGTCTGAAAAGTTTGTTGGGAAAGGAGATTTTGTCTAACTTAAGAGAGAAAGTTAGAATGGTCCTTGGCAAGGATATTAGAGGCCCCTACAAATGCCGTACCAATGTCAGAGTAGATTGTGCTTGGGGTGCCACGACGAGAAAAAAAGCGAGCAAATGCTGCTAGAAATGCCTGGGTGGATATCTCACTTGTTGTTTCCAAATGGATGGCTTTTGTGGCAAAACATACAAAAACCAACACATATCCTTTCGTAATTTGGACACCGCGGCCGACATATGATTTTATATTGAAAGGACCAGCGAAATCCAGACCTGTATTTGTAAATGGCCTTGAAAGGGTAGTTCTCTCAGGGGGGAGCGCCGCCATCATTTGTTGGCTTTGCTTATGCTTATATAAAACGCATGGTTTGCAATTAAAAATCGTTGTTTTTACTAAATTTTTTAGTTTTGGTACCCAAAACTCTGTCCGAATAAGACGAACAAGGAGAGCGTTTTGACCATGAAGGGATATTTTATGTAAAAGATCCAGATATACTCGAGTAAAACGACCTGAATATGGAAGAAGTTTTGGAAACCTTCATACGATAACGTTGGACAAAGGGAAAGTCTCCCATTGATTCTTAGACAACCATCTGAATCAATAAATGGGTTCAAAGATAAAATACAACTTTTACGGGGCAGCGATAATCCATTTGAGAGCAATGAGTACTCGGAATCGGAAAATCTGCTAAGGATATCAGATGAAGGTATGTGATTGTAATGGGATTTTATGGGTTTTACTTCATCATGGGTTTCTGCAATTGAAGTTCCTGTAGGCCAATCAGAATGAGCACGCTTAAGCCATGGGGGTCCATGCCACCATAATGTGTTATTAACCAATTCATTCGCAGTGAGACCTCGAGAAATGATGCCATCGATCATCTCCAACTTTGTCTACTATGGATGTTATTCTGTTTGCCACAAAGGTAGACCAGTGTGTGGGGGGCTTTTGAAGCCATGCAAGCACAATCATGGAATCCGTCCAAAGATAAAGTTTAAAATTCTCAAACTTAATTTGGGGACAAAATGAGTGGATCATTCCAGCCAACAGCTCTGCACCACATAATTCTTTCCTGGGGAGAGTTACAAACTTAATTGGGGAAACTTTAGTTTTAGCCACGAGAAGGTTAGTAAAAATTTGTCCACTGGGGGTTGCTGTTCGTAAGTAAAGAGCTGCAGCAAAAGCCTTCTCTGAGGCATCACAAAAACCATACAATTCTACAGAATCAGAGGGGTTGTAGTCGACAAATCGGGGTATTTTAATCTCCGAGATGTTTAGATAATCTTGTAAAAACAATTGCCATTGTTTAAGGGTTTCGTTGTGTAGATTTTCGTCCCAATCGGTTTTATCTATCCAAACCTGTTGCACTATTATTTTTGCGACGATTATTTTTGGGGCTAGCCACCCAGCTGGGTCAAATAATTTTGCTATTTCTGATAGAACTGCTCTCTTCGTGATAATTTTTCGGTGGTTTTTGCTACCAGTATCAAAGTAAAAATAGTCCAATCCAGCATTCCATCTGAGTCCTAATGTCTTTGCTGTTGTGGTATTAGATAATTTTAAAAATTCTGAACTCAATAAATACTCGGGTTTGAGACCTTTTAAAAGAGATTCGTCATTCGAGATCCACTTACGAAGGGAAAATCCGGCTGAATTTAAAACTCGAATAAGATTGTCTCGAGTTTTGAGAGCAAGGGATAAATCATGTGAGCCAGCTAGCACGTCGTCAACATACATATTATTTTTCAGTATGTCAGATACATCGGGGTTTTGGAGTTCGCAATATTTGGCTAGTTTTAGCAGTGTCCTTATTGCTAGATAAGGTGCGCAATTCACGCCAAATGTAACTGTGTTTAACTCAAAGTCTTGCGGTTCAACAGTTGGTGATTTTCTGAATATGATCCGTTGAAAAGGGGTGTGGCATGGATTGACAAGAATTTGCCTATACATCTTTTCGATGTCAGCATTAAAGACAAAACGAAAAAGGCGCCACCGTGTAATCAGAACAACTAAGTCTTGTTGTAGGATTGGTCCGGGGTACAAAATATCGTTCAAGCTAATACCATTTGATGTTGGGCTTGAGGCATTAAACACAACACGCAGCTTGGTGGTTGTACTTTCGGGTTTAATAACCGAATGATGGGGTAAATAATAGGCGGAGTTGGGGTTGTTAGTTCGTTCAGGAGATACTTCGGTCATATGTTGGAGAAATGAATATTCTTCTATAACTTTATCATGTTGTGCTTTATATTGTGGGTTTTTAAGGAGTCGAGTTTCATTTCGAAGAAATTGAGACAATGTTATGTGTCGAGAATCGCCAAGGGATATGGATTTTGGAAATGCTGGTTTAAAGGGGAGAGAGACGACGAAACGACCCATTTCATTCCTATAAGTCGTAGTGTTATATAGATTTTCGCAATAAATATCTTCGTCTGAAAGAGTTGGGGCTTCTGTAACCGCTTCGAGTTCCCAAAACATGCTTAACTGTTTGTTCAAATCAATTGCATTAATAAATGACGAAACCGATTGAAGCATATTAGGGGATTCTAACCTGCCTGTGACTATCCATCCAAAAATAGTTCTTTGTGCTAACAGCGATCGATCTGGATCCCATCGAACTCCATCTCGAATTATTTTGGGGTAAACATCGCCACCTATTAGTAGATCGACGTGAGATGTTTTATGAGAATTAGTATCTGCCAGCGGGAGATCTGAGAATTTCGAATTTATGAGAGAAGACATTTGAAAGTATGGTAAATCACCAGTCAATTTGTTAACGTATGCCTCACCAGTCAATTTGTTAACGCATGGTGTGAAATTGTTTTTCAATAGGAGAACTAAGGACAATTGAACATACGCGTGTGGCTGTTGCAGCTAATGAACTGAGTAGAGTAATCTTGTCGTGAGTTACTTTCGGCAAATGACGTTAATGGGGTTTCTACTAGTGGTGCTTGTGCATGGGTAGTGTGTAATCGGCCATTTTGTGGGGTGGATGTTGGGGGGTCTGAAGTTGAATTTAATTGAGTTGATTGTCCCGAGGTTGACTTTGGATGGGGGTTTGGGCGATGAAGCAAAGAGTTGTGCTTCTTTTTGCATAAAAAGCAAACATATTGGCTTTTACATTTTTTTATATCATCTAAAGTCGCCAAACAGTTTATACAGCGCTTTTCTCGTTTAACTATGGCATATCTGTCATCTATTGACATTTTTAGAAAAGAGGGATATAATCTCAGAGGGTGTGAATCCAGGCAGAGTATACATTTTTTTTAGGGGGGTTGAGACTACATTAGTTTGGTAGCTGTGAATGTTTCGAGATTCATAAGAATTCGTCTTCTTAGAATATGGATTTTTTCTATAAGTGGTTGAGTGATTAGTAGAATTTTTGTTGAGTGGGGATCTTATGTCAGTAACAGACTCCAGTGTTTGATACCTCGCGGTCAAAAATGAATCCATTTGTTTCCAGGTGGGTAACTCCGAACTGTGGCGCAGAGACTGCTCCCAAAGATTTAGCGTTAGGTCGGGAAGCGAAATGGAGCCAATAAAAACAAAGATAACATCCCAGTTGTCCGTTCGAATATCAAGTAACGAAAGGTTGGTTACACAATCATTAATAGTCCGCTGAATACGCTTGATACTCGGTCCTGACTCCTTAACAATAGCAGTTATATTGAAGAGGGTCTTCAATTCGTTTATGAGAACTCTCTTATTCTCATACCTATCTACGAGGTTCTTCCAGGCCATTTGAAATCCATCGTTGTTAAGGGGACAAGTTTTTAAAATGTCATGAGCCTTCCCTCGCGTTTTCTTGAGAAGATGACAAAGTTTCTCCACGTTAGTTAAGCGCGGGTTATTTCCATAGAGAGCGGTAAACATGTCGCGAAAACTCGGCCAAGAGACGTAGTCTCCAAAAAAGTATCGGTGTCACATGGGGGAAGACTAATATTGGGACTGGAATCCATTTGGGGGGAACAGCTTTAACAGGAGCAAACTTCTTGGTAAGGGAATCTAAGATTTCGCTGGCTAATGATAAAGCTCTGACGTGAGATGCAAATGTTTTATAAAACCTATCTTTTAGAGATTCTACCTCTACATCTTCTTCTAGGGACTCGAAGTGCAATAAAACTGCTTCATAAGATTTCCTAAAATTATCCCAAAGGTGCACTATTTCGTCCTTCTGGATTTCTAATGCATGAATGCTATGACCATTCGTGGGTAATTCAGAGAAATAAGATTCAAACTCGACAACTCTATCAGATGATTTTATAAAAATATCTAAGTACGACATAGTTGGGTGTTAAAAGATTCAAACAAAATTAAAAAATTTTGACAGTGGGTGTATGGTTTGCTACTATTTGAAGTATTCAATCAAGGGTTTTCAGATCTAACAGGTTTCACGTTGTTATTATAAAAATATTTTCGTACCTTTATAAAGCTCCAGGCTCAGTTGGTATACTAAGCAATTTCTTTTTATATATAATATTAATAAATTATATAAAATAATATAATTGAAAATATTCTTGGCAACAACGTATATTATATCATGTGGCAAAAAGTGTTAATGATTCGTAGTAGTACGTGGGGCAAGTATAAATACACTTTCACTGAAAGAATCAGCTTGACCGATGTATGTGCTTTTATGGTTTTATTTTTATTATAAGTTGCTTAAAAAATCCTTAGTTGTTGATAACTCAGAATAATTTTTTGAAAACTGTTGAACACTTTCATTGTTCACCGTACTTTGACTTCTATAAGAAAGTTTTTTTTTTTTTTTATTATTAATGCTTTAAGAATTTCTTAGACTTTTATTGGAACTTATGTATTTATTTTCCAACAACACGTCTGTATTTGATTTATGATCGATCAATTTGTTTTATTTTCTAATGTGAATATAAGTTATTTGAACTGCCGCAGAACTTTGTTCTATTAAAAAATAGTTGTTAATCGTTTGCTTATGTCAGGCAGTTATAACAAGAAAACACTATGTAAATCTGCAACAAGTCGTAATGCATTAAAAATGTATACTACAAAACAAAAAAAATTATTGACCGTTATTGTACTTGTTTAAGTTATTCAAAACAAATTTCACAGTATATTATTTTTCATTTAATGATTTTTTAAAATGAATATTTTATCGCTTAGTTGTTGTAGAAATTTTAGAATTATATTTCTTTGCCAATAATTGAAATGAAATACGCACATGCATATGTTTTATTTTAATGCTATTAAGAAAAATGTATGTTACAAACCAAAAATTATTGAACGTGCTGCGTACTTGTTTTCATGTTTGATTCGAACTTATACATGTATGTTGTAAAAAGATGTAGATCACTTCGTTTGATTTTGTTTGACATCACTTTTAACAAGAAAGCGAAAGGGGGTAATGAAGTTGCGTTGAATCAATGTATTCGACAAGTTATCATGATGAGATTAATGAGATTAATATTACACTCAGAGCGAGGAATTTACATGGGGATAAGCACAAAATTATGGATTCTAAATAATTGTGGATTTTATTGTTAGTAACGAAGGGAAATTTTATTTTGTTGAATTTGTAACGGTTTATATATAAAGGTTTAACTTCGTTTTTTTTTTATATATGTATATACGTTGTTGCTAATATTAAATTAAATTTTAATCTTAATATATAAAAACGTTGGTGCGTATGTTGGTACTCTAATAACTGTTGAACCACTAATGCTAGCGACTTCGTATTCATACCATATGTTCCTTTGGTTCTCCGATTTGCATAACTTTTTTTTGTACCCGATAGGTGGCGCTGGGGTCGAGATTTTCCCAAAAAATTTATTTACGGTCCAATTTAGCTCAAATTCGCAACATATATTATGTACATAAAACTAAAGTTGCTGACAATGTTTTTCACCTGTAGGTGGCGCTGGTGTTAAAATATTCAAGAAAACGTATATTTTTTTTCAGTCATATTCATAATATTATTAAATGCAATGTATTTAAGGCACAGAATCTTCTGAATAGCTTTTCGGGTGACACTGTAGTCTGATATTTGATTTTTGATCTGTGGGCGGAGGGGCATGGCGAAATCAAATTTTAGTATTGTACCTAGATATTTGCTAAAATTTTCGAGGCAGTTCGTGCTTTACTTTTGCCCGACACTCGGTATTAAAATCCAGATGTTTTCTTCGGGCCAGCAACGCGGACCGGACTCAGCTAGTATTATATAGAATAGCACTTCTCATACCTTTATATTGCAGTATTTTCTGTTGAATTTAAATGGTTTATTTTTCACTCTTCACACTTAGATTTTTTTTCAGCTTTTTTATATTTTATTTGATTTTACCAGTTGCTCCACTTTATGAAGATTTTTAATTTTCACTCCGGATTTTTAATTTTCACCGGGGATGCTTTTGAGGAAAAAAACCTTTAAATAAATATTTAATATTTATCTGGTTCGATTGGACCAAAAAAAGGATGTTTACGTGGGGCGCAAATGTTTTATTCAAATTTGTGTACAGTAAAAAAACACACAGTAAATTAGTTAGTGTTAATATTCTATTTTATTGTTGATCGGGTTTTACCTTTTCACTTGGGGTTCAGTCAACAACTGACTTTTACTTTTCTTATGCTAAGTAGTTGAAACGAGTTATAATATCTAATGAGAGTACTAAATATATCAATATTCCAGTACAGTCTGATATATTAGTATAAGGCAACAAAAAATAATAAATGACAATAAATTTTGCACCTAAACAAAAAGTATTTGCATTTAATTCATTTTTAATACTATTTGGCATCATATTGTAAAGTCTTAATCCTTTATAATATAGTGATTTTTGCATATCATTAGTATCTGCTCATTGAAGCCTGAAATCCGTTGCATTCCTCAGGATGTACGGTTGAACATCACCAACGTACCTTATTTGTTCGATCAAATATTCGGGTGCATCTCCATTCTTCATTTTCTATATGAAATTTATTGTATTTAGTTCTAATCTTTGTTGTATATTCAGCCATTTCAGAGTGTCTACCATAAAATTTATAGAGGTAAATCGATTACATTTCAAAATTGTACACATCGCCTTATTTTGTAGTTTTTGTAGTCTTGTTATTTGCCGCTCTGAACAACATGTGTATAACACAGTTGATCCATATTCAAAATGTGGTTTAATTATTAAGGTTGTTCACGGTAGGCTGGTTATCAGCTTATTTGGTTATAAAATTAAAAATAACCTCTGGGCATAGTGAACACCCTTAAATGTTGGTTATCTACTTATTTTTTCTAATCAGCTGTTCGATAATTTGGTTCTGACATAAAATAAAATCAAAATCAATTTACAATTGAAATTTTTTGTAAAATGCCTAAGCAGAGCATAAAACAACAAATTATAGACTTTAGAATAAATATATGTATTTCGGAAATTGACTTAATTGAAGGTAAGTAATCGGCAATTTATACGATGCAAATATTAAGGATTTTGCGTTTATAGACATAGCTTTCCCCGACCATTGCCACGATGCCACTGATGAGGAAATTGATGAACTAATGGACGATTTAACAACAATCAGCTTTTCTCGACGAGGAGATGAGCTATATGTGCCGAAATCTATTCATTGGCGAGATAATGTACTCTGCTGTTTCGACGATGGACGTTTTTTGCAAATGCTACGTGTTAACAAATTCGCCAATTCGCTCGTCTTATAAGTATATTTTCAAACGATATAGCCTTTCAGTGTCCAAGTATGAATTTGCAAATGCCCGTGGATCTGCAACTCGCAATCGTGTTTTACCGTTTAGGCTCATCGGGAGTAAGTGCTGCAGTGCGAAAAATTGCAACAACGTTTGGAGTTGGAGATGGTGGTACTCTGACTAAAATTACCGAAAGAGTGTTTTCTGCAATTTTAAGAAAAATGACAGATTACGTTTATTGGCCCAATCCGACAGAGCGTCGTCAACTTGTTGCTCAGACATTCGATGAGCTACCATATTATATTGGTTACATAGACGGAAGCGAGATTAAGCTGGCTCAAAAACCCAACAGAAACCATGAGGTATATTTCTCTCGCCAACGAATATACTGAATAAAGCTGCAAGTTGTCTGTGACCATAAACTGCGAATAATGCACGCAGAAGTGGGTAGTCCTGGAAGCTACCACGATTCCAAAGTATTTAAGAAATCGCTTATTGGAACTAACACCGCTCGCTTATTTTGTGGGGAAGAATGGATTGCAGGAGATTCCGCATATCAGTTGACAAAACACTTGATAACACCATATCGAAGTAATTCAACTTTAGTGGATACTCAACAACAAGCTGAATTCAACAAAAGACACAGCCAATACCGTGTTAGGGTAGAAAATTGTTTTGGAATCCTTAAGGAAAAATTTTGCAGCTTGAAAGAAATGCGTATTAAAATTAAAAATAAAAAGAGTCAAGTATTTTTTAATAAATGGATACTCGTCTGCTGTGTTGTGATGATGTTACACACATCTTCATTTATCTTTATTTATTTCATTTATTCATCTTTATTTGTTTATATTTTTTTTGTTTATTTTTGTTTACTATTTGTTTACTGCTCCATAATATTTTGTTGGAAGACCGCAATTTTTCACAATTTGAAAATGCAGCTGACGAAACGAGCGAAGTTCAATACGATATTGCTGCTATTGTAGCACCGACACCGGAGCTCAAAAGACACTTTTTGAAATTAATTTTATAATAAAAAACATTTCTTTATTTAATATTTTTGTATTTCATTTCTATTTCATACATTTTTAATCTTTCGTTTTGTTCCAGTTGTAATTTTTTTATTTCAAAATCATTCTGAGTCTTTTCCTTTTCCATTTCTAGTTTTTTTTTTATCAACTTCTTTTGCCCACTCGAACTTTTCGGGTTGGGTTGCTTTTTCTCGAAAGTTTCCTCGCTGAGCTTCCATCGCCGCCATTTTATCAAAGCAAGTATTTTGAGCTCTACGCTTCACTTTGTGAGAAAATGGTACATCTGCCGAAGAGGTTGTTGGTTCATCACTTAGTTGACTGTCATCTTCGATATCGGTTACATCAAGTAGACAATAGTCCAACCCATCGCTCGATGTGTCCATTACCACAACCTCAATTTCCTTTGTTTTTGAGAAAATGTCTGAGATCTGCTCATAATGGGGACATATTTTAAGCACCTTATCTGAACATACACCAAAAATATATAACAATTAGCTTGCACAAAATAACACAGACAAATAGTTTACCTTTGACGGTAGTTGCACCACACCCTCTTCCACTCCAGCGCCTGTAGAACTGCTCCATGCATCAGCCTTTTCCAAAGTGCCTTTAAGGTGGCGAACTTTGCATTTAAGAATACTCCAGGTTGCATTAACTTTTGTTTCTTCTAACAATTTTTTGTAATACAGCTGGGCGGTTGGTTTCTGCAATTTAATATTCACAAATGGAGTAATTATCATGTATAAATGTATATCTTCGTTACCATTGTCAAACTGTCTAACATACTATGGAATTACTACCATGGAACTGTTTCACATGATAGTTATTAAAAAAAAACTCACCCCGATATTTCTATGCACCTGCATATAGTTTAACACCTTTTTGATTTCTTCTGTCCATTTCTTGACTTCATTTTCCCGTTTTCGCTTACGATTTTCATTAGACACTGGAAAAGGAATATAAATGAAATATTAATTTATATTTTTGTTTTGAAACAAACTATTTTTCTTACCTGTGCTCATTTTTATTTTTTTTAATAAACAAAAAACAGATGTAAGTACCAGAGGTACCAACATTAAATATAAAATTTGAGATGCTATTTGCTAAAAATTTGTTTTTTTTGTGCTGCCACTAAGTCAAATTTGTAGTATTTTCCAACACTACAAATAAGCATATAACCACATAATCTCTAGACAAGGGTGTAGGTTGCGCAAAGTTGGTTATTTTATTTCAATGTATTTTGTTGTTGTTGATATAAGCATTTAACCACATAACCTGATAACCAGCCTACCGTGAACAACCTTATTGTATTATATATGTTTATTGCAGTTGTAATTGATAGTTTATTCCTTATTCGTTTGAAAAATCCGATATTTTTACCTATTTTTTTACATACATATTCAAGATGTTCCTTAAAATTTAAGTCTTTGTCTATTAAGAAACCCAGATATTTAATGTTGTTAACTTTTTCTATTATTACATTATTTATTTGAAATGTGATGTTAGTGTTCATATTTATATCCATTAATTACGTTTTACTTTTAGTTTAATTTTAGTTTATTCATTTTTATCCAATTATTGATATTAGACATATCCGTTGTTAAATTTTCATGACACATTTCTTCAATTGCTGCTTCTGTAACAATCAGAGTGTCATTTGTTGAAAACTTTTTCCATATCATGAATGTATATAATAAATAAAAGAGCTCCTAAAATTGAGCTTTCGGGCACTCCAAAATCATTCGCTATTGCATTAGATTCAACATTATTAACTTTTGTAATTTGTCTGCGGTTAGTTAAACATGATTTAAACCATTCTAATTCTTTATCTTGAATACCATACTTGTGGAGTTTCTGCAGCAGGATACTTCTATCAATTGTTTCGAACGCTCTCTTGAAGTCTAGGAAAATAGCCAATACTTTACTATTCCTCATCTCATATTTCCATCTTTTAATAACATAGTTGACCGCTGTTTCACATGAATATCTGTTTCTAAAACCAGATTGATACTTTGACAGTAACTTGTGTTGTCCCATATAGTATTCCAATTGATTTTTAACTATCTTTTCAATAATTTTTTCACATGTTTTTAATGTGTTAATTGGACGGTATTCCTCACAATTGGTAGTATTTTGAACTTTTTCTATTGGTGAAATCATCGATTCCTTCCTGTTAGGGAAAACTCCATTTCTAAGCGACTTATTTATAATATTGAGCATAATATTGCCTGTTATGTTCCAATTATCTAAGATTATTTTGTTTGATATTTTATTGTAGTCTGGTTTGTTTTTCATATTTTTACATATAATTTTTAGTTCTTGTAAAGATATTGTACGAAATTTGGATTTTGAGTCTATCACAGATATGTTATTGTTATATTGCACATTTTCAATGGAGTTTCTTATTTCCTTAATACTATTTACAAAATAATTATTAAAATTTTCGGATATTTCAAAATTGTCCTTATACTCTATTTGCTGAAATATCACAGTTTTTATCACATTTCGAGGTTTTCTTAGTACCAGTTCTTTTATTTTGCTCCACATTTCTTTCTGGTTATTTGTGTTGGTTATTTTATTGTTTATATAATTATTTTTTTCGTTTTCAATCTTAACTTTATAAATATTTCTTATTAATTTATAACTATTCCATGCAGCAATGGTGTTTTCAATAATTGCCTTCTGGTATTTAAGAACTTTCTCTCTTTTCAGTATTCTGAGTTCGTTATTAAACCATTTATTATCGTTGCTTTCATTTATTTTTCTTTTAATAGTTAATTTTTTTATTATATTTTCTAAACAGGTATCAAAATTGTTCACATATCCATTCAAATCAATTATTTCATTACATTGTAGTATTGCACTTAGTTCATTATTAAAATTATTTTTATTATATTTAAAAACTTATATTTCTTTAGTTTGTGTTTCCCGGTCTATATTTTGGTATTCAATAAAAATGTCTATGGATTTATGATCCGCTATTTTATTATTTGTATTATTTTTTGAAGAAATCCTTTCATTATTTGTTATAATATAGTCTATTAATGTTTTTGAGTTTTGTGTTATTCTGGTACATTCATTATTTGCCATTACCATTTAGTATACTTTCCAATTTATTTTGTAAAAATCTTTAAACCAATCTATGTTGAAATCTCCAGCTATTATAATATCGCAATTTTTTTCACATATTTCTTCTAAAAGTTCTTGAAACGCTTCACAAAATTCCGCAATTTTTTTTCACATATTTCTTCTAAAGTTCTTGAAACGCTTCACAAAATTCCGCTTTATGACTGCTCGGTGATCTACTATTACTATTATAAAAGAATTTTTTACACATTTTTCCATTTATGCACTAATCCAATAATTTGAGTCATTTACATTGTCTTTAATTTTATTTAAATTTCATTGCTTTTTGAAATAAATAATTACTCCGCCAGTTTTAGATGAATTTGATAATGATATATAGTGGTCATATTGTTTTATTTCAATCTCCATTTCATCTATTTTCTTAGTAAGATGGGTTTCAGTCAGAATTACGAAATCTGGTTTAACGGTTTCAGCAATAACTTCCAGTTGATTAAAGTTGTTTATTAGTCCTTGAATGTTAGTATATATTCCATGTATTTTCTTTGATTGTTAGGTTGTTAAACCTATTCTTCTCTTTCTTACACTAAGTTCTGTTATCTAAAGCTTAATTTTGAAAAAAATTCTTTAATTCATCTAACGTAAACTGGCAGTCGTCATTACTTTCGATGAATTTTAAAATTTCCTCCATCGCAGAGTACAGCCTCGTTTTGAGGACGCCCAATTTTACCGCCAGTATTAGCTCTCAGGAAAGATTTGTAACAACTGTCATGGTATTTAGCATCAGCAGCTATTAAATCATACTCAAAATAAATGACAATGACAGCTTTTGATACGTCATCAGAACGATATTTATCTAATTTCAAAAGGGATTCTCTGAAGTTAAGTGTAGAAACTTTGTAAATTTTTTTTCGAAGATTCTGCGGTTTCTTTTTCTCAGCCTCTTCATCTGCTTCATCGCCAAAAAATAAGCAGTTTTCTTTAAAACAAAAGCTGGATTCACTTACTCGCGCCCTAGTACGAGGTGGACTTACTTTTGAAGTACTGGCTTCTTCATTCTCACGTTGTCTTTTTGCTGCAGAGATTGAACTTTTCCGGGTGTATGCTTTTCTGCAAACTACGTGGATTGTAACGGACTTTTCACTTCTTAAATACTCAGCAAACTCATCATTTCTCGCAGCACTTGCATCGATTAAAGTTGGCATTCCACGACTAACCATAACAGTTTCATCTTCAGTCAAAAGTTTATTGCAAATAAAACAAAATTTTGACATTTTTTTTAAAATATTGATCAGCACAAACTCTAATAGTAGACGCTTGTAATAAATACGTATATTGACTCGGACAGAACGTGTAACACTAAAAGAAGCAGGTATAAGAACGACAACACACAGACAATAGAATAGCCAGATGTTATTCAAGACCATGCGGGTAGAGGGGATTCTGTAAGGGACAGACTTTTTTTTAAATGTATATTTTCTCAATCTATATATATATATAAAAAATGTATAGTAATTCATAAAATGAGAATGGCTGGGCCGATTTCTGTAAAATTTTTTGGCAGTTGATCGTATTTGTAATGGTACGGTTTGGGTGGAACTTCCGCTTCCGTTTCCCTGAGCCTTAACGGGTCGCACATGCTGGCAGGGGGCCTAGCTCGCCGGAGGGGTGGGATCTTGTTAAGACCCAGGGAAACCGCACTACAGATTTCACGTGCGATTTTAAAAAAACTGAAAAAAAAAACGGTCGCTATAGGAGGGATGGCCATACTTACTCAGGGATTGGGGACGAGGTGTTATGCCCCTTTTGCCCTCCCTACCATGTTACCTCTACTCCATCTAAATTGGAGGTAACCCACAATAATAAAAATAATTGGTTGGGTTTTGGTTTTCTACTTCTGGTTATATAATAAAATTTATTTATTCAACCTTAATTTTAAGGTTTTTTAATTTTAAATTAATTTTACAATAATTAGAAAAATTTAGGAACAGTTTTATTTTACAAAAAAATTTTTCTTTGACAGCAAGTTTAGCAAAATTTGATTTTTTTTTTTTATAAAATTTTAAGTTTAGCTCAATTTGATTTTAAGGACATTTTAATTTTAGGAATATGTTAATTTTAGAAAAATTTTAAAGTATAGCATAATTTTAATTTTAGGAGAATTTTTAAATTTTAGCAAAATTTTGTTTTAGGAAAATTTTAGCAAAATTTAATTTTTTTTAAACAAAATTTTAATTTTTAGCAAAATTATATTTCTTATTATAATTTTTAATTTTAGCTCAATTTTATTTGTATTTAGTAAAGTTTTTTAGTTTAATTTTATATATAGCAAAGTTCTTAATTTAGAAAAAAAAATTTTTTTTTGTTTAAATTTATATATAGAAAATTTTATTAATGCGGAAAAATTTTTCGTTAAAATTAATATTTCGAAAATTTTATTAATGTAGTAAAAAAAATTTTTTTTTTTAGTTTAAAT
This sequence comes from Cordilura impudica, assembly GCA_963682025.1. Lineage (NCBI taxonomy): Eukaryota > Metazoa > Arthropoda > Insecta > Diptera > Scathophagidae > Cordilura > Cordilura impudica. The sequence goes on from OY821522.1 coordinate 7,014,517, forward strand.
TTATATATAGACAAATTTTCCTTATATTTCTAGAAAGTTTTTTTAATAATAAAGTAAACATTACCGCCATATGGTTATATGTAATTATAGTTGATTGCACCAGTACGTTCGTCAAAAAGCAAATCAAATGGATTCCGAAACTGTGGCGGCAATTGCAACTGTGGATGCGGATGAGCGTGTGGATGTGGGTGTGGATGATAAAAATTTTGATCGGGCGTCGGTTGCGCCATTTTCAAGAAACACGTCTATTTTTTGCCTATCTTTCTTGCGTTTTCGATTTTCAACAAATTAATCGATTACATTCAACACTCAACGAAACTTAATTTAAGAATTAAAGGATAACTACAAAATATATTTGTTCGATTTTTAAATTTACATTTTCCAAAAAAAAATTAGCAACCATTCATTGAGACCATTCACACTCACTCATAATACTCTATAGCATTGAAAACACGCTCACTCATGTATGACGACGAGAGTACGTGAAATCAATACAAGAACAAAAAAGTGGTTTGACCAGACTGATTGCAAAGTTTATGATTGAGTGAATGGACATAAAACAATAAAACAGGCAGTTGGTAACAAGAAAAACCAACATCAAGTGTTTTATTAAAGTGTACTGAAAACACAAAACAAACATTTAAACAAATCAAATACAGATGAAACTGTATTTTTGCAAAAAAAAATTACATGGCAAAACACATAAATAACGTTTCGTTTTAATGTGACTTGTATGTGCTGTTAAGTACAGTCATCACCAAAGATAAACGGCCGTCACAAAACAGATGATTTTGATATCCATGAAAGGAAAAATCAACTGAAAACGGTCGGATGGGTTTTTAGGGTTTGCCATTTTTAAATCTTTGCCTTGATTTTAAATCTTCTGCATATAAAAAAAAAATCAAAACAGCAGTTTACGCTGTTGGGGTTTTCCAAAACATGGTTCGATATCCATCGTTCAACGGAAAAGATTCCAACACAGAGATTTTTGGTTACTTTAAAAATTCAGTGTATTGGATTCTTATATCTAACAGAGACCTTAAACTAGCGATTTTTGTTCCTTTCAAAATTCGGTGATTTAAGTTCTCTCATTAAAAAATGGACATGGACGCAGATGTTTTGGGGACCTTACTAAATTAAAACCGGTGTTTTGAACTCTCCCATCATAAACATAAAGGTTTTAAACAGAGACTGCCGGAAATGGGCTTAATACAGGAGTAGCTATGAAATGTTGTATAGACTAAATTATGAAATAATAAATGAATGAGGATTAGCCGGATAGTAATTTCAACCCAATATACAGTTAATTAACTTCAAATCAATATAAAAATTTTAGAGCATTTAATTAGGTTCTAAAATTAAACTAGGTTCAAATCGAAATGTATCCCCATGCAGTAACCAAAACCAAACCAATTACTACAAAAAAAATCCGTAAGCAAGTATGACCATCCAACAAAAAAAATCTAATTTTAAAGCAAACAAAAATCTCCTATTTAAGATTAATCCAATATAAATGATTTAATTTTATAAATATATTTTACATGTAGATTTGTATATAAATTCTTCACTAACTGAAAGAGTACAAAAATCGTGTTTTGAAAAAAAAAAAAAAAAAAATAAAGTTGGTAAAATAGGAACAAGAAAATCAGGTTTCAAGTGTTAAACAAAAAAATATTAAGAGAACATTAAACAAAATTTTTAAGAAAATCTATATGAACAAAAACTTACAATAAGCCCAACAGTAAGAGGAACTGTATCAAAACAACAATAAAATAAACATCAAGGAGATAAGGTCAACATAAACAAGGTGAACATAGTTTAAACTAAGACATCCTATGTGTCGTACATTACACTTCAGTTGGTAAACATTAAATATTTCGTATATTATCATAATATTAACTAGTTTATAATTAATTATAAAGGTAAATTTGTACTAAAACTAATATTTTTCTAAGAAAATAAAAGTATTCTAACTAAATTTGTCTAGCTATAAAATTTAAATTAAATATAAAATTTGTTAGATATAAAAATTTGCCTAATTTAAAAATTTTCTTAAGAATAAAATTTTGCTACATATAAAATTTGTCAAAATAAAAAATTTTTACTAAATAAAAAAAAAAAACATATTTAAGTATAAAATTAAACTGAATAAAAAATTTGTCTAGATATGAAATTGTCTACAATTTAAATTTTCCTAAATTTAAACATTATCCTAAAATTGAATTTTTCTAATTCTAAAATTTTTAATTATAAAATTTAAACTAAAATTTTTCTAATGCTAAAATTAAGCTAAAATTAAATAGTTCTAAAATTCAATTGTGCTAAAATTAAATAGTGTTAAAATTCAAAATGCTAAAATTAAAATTTTGTAAAAACAAAAAATTTAAAATTCTCCTAAAATTAAAATTTGCTGTCAAGGAATATTTTTTTTTTTGTAAAATTAAACTTTTCCTTAATTTTTCTAATTATTATAAAATTAATTTAAAATTTAAAATTTAAAAACCTTAAACGGAAGGTTAAATAAAAATTTTTTTAAGCCCAATGTAGGAAACCAAACCAAACCAATTTTTTTTTTAAGTGGGTTACCACTCAAGTTAGATGGACTAGTGGTAACATGGTAGGGAGGGCTTAAGGGGCATAACATCCAGTCCCCCAATCCCAAGGTAAGTATGGCCATCCATCCATTAGCGACCCTAGAATTTTTTGACATTTTTTTTTGTAAATCGCACGTGAAATCTGTAGTGCGGTTTCCCTGGGCCTGAGCAAGACCCCACCCATCCGGCGAGCTAGGCCCCTTCGCAAGCACGTGCGACCAGCAAAGGCTCAGGGAAACAGGAAGCGGAAATTCCACCGAAACCGTACCACTACATATTTTCGAGGAGAAGGTTTTTCCCTCCAGAAAAGTCGGAAAATTTAAAAAATTGAAAATCGAGTTTTTGTATGAAATTTTGTGTGAAATTATTCCTTAATGGCTTTCCAAATCAAAAAATAGAAAGTTCTAAGTCTAAATCAAGGAAAATTCCGGAAAATGCGAAATGCGGAAAATTGGAAAATCTCTCCGCAAAATTCGGAAAATTGGAAAAATCGAAAATTGATTTTTTTGTACGAAATTTTGTGTGCCTTTCCAAATGAAAAAACAGAAAGTTCTCAAAATCCGATAGATGGTGTTATACGTTGACTTAGACTTTGCGCAATCTGACTGGTGTCATTTTGGCATTGTAATTTTCTACAGTAAATGTGCTATTTTTCTTGCTGCAATTTATACGAGTTTTGTGTATTATTAAACTGATTCCGGATTGTCGTAAATCACGCATTACATCCATATACGGTAAAAGCATTAGAATCAATTGAAATTCAGTGCAATATTTCTCAAAACATTCATTCTTAAAGAAAATAAGTTTGTGTGAAAAAAGTGAGTTTATCTAATTGGATTGCGAGCATTCATACAGAAACATTTATTCCGTAAGTTTGTATCTTTAAACATAATTTTCTTTTGAATTGGATTAGTCAAAAACGACTTTATTGTTATTTGTTGAGACTTATTTGCTTCACTAATGCCTCCTATTAGACGATCAAACCTTGGACGACGTACACGTCGTGCAATAATTAGTCAGAATGTCCGTGATAATCAAAGAGAAGAGGAACGTGCACAACAAAATGAATGGAGACGAGCCCATATTGCACAGCTTCGCGCTGCACAATCACCACCTCAAATTCGACAAAACAATACTAGAAGAAGAGCAGTCGTAAATGTAGACTTGAATCGGGCTGCTTTTGGATACGATTCTGCAATCGCCTACAAAGACCTTCGCTGCGTTGATATCGGTTCATTGTCTGTCGTTTGCTAGCATTGCAATGCATTGAAGTTTCAATCGGAAACCCCCGGCTTATGCTGCGCTGGTGGCAAGGTGAAATTGCCTGTTTTGCCTCCCCCGCCAGAACCATTGTATTCGCTTCTCTATTGAAATACAATTCAATCAAAACATTTCCTATCGAATACACAAAAATGCTTTCAAATGACGTTATTTGGAGCCGAAGTTGTTGATCAACCCGGCTATAATCCGAGTTATAAGGTAATGGCGTGTCACTATTATCAAAATCAACAATTCTTCGCATTCCTTTCGATATTGATTCCAAATATACAGATTCAAGGTCAAATTCATCATCGAGCGGGTACTTTGTTACCACCACCAAACGAAGATCATAAGTTTCTTCAGATCTATTTCGTTGGTGATTTGGCAATTGAACTAGATCAGCGTTGTGCAATTTTTACAGCAACTAAACGTGAAATTATTGAACAATTGCAAAATCTTCTGCATGAGCATAATGGTTGGTTAGATTGTTCAAAACCGCATTGGAGACAATGCATTTTGACGACCACAATATTATTATCAGAGCAGACAAAAGACCCGGTGGACGCCATGCAAGGCAATTCAATGCTCCCACTATCAATGAAGTCGCAGTGGTGATTGTTGGAGAGAATGTGGAATCACGCGATATTGTTCTCAAGCTTCGGGATGGTGGATAATTGCAGCGCGTGTACGAGACTCATCGGTCATACGATGCACTTCAATACCCTTTGATGTTCTGCGGTGGAGAGGATGGCTATCACTTCAATATAAAAATGGTCAATCCAACGACAGGTTTGTTTACAAGTCATGAATTCTTTCTTATTCTACAACTTACTTACAATTCATATATTAGGATAAGAAGTGAATAAGGTCAGCTCGATGAATTTTTATACGTTCCGATTTATGATTCGGGAAGAAATTGACAATCATCTGTTGAGATATGGCCGGTTGTTTCAACAGTTCTCCGTCGACATGTACGTCAAGGTCGAAACGGAGCGTCTCAATTTCCTTCGTTATAATCAGTCAAAGTTACGACCAGATGAGTATATTCACTTGAGTGACGCCATCTCTACTGAAAGAGATGCGACTAACATCGGTAGTTTGACCATTCTCCCAGCTACTTATGTTGGAAGCCCGCGCCATATGCATGAGTACGCTCAAGACGCGATGACTACGTGCGGAATTACGGACGAGCGGATTTATTCATAACGTTTACTTGCAATCCGAAATGGCCTGAAATTACGAATCTGTTGCTGACAGGGCAAACATCCAGCGACCGACACGAACTCATTGCACGAGTATTCAAGCAAAAGCTCAGAGTACTCATGGATTTCATCGTTAAGCAAAAGGTTTTTGGCGTAGTTCGTTGTTGGATGTACTCAGTTGAATGGCAGAAGCGTGGATTACCACATGCACACATTCTGCTTTGGATGTTCGACAAGATCCGACCAGATCATATTGATTCCATCATTTCTGCCGAAATTCTAGACCCAGAAACTGATCCAGAGCTTCATGCAGTTGTGACAACGAATATGATCCATGGTCCTTGCGGAGTCCACAACCCAGCCTCACCGTGCATGGAAAACGGAAACTGCACAAAGCGTTTTCCCCGTCCCTTGGTAGCTGACACAATCAGTGGAATGGACGGATATCCGTTGTATCGGCGTCGTTCTCTAAGTGACAATGGCAGATCAATCGTGATGAAGGTGAAAGGAAACGATGTCGTCGATAACCGCTGGATCGTTCCATATTGTCCGCTTTTGTCGAAAACATTATCAACGCACTGCAATGTTGAGTACTGCAACTCCATCAAATCCATAAAATACGTTTGCAAATATGTGAACAAAGGGAGCGACATGGCGGTCTTTGGTATTGCCAATCCAAATGCGAACGACGAGGTGACGAAATTTCAACTTGGACGTTACGTGAGTTGCAACGAGGCAATTTGGCGGCTGTTTTCATTTCCGATACACGAACGTCACCCGACTGTCGTACATTTGGCAGTTCACTTGGAGAACGGCCAGCGTGTCTACTTTACAGAAGCAAATGCAGCGCTAAGAGCAGAACGACCACATTGACAAATTTCTTTTCGACATGCCAAAGCGATCCATTCGCAAGGACTTTACCCTATTCTGAAATGCCACGCTATTATACATGGAACGCTGCATCGAAGAACTTCCAACGCCGGAAAAAAGGTGATACTGTTGCTGGCTTCGCTGATGTCTATTCGACTGATGCCCTCGGACGAATATACACAGTTCATCCACGCCAAGACGAATGCTTATATCTTCGCTTGCTTTTAGTGAACATTAGAGGCCCCACATCCTTCGATTCCCTTTGTACTGTGGATGGTGTGCTGTGCGCCACTTTTCGGCGCACAGCAGATGCAATTGTTTCTGCGTCAGCGAATCAAATTCGTACATTGTTTGCGATCATCATAGCCACATGTCATCCATCGAACCCAACCCCATTGTTTGACAAATACAAGGACGACATTTTGCACAGAGTTCGCACGGCAACTTTGATTTTCGATCTTGAAATTAACGAAGAGATACGCAACGAAGTTTTAGTTCTGGTCGAAGACATGTGCTTGCTCATGTGCGGCAGTCTGCTGTCGACATTAGGATTGCCAGCGCCCAATCGTTCGATCCCCGATGCATTCAGTTCGGAATTGCAACGGGAGCAAGCCTATGATCGAGATGAGCTGGCCGAAAGAGTCCGAACAAATGTGGCACTATTGAATCCCGATCAGAAGAACGAGTACTATTCGCTGATGAAGGTTTTGACGATGGAACGGGAGGCATTTACTTTCTCGATGCTCCCGGTGGGACAGGCAAGACATTCGTCATTTCGTCCATTCTGGCAACAATTCGGTCAAGATCACAAATTGCGTTGGCTGTTGCATCTTCTGGAATTGCTGCCACATTGTTGGAAGGCGGTCGAACTGCACATTCCGCTTTCAAGCTGCCGATGAATCTTCTCACAGTTGACAAGCCAACGTGCCCAATAACCAAGAATTCGGCGACAGGCAAATTGATGCGCGAATGCAAAATCATCATTTGGTGTGAATGCACGATGGCGTATAAACGAGCTTTGGGGGCTGCTCACCGAACAATGAAGGATTTACGAGGTGATTTAAGACGATTCGGTGGGTCTTTGATATTGCTCTCCGGAGATTTTCGTCAAACACTTCCCGTCATCCCCAAATCTTCTGCTGCGGATGAACTTAACGCGTGCCTGAAATCGTCGTCTTTGTGGCGGCATGTCCAGAAGTTGCAATTGACCACAAACATGAGAGTCGCGTTGCAGAACGACCCATCGGCTGCTGAATTCTCGAGACAACTGCTGGAGCTTGGCAACAGCCAAATTCCTGTTGATGTTTCGACTGGATTGATATCGTACCCTGAAAATTTTTTCGTCCAAGGAGGAACTCATCAGCAAAGTGTTCCCCGGCATTGCACAAAATTACAAAAATCTCGATTGGATTGGTGAACGGGCAATACTAGCAGCGAAGAATAAGGACGTCGATAGCTTAAACTTAATTATTCAAAGTCAAATCGCAGAACAACTGCATACGTACAAATCTGTTGACTTCGTGACCGACGAAAATGAAGCGACCAACTACCCGACGGAATTTTTGAACTCCCTTGATCGATGGGATGGATCAAATTCATGTTGCGGAATCTCAATCCTCCAAAATTGTGCAACGGTACGCGGTTGTCCGTCACAAAGCTAATGAACAATGTGATTCAGCGGCAATCATCAAGGGCAAATTCAAAGGAGAGGAAGTCCCATTATTCCAACTGATCTTCCATTCCAATTCAAGCGGATTCAGTTCCCCGTTCGATTGGCATTTGCGATGACAATCAATAAATCGCAAGGCCAATCACTAGAAGTCTGTGGGACTAATCTCGAATTTCCCTTTTTTTCGCACGGTCAGCTGTACGTTGCATGTTCGCGTGTTGAGAAACCGTCTTCGTTATTTGTTTTTGCGCCGGAAAACAAATCGAAAAACATTGTGATTCCATTCACATTGAAAACTTAAATATTTGTGTTGTATTATTACTCTTAAGTTTGTCTGAAGGCTTAAAATTGGGGCGAGACGAAGTTCGCCGGGTCCGCTAGTATAGTATATTATTTGTACATAAAAGAGACACAAGTGCGTATTTTTGCTTGCTTGAGCATCTGAATATGTAAGTTAACGACGCAAAAGTTGTCAACATTTTTTTTTATTAATAAGCAACGTCCGGTACGCTACCTCTGTCACAATAAATATTGTGTTTCGAATTTAATATTTTCTGCTGACACTATGTCTGCAGTAAGCAGAACGAAATAAAACTAAAGAAATAAATTTGATGACTGTTGCTTGATTTAAAAATAAGAAAACTTGTTTATTAAAAATATAATTTAATTCAATTCTGATTTTAAAGCACAACAATCTTAGTTTTATTATTATGAAAAATAAAGTGATTTATAAATAAGAAATACTTTTCGTGTTCTATTATTATGTTATAACAAAGTAAAGTATAACTGGCGCCCGGGCAAAAGAAAGAAAAAGGATACCTCTACTCCAGCCGACCTTAAGACCTTAAGTAGCTCATCAGCGCTGGACACCACATCTTCGTTGGATTTATCAAGACAGCGGCTGCTACGAGTGGTATAGTGGAAGACTACAAGTAGTCAACAGGACAAAAGTGAACAATCCGAAGCTATCAGTAGTAAAACATGTGGGGTATCATCATATTAATGTAAGTTATTTAAGAATATTTTTACACATATTGCAAAATAAAAAGCAATGAGAATTTTTAAACAAAAGCATTAATAAGTGAACAAACGATTAGTAAATTTTATTTAAGAATATTTTTACACATATTGCAAAATAAAAACCAATGAGAATTTTTAAACAAAAGCTTCAATAAGTGAACAAGTGATTAGTAAATTTTGTTTGCTTTGTTAATTTAAACAAAAGTTAGTTTGAAAAATAAAAAACCAAAAAGAATATTTTCTTAAACACATTTGTTGTGTTCATTAATGTTAAAATAAAAGGCGTTTGGATCTTTTGCGCTTATAGATAATTTGTTTTATTTATTCAAATTGTGAAAAAAAGACTTGTAGTCTTTTTGCTGTACTAATTTGTACTGTACTTCTCTCACAAAAATATGTATTCACCAAAAAAATTTACCTTTGCTGACATTTTCTATATGCAAAAAAAGCAATAAGTAGTACATAAAAGACATAAAAAAAATAACTGTAACATCGAACGATAAAAATATTACATATTTGTTTTTACATCTTGTGCTCTAGCAGAATTTTTGCATATGATCTCTTAACATAAGAGCTTTAATTAATAACATTTAATCTGAGCTGATAATGTAGAAAATATTTTTAGGGTGACCAGGTATTTTTGTGACCGGCTTTAAAATGACCAGCATTAAGATGACCAGCCTTAACATTACTCCCCCACGATGATGCCTCCGGGAGCATCTTAACTATTTATGTGCTCTGTGGTTAGTGCCCATGGGATGGCCATCGATTAATATAATCTGAAAAGAGAACTAAGTGCTATTGGTATTATTTTGCCTGGCAAATTGATTAGGTTCAAAACTATCTTGTGTGGGTAAGGGACATAATTTCACAACAGGTCGTTTTATCAATCCATTAGATGTCTTTAACGTCACGACTCGCACAACGTCATCTTCTCCTGGGTGCAGTCCTACTACTCGTGCAAGCGGCCATCGGTTGCTAGGATATCTTTCATCTTTAATTAAAACCATGTCGTTTACCTTAAGGTTTGGATTCTTATTTAGCCATTTTGGGCGTATCTGCAATCGGGATAGATATTCATTCTGCCATTTTCTCCAAATCTGTTGTACCAATGTTTGGCAATGATGCCAACGCTGAATGAGTTTTAGGTTTTGAGAATCCATCTCTGGTAAGGAAAACAAGGCGTCACCAACCAAAAAGTGACCTGGTGTCAATACCATTAAATCCTCCGGATCATTTGTTAAAGGGCACAGTGGCCTGGAATTCAAGCACGACTCGATTTGTGTTAATACCGTTGAAAACTCTTCGTATGTTAATTTTTGCTCGCCAATTGTTCGCTTGAGGTGGTATTTCACGGATTTAACACCCGCTTCCCAGAGACCACCAAAATGAGGTGCTGAGGGGGGGTTGAAATGCCACTTGATTCCTTTCTGAGCAAGATGGGGGAAAATATTTTTGTTAATGAAATTTTGGTACACGTCACGACAGGCTCGAAGCTTGCTATTAGCTCCAACGAAATTAGTTCCGCAATCGCTATATATTTCAGAGCATAGGCCTCTTCTTGCTATAAAACGGTTTAAAGCCCCAAGAAATGAGTCCGCAGTAAGATCTCCTACCAGCTCTAGATGTATAGCCTTTGTTACTAAGCAGATAAATAGAGCTATATAACCTTTACAGGACGTGCGACCTCTACCCTTGGACGGTAAAATATTAAAAGGTCCAGCGTAGTCAATACCGGTAGATGTAAAAGTTCGAGCTGGGCGGACCCGTTCAGGTGGAAGATTTCCCATAAGCTGCACTGACGGCTTCGGCTTATTTTTAAAACAGGGTAAACAACGATGTAAAATTTTCCTCACACCCTTACGTCCGTTTAATATCCAAAATTGCCTTCTAATGTGGCACAACGTTAGAGATACGCCCCCATGAAGAGTGTCTAAATGACTGCTGTTAACTATTAGATCCGTTATATGATGCTTAGATGGTAAAATATGTGGATGCTTTTGGTTTTCTGGCAACAAAGAGTTTTCTAATCTGCCACCAAGTCGTATAGTTTTGCTCTTTTCATCCAGATATGGGTTAAGTGAACGCAAATCACTGCTTACTGACAGCTCTTTTTTACATGAAAGATCACGCCATTCTTCTACAAATATATCTTTCTGCGCCATACGAACTAAGCATTCTGCACTCTTATTAAGCTCACTTGTAGTCAAAGTAGCATAATTGCGTACTTTATTTTTGCAATTGGTATAAAAACGAATACAATATGCAGTCACCCTGGTAAGCTTGGAAAATGACGAAAAACTGTAAATAAAGGAATCCTGAGAAAGATTTATGTTATTCAAAAAAATTTTGGCTTTGCGTCTTTCGCTTTCTATGGACATGTCAGCCATTTCTGAATTAAGATTTGACCTTGGCCATTCACTAAATGGCACTTTTAAAAATGAAGGTCCCTCCCACCAAATGCTAGAGTCTGCAAGACGAGAAGGAGTAGAACCACGGCTAGATATGTCTACTGGATTATTCTCCGATGTAATATGACGCCAATGTTTGATTTCTGAACAGCTTAATATCTTACGTATACGGTTGGATACAAAAGGTTTCCACCTGTTTGCGTCTCCACGAATCCAGTGCAGAACAATCGCTGAATCAGTCCACATAAATATACCGTTGAGTGCTATGCTCACATTTGCTGTGATAAATTTAAGAAGTTTCGTTGCCAACACAGCGCCACACAGCTCTGCCCTAGGTATTGTTAATACCGGTTTGACAGGGTTTACCTTTGACTTAGCCAACAACAACTTAATGGTGTATTTATTGTTTACGTTTAATCCGCGAAGGTAAGCAACGGCGGCATGGGCGTCTTTCGACGCATCACAAAATATATGTAGTTCACAATTACTATTAGTGAAATCGATATTTAACCATCTAGCAACCCTTATTGAAGCTATATTTGGCAACTCCTTAGCAAACATCTCCCATTCCCTTTGAATACTATCAGGGACCACCACATCCCAACCTCGTTTCAAAGCCCACAGCCTTTGTAATAAAATTTTTGCGGATATTATGACCGGATTTAGCCATCCCAATGGATCAAAAAGACGCGCAATCGTCGATAAAATCTTCCGTTTTGTTACTTCTTGCATTGGTATTTCAAAGTTTATGGCAAATTTAAAATCATCTGAACTTGGATCCCAATACAATCCCAATGCCTTAATGGTATCTGAAGATTTGAGCTGCAACATTCCTTTATCATGCCTATGTTCAACTGGTATGGTTTTCAATAAATCGATGTTGTTACTTGTCCACTTTCTTAACTCAAAAGATGCCCCTTTAAGAATACTTATCAGTTCTTGCTCGATACGCAACGCTTCTTCAATTGTGTCTGCTCCTGATAAGATATCGTCCACATACATCTGTTCCTTCAGCACCTTAGCGGCCCGAGTATATCGATGGCCTTCATCATAAACTAGTTGGTGTATGGTTCGTATTGCCGTATAAGGTGCGGACGCAGTACCAAACATTACTGTTGAACAATAAAACTCTTGAATAGGTTGACTTGGTTCCTCTCTCCAAAGAATTCGCTGATATTGTGCATCTTGCTCATCCACATCAATGCAACGAAACATCTTTTCGATATCAATTAGTTAAAACCGAAGATAAATCGCGTTGTAATGCTGGACCTGTTGCCAAAATATCGTTTAAGGATTTGCCATTGGAGCTTTTAGCCGAAGCATCAAAGACGATACGCACCTTTGTATTACCAGCTGCTTCTTTAATCACCGGGTGGTGTGGCAGGTAACAGCAAGTTAAATGCTGTCCATCTTCCAAGTTGAAACAATGCTCGTCTTCGGTGGTTTTAACAAGATGCATCTGCCCCAATTGTAAATACTCATTTATGGTCTCACAATATATTTTCTTTAATTTCGGATCTCGTTGCAACCGGTTTTCTAAATGTGCAAAACGCTTAAGGGCGGCTGACTTTGTTTTTGCAATAAAATTATTAGACGATATTTCAGTTTTTAGTGGTAAACGAACCAAATATTTACCGTTATCGCAACGCCTGTGAGTTTTGGTATAAAACTCCTCACACCAACGATCTTCTTCAGACATCGCTGCAGGGTCGACAATGGTTTCGAACTCCCAAAACCGCCTTATCAAATTATCAATTTCACTAAGATCCGTGGAAATAAAATAAGACATGCGAGGGATGCTTGGGGCTTCAATATAATTTTTACCAGATACAATGTAGCCAAGTTTAGTTTTTTGTGCGATTGGCCCACTCTCAGCTCTACGAATATTGTCCAGAATACACTCATCATAAATATCGTTACCCAACAAAATGTCAATACCTTGCGGCTCGAAGTATTTAGGATCTGCTAATTGAAGGCCTTGAAAATATTTGTGTGACACTGGTTTTATTTTCTTAGCTGGTATAAGACCACATACCTTTGGTAAAATAAACGCCATTACCTTTAACTGCACACTATCATCATATCGCGAACCGACTACTAGGTTTGCACAAAAACGACCTGTAGTTGCACCAGCACCAGATATTCCTGAAATACTCACAGCTGACTTTTCTCTGGAAAGGTGTAAATGTTGCGCCACTCTCTCGGAAATAATAGTGACCTGAGAACATTGATCGAGCAATGCTCTAAAATGAAACAGCTGACCTGATTCGGCTCTCAAAGTTATAACAGCCGTTGGAAGTAGAACATCATAATTGTTTACCGCAGACTCTTGTAACGTAGTATGCAGGGTTGTAGCTGCTAAAGGTGTTGTATTTGGTGTTAAATTATTCACACTTTTCTCCGGATGTATTAGCGTGTGATGTTTGCCGTTACACGTAGCACACCTTCTTCGGCTGCTGCACCTAGACGACCCATGATTGTAACCAAGGCAATTGTAACACAACTTTAATTTTCCAATTTCAGTTCTCTTTTCCTGCAGGCTCATACCGATAAACTTTGGACATTCTCTTACGGGATGGTTCGAGTCTAGGCAACATTTACATAGAACAGGTACTTTTTCGGTATACTTTGTATTCATATTAATTTTCCCTCGTTTTATGCTTTCATGTTGTTTGAATTGGCTTGAGTTTTGGCGATCTAAAGTCGGTTTTTGCGAAGATAGCATCATAACATACTGCTCATCCAAGAGCGAACACAATTCAGTAAATGTTGGTATTGAGGTTTGTTTCCTAAGAGATCGCTCCCACTCCAGACGGATTGAATCCGGCAGTTTTTTGATCAAGAAATATACGAGTATTTGATTTTGTTCGCCCATGTCTGTATCCAATTTTTCAATAGAGTTGATACACGCACGACAAGTTTGCGTAAAATGTTTTAAGGCCTGTGGATTATTTCTAGGTACCTCTGGTTGTTGATACAATACATCCATATAATGTGTAAATAAAATCCGCTGATTGTTAAATTGATCACACAACATCTTCCACGCCTTTAAATAATTTTCACCAATAACACTAATATGTTGTATATCTTTGGCAGCGTCCCCACTCAAAGCTGATTTAAGATAATGAAAGCGTTGCAAGTTGTTTAAAGCTTCATTGTCATGAACACGGTCGCTAAAAATTTCTTTAAATGTAGGCCACTCCACAAAATCGCCTGCAAATGTCGGTAGAGAAACTACAGGTAGGGATACACCGTTTGACACATGGGAGGTAGCAGCTGCGGAAGATCCGCTTGTTGTATTTTGCGTCGCATTTATGCGGGCTACGATTTCGCTCAGTGAATTCTTAATACTGTCCACAACCCCTAAGTAAACTTCTTCAAATTTTTCCTCCGTGTTCTTCTCAATGTACGAGTCCTTAATTTTCGCGCATTTACTATGGCGTATTAAAACGCGATGATTTTCTCTAAATTCTGCACGATAAGACGCAAGCGTTTCTAGACGAGTGTGATGATAAGGCTCCGTTTTACGTGCCACTGGATCCTTTTTAAAGTTTCGTAGGGCTTTTTGCAGCGATGATAAAAGACCTTCTTGTTCTCCGATTGTTTTGACCAACTCTTCAACCACAGATTCCTCCATTTTAGCCTAGTTATCAATTACCAAACAAAAAAATAAATACCAGCACTTACCTCTTAAACAAGCAGATTTATCTAGATTTCCTTTACACCACACACCAGATTGATAAACGCCACAATGTACTGTAGATGACAGTTCTTGATAGCCCTTTCCGATAATCTTGGTTGATACTGGATGATATGCAGTCCGATGGCTTGATGATAGATGCACAATAGTTTTTTTTTTCCACAAAATCCCGATAAGCGCATTAGATCCTCACAGGAGGCACCAAATGTTGTGTTCATTAATGTTAAAATAAAAGGCGTTTGGATCTTTTGCGCTTATAGATAATTTGTTTTATTTATTCAAATTGTGAAAAAAAGACTTGTAGTCTTTTTGCTGTACTAATTTGTACTGTACTTCTCTCACAAAAATATGTATTCACCAAAAAAATTTACCTTTGCTGACATTTTCTATATGCAAAAAAAGCAATAAGTAGTACATAAAAGACATAAAAAAAATAACTGTAACATCGAACGATAAAAATATTACATATTTGTTTTTACATCTTGTGCTCTAGCAGAATTTTTGCATATGATCTCTTAACATAAGAGCTTTAATTAATAACATTTAATCTGAGCTGATAATGTAGAAAATATTTTTAGGGTGACCAGGTATTTTTGTGACCGGCTTTAAAATGACCAGCATTAAGATGACCAGCCTTAACACATTGAAAGAAAAAAAGCAATAAGAAAATTTAAAAATAAGTGAACAAGTGTTGAGAAGGAAATCATTCATAAAAATAATTAGTTTAATAATTCAGAAAAATAAACAGTAAGTTACAAGAAAAAGTTAACAATAAGAAACGAATTAAAAAAATATTAAATGCAAATAGTTACAGAAAAGTGTCTTTAAATTATCAACAACATTGCGAAGCTAATTTTGAAATAGAATAATTATTTTTGTAAACGGTGTTAACGGATTTAGTTTTTTTTTTTACTAACCAACTTAAATCCTAACCATGTCAAATCCAGCTAACCTAATAAGACCATCCGTTCTTAATACCGAACAAGCTCCTTGACAACCCAATCCACAAAAATCAACCTCAAATTAATGCTGCACTACAACAAGAAATCGCCACTTTAGTTGCAGAACAGGTTAGAGCAACAATTCATTTATTAAATAATTCAGATAACGACTCACCTAATGGATCGGATATAGTAATAGAAGAAAGGCATAGAAATGATCTAAGTGAATTAGTTAAAATACCTGATATTGTTCGATGTTTGAGAGAATTCTCAGGTAATCCTGCAGAATTCAATTATTGGAGGAAAAGTGTAGAAAGGGTCCTAGAAATTGACGACAATACTGGGGGCACTGCAAAACATTTCGGAATATTGAGCGTTATCCGCAACAAAATCATAGAAAATGCAGATGCAGCCCCGAAGTCGTATAACACTCCGTTAAATTGGAAAAATATTGTTAGGTGTTTGACACTTCATTATGGTGACAAACGTGATTTGGGTACACTAGAGTACCAAATGACTTCGCTAATTCAGGGCGGTAATTCTATACAAGGCTTCTATCAGGAAGTCTATACCCACCTTTCATTGATATTAAATAAAATTGGTTGCATGGATATAGGAAGGGAATCAACTACATTATTGATACAAACCTATCGCGATAAAGCCCTCGACACTTTCATAAGGGGTCTCAACGGAGACTTACCTAAACTGTTAGGAATCCGCGAACCCTCTGACTTACCACAAGCATTGCATATATGCTTAAAGTTAGAAAATCAAAACTATAGGGCAGGATACGCATATAACCACCATAATATTAGGCCACGAAGAGAATTGCCACCATCTCCACCGAAAAGAAATATAAACTTAAATAGAGTACCATTTTACCCTGAACTTACTTTACAACAACCCAGTAGCGCAAGACAATGGGACACATTTCAATACCGAAATTATCAAATGTCATATCAACAACCTTCTTTTAATCAAAATTTTCAATTACGCAATCAACCCCGACAACACTTCCAATCACAAAGCCCATATATTCAACAAAATTTTATACCACCAAGACCCACAGCCCCAAAACCACAAAGACCTGAACCAATGGACGTCGATAATTCTATTCAGTCCAGGAATATTAATTATCAAAATAGACCTCGTCAAACGAATCAATTTTACGGCAAAAGGCCTATGCCTCAATCTCTAAACACGCCGATGCCACATAATAAATTACAGAGAAATTTTCACATAGGAGTCAATGAGGAACTTCTTTCTGATAATGGCTTTTACGACCAAAATGACAATACCAATAGTCACGAGATTAATTACCAACAGATAATGCAAGAGGAAGGTCTTCAGGATTACATGCGAGATTATTCACAACAAGAAGGTGAACGGGAAAATGCAAATGCGGAAGATTTATCAGACATCCACTCTTATTAGGTTATAATAAAAATTATATTAAACCTTCTCTTGTAACCAACTCAATTCAAAATGATAAACCTTTTTTTCGCGAATTCTATATCAGGCAACATAAAAATCACACAGCACACTCTAGCGAATCTTTTCAACTTACCGATCATGAAATAAAATTTTATATTCTACCATCGTTGAAATCTTTTCATGGCATTCTCGGTCATGGTAGCTTGGAGGAACTCAATGCAATAATCCATATAAAGGAACATTACATGTTTTTTTATTTTTTATTTTTTTTTTATTTATTTATTTATTTATTTATTTATTTAGTCTAAGGAATCATCCTTACAGACTACTTAAAGTATACATTAATATTATAATTTATATATGTAATTAAACATTTAACAAAATTGATATATAACATTTATTTAATTCAGTTAATTTAATGCATTTAAGTGTAATATAATATCTCTTCTCACAATATCCAAACTTTTATTAAAATCAATAAACTTATACAGCATACTAAACTCATCCCAAACTCTACGAAGTGGATTAAAATTAGCATAGTTTGTACAATAATATTTGATAGTTAGAAAGTTATAATTTCTTGATGATCGAAAAGGAATATTTATATTTATTTTGTTGATAAGAAATTCAGATTTAAGACTACGATTTAACAGTTTTAACTGGAAAGTAACATTTAGCATATGTCTGCGACTTTTCAATGTAGGAAGCTTAATTAGAGCCAGACGATTTTCATAAGATGGCAACCTCATATTAGGATCCCAGCCCAAACCACGAAGACAAAATAACAAAAATTGTTTTTGAACTGATTCAATTTTGTTCGAATGTATATGATATTGCGGATCCCAGACTACAGACCCATATTCGAGTATTGGTCTAACCAAGGTAGTAAACAATTGTTTTGTCGTATACGGATCCGAAAACTCTTTAGCCCACCGTTTAATGAATCCAAGTACACCAGTAGCTTTATTTATTGTTAGCGAAATATGACTTCTAAAGTCTAATTTTTTATCCAGAAGTACGCCAAGGTTATTGAATGAATCCACTAAATCAAGCACAGCATTATTCATTATATACCGACCATTAATTGGAATTGATCTTGTAAAAATCATATATTTGCATTTTTTGACATTTAGGTCCATTAGATTAATATTACACCAAGTAGTTAAACGATCAATATCATTCTGTAAAAGTGATTGTTGATCAAGATTGTTGAGGGTAAAAATTAACTTTACATCATCTGCATACATTAATGTAGTTGAGCGTTAAATTACAGAAGGAAGATCATTTATAAATAGCGTAAATAAAAGAGGTCCCAAGTGACTACCTTGAGGTACACCAGATAATACTTTTATGTTGTTGGAATACGAGTTACGAAACTTAATACATTGTGTTCTGTCTTTTAAATATGATCCAATCCATTTTATCAGCAATATACCAAAGCCCATACGGTCAAGTTTAAACAACAATAGATCATGATTTACTTTATCGAATGCCTTGCTAAAATCATTATAAATAACATCTGTTTGTTACATATTAATAAAACCATCATTTACCAAAGTTGTAAGCTCCAAAAGATTTGTTATTGTAGAGCGTGAATTGCAGAATCCATGTTGCGTTGGCGATATGATAGAGGACACATGATGTGCCAACGTGTCATATATAAGTTTTTCAAATAGTTTTGGAATAGCACTTAATTTAGCAATACCTCTATAATTCGAAATAACAGCTTTAGATACAGACTTAAAGAAGGGAATAATAAATGATTCTTTCCAAATGGGAGGAAAGTAACCCAATTTAAGGGATATGTTAAACATATAAGTCAAAGGAATATACAATAAATGTGCGCAGCGCTTTAAAATGCAACTAGGAACACCGTCAGGACCAGCAGCATACGACAATTTCAATTTTGTTAATAGATAATGTGAGGAGAATTAAAATGTATCAGCACATTTCTCAATCGATAAATAAAATTGAACTTAGAACCGACCACTTGAGCAAAACCCAAATACTGAAACTGGAAAAGGCAATTCAGACGTATCCCAATTTGTTTACGGAACCAAATCATAAATTAACCTACACTTCTCGTGTTAAACGAGAGATTAGGACAACCACTGATTCACCAGTTTATTCGAAGTCTTATCCCTATCCTATGGCACTAAAAAGTGAAATAGAAAAACAAAAAATTGAACTTTTGACTGATGGAATAATTCGACCATCACAATCACCATATAATGCACCTGTTTGGATCGTTCCAAAGAAAATGGATACATCAGGAGAGATAAAATTTAGAATGGTAATAGACTATAGAAAATTGAACTCGGTTACCGTGCCCGATCATTATCCTATTCCAGAAAATCAGTACTTTTCTGTTATAGATTTAAAGAGCGGTTTCCATCAGATTCCCCTGAAAGAATGTGATGTTGAAAAAACTGCGTTTTCTATTAATAACGGAAAATTTGAATTTGTACGGCTTCCTTTTGGACTAAAAAATTTTCCTTCAATTTTCCAACGCACACTAGATGACGTTTTAAGAGAAAATCTACATAGATGACATAATTGTATTTGGCAAAGACGAAAACGACCATTTTCAAAATTTGAATAAAATTTTCTAAACACTGGAGTCGGCAAACTTTAAAGTTCAACTTGACAAGTGTAAATTTGCGAAACAACAAATAGAATTTTTAGGATTTATCGTAGGCATTAATGGTATTAGAACCAACCCTGTAAAGGTAAAGGCAATAGATAATATACCTCCATCCAGGACCTTGAAAGATTTGAGAAGTTTCCTTGGTATGTCAGGATATTACCGTCGCACAGTGGTCAATTTCGCGACATAGCGGTCAAAACTCTATAACTTTTGACCGGATCGGTATTTTTTTACGCAATTTGTTTTGTTCAATAGGAGGGACTTTAAGCTTCAATTTGCGTGTTCAAACGTAGAAATCGACTAATAGGAACGTAAGTAATTTGGAGTTAAAAATGCATTTTAATTTTTTGTTGAGTTTCCATGTAAAAGTTGAATATTTTGACATTTTAAATAGGTATTTTTTTTTATAATTTCTTATTTTCTTCAATCGTATTTTACAACCAATACTTATTTATTATTCCTAAACTTAATTTTGGTCAGAAAATGCCAACATTTGGCCCCTGACATTTATTTAGTCTCAATATTCACAGGGGCCAAAGGTTGGTTTTTTGGAAGAAAGCTAATTCTTGTGAGGATTAAACTGAAAAATAACACTGAAATTCCCAACAATATCAATACCATTTGGATATATTATATACAGAACACAACATCGATAAAATTTTAAGTAAACTTTTACCATTGATTTAAAGTGCACATATATTTTATTTAAATGTATTAATAAAAATTTATACTAAAATTAGAAACAAATTATAATCTTTAAACTAGTATTAATTAAACAATATTAGTAAAAATTTCTTCCAAATAGCTTTGATTTTCATTTTGCAGTAGTTGTTTAGCTTCTTCATCTAACTCTAATGAGGTTGATTTCCATTTTTGTCGAATACTGGACATATATGGGTCTGATGTGCACAACAAAATATTAATAAGATCTTCATTAGTACAATATCTGGAAATTTTTCTTGTATTGTGCTCGCGAAAGAATCTGTAGTCTTTGTTCCTTTTTTCTTGGGCTTCTTCTGAGAGATCTCCAATTGGAAGCATATTGTGCTGAATTATTTGTTACCCATGGAACAAAATTTTGTGAACTGTGGTTGGCATATGTCTCCAAGAATATTTTTGGTTATAAAGGGTTGCTGTCTCATTAGCATACTGACCAAATTTTTTTGCATCTATCTTTTTGCTACATGCTATAACTTGTAATATGATTTGGAATCGTCGTATTAAATCATAATCTACTCCAGTTATAGAAGCTGCAGTTTCTGGATCGGAAAAAAATCTCCTTGCTGTGTTTCCATCATTAGAATTTCCTTCTCCTTGCTTTGGCTGGTCAATTATAAGGCCTATCTCACGGTATTTTTCTTGAATATCTTTTTTTTTTTTTGCTTTTTTTTTCCAAATTTTCTTTGTTGTTTCTCACTGTTTCGCCTAACGGGCCAAATTCCAAATCGTATCCCAATTTAAGAATATGCTCCATAAAACGAATTCTAGCATGAAGAGGTGACATTCCAAATTCATATGCTTCATTAAAACTATCGTCTTGTGTTGGTGGTTGGCTCAATTGACTTGATGTTTTTTGGCATATGGTGCAGCTTGACGATGACTTTGTTTTGGTTAAAGCTTGTGCAACTTTTCCATCAATCATTGTGAGACACATTTTAGAATTTACTTCAATGTCTTGGTCATCAAATTTAAATGTTACTGGTTGAAGTTCTTTAATTTTATCATTTATTTTTCGAACTTCTTCATCTATGACATCTTGAGTCTCCTTTTTGTAAGCAAACTTTATTGGTCTACAAAATTTTGTTGACGAGGGAATTTCATTCTTCCATACATCTATCTCTACAGCTCTACTAGTTGACGGCTCTGAACCAATATAAGTTTTTGTTAAACGTAATGGAACGAAAGAAATCATGAATAAATTGGCATCTGATGAATTTTCCGCATTACATTGTTTGTATTGTTTCTGGCCAGAGGACCCATCACATCCCCATTTAGAAATTAAAGTCATGCTGCAATTTTTAAACTTCTTTAAATAGTCAGCATCAAATGTCTTTAATAATCGTTTTGCAGTGTGTTCAAGAAGATCCTGCAATTTTATTTCTGCTGAACTTGAAGTTACACTAATAGCAGTTGATATGATGGAAAAATTCCACAATTTTTTTCATTGATTCGCTTCCGCAATTCTGTATATTGGTTTTTAGTCATTTTCAAATCCAAAAATAGTGCAAATGCCTCTTCTGGAGTAAATTTATTTTCTTCAGTTGGTGTCGGCATACTTTCTAAAATCCTTTTTGTGCGTCTGGGGCTTGCTTCCACTATTTTTTCAATGATAGCAATTTTACCCTTTTTAGTTTTCGATGGTTGAATTTGATGCAGAAATGAATCCTTTATGATGCTACAAGAAACTTCTTCATTGATATGTTTAAGCTTGCGTCTTCGTGATCTTTCACTACAATTATCAATTGGCTTTGCTGGTCGACCACCTTTTCCAGTTTCCGTGGTAGTTACTGATGGCTTTTTAAAAATAAGTTTATTTCTTAGCCTTCTTGGTTGCGTGAGTAAAACAATTTCTTGTTTCTGGAACATTGATTGTACCGTTTTCTTAAAGTATTTAAAAAGTTTTTTATTTTTAAGTTATGAATTTTAATTTCTTGTTTGTCGCATATTTTGAAGAATGGATTATTCATTATATGTAAAATAATGTCGTTTTCATCTTTCCGTTCAAAACATATATCAGATAGAACACTATAACTGAATTTAGCCATTGTTTAAACAATAATGAAGAAAAAAAATGAATGCATGGATTAATATACTATTGCTCGAAGTTTCAACATGATCTTTTTTACCTCTTTGAAACATAATATAACAGGTAGTTGGTTTTACCAGTTATTTCCATTGGTTTTAAATTTATTTGCAATTTTCACGTATTTAAGTTGTGTAATATTAGATGGCAATAAAATCTTTTTTACCTTTTCCAAATGAATTGCCAGATACCACATAATTTGAGAGTTCTGTTGTCATTTTTGTCAAAATTTTGATACACCCTTCTATGTGGACTAGGTCCAAATATGGGCCAACTTCTGCTAATTTCAACAGAATTATTTTTTGGGTCAATAAGAACTCTTGTACAAAATTTCATCAAAATATATGCATAATAGCCACTTTCACATACAAATAACTTCTCAAAAAATATGACGTGCGTTTGTACCGAATATCGTAC
This sequence comes from Cordilura impudica, assembly GCA_963682025.1. Classification (NCBI taxonomy): domain Eukaryota; kingdom Metazoa; phylum Arthropoda; class Insecta; order Diptera; family Scathophagidae; genus Cordilura; species Cordilura impudica. The sequence continues at coordinate 7,037,485 of OY821522.1, forward strand.
CTTGGGTCAGAAAAATTGCTGTAGCTCAAAAAGTGCAGTCCCGATGCATGGATATGTATATATAGGAATGTAGGGGAGAGTTAGGACTACAAAACAGTAAATTTGTGTTTTGACTCAGCTTGACTCACAGGAGTTGTGCTCTATGAAGTAGGAAATTTCCGAGAAATTTGACCTTTTTTAAAAAAAAAATTTAAATTGTTCTGAAAACAGTAGAGCTTCAATTTTACCAGTAATAGGAAATAAGTTAAGTTACAACACAAAATTTATTTCGTCCAAAAATGTTGAAAAACAAAAAAGTTATGATCATTTAAACTTTAAAAATTAACTAAAAATATCATAAATTTACTAAATTCTGAAAAAGCCCATTTTGGACCACCCTGTTCTCAGCGAAATAGTTGAAACAGAGTTCCAATTTTTTGGCTCCCGAGGTTCACTACTGTGTACTTTCATATGAGTCTAATAACTTTAAAATCGGAGAACAAAAACCAAAAGGAGTTTTGGCCGCTATCTCAAAATATTGACCACAGTGCGTCGTTTCATACGGGACTATGCGAAACTAGCTAAACCCCTGACATCCCTTTTAAGAGGGGAGAATGGACGCGTTTCAAAAAACGCATCCAAAAATAAAAACGTATATCTAAATCAAGTTGCAATAGACTCCTTCCGAAAATTAAAAAAATCACTGACCTCAGAACTTCAGAAAAGACTTTGATTTGACAACAGATGCTTCTGAGTACGCAATTGGAGCCGTCTTGTCACAAGACCATAAACAAATAACATTTCTTTCAAGAACATTGAATAAAGCGGAAGAAAACTACGCCACATATAAGAAAGAAATGCTGGCGATAATTTGGGCACTCACCACGTTAAGAAACTATTTGTATGGATCAAGAAAAGTAAATATTTTCACGGACCATCAACCACTAACTTTTGCTCTTAGCAACAAAAATACAAATAGTAAAATGAAAAGATGGAAAGCCATCTTAGAGGAGTATAACTACGAACTAAAATACCAACCAGGCAAAACCAATATGGTCGCCGATGCATTGTATAAATTCCATGACAGCAACTCAGCATAGTTCTGAAAGTTCTTCGCAAAACTTAATACCAGCTATAGAATGTCCCATAAATGCTTTTAAAAATCAACTTCACATACTAATAGACGACCAGGGAGAATATAAATTTGAAATACCTTTTCCAACATATCATAGGCATATTATAAAACAGCCCCATTATACGAAAAATTCTCTAATTTCAGAACTAAAGAAATATTTGAATCCAAGTGTGATTAACGTACTTTTCACAAGTGAGCCAATTATGGGACTCATACAGGAATTTTATCCCGAACACTTTAAGAACTTTAAAGTCAGATTTACCCAAAGCCAAATAAAGGATATAACAAGTGAAAGCGAACAGGAGGAAATAATAATATTCGGAACATAAAAGGGCACATAGGAATGGAAGAGAGAATAGGGAACAAATTAAACGAAAATAGCGAAAACCTGTAAAGCTTGCAAAGAAAAAAAATACGACCGTCATCCGAATAAACCTAGTTTAGGAATCACACCAATTCCACAGAACCCAGGAGAAATAATTCATGTCGACATTTACTCGACTGAGAAAAATCTGGTCCTTACGGCCATTGATAAATTTTCCAGAATTTTGAAATCTAGGGCAATAGAAGATATAAAGGAACCTCTTAAGGAATTAGTTTTAGCATTCGGTGTCCCTAATTCAATAGTGATAGATAATGAGAAATCTCTAAATTCTGCTACCATAACATTTTTGCTTAAAGATCAATTTGGAATAAATATTTATACTTTCATTCCACACTTTTAGAAATCATGAGATGTTTAAAGACGGAGAAACTTCACACCTCATTTCATGACTTACTTACAAAATCAATTTATGAATACAACTCTTCATTTCACTCTACTACTAGCAGAAAGCCAGTGGAAATATTTTTTGGTAGAAAGTACAGGGGTCCCAAAGAAATGGAAAACGAGAGAAGAGATATTAGTAATAGATTAAAAGAAAAACAGGAACAAGATTTAGAGCACCATAACAAGAATGGAGGGAAAATTAAAAACTATTCATCAGTCGAAAAGATCTATGTTAAAATAAACAAAAGATTAGGATCAAAACTGTCTCCTCGTTATAGAGAAGAGATAGTAAAGGAAAATAGAAATACTACGATTTTAACTAATTCAGGAAAGATAGTCCATAAGAGCAATATTAAAAAATAAATTATTTTACAGGATCCAGTTAATCTGTATTCGGGCAGATATCGAGATAGTTGACTATTCGTCCTCCCACATAATCACTATCGATAATGGAATAGCGAAAATACAACAGGGAACGTTCACAATAATTCACGTGATAAGGATTAAAGAGTATGAGGAATTCATAGACAGTGTGCAAACATTCATTGACCGGAACATCCCAAGATCCCACAACAAATATCCACTCCTTATCCATGAATTGACACAAACAGCTAACATCCTAGAAGACCTTACACCTACTACTAATGACCGCCACAAGCGATCCATAAATGCTATTGCCACTGTATGGAAGTACATAGCGGGAAGTCCTGATCATAACGACTTCCAAAAATTAGCTAGTAATATTGTTGACTTGAATAACAATAATAATAAGCAAGTCTTCATCAATGAAGCTTCAATAAAAGATTAAACAATTTAACTGAAATTTTTAAGACAATGGCAAATCAAATAAGAAAGGATGTTTATCTTGAAAACGAAATTGTAATTAATTTGCAAAATAGAATAAGATTAGTTAAAGAAGAATTAGTAAATATTGAACGCGCCATTTTATAGGTAAGAATACGAATGTAAACCCACTTATATTGAGTAAAAAGGAAATTAAAATTGCCATGGAAGAAAGCATTAACTTTTCAAGCCCAGAAGAGGATTAGAATTTTCAAAAATATCAATAATAAATAATAATAAAAAGGAAATATTTTGTTTAATTAAAATCCCATTAACAAAAATTTAAAATTATAAAAACATGGTTATAAGGCTAGTAAAAAGAGAACATAAAGTAATACATTTAGATTTTAAGGAACTTCTATTTAATAAAAAGGAAATGTTTGCTATAAAAGAAAAATGTAAAGATTATAATAATGTAACCATTTGTAATGAAAAAGATATAATAACCATAACAGAAAATGATTGTATTCCTAAGTTAATTAATGATTTAAATTCATCCTGTATCTTAAGCAATAGTCATCATATCCCTTTAGCCGAAGAAATAGACGCGGGAGTAATACTTTTAAATGACTATAATGGGTCAATTTTTGAAAACAAAAAAAAAACATAATATTTCGGGAATATTTTTAATTAAATTCCATAATACAACTACTAAAGTTGGAAATAGAACTTTTAGCAACTGGCAAGCTTCACTTTTGCAAACTATGCCAGCTGTGAATCAACCTACTCCCTTTTAAAAAAGTCGAATTAATCTTTTATCTCTCGAGACACTTAACGAACTCCAAATCAATAATGCGGACGTTATCACAACTGTGAAAAAACGTCTTTTAATCGGAGAATGGACAATCTCTGGACTGTTTTTGATTATTATTGCAATTATTTTTCTTAAAATCTTTACGAAAACGGTAGAGAAAATTGTAGTATGGGAACCTCAGGTACCTAAAGTGGACAAACCATTTGAGATGGATAACTTACCACAAACCACGAATATTACTTTCATCGCTCCAGAGAAACCCCCAAGGTTACATAAAATTCCACTCTTTTAAAGAAACGATTGAGGACACTCGATTTAAAGGGGGGAAGAGTTAACGACACAAAAGTTGTCAACATATTTTTTTATTAATTTGCAACGTCCGGTACGCTACCTCTGTCACAATAAATATTAAGGGTACTCATGCTAACGCTTAAAATTAACATTTATGCAATTGGGCAAATTTGCGAGACTTGATTCATGAAGCCCCTTTTTAAACTATTGTGCAATTTTTAATAGTTAATGTCAATTTGATAGAAATGTCAAAACAAAAAATAAATTAAATAAAAACAAATTAAAATTTTTATCTAACAATAAAAATGCCTAAACAAAGCGAAAAAACTAAATTGCTTAAGGTCTTTGAAGACATTGTTGTTGGTGATTTATTAACCTTAGAATTTTTTGGACCAAACGACGATTTCACTTTGTTGAAATTTTACAGATAAACAACGTAAGAAAGAATATGAAATTTTGGAAGATTTCACTTATGTTCTTGCAGCTGGAGAATACTTTCGATACGCAGTGCCATTTATACATCATTCTGTTCCAAAGTCACGTAATTTTCTTTCCGATGTTTTGCCATATTTGGATGAGAACAGATTCAAGCAAATTGTGCGGGTCAGTTGGCACAGTTTTCAAATAATTCTAAATTTAATTAAAAATTATGAAGTTTTCCATGGTCCACGTTCATGCCAACAGTTTCCTGTAGAATTACAATTAATAATTGTTTTATATCGGTTGGGTTCATATGGAGAAGGCGCAACGCTTTGCAAAATTTCTAGTTTATTCGGAATTGGTGATGGTGGAACTATTCAAGTAACAGTTAAAAAATAATGTGTTAGTTTTAATAACTAATTGGAAAATATTTAATTACAGATAATCACTGATAGAATTCTTAAGGTGATACTGAAACTAAAGAAGCAATTTCTGTACTGGCCGGACAATTTAGAGCGCATAAAAATGGTTTCAAGTACTTTTCACGAATTACCCCATTGTATTGGGTACGTAGATGGTACTGAAATAAAGCTATCAGAAAAGCCACTAGATGACCCTGAATCGTATTTTTCCAGGAAGCATATTTATTCGATAAAAGTACAAGGTATTTGCGACCATCATCTTTGTGTTCGCCATTTGGTTCTGGGATATCCAGGAAGCGTGCACGATGCAAGAATTTACAACAATTGTGACTTGTCTTTAAATACGAATAAGTTCTTAACTGGAGCACAATGGTTAGCTGGGGACAGTGCGTATAAATTAACCAGCACTGTTATAACTCCTTTCAGAACAAATTCGGCGGAAGCCAATTTAAAAGAGCGCACTAATTTCAACAAAAATTTAAGCCGTTATCGTATTAGAATTGAACATTGTTTTGGTTTATTAAAAAACGATTTAATAGCTTAAAAGAATTAAAAATTCAAATAAAAAACAAATCATCTTTAAAAAGAGCTTGCCACTGGGTTTTAGTTTGCGCCATATTACACAACATTTTATTGGATCAAAAAGAGGCAGAGAATTTTGCATTACCAAGTGAAAATGATGACTTTGAAATACCAAATGATAACGATGAACAACAAAATTGCTCCACAGTAGAAGGAGAAATAAAAAGACGAGCGCTTTTAGAATTAATTAAGGAACAAAACGCATAAAATTCATTTATTAAAAAAAAATTACATATGTATGTGTGTATTTTACTTTTAGAAATAAATTAATAGAAAAAACAAAAAAATTTTTATTCAATAGCAGATTTATATTTCATTTCTATTTCGTATTTTTTAATTCTTTCTTCACTCTCCACTTGACGTTTTCGTATTTCAAAATCCTGCTCCAATTTAACCTTCTCAAGTTCACATTTCTTTACTTCTATATCCAACTTTTTTTCTTGCAGTGAAAGAAGCAAAGAAAACGGATTTACATTTTTGGTTTTTGGAGTTGATTGTTGAAACTTTTTCATAGTTTCTTTTAAAGATGTTGCATCAAGTGAAGACTGAGAATTAGGTGACGGTTCTGGAGAACTAATTGTGTCATTTTCTGAACTATCATCTACATTGTTGAAATCTAAAAAATTTGTGTTTTCGACAACATTATCAATATTTACTGATTCAACTGAAGTTTCTAGTATAAATGTGGGATTCACACCTCGCCTTTGTCCGAATATTTGTTCTAGATGATTCCATTTTGGACAAATCTTGGCAATGTACTCCTCTACACTCGTTTCATCACCGTTGGCCAAAAGACCAGCTCCGGTTTGATTTTTCCAGTTAAGAGCAGACATGTATGATGTGTGATGATGTTACACACATCTTCATTTATCTTTATTTATTTCATTTATTCATCTTTATTTGTTTATATTTTTTTTGTTTATTTTTGTTTACTATATGCACATGCACATATTTATTTGTAATTATTTGTTTACATTTATTTATTTTTTTTTGCATATCTTTTCTTTTTATTCAACACATACCACAAAGTACACTAACCTTCGGTAAAGGGTTGAATTACAAAACAATAAATTATTGTGTAATTAAATATCACTGGAATGCAAAATGACAAATTTGTGAAAATTCAAATTGTGTCAATAACCCATGACAAATAGGAATGTCACTCAAATTTTGAGGGGAAAAATTTAAATTGATTATTGAACGTTTTCTGATTGGCTATTGAGTCCAACGTTCAAAAATCAATGAATTTGTAATATGCGAATGTAAAGAAAAGAGAAGACTATTATTTAAATTAAGTAAAAATATATTAAATTATAATGATATAAAAGACCAGCATTTTAAAATAAATAATCAATTATAATTCTGATTTGAAAGGGTTATAATTAAAACCAAACAGAGATTTTCTCTTTTTACTGGCATATTCTGCCAAAGGGTTCAAACATTGGCATAATCTGCCTACGTGCTGTATAAAAAAAGTGCATCTAGCGTGCACGCGGGAACTGCTTTGAGGAAAGCACTTGACAAAATTCCTCCTGAGATTGGTCCGGTTCTCACCCAATCTTAGTGTCCTTTTGTACACCCCTCTTACACTATATGGCGATCCTGCCAAGCTAACACTATATGGCGATCCTGCCCCCTCATACACTATATGGCGATCCTGCCCCCATACATACACTATATTAAATTTAAATGCCACTATGTACGTAGATTGCTACAAGGCATACATTATATAACGGTCCAGCGATTTTTATAATATTTGGTGATCCTAGCTGGCGTCCCACCTACACTATATGGCGATCCTGCCTTTTACACTATAGATGCTTTCAGATGACACATTTTATTTTTCATCGGTACCCATTCAATATGTTTCAATACAGCAGATTTTCCACAAATTTTTTTATAAAAAAATTGTGCGGTAGGTTTCTGCAAAAAGTTTAATTAAAATTGTTATTGTGTACATAAACAAACAACAGAAATTCTTACTTCAAAAGATTCCGGCTTATCTTTTACTTCTTCAGCTACTTCTTGTACTAAATGCAGGGTCTCTGTATCTGTTTAAGTACAATTTAATATTTTCTTTGTACTTTTCCGCCTTTGAGTCAATTAGCCATTTTTGGGTTAATTCTGGGTTAAAATCTATGAAACTCCTTTTTTTATACATCGTTGAAAGGAGTGTTTACATAGATTTTAACTAGTAAAACCGTTAACGGTACTTAGATATTGCTCGCCACCTTCTCTCTTTATTTTTTAACTTATAAAATCAATCGTTTTGGTACCTTCGTACAATTCGTACACATAAACACCATCCGCTGTGCATATTTTAAAAAAGGTAATACATTTGTATATACAAATAAAATAGAGATTTATTTTCTCTACTTATCAAACCTAAAATTAAATTGTGTTTTTATTTTTCATATATTTTTTGCTACCTACGCAAACATTTGATCCTTCGAGCCGGATCCTGAGGAAAAATTTGGAAAGTTTTTAAAAATTATTAATTTCCCACAGCCTTCATCTTGTCAACACCAGCAAGAACCTGCAAAAACAACCCTTCACTTCAACTGCAGCAGAAAACAATAAATTAAAAAGGTGCGTATAGTTCAGTTTTTTTTATGTGTGAGCTAAACAAAAACTTGAAAATTTAAAAAGTGTATAATTAAAATTAATTTAAAAAGAAAAAAAGTTTCATCGTTATTGAAATACTATTTTTTTGCATACTTTTCGTTTTACAACCCTACGCGTTACGTTACATTACGTATATATTCGTTTATATTTTAATCGAAAGAAAAAGCAAAAGCCGTCGGGATTTTTAAAAAAAGTGATTAGTGCAAGTAATAATATAAATATATATCGTGTTTGTTTTAATCGAAGGAAAGAGAAAAAGCCGTCGGGATAGTTTAAAAAAAGTGTTTAGTGCAAGTAATAATAATTTAAACAGATTTACATTTAAACAGATATACATTACAATAAAGATTATAACTAAATCGGTTTTTCTCCTTTGTGTAATACATAGATATCACTACTGGTAATAGAACAAATTGTTTATACACAGCACTGTTCAATGATTCACCGTCTGCTCTACTCTTTTACACAAAATTATTGTTTCCAAACATACACCACATTTTACATACATTGCATTTTTATTCTTATGTTTGTTTACATTTACACTGCATTTTGACCCATATAATTATTGGTATTTATTATTACGCCACATTTATTTTGTTATGTTCGGCGAGTTTACCGAACATTAAAATAATGAAACACGTCGTTCTGATTGTGTAGGTAGTTCATAACCGACTGTTTATTATAATTTTAAATCAATAATTATATTTATTCGTCACAATAATAATTCTTACAACTAAGCAAAAGAAGGGTAAGAGAAAATACCCAATTACTTTTAAATAACTATGAGTAACTTGACCAAGCGGTGTTATGAAGTAGTTGAACTTAATGTGTGCCAAATTAAGGTATGTTAATATCATCTTGCACTTCAAGTAAGTCGTTCAACTATTACTCATTCAAAAGGTATTTAAATGTGTGCCAAATTAAGGTATGTTAATATCATCTTGCACTTCAAGTAAGTCGTTCAACTATTACTCATTCATTTGGTATTTTCACTACACCTCCCATTTTAAAGGAGAATGGTCTTATAGAGATCAGTGATCAAGTGATGTCTATAAGAGCTTTCTTTTATAATTTATTGTACTTTTTATATAATTTTTTCATAATATTATACTTATTTTATATATATATACTAGCTGGACCCGGCAAACGTTGTTTTGCCCTCAATGAATTTTTTATTTTAGTTAGAATCTGTATATACATACCTAACGGGTGATTTTTTAAGAGCTTGATAACTTTTTTTAAAAAAAAAACGCATAAAATTTGCAAAATCTCATCGGTTCTTTATTTGAAACGTTAGATTGGTCCATGACATTTACTTTTTGAAGATAATTTCATTTAAATGTTGACCGCGGCTGCGTCTTAGGTGGTCCATTCGGAAAGTCCAATTTTGGGCAACTTTTTCGAGCATTTCGGCCGGAATAGCCCGAATTTCTTCGGAAATGTTGTCTTCCAAAGCTGGAATAGTTGCTGGCTTATTTCTGTAGACTTTAGACTTGACGTAGCCGCACAAAAAATAGTCTAAAGGCGTCAAATCGCATGATCTTGGTGGCCAACTTACCGGTCCATTTCTTGAGATGAATTGTTCTCCGAAGTTTTCCCTCAAAATGGCCATAGAATCGCGAGCTGTGTGGCATGTAGCGCCATCTTGTTGAAACCACATGTCAACCAAGTTCAGTTCTTCCATTTTTGGCAACAAAAAGTTTGTTAGCATCGAACGATAGCGATCGCCATTCACCGTAACGTTGCGTCCAACAGCATCTTTGAAAAAATACGGTCCAATGATTCCACCAGCGTACAAACCACACCAAACAGTGCATTTTTCGGGATGCATGGGCAGTTCTTGAACGGCTTCTGGTTGCTCTTCACTCCAAATACGGCAATTTTGCTTATTTACGAAGCCATTCAACCAGAAATGAGCCTCATCGCTGAACAAAATTTGTCGATAAAAAAGCGGATTTTCTGCCAACTTTTCTAGGGCCCATTCACTGAAAATTAGACGTTGTGGCAGATCGTTCGGCTTCAGTTCTTGCACGAGCTGTATTTTATACGGTTTTACACCAAGATCTTTGCGTAAAATCTTCCATGTGGTCGAATAACACAAACCCAATTGCTGCGAACGGCGACGAATCGACATTTCACGGTCTTCAGTAACACTCTCAGAAACAGACGCAATATTCTCTTCTGTACGCACTGTACGCATTCGTGTGGTTGGTTTAATGTCCAATAAAGTAAACTGAGTGCGAAACTTGGTCACAATCGCATTAATTGCTTGCTCACTTGGTCGATTATGTAGACCATAAATCGGACGTAAAGCGCGAAACACATTTCGAACCGAACACTGATTTTGGTAATAAAATTCAATGATTTGCAAGCGTTGCTCGTTAGTAAGTCTATTCATGATGAAATGTCAAAGCATACTGAGCATCTTTCTCTTTGACACCATGTCTGAAATCCCACGTGCTCTGTCAAATACTAATGCATGAAAATCCTAACCTCAAAAAAATCACCCGTTATATAAAAAAACGTTTTTGCATTTGTTAATATTAATTGAAAACTGTTAAAGAAAATCCATGTTTTATTTATGAAAATGAAAATAAATATTTATTGCAACATACATATAATAATGACCAATATATGTCTATTATTGTAATTCTAAAAAGAATGAACAATATTTTTAGCTTCATTATTCTGGCAGTAAATGAAAACATTTGCTGGCTTTCCGACACAGGGACATGCCACATATAGTTGCTCATGGGAAAACAACTGTTTTCGAGGTCCAAACCACATATTTGCAATGATTGTTCTTGAGATTTATTAATGGTCATGGCAAAGCCCAATCTGATCGGAAATTGTAATCATTTGAATATTATCGGTGTGTCGGTAGGAATCATAGGAATTCTTGGCAGCAAAACATGTTTTCCATAAAACTTTCCTTTGAGAATTGTGGCCTCAATAACATTGGGCATTATTCTCTCAACAATTAACTTGGTTCCATTACATATTCTCGGAGCGTTGAGGTTACGTAGCAAAATTATTGGAGAACCAACTTTTAATTTTAATAAATACTCCATAATGTCGATGATTTTCAGCAGGCATTTATTTCGTCAGCATAGGTTGATTTTGGTATGACTGGCAATGTTTGACGAAGATCTCCAGATAATAAAATAAGAGCTCCACCAAAAAGTCTTTCATTGCCTTTCAAATCTTTTAAAGTTCGATGTAATGCTTCTAAGGAATGTTTGTGAACCATGGTACATTCATCCCAAATAATAATACTGCATTTTTGCAGAACTTTTGCCATACCGGAATGTTTTTTGATATTACAGACGATGATTTGAGAGCTGAATGAGCTGTACGACCACCATGCAATAATGTTGCGGCTATTCCGGACGAAGCAATAGCCAATGCAATTTTTCCTTACATTTTGGTTAGAATGTTTATATATAAAAACTTTTGTGAATTTTGTAACTTATAAAATTTAAATAAATTTGACAACTCATTATTTTTTTAACGCCAGCGCCATCTACCGGGTCTAACAAAAAATTTTTGGCATCATCTAACATCCTGAATAATAACATTAATATTATCGACATCGAAATTTTTTGCGGTTTAAATAGTTCTTTCACTTAACCAAGTAGTTGTTTTGAAAACTGGTCAGCCATTGGATCATGGATAATAAAATGAGAGCTCCACCAAAAAGTCTTTCATTGCCTTTCAAATCTTTTAAAGTTCTATGTAGTGCTTCTAAGGAATGTTTGTAAGCCATGTTATATTCATCCCAAATAATAATATTGCATTTTTGCAGAACTTGTGCCATACCGGAATGTTTTTTTAACGGTGATTTGAGTGCTGAATGAGCTGTACGACCACCATGCAATAATGTTGCGGCTATTCCGGACAAAGCAATAGCCAATGCAATTTTTCCTTCCTTTTTAGTTAGAATATCTTATATATAAAAACATTTGTGAATTTTGGAACTTATAAAATTTAAATAAATTTGACAACTCATTATTTTTCGAGCGCCAGCGCCATCTACCGGGTCCAACAAAAAAATTTATGGCATCATCTAACATACATATATGTATATTCTTAGTTTCAGTAAAATCGCACCGTAAATAAGAATATTCGAAATGACTTTACCCCAGCGCCATCTATCGGGTTCATTTATACATACAAAAATTTCCTATGATAAAACATACATACATTCTGAATTGCAGTCAAATCGCACTAAATAAAAAAATAAAAAAAAAACAAAAAATGAGGAATTTAACTTCTTATATATAAAATTCTCGTGTCGCGGTCTCTGTAATTGAACTCCTCCGAAACGGCTTGACCAATTCACATGAAATTTTGTGTGGATATTGCGTAGGTCTCAGAAACGTACAACAGGTATTTTTTTTTTTGATATCTCAAGTGGGCGTGGCACTTATGGCTATCATAGTACTCCAGATATCTGATTTTAAAAGTTCACTTTGTATGGGGGGTACCCCTCCCAGTGGCCATATCAAAAAAAAAAAATAAACGTTGTCCGATTCTCAGACCTACCCAATACGCGCACAAAATTTCATGAGAATCGGTTTCGGCGGAATTTTACCACAAACACTGCGACAGAAGAATTTTATATATAAGATATATAACTAAGTTTAGTATTCGTTATTACTTCAAGTTTGGGTAGTTTAATTAATATTAGGTAAAATTAATTTCTTAATTCTATATTTTTATATAAAATTATCAAAATTATTTATTACGAAAAAATTTTTATATTTTGTTTATTAATTTTTTGCTTTCTTCCTTTAATTTGTACAAATACATTGTTTTTATCATCAATATCAATTACTTTAAATGGCCCTTGTACATTTGTCCTAGTTTGTGTGCTGTATGATTTCTAATGAATATTTCTTGACCTAGTGTAATGTCTGTATTGTTGATGTTTTGATCATGTGAATGTTTTTGGTTGTGTTTTGTTTCGTTGATTAAATGTTGTGCCCTATTTAATGCTAGTTGTAAACGGAATTTTACCTCTTTTGCATAATTATCAAAATTGTATATAGGATCTATTTTATCAGTTTGCATTATGATTCGGTACGTTTGGAAAAATTAATTCAAATGGGCAGTATCCATGCACTGTTGAGGGTGTTGTGTTAAAAGCATACGTAAAATATTTTAACCATTCATCCCAATCGTTTTTGGATGTATGAATGTATGAGCGTATGTACTCATTAAATGTGCGATGTGATCTTTCAACTGTTCCTACCGTTTGATGGTGGTAAGGTGCTGATGTTGCTTTATCTATTTTCAAAAGTGTAAGAAGTTCTATACTCAGTACCCATGTCACTGAGTATTTTATTCATGGGTCCATAAATTAATATGAAGTGTTCTACTAGTGCTTTAGCTATCGTTTTGGCATTTTTGTCAATTATCGGTATTGCCACTAGATATTTTGTAAGGTCGCATATAATAGTTACAATATATTGGTTTCCGTTTTCTGTTATAGGAAGGGGTCCTACCGTATCTATTATTATAGTTTGAAAGGGTTTTTGTGGTGTAGGGGTGATAATCATATTTGTTTTTATATGTTTTGTGATCTTATTGGTTTGACACTGAACACATTTCTTTACGTATTGGTTTACATCCTTAGTGATATTTTTCCAATAATAAAATTGTCTAAGCTTTCTAAGTAGTCTAGTTGTTCCAGTGTGTCCTCCAAAAAGAGGGTTATCGTGGAATTTTTGTAATAAATATTTTTGTTCATCCTTGTTAGTTATTATGCATATTTTGGGTGTGAACGCTATTTGTATTTTCTTTACATGTTGATTGGCTTTTTGTTTAAATTTTTCAATTGATACGAGGTTAAATATATTATCATTTAAATTCAATTGTATTTTATCCAGATTTCTACTTATTGCCTCTTTTTCAAGAATTGGAAAAAATTGATCCAGATCCATATTTCCATTAGCAAAAGTGTTTTGTATATTAATTTTTGGTGCTAGCACTTGTTTACCTCGTTTAAAATAGAGTGTGGGTATATTCATATCCAGAATTACCTTAAGTTTGGCCCACTTTTTTACACAATCGAAGCCAATAGTTTCGAAAACTTTAGGCTTTTCATTAATTACTTTACTATATTTCTTAATTTTTTCTTCAGGTTTGTTTCTTGTTTGTGCACCTGTAGTTACCAGGAAAGCATTGTTGATCGAAGGCAGCGATTTAATATCATTAAAGGCAATTCGAGACAGCGCGTCCGCTCCCGAATTATCTTTTCCTCTAATGTGTTCTATGACAAAATCATACTCTTCTAGTTCTAGACGAATTCTCGTTAATCCGCTGGAAGGGTTTTTTAAAGAATACAAATATGTAAGTGGTTTGTGAGCGCTACGTACTAAAAATTGTTTCCCATACACATAGGGCCTAAAATGATTGATAGCCCATTGGACTGCTATCAATTCTTGTTCTATTGGTGCTTTGTTCGATTCACCTTTTGTGAATGCACGTGACGCATATGCTATCGGAAGTTGCATACCATCTTTAGCCTGCGATAGTATTGCACCACAAGCGATTTTGCTTGCATCAGTTGTTATGCAAAAGGTTTTGTCAAAATCCGGGTATTGGAGAATTTGCGGTGACAATAGTGCTGTCTTGAGGTGCTGAAAGGCTTGTTCACAGTCAGCAGTCTATACAAAAGGTTCTTTCTTTCTGGTAAGTTTAGTTAAATGGACAGAATAGAATGCAAAATGTGGTATGAAGCGTCTGTAATAATTACAGAAGGCTACAAATCTACGAACTTCATCGCCATTTGTAGGTTTTGGGTAGTTTCTAATGGATTCGTATTTGCTATTGTCTGGTAAAATACCCTTATCAGTACATTTATGACCCAAATAAGTAACTTCGGATCTGAAAAAACTACATTTGTCTGGATGTAATTTTAAATTACAATCCCTGCATCTTTGGAAAACACTTTCTAAATTTTTAAGCATGTGCTTTATTGAACAACCTGTGACAATAACATCATCCATATATATAAAAGTTTTTGAAGGTGCTAAACCTGAAAAAGCTAGGTTCATCATTCTTTGAAATGAATTCGGAGCTACTTTCAAACCATATGGTAGACGGGTGAAACGAAACGAACCATTTTCTGTTGAGAAGGAAGTAATGTCTCTTGATTTTTCATCCAATCCGATTTGATGAAATCCAGATGTTAAATCTAAACAGCAGAAAAATTTTGCTCTTCCCAATTGGTCCAAAATGTCCTCAATTCTGGGTAACGGAAATTTGTCCGTTATTAACTTTTTATTTATTTGTCGATAATCAACTACTAGACGCCAACGTTTGTCGGGGTTATTTGGCAAATATTTCTTTGGTACAAACATAATGGGACTATTATAATTAGATGCCGATGGTTCCACTATTTCATCTTGCTGTAGTTTTTCAACTTGCCTTGTTATTTCATGCTTTTGTGAGTGTGGCGTACGATAATTTTTAATGTATACCGGATTATGATCAGAGACTCGCAATTTTTGAGTATAAAAATTGTTAGTACTTATTTTATCACTCTCTATGGCAAAAATATCTATATATTTTGTACATAATTCTATCAATTCAGATTTTACAATCTCAGGAAAATTTTTGTTAATTTTTCCAAAATTTTGCGGTTTCTTTCACCATCAACATTGGGGTTATTATTAAGGATTTCATATTCAGACAGTTTTTCATATTTTACTGGTATTCTGTTTAAAAATTTGTTTTCAGAATTTGTGTTTACAATCCTCACATATGGAAATTCCCTTGATACTATGCAACCAGCATATATTCCGTCTCCTATTGTCTGACTTGGAACTACAAAATCAGAGACTTCGTTCCCAATTGTAATAGCTCTAAAAACTTCAGACCGAGCTGGAAGTGTTATTGTACCTTCACCCAGACTTTCTAGTATTGGAATATTTATGGATAATTCAAATTGAATGGTCTTAACGCTAGTAAATTTGAGTTTGCATCTTGTCCATATTGAATAGAAGCATTATATGTTTTGAAAAAATCTAAGCCCAATATACCTTGAAATGGTATTGGGAACGTATCTGAAATTACATGGAATCTATGAGGAATCTAGAAGTTTTCCACTTTTAAATCGATTTCGATCGTACCTAAGGATTTAATAATTCCTTTTCCGATTCCAGTTATTTTGATAATATTTTGCGTGTTGAATTTCAATGAGTTCAGGGTACTAATTTTAATTAGTGAGACGTCTGCTCCTGTATCTACCAGGAACGTACTTAAGTTATTGCTAGTTGATATTCGAATTTCAATAAAGCTACTTAAACTGAGATTTAAGTGGAATATTTTATGCTCATTTAGTTTTGATGATAACCCCCCGTATTTTGGGGGGGAAGTATCGTTTTCCGAGACCTCCTGTGTTATTCTCACTCTGGATCTGCTTTGTTGACGATTGTATTCACTCCTGTGGTTGTTGCTTTGGGTTCCGCGTTGACCGTTGTAAAGGTTATTAGCATTATAATTTCTGGAATTATAATTTCTAGAATTATTATTATTCCGACGCCAGTCTTGGCCGCGTCCACGGTTATTGAATCCGTTATTCCTGTAGTTAGGATAAGTAGAGCCATGGTGCTTAAAATAGAACACCGAAGAATTTGGAATGGAAACCTCAGTGCTGGCTTCTATGAATTTGGATACAACTTCATTGAGGGACGTGAAATTTCCTGTTTTAATGATAAGTTTTACCTCATCACTTGCTGCATTTCGAGAGATTGCTTTTGCTGCATTTTGTCTTATTAAGTTGTCAGCAATATCGTGCGGGTAACCTTCCCGTAAATAGGCACCCCCTAGTTTTTTTGAATTTTCCTGAATCTCTTCTGCATATGCAGTGGCCGATTTCGTTTGCTGTTTTATATTCATGAGCTTGGAACACAGCAATTCCGATGATTCTCCCTGGGACTTTAATATTAATATTGTGTTTATGGAATGTCTTTATTATCTGATCCCTAAACGTGTGAAAGATTTCATGGGCCTCTTCTTTGTGTGGTTTACTGTACCTATCATATTGTCTATGCAACGTAGCCCTAATAGCATTAAAGGTTTCAATTAAAATTTGGATGTGTTTTTCAAGTGTTTCAGTTTTTATTGGTCTGTTCTGATTAATACATTTATAGGATTGCTTAAATCTAGTTTTTAAATGTTCCAAATTATTTAGTATATCTTCCCATTGCATATTAAAAAAAATAATAATATAATAACATATTTTTAAAGTTAAATATATAAAACTAGGCTTACATTTTCTTTCTAGGTTTGCATCCTCGGTTGTTGATTTTGCTGATTGAATTGATGTCGCTGATTAAGATGATGTTTGTCGCTGATTAAGATGATGTTTGTTGATTTTGCTGATTAAATTGATGTCGCTGATTAAGATGATGTTTGTTGATGTTGTTTATATTTGTTGCGGACGTACGTTGTTGTTATTTCTGCTTTCCAATGCTTTGCAGATAATTTTTGTTATGTAGATAACAGCTATTATGACTAGTGTTATTACTAATAAAATTTCAACATAGTTCATATCGTTTTTTGTTTTATTAGGAATTGGTTCATTATTTTGCACGTTTTTGCTTAAGGTTTCTATTAGTTCTTTGTGTTCATTTTCTTCACTTGATTTTCCTACCTCATATCCAGTGATAAGAAGTGGAATGGTGGCCAACACTTTTTCCACCAAGTCATTTTTTTTTTAACTCTTTTATTGTTTGTTTTAATTTTGGTTTATATTGTATATATATTGCTGTTTTTGTCAGTTGTTCTTGTCTTTCACCACAATTTTTTTTAATTCACTAAATCCAAGCAGCACATTTATCTTCACAGTTTTGATTAACCTATCACCCGATTTCGGAGCCTTTGTAGTATAGATTTTATTGTTTAAATTTTAGTATTTCTTTTTTTTTTTTTTTTTTTTTTTGTTTTAACATTTTAACAAGCGGTGTTATGAAGTAGTTGAACTTAATGTGTGCCAAATTAAGGTATGTTAATATCATCTTGCACTTCAAGTAAGTCGTTCAACTATTACTCATTCAATAGGTATTTTAATGTGTACCAAATTAAGGTATGTTAATATCATCTTGCACTTCAAGTAAGTCGTTCAACTATTACTCATTCATTTGGTATTTTCACTACAATTTTACTCCACATTTACTTCCGTATATTTTATTGTAACCAAACATAATAATGCTTTATCAGAATAAACAATATAGGTCGGTCAGTGAACTTAGTAAAATTACTTAACGATTTATGACCAATAACACTATTAAGCATTATTATGATTGGAAACCAAACCACAACAACAAAATACACTGTATAATTTATAG
This sequence comes from Cordilura impudica, assembly GCA_963682025.1. Taxonomy (NCBI): domain Eukaryota; kingdom Metazoa; phylum Arthropoda; class Insecta; order Diptera; family Scathophagidae; genus Cordilura; species Cordilura impudica. Next base: position 7,055,663 of record OY821522.1, read on the forward strand.
GAGACCCTAAATTTACAAAGGGGTATACATATACATAAGCCGAATGGGATTATCAGCTTGACCAAGGGAGGTAAACGGGAATGTGTGGGAGTCTTAATTTAATAAAAAAAGTTACATGATTTCCGAATATAATGAATGTTGAAACGTGCAGATGGGGTTATAATTCAGGTAAACTTTATTTTTCTTTTCACCACTTAAATTATTAATAATCTGGTTACACTTTTATAGTGCAATGTTGATGGATGTTGTATAATTAGATGATCTGGATGAATGCTGCTAATTCGATGAATAGTATAAATGTTGAAATTCGATGATTTTATAAATGTTGTATGAATGTTGAAATTCGATGATTTTATAAATGTTGCATGAATGTTGATATTCACTAAAATGTATGAATGTTGAAATTCGATGATTTTATAAATGTTGTATGAATGTTGAAATTCGATGATTTTATAAATGTTGTATGAATGTTGATATTCACTAAAATGTATGAATGTTGAAATTCGATGAAAGCGGATGGGTGCTTCACGTGCTGAAGATGAAAGTCAGAGAGAATTATCCCGCATCACCGGAAGCTTCGTTAAAAGGAAAATTAAGCTAGAAAAAGAACCAAGAAAAAACAGCTGTTAGGCAAGGTTGTATGCAATTGTATTGTTTGTGACAACTATGCACTGTGACAAACCAGGGCGGAATGGTTATATGCTAAACATCCTGGGCCCCTTGGTCTGTAAGACCAATATTTACGCTTTAAAGGCTTTTGGCTAGCTGCGTTAAAGCCCGTAGAGCTCCTCGCAGAATACGACGAGGACTAGAGGGTGCGTTGGGGTTCGCCCTAGGGGTGGCTGGTGATTGGCTGTGGTTTGGTCGAGAGGACCTTTGTCGCCGAGAAGATCTTCGTTGGCGAGAGGGCCCCGGTTGTTGAGGTCGTCCACGTCGTGAATGTGATTGCTGTTGAGAGGGCGTGCGTCGGAGGTGAGTCGAAATTCGTCTATGTTGATGTTGTTGGTCGGACGATTGGGACACATTTTGGCGGTGACCTGAATGGAGCAGCGTATGGTGCGCCCACCCACATCGTTGGCAAACGTCAGCCGACGAGCAGTCTGCGCTTCGATGCGACCGAGCCAGACAGTTATCGCAGTACCCGTTCTGGCGTACAACTCGCCTACGCCCTTCGACGCTCATGGCTAAAAATCTCTTACAAAAGCGTAGGGGGTGAAAGCGTCTACAAACCAAACACTGGTGGATACTTGGGTTCCTTGGTGCCCTGCGGAGTAAAATAGATATTAGTACGAGTAGTAAATAGCATATAAGAGAGTGCATATGGTAAGGGTAGGTGATCAATGGTATTGAGGAAGTGGCCGAAAGAGTTATGGAGGTGAGTGTTAAGTGCATGACTATGGAACATTTGTTTCAATGGGGAGAATACAAAGTGTGACAATGGCTCGAGTGATAGTACCCGAGTGGGTTTTAATATCAGCTACGCGGACGAGTCCGTCGTGACCGTCATAAATTTTAATAATACGACCTAATCTCCATTCATGGGGAGGGAGAAGATCGTCTTTCACAACAACGAGCTGGCCGACTTTCACATTTTCCTCCTGATGTTGCCATTTGTATCTGCGTTGAAGTTCCTTCAGATATTCATCTTTCCACCGCTGTGAAAATTGGTGATGAAGGGATTTTAATCTTTCCCAACGGTCTCGTAGAGATTTAGAGTCACTGGGCACTTCGGGAGGTGCTAACAAGGGAGCCCCAATTAGGAAATGTCCGGGAGTGAGAGCTAACAGTTCAGTAGGGTCATCTGTCATTGGCGAAAGGGGTCGAGAGTTTAATACAGACTCGATTCGGCTCAAAAGGGTTGTGAACTCTTCAAAAGTGAACTTCTGATTTTGAGCCACTTTCCTAAAATGTGTTTTAAAGGATTTCACTCCGGCCTCCCATAATCCGCCCATATGAGGGGCATTGGGGGGTATAAAGGACCACTGAAAACCGTGAGATAAGTATTTTGCGGCTATATCCTCTGAGGCCGTTTTGAGAAATTCTTCGAACTCGTGGGAAAGAGCCTTATCCGCACCGACGAAATTTGTTCCATTATCGGACATTAATTTCCGAGGTAGGCCACGGCGGGCCACAAATCTGGTGAAAGCGGCCTGGAAAGAACCAGAGGTTAGGTCAGAGCACAGCTCGAGATGTAGAGCTTTAGTGCTAAAACAAACGAATAAACATACGTAACTTTTGTGATATGGGGCATTTCGGACAATGGACGTTTTCGTAGCGAACGGACCGGCAAAGTCTACTCCGGAGAAGGAGAAAGGGAGAGAATAAGTGCTCCTGTCTAGGGGAAGGGCAGCCATCATTTGAGATTGCAACTTTTGTTTATAAATAACACACACTTTGCAGCCTTTGATGCATTTTTTGATGGCAGATTTCAACCTTGATATATAATATTCATTCCGGATAGCCCTTAGCATGAGATTATGCTCGGCGTGCATAAGGAGATTATGCGTAAATGAAACCAAAAGTTCACAATATTTTGATTTCACCGGAATTATAACGGGGTGTCGTTCATTATAAGAAATAGCAGAGTTAGAGCCATTGGCTCTGATAATGCCATGATTATCTAAGAAGGGATTTAAGGGGAACAGGTGACTCGTCTTAACTACGATCCTCGAATTTTTAAGAGATTCATATTCCTTGAAAAAATGTGCCTTTTGTGTGAGAGAAATTAAACGATTTTTCACATTGAGAAATTCATGGTGCCCGATTAAAGGTGATTCAAACGTGATTTTGGAGTTTAATGTTTTCGAGGTTTTAGAGAAAAATCTGAACACATACGCGATGACTCTAATGGCCCTGTCCCACTTTGAGAATCGATCTAAAATATCATCTTCTTCTACTAATGTGTGAAAAACTTCAATTTTTCTTGCTTCGGGGCAATTTTCGTAACTAACTATGGACTTTGGCCATTCTTCGGGATCTTTTTGAAGCCAGGTCGGCCCATGCCACCAGAGGGAGTTGTTAAGAAGATCTTGAGGGCTGCAACCGCGTGAACCTATATCCGCAGGGTTGTCAGCTGACCTTACGTGACGCCAGAAAATGTTGCCTACGTTTCTAATTATCTCGGCCGTTCGATTGGCCACATATGTTTTCCACATACATGGAGGCTTTTCTAACCAGCCCAACACGATCGAAGAGTCGCACCAGAGATAAATATCGTAGTTATGAATCGGTAACGATGAGATAATCTTCTTGACCAATTTGGAAAGCAGAACTGCACCGCAGAGTTCTAGTCGGGGAAGACTGACCGGGTCGATTGGAGCCACTTTACCTTTAATGGCTAACAGATGGGAGGAAACTTAATCTTCGTTCATTATGCGGAGGTACACCGCGGCACAGTAAGCCTTTTCTGAGGCGTCACAAAAACCATGCAGTTGGGTTAATCTTCTGGGGGCGAAATTAACCCAGCGGCATATTTTCAGTTGGGATATAGAGCTTAAATTTTCGACAAATTGGTTCCATTTTGCTAAAGTGTGGGGTTTTACACATTCATCCCATTCATTTCCTTCGAGCCACAGCTGCTGCAACAAGATTTTTGCTGTCATTAGGACTGGAGAGATCCAGCCAGCTGGGTCAAAAAGTTTGGAAACTGTGGATAAAATTTTTCTCTTGGTAATGGAATCAGCAGGATCTGGAGCTTCAACTGTATATGAGAAACAGTCGGACAGAGCATTCCATTGAATACCAAGAGTTTTGATGGAGCTTGTGTCCTGGAATTTAAGGAAATCAGTATCAAGAATATCGTTTTGGGGAACAGAGGCTAAAATTTCGGAACAATTTGATGTAATTTTCTTAAGGGGAAATCCTGCTGATTTAAGGACATCAATTACCTGGGATAAAGAGTCGAGAGAGGATGGAATGTCGTGAGATCCCGAGATTATGTCATCTACATAAGTTTCATTTTTCAAGATGTGAGAAGCTTGAGGGTAAGTACTTTCAGAGTCATTGGCCAATTGAATGAGGGTTCGAATTGCCAAATATGGAGCACAGTTTACTCCGAAAGTAACCGTGTTCAGGGAGAAATCTTGTATGGGACCATTCGAATGTTGGCGAAACACAATTCGTTGGAATTGGGAGTCCTCGTCGTGAACGAGAATTTGGCGATACATCTTCTCTATATCACCATTAAAAACATATTTATATAGCCGCCAATTTAGAATTAAGGTCATTAAATCAGATTGCATTGTGGGGCCGATATGGAGAATGTCGTTAAGTGAATTGCCTGTGCTTGTTCGTTTTGAGGCATTAAAAACTACCCTCACTTTCGTGCTTTGACTCTGGGGTTTTATTACCGCATGGTGGGGTAAATAAAATGAACGATAGGAATCAGGATAATATATTTCTTTACTTGTGGTGGGTTTCATATGGTTGAGTGTGAGATACTCATTTAAAACTTTGTTGTAGGTTTCTGACAATTCCGGTTTAGCTCTCAAAGTTTTTTCGGATGAAATGTATTGTGAGATTGCCTTAGATCGAGATGATCCGAGAGGCAAATTATGTGGAAAGGAGGCCTTGAAGGGAAGTTTTACAATGTACCGCCCGTCAGAGTTACGGGTGGTCGTTTTCGAATACAGTGATTCGCAGAATTCATCTTCTTTTGACAGTGACCGTGCAAGAAATATTTCTTCTTGCTCCCAAAACATCCGTAACTGTGCTCCGATTGGATCTTCTGAGATTTCAGTAGCTTGAATCGAAAATGAAAACACTGATTCTGTTGAGACAGGCCCGCTTATAATCCAACCAAATATGGTGGATTGTGCCAGAAGGGAATTACAGACATTTTTAACACCATTCAGAAGGATATCTGGTAAAATGTTACTGCCGAGCAGCAAGTCCACGTGGGCAGGGGCATGAAAGTCCGGGTCAGCTAAATCAAGTTCACGAATTTGATCAATCGGGAGAGCTGTGTGTGAAATGGAGAAACTGGGTAACAATCGGGTTATCTTCGGGACTACTATAGCCTTAACGTATACCCGACGACTATGCTTTGGAGAACACAAAGTTAATTTGCACACTGAGTTAGAATTTCCCACTATATTACCTCTGTGGAGTTTGTGTTGGCACTCGAAGCGAAATGGGTTGAAGCTTGGGTAAAAGATCTCGTGGGGGCCTGCTTTGACATACTTGGTCCATCATTATAAGTGTGAGATGGTGTTGTTTCCCCTGCGGGAGAAGGGTTGGGTTTAAAAAAATGTAGAAGTGAATGATGGTTCTTTTTGCAATGTGAGCAAGTGAATTTACTAGTACAGCTTTTCCGCAGATGAGTATAAGAAAGACAGTTCAGGCAAATTCTGTTGTTTAAAACGAAGTCATATCTGGCTTGGGGATTCAAGTCATTGAATTTGGGACAAATTTTTAGCGAATGATTAGCATTGCAGACTTTGCAGGGAAATTGGGTATTGCTTTCGGTATTAAATGTGTTAATTTCAACTTCTGGTTTTTTCCGAGAAGAAGATTTAACCCCTTGAATGCTATTTAACCGCTCGACCACTTCATAGCGGTTTGATAGGAATGAGTCCATTTCTTCCCACTTTGGAAGATCTTTATGGGACTTGAGAGATTGTTCCCATAGTGATAACGTTTCATGTGGAAGCTTTGTGGAGCACAAATATATAATAATGGGATCCCAGTCTACTGTCGAAATATTCTGGGCTTTTAGAGCTGATAAACAGTCATTTATTGTGGTCTGAATTCCTTGTAGGGATTCGCTACTTTCTGAGCTAATTTGACGAAGGTTGAGGAGAATTTTCAGTTGATTATCAACTAGAATGCGTTTATTTTCATAACGGCATCTTAAAGCTTCCCATGCTAAAGCAAAGTTTTCGCCACATAGCTTATATTTTTTAATAATTCCTCCCGCTTGACCGCGCACCTTAAGTCTAAGGTGATATAACTTTTGTACAGAGGACAGCTTCGGGTGGTCTATGTACACCGCGGTAAACATATCGCGGAAGGAGGGCCATTCTTCGTAACCGCCGTAGAAGATTTCTGTATCACACGGAGGGACCTTGATGGAACAAAAATCATTGTTAGAGGGATTAACTGACGGATCGGATTCATTGGGAGCTATGGGAATTAAAAGGGATTTTTGCAAGTCTAGAATTGTTGCCTTGCATTTGTGAAATGACCTAGTGCAAACACTGTATTTACCTCTCGCTGCCTGTAAAAATCCTTTTTCACACATATCCTCTGAAAGCACGCCAAGAGATCTATAACTTTGTTGAAGATTTGCCCACCGATCGTTAAGATCCTGAAGGTTAACTTCGAGCATGGTATCTGTGAGTTCTTCAACAGGGGTGTTGTCGAACTCTGAGCAAAACGTGACCAAGTCATCTGAATCGAAAATAAATTGATCAGCCATATTGGGAAAAATTTAAATGAACGATTTGGGAATTCAAATATCAAGAATACTTAAATTGACCGAAATGGGAATTCAATTGCCGAGAATAATTGAAATGAGCGGTAGGGGACTTCAATTATCGAGTGATTTATCACGGGATATATGATTTTTGGATTGTGGGAGGGGATTTTTTTTTTCTTTACAAATGATAAATAAATGTAGAACCCAATTTGTGTAAATATGAGTTGTGTTTCGTGTATCGTGATTTATTTATGAATTATAAACACTTACAGAAAAAATTTCGTACAATTATCTTGTGGGCTGATACTATATTCAGGTTTAGTGGGTATTTCAAATTTTGTGTTTGTCCAGCACCAGGATTGCGAACTTGTTCCACTTGACCAGTTGGCTGCTGTTATTGCTGGTGCTTAGTGTTTTGAAGTTGTTGTTATGTTGTAATTTGTTGGTTTTTCTTCCGATTGAAATCGTTTCAAAATTTGGCTTCGCTTTTACCAATTTTTTTTTTTTTGCTACGTTTTTTCTCTTAATATTCTGTCGATTTTATTTTAAAAAAAGAAAGGGGACTACATTAGATTTTGATTAAAACCTTACACATTCCGAAAATTTCATTCTGTTGTTAATTTTAATTTATTTTCTAACATATGGTATTATGTCATACCCAATCTACAATATATTAGGTTAGGAACCTTTGAATATGTTGTGAGTGTTAACAGTTAGTGATATCGTAAAATTCTTTTTGTTGTTTAATTTAATTTATTTTCTCACATATGTTCCGTTCAAAACTAATATAACTTTATCTTATAATTTTATCAGGTTGGGAACCCCCGTGTGGTTCTGGTCATAAAACTGAAGATGTTGGAAGAAAAAGACGACGAACACAACGTCTGAAAATTCTAAAAAAAAACCACGAGAGTGTACTATAATTTTTCTGGGTGGGGATGAATAAATATCAGAATAAATATCAGAATTTTACGCCGTAGTTTAATTATTTTATATTTATAGAAAAGAAATATTTGGAGTAACACTTTCTCATTTAATTATTAAGCGTTAAAAAATTTCACTTTGCCTAAGTTTGAAAATTATAAAATAGATATTGAAACGATGATAAATAGTATAGACAAGCCGAGAGTGCACAATAATTTTTCTAGGTTGGGAACCTCTGTTTATTGCTGATAAAAAAAACGGTTAAATTATATACATATAACCTCGAGCTTGCCCCCACAAGCAAATGCGGCCAATAAGAGGGAAGATTTATACAATTTAAGTATTATTCAACACCTTAATTAAACTTTCGAAAAAAAAAATCATTTATCTTTGTCTTATATTTATAATTATTCCACGTTTGTTCCTTTATTGTTAGTAAAGTGCATTTAAAGTTGCTAAAAATGAGTTTGTTTTATTTATTCACAACACAATAATGTGTTATCTTGCACCTTTAGGGCTTTTATTATGTATCTTCTGTGTGTTAACAATTATCTTATATATATATAAAATTGAATGTGTGTTTGTTTTTTTGTTTGTTTGTTTGTTTGTGTGTACCTTATAGGAGACCAAACCTCTGGACCGATCTTCCTGAAATTTTCACAGCATTTAACTGGGACTCTGGCATGATTAATAGGGTACTTTTTTTTGACCACGCCCACTTTTACGTCCACTTTTTTAAAATTATGTAATTGCTCCCATATAGTTTTTAACAGATTTACTTCAAATTGTATACACATTATACTCCAGGCGAGGTAGAAATAAACATTTCTTAGGCCACGCCCCCTTTCACGCCCCTTTTCACGCCAAATTTTGTTTGAAAGTTTTAAACTTTTTTTTCTCTGTACAAATTTGTTCCTTCCAACGGATTTTTTTATTTGGTAGTATATTGCTCTTAATACTGTTAACGTCGCCATATAACTATGAACCACGCCCATTTCACCGCCCCCTTTTTTTTTACTTATACCACTAACAATGTTTGCTATACAAAATAATTTTTTTGTAATATGTATTTATCTAAAGTTTTATACACTTTTTATCTACAGGTAAGGTAGCCATACATTTTTTTATTACCAAGTCCCCCTTTTTCGCCCCATTTTATCTTAAATCATAATTAATCTGCTTTCAATCTATCTATATATATAAAAATGAATGTGTGTTTGTTTGTGCTTTATAGGAGGCCAAACCAAAGAACCGATCTTCCTGAAATTTTCAGAGCGTGTTACTGTGACTCTGGAAGGAATAATATGCTATATAAATTTTTGATTGGACAAAGGGGTGGTGCCACGCCCATATAACCAAAAATTTGAAAAAGTCATATCACGGGAATTTTTTTACCTACAGCAGTCATATTTGGTACATATGGTATTAGCATGAATAGAAATACATACAAGAAGAAAAGTGGGCGGGACCACGCCCCTTTTTAGAAAAATAAAAAATCGTAATATCTTCTAAACTACTGGAAGGATCGTCATGAAATTTTCACAAAAGGATATTTTTGCGAAATAATAAGACCTTAGCTATATAAAGTTGTTAGTGGGCAAAGGGGCGTGGCGTATATATAAAAACGTTGATGCATTCGATTGTAACGAATGATCTCCGGAACCATAAGAGCTGTCGAGGTAGGATTTCCAGCATAGGTTCGGTTCGAGCTCTTCTGTGTTTTTTTTTTTAGTTTTAACCCTCTAGCTGGCGTTGGGGTCAAGTTAAAAACAAAAATTTTTACTTTCAGCGCGATTTGACTGCAATTCAGAATGAACGTATGTTTCGTCATAAGAAATTTTTGTATGTATAAATGGACCCGATAGGTGGCGCTGGGTAAAGTTATTTCGAATATTCTTATTTATGGTGTGATTTTAATGAAACTAAGAATGTACATATATGTATGTTAGAAACATTTTTTTATTGGACCCGGTAGATGGCGCTGTCGTTCGAAAAATAATGAGTTGTCAAATTTATATAAATTTTAATAAATAAACTCACAAACGTTTTTATATATAAATATTCTAACGAAAAAGAAGGAAAAAGCCGCTACATTATTGCATGGTGGCCGCACAGCTCATTCAGCACTCAAATCACCGTTAAACGTACAAAAAAATGAGAATGCCGTCTGTAATATCAAAAAACATTCCGGATGGCAAAAGTTCTGCAAAAATGCAGTATTTTTATTTGGGATGAATGTACCATGGCTCACAAACATTGTGATTTGATTTGATAAAAGATTTGAAAGGCAATGAAAGATTTTTTGGTGAAGCTCTCATTTTATTATCTGGAGATCTTCGTCACACATTTTATATAGGTATATACAGATTCTAACTAAAATAAAAATTCATTGAGGGCAAAACAACGTTTGCCGGGTCCAGCTAGTTTATAATAAAATTTAATAAATTTATAAAAAAAAATTTTTTTTTTTTTAATGTACATGCATGTGAGGTTGTTAAATTATTTGTAAGTGTAATTCTGGTTTATTTAAAATATAATTTTATCACTTACGATCTCGTTGAGCACATATAAGATGATTCTGTTGTTTACGTCATGCAGCCGTCGCTTGTCGCTTGTAGCTGCTGTTGTGGCTCCTTTTCTTCGTACGCAATTTATTGAGGCACTTTTCCTTATTTGCTGACAATTAAATACCTGTTGTGTTATTGAAATTGGAGACGGTGCGGTGGTGGTGATGTTGACATGTGGTTTTGTTATTATTGCTTTTGTTTGCATGCCCTTTGCTCCCGATATGATTTAAAGCGAAGTATCTTTATTGTTTTATGGGCTTTTAAAAGACTGACTGTTGTATGCAATTGATAGTGTTTGATAGAATCAACAATGAGTAGAATAACGAACAGTGACAGAGTTCTAATTTTGTTAAATTTAAATAAATGTGTGAGCGACAAATATTCTTGGGACCTACAATTTTTGGGCAAAAATTCTGTAAACTTTAGAAAATTCTTTTGTTTTGGCGATATCTTTATTTCTTTCTTATTTGGAATTTCTGTATTTTGTTTAATAATCATTCAGACATAGTAATCATTGAAATCGACCGTCATTTTTAGATTTGCTTTTAAATATTCTACGAATATTATCAAAAAAAAAAACAACTGCAATATTCAGTTAAAGTCTCAAAAATTGACGATTATGCCATAAAGTTTTTATTTGTTACGTTGTGAGGGAAAAAACACTTTATGCCGCTTCCCAAATAATACACATTCACGTTTTATTTAACTTCTTAATAATTTTACTATTTTTTTTTTTTTTATTTAAGAGAAAAATACACGAATAGATAACACTACTTCTTTTTACAATTTCTTTTCGTTTTGTTAATTCGGGTATTTGATGTTGGATTGCTTCTTATCGATATGATTGTATTGCTGCATTTACAATAAATTCTTTCATACGCGTCTTCGTTTTTCTAAAAGTTAAAATGCTGATCAACAGCTTCGTGTCTTTTATGTTATGTTTTGTGTTTCAACGTTGTCACCCCTGTTCACATTTATATTCAGCGATTTAACAGAGTTGTTGTTTGCAATGAATTGTGGTGAATAGTATTATAGAGGTAGATGTATAAATTGGGAATTTATTTTGGGAAAGGGGAAGTAATTTATAATTTATTAAATTTGGTTATTTGCAATTAAAAAATTATGTTAAAATTTTCCATTTTCTGGTTCAAAAATTTTCGAAGGACCATGTATAATTTATAGGAGACCCTAAATTTACAAAGGGGTATACATATACATAAGCCGAATGGGATTATCACCACTTAAATTATTAATAATCTGGTTACACTTTTATAGTGCAATGTTGATGGATATTGTATAATTAGATGATCTGGATGAATGCTGCTAATTCGATGAATAGTATAAATGTTGTATGAATGTTGAAATTCGATGATTTTATAAATGTTGTATGAATGTTGAAATTCGATGATTTTATAAATGTTGTATGAATGTTGATATTCACTAAAATGTATGAATGTTGAAATTCGATGATTTTATAAATGTTGTATGAATGTTGAAATTCGATGATTTTATAAATGTTGTATGAATGTTGATATTCACTAAAATGTATGAATGTTGAAATTCGATGAAAGCGGATGGGTGCTTCACGTGCTGAAGATGAAAGTCAGAGAGAATTATCCCGCATCACCGGAAGCTTCGTTAAAAGGAAAATTAAGCTAGAAAAAGAACCAAGAAAAAACAGCTGTTAGGCAAGGTTGTATGCAATTGTATTGTTTGTGACAACTATACACTGTGACAAACCAGCGGGGAATGGTTATATGCTAAACATACACTTTTAACTTATAATTATTTTTCAGCATTTTTCAGTTGGAAACAACAACACATGCACTATTTAAGTTATTTTAGTATTGAGCATTTGATCATTGTTGGGTATAAAAACCCCAGCAAAATAAAGAATAAAACTAGTAATAGAGCATAACTTGGTGTTTTTTACTATCATCATCTTTCAAGTTCAAGTGCTTGAAGGGATCAAAATAACAAAGATTAATGTCAGTACGGATTCATGTGTTCGGGCTGATCAACATAAACTTAATTTCTTCATCAACACAAACATATAAGTTAATAATTAATTAATTTATATTAACAAAAGTTCAATCTCCCCTGTCGCAATCCAATTGCTGACACAACTTCTCATATTTATTTTAAAATTCAATTCCCTCTGTCGCAATCCAATTGCTAACACATTTCCGTTGTTCCAAATTTAATTATTTACCTTTCTTAAAATATTTGCTAAAAGTGCTGATGACATGTCTGCATTGAATGCACCTAAAATAGCTCACGTTGCATTCAATGTGATGGTTGATACTCGACAGGTATAATATTAAGTAGATAATAAGTACAAAAATGTTAAGTTGTAAAAATAGAGTCCGAACAAGAAGACATAGTTTTCCGGCAGTAATTTAAACTAAATAATAAAAAGACATAATTGACATAGTCAGTCTTCTCTTTTAAAATAAATATATTTTATTTTTTATATAATAAAAGTTAATCAAATAAAGTTAAAGAAGACGTAGTCTTCTCTTTAAAACAAAATTAACAAGTGTTATATTAATTGGCGTCCGAGCAGCCTGGTATAAAAAAGAATACCACGGAACCTGAGCCTGTACGTGTCCGTCCGCAGGCACCCGTTCGTTTATAGAATTGCATCGAATCCTTAGTAACGAAAAGTAAAACGGAGAAAATTCGTACAATCGGAACGGTTCTAGTTAAGTGACTTAATTAAATGAATGCAATTAGTAATAAGTGTTACTAAACAAATAAATAGGAACTACCACAGTGAAAAACAAAAAAAAAAAAAAATTTTTTTTAATTAAAAACTTGAAATTGATAAAAGCTTATAATAAATAACTAAACAATTGAAAAACTTTACAAACAATTTAAACTACAACAAAGCAGCATAAAAACCAACAACAGAGAAATCAACATAAAAATCAACACAAAACTCAACACAGAAGTCCGACATCCATTAGAAGATTAATCAGCTCTAACCCGTTCAAAGCCATCCTTACTTAAAAATAAAATCAACAACAGCACCAACATTAATAATTTCATCAGTAAAGCAACAGCTAAAACATGAAGGCAATGTTAATCATATTGTAAGTTAAAATAATATTATGTTAATTTATATTTGAATTTTAAGAAATATCCTAAGCAAAAATATTTAGTTGTTAAAAAGAACGTAAAAAGAAGAATAATAAAAAATTAAACAAGTAAAATCTATATTTTCTATCAAAACCAATTTTAAATAATATTATGGCTAATCCCAGTAATCTAATACGACCACCTGTCCTTAACAATCCAATCCCGAACCCACCAGTAGGGCCACAAAATTTTCAAATAAATGCCGAATTAGAAAATAGGATAGCTTCCATTTGTGCACAACAATGTAGGAATATTGTGCAGTCTATGATAAACCCCAACGCAGACATAAATTACGGAAATGACCAAACCATAGAGGAAAGATACAGGGAAAATTTAAACGACTTGGACAAAATACCTGACATAGTAAGAAGTTTGAGGGAGTTTTCTGGCAACCCTTCCGAATTCAACTCCCCTCAATGAGGGGAACTCCAAAATATTATGGAATCCTAAGTGTAATTAGGAATAAGATAATAGGGAATGCAGACATTGCATTAGAATCGTACAATACACCATTGGACTGGAATAGTATAGTAAGATGTCTGACCCTACATTACGCTGATAAACGTGACTTAGGCACCCTGGAATATCAAATGACCTCACTTATTCAGGGAAGAAACACTATCCAGATTTTTTATCAACAAGTCTATTCGCACCTATCCTTGATTTTGAATAAAATTGGCTGTATGGAAATGGGACAAGAGTCTTTGCGACTTTTGACTCAGACATATCGAGACAAAGCTCTCGATACTTTTATAAGAGGGCTAAATGGAGATCTACCGAGACTCCTAGGCATTCGTGAACCTTCAGATCTCCCGCAAGCACTACACCTTTGCTTGAAATTAGAAAACCAACATTATAGATCAGAATACGCGAATAAACATCAAAACCATAAACATCGTCAACAGCCACCACTTCCTCCAATGCGTAATTTGAACACACAAAATTATAATAGACCATTTTACCCAGAATTAACATTTCAACACTCTACCAAATATAATACTCCTATGAACAATATGCAACAAAATGCATTTAAAAATCAACAACCCTTCCATTACCATAACCCTCAACCAATGTTTCAACCGCATCAACAAGTGCGACAACAATTCCAATTTCAGACGCCAAGACCGTCAGAACCCAAACCTCAACCTATGGAAATTGATCAATCGGTACAAACAAGAAATATTAACTACCAAAACAGACCCCGTCAAATGATGCAATTCCAGAATAAAAGACCCGCATCAATGAATCACGTTCCACCACCATTTAAACAACAACGAAATTTTCATATACAAAATGAACATCAAAATTTTGACAATATAGTAGAAGCCGAAGAATTTCAACCCGAAAATTTTGAAGACAATTACTATCAGCAAATGCAGAACGAAGATATTGGAAAATACGCTGAATCTTTGGACAAACAGGACCAACAATATGGAACTCCTACCCAAGATCTAACCGACATTCATTTTTTAGATTAACGTATTCTTCGCTCCCATACTTTGAATGTAAGGCGAAGAATGGTCAAATTCTGAAAATCCTAATAGACCCAGGATCTAACAAAAATTACATTCAATCATCTCTCGTTAACAATCCTAAACAAAACGAAAAACCTTTTTTTGCCAACTCAATTTCTGGCGACATTAAAATCACACATCATATATTCGCGAATCTGTTTAATTTACCCGATCATCCTATAAAACTTTATATTTTACCTTCTCTAAAATCATTTCATGGTATTTTAGGCCATGACAGTTTACAGGAATTAAATGCAATAATTCACATTAAGGAAAAATACATGTTAATAAATCACAAAATTAAAGTTAAAATTCACCAACAAATTTCCCAATCTGTAAACAAAATGGAATTTAGAACTAGTCATATGGACGAAGTTCAAAAATCTCAATTGGAAGAAATTATAAATAATCATCCCAATTTATTCAAAGACCCTAATAAAAAACTTACATTTACTTCTCGAATCAAGGGAGAGATTCGAACCACATCCGATTCACCAGTATATTGTAAATCATATCCGTATCCCATGGCGCTTAAAAATGAAGTTGAAAAACAAATAAATGAACTTTTAAGCGATGGTATAATCAGGCCTTCTAGATCTCCTTACAATGCACCCGTCTGGATTGTCCCGAAAAAAATGGACGCATCCGGCGAGAAGAAATTCAGAATGGTCATCGACTACAGAAAACTGAACGCGATCACTGTAGCCGATAGATACCCCATTCCGGAGATTAACGAAGTGCTTGCAAATTTAGGAAAAAAACAAGTACTTCTCAGTGGTAGACCTTAAAAGTGGTTTTCACCAAATTCCTTTAGAGAAACGCGATATAGAGAAAACCGCATTTTCAGTCAATAATGGAAAATTTGAATTCGTCCGACTTCCATTCGGATTAAAAAACTCGCCATCAATTTTCCAACGTACTTTAGATGACGTGTTGAGAGATCACATAGGTAAGCGATGCTATGTCTACATAGATGACATAATTATATTTTCCAAAACCGAGAAAGAACATTTTGAAAATCTACACAAAATATTTGAAACATTAGAATCCGCAAACTTCAAAATACAGCTCGACAAGTGTGAATTTTTAAAAACAGAAATTGAATTTCTAGGATTTATTGTAGGAACCAAAGGAATAGAAGCTAACAAACGAAAAGTAGAAGCGATAGCCCAACTACAACCTCCAAAAACTCTGAAAGATTTAAGAAGTTTTCTAGGCATGTCAGGTTACTATAGGCGCTTCATCCAGGATTACGCGAAACTCGCTAAGCCCCTGACATCCCTTTTAAGAGGGGAGGAAGGACGCATTTCGAAAAATGCCTCCAAAAATAAAAAAATATCTTTAGACCAGAATGCGCTAGATGCATTTCAAAAATTGAAAAACTCCTTAGCCTCTAGTGATATAGTTCTCTCTCATCCTGACTTTGAAAAATGTTTCGAGTTAACGACTGTTGCTTCCGACTACGCAATCGGTGCAGTCTTATCGCAAAACAAAAAGCCTATAACCTTTCTTTCCCGAACGTTAAGTAAAACCGAAGAAAATTATGCCACAAATGAAAAAGAAATGTTGGCTATAATTTGGGCATTAAATTCACTGAGGAATTATTTGTACGGATCCCGAAAACTAATCATATTCACAGATCACCAACCGTTAACATATGCTCTTAGTAGTAAAAATACTAACAGCAAAATGAAGAGATGGAAAGCCATCTTAGAAGAATATGATTATGAACTCAGATATCAGCCCGGTCGAACAAACGTAGTAGCAGATGCACTATCTAGGCCACCTCAGATAAATTCAATGACAGCAACGCAGCATAGCGACGAAAGTTTATCAGACAATAAAATACCAGCAGTAGAATGTCCTATAAACGTCTTCAAAAACCAAATTCATATTTTAATAGACGACCAAGACAACTACAAATTTGAAATTCCCTTCCCAACTTATCACAGGCATATAATAAAAAAAACCGTACTACACCAAAGACATATTAATTTCGATTCTAAAAAAATATCTTAATCCTAGCGTAATTAATGGATTGTTTACCATTGAACCAATTATGGGAATAATTCAGGAATTCTATTCTGAATATTTCACGAATTATAAAACAAGATTCACACAATCACAAGTCAAAGAAATAACTGATAATGTAGAACAGGAAGAGGTCTTAATCAAAGAACACAGAAGAGCCCACAGAAATGCCAGGGAAAATAGAGAGCAAATAAAGAAAAATTACTATTTCCCAAAAATGACAGAAAAATCCAATAGAATTGTTAAAAATTGTCAAGTTTGCAGAGAACAAAAATATGATCGGCGCCCTGATAAACCACAATTCCAACCCACACCAATTCCACAAAATCCTGGAGAAATCATCCATATTGACATTTACTCCACCGAAGGAAATCTTGTACTAACAGCAATAGATAAATTCTCAAAATACGCTTTAGTAAAAATCTTAAAATCTAGGGCAATAGAAGATATTAAAGAACCGTTAAAAGAAATAGTTTTAGCTTTTGGTATCCCTAAGTCCATAGTCATAGACAATGAAAAATCCTTAAATTCCGTATCAATAAATTTTCTTCTTAAAGATCAATTTGGCGTCGAAATCTACACTACACCACCCTACTCTAGTTCTGTTAATGGGCAAGTGGAGAGATTTCACTCTACTCTTTCGGAGATTATGAGATGCTTAAAACCAGACAAACTTCATACCACTTTTCATGACTTACTTACCAGAGCAATATACGAGTATAACAGGTCAATTCACTCTACCACCGGCAGAAAACCGATAGATATATTTTTCTACAAAAATTTAGGCAATGATCCAGGAAAAGCAATTTTGGACAAACAAGAAATCATCAATCGTTTAACAGAAAAACAAAAACAGGACTTAAGCTACCATAACCAAAATAGGCACGGAATAAAAATTTATTCACCAGGAGAAGAAATTTTTGTCAGAATTAACAAGAGACTAGGTTCAAAACTAACACCAAGGTATAAAAAGGAAATAGTCAAAGAAGATAGAAACTCCACTGTTTTAACAATGACAGGCAGAATTGTGTATAAAAGTAATATTAAAAGAAAATAAATTATCTTTACAGATTTTATCTAACCCTTGTCAAAACTGAAGTCCAAATTTTGGATTACACTTCTTCATATGTTGTGGCAATTAATAAAGGCACAGCAAAAATTCAGCAAGGAACTTTTACTATTCTACATTCGATAGATCTGGCACAGTACGCAATATCCATATCCAATACCCATACATTCATCCAACAAAACATCCCAAATCACCATAACCTGTATCCCATCCTTATCCACGAATTAAGCCTTACTGAAAGTATTTTAGAAAATATAACACCCACTATAAAAAATAAAAGAGCAATAAATACCATAGGTACTATTTGGAAATATATCGCAGGATCTCCGGATCATGACGACTTTGAAATAGTAGCTAATAATATAAATGATCTAAATAAAAATAATAATAGACAAGTGTACGTGAACGAAGCTTTTAATAAAAGATTAAAAAACCTAACAGATATAGTAAATAAAATTTCAAATGTAATAAAAAAAGATGTATTATTAGAAAACGAAATAGTTATAAATTTACAAAATAGAGTAAGACTAGTTAAGGAAGAGCTAATAAATATCCAAAATGGAATTGAATGGGCAAGGCTTGGAATTATTAACCCATCCATATTAAATAAAAAAGAAATTGAAATTGCTACAAGTAAAGTTAGAGAAGAAAATATTGTTTTCGTAAGCCCCGAAGAGGCACTCCAATTTGCCAAAGTATCTATCTTATACAATACTAATAAAAAAATATTTTATTTAGTTAAGATTCCCTTAACGAAAAAGGAAACCTATGAAAATGTAATTTTAAGACCGGTAAAAAGGAAAAACTCTGTAATTAATCTAGAATTTAAGCAGATTTTAAAAAATGAAAAAACTATATATGGTATAAAAAATGATTGTGAAAAATATAATAATATAATAATTTGTAAAGAAAACCAAATAAAGAATATCTCGAATACCCAATGTATCCCTAATCTTATAAGTAGTCAAAATTCTACATGTGTAACGAGTAACGATCATCATATCCCTTTAATCGAAGAAATCGAGTCCGGCATTATCCTACTAAATAATTGTAACACATCCATTTATATTGATGATACGCGGAGAAATATATCTGGAACGCTTCTTATAAAATTTCATAATAGCACTATTAAAATTAGCGACAGAACTTTTAGTAATATAGAGGCCTCACCATTACAAATCATTCCCGCATTAATGCAGCCCGCTCCTTTTGAAAGCGACCATATTAATTTCCTATCACTTGAAGCTCTTAACGAATTACAGATTAATAATACGGAGGTAATTTCAACCATTCTCCATCATCCTCAGTCTAATTATCATTTCCATAGCATGTTTAAACTTTTTCTTTAAAAATAACAAAAAAATTGTCGTTTGGGAACCTCAAACTCCAAACACTAATAACGAGACTCATGCGACAATAACCTTGCAACGCTATGCTGAATCTCCTAAACCAATAGCATTAGAAGCCCCCATCAAACCACCAAGACTGAATAATATTCCATTTTTCTAAATGATTGAGGACAATCAATTTAAGAGGGGAAGAGTTAATAATTAATTAATTTATATTAACAAAAGTTCAATCTCCCCTGTCGCAATCCAATTGCTGACACAACTTCTCATATTTATTTTAAAATTCAATTCCCTCTGTCGCAATCCAATTGCTAACACATTTCCGTTGTTCCAAATTTAATTATTTACCTTTCTTAAAATATTTGCTAAAAGTGCTGATGACATGTCTGCATTGAATGCACCTAAAATAGCTCACGTTGCATTCAATGTGATGGTTGATACTCGACAGGTATAATATTAAGTAGATAATAAGTACAAAAATGTTAAGTTGTAAAAATAGAGTCCGAACAAGAAGACATAGTTTTCCGGCAGTAATTTAAACTAAATAATAAAAAGACATAATTGACATAGTCAGTCTTCTCTTTTAAAATAAATATATTTTATTTTTTATATAATAAAAGTTAATCAAATAAAGTTAAAGAAGACGTAGTCTTCTCTTTAAAACAAAATTAACAAGTGTTATATTAATTTATATTATCATAACATTGGTAATATACATTTGGTGACCCCAAAAACATCCTTGTTTGCGTATGTAGCAAAAAAGATATAGAAATAAAACACAATTTAATTTTAGGTTTTATAAGTAGACAAAATAAAATCTCTATTTTATTCGTATATACAAATGTATTACCTTTTTTAAAATATGCACAGCGGATGGTGTTTATGTGTACGAAGGTACCAAAACGATTGATTTTATAAGTTAAAAAATAAAAGAGAGAAGGTGGCGAGCAATAGCTAAGTACCGTTAACGGTTTTACTAGTTAAAATCTATGTAAACACTCCTTTCAACGATGTATAAAAAAAGGAGTTTCATAGATTTTAACCCAGAATTAACCCAAAAATGGCTAATCGACTCAAAGGCGGAAAAGTACACAGAAAATATTAAATTGTACTTAAACATTGCCGGCCACCTTGCAACATCAAGGCCACCTTGCAAAATAAGGCATAGTTCAGTTTAAAAATGTGAGCTTGAATTCAATTTATTAAAATTTTTTTTTTTTTTTTTTTTAACACTTAAAGTTAAATTGGCTAGTAGGGACCTCGACGTAACAATTTTCCATAGGCCAGTAGGGACCCCAATGGAAAATTGATTATAAATAAGTATGAGCCGGTAGGGACTCTACAGTTTGAGCCAGTAAGGACTCTACATATGAGCCAGTAAGGACTCTACAATGGGGATGGGCCAGATATGACCCACCCAAAAATGGTGTATTGCGCCATTGGAAGTCCCGGGCTCGCTTGTATCCGATTTTTGATCACCTGCGGATTAATTTCTGGGCCTAAAACTAACGCGACCCGCCCGGAATGATTAAAGGTGGGATCCGCAAGTTGGAACCCAGCGAAATGCTCTCTGATCGCGTCTGGAATTGACTCGAAAGGAGTTCTAATCCCTAACATCTTCGCGACTCTAGCGGTTATCGTAATTTTTTGAGCCGAGTCGTATATCGACGTAATCGTAACCGACAAAACCGATCGTTGTCCATCTTTGAAACTGGCAACCGTATTTGGTGAACCAACGTTTCGCAGATGTAGCTTGCACTACAGCAAGAGTCGAGCACTGCGCGTACCGGAATGGCCTTTCCGGGTATATTTAATTTAACTTGAAGCGTAGGCGACAAATTAAGGACATGCCGTATAGGCAAGGATTGAACTTTAGAAACGGACGACAATGGACGAGACTCACGTTTTGCACGATTCTGGTGGTCAGAACTACTTGACCTTGAATTCGCATGCAACAAAGTATTGTGGTCACCCTGGCAGACCCGGCACTTTGACGTGCTAGGACACAATTTTGCCATATGAGAATGGGCCAAGCACTTCGAACAGTATCGATGAAGTATCACCATACGAAGGCGGCGCTCATAACTCATATCCCGAAACAAATGACAGAAGCGCAGAGGGTGACGTCGTTCGCAGAGTCTACATAGAGGGGACGATGGCGGTTTAATCGGAGCCGAGGTAGACAGTGGCTTCGAACCCGAGGCTTCCATAGCTTTCTTAGTCACCACGACTGGCGATGATGCAACTGTCTCAGCCTGGACAGTTTCAACAGCGGGCGTTGCTTCCAATGGCGGATTTACCGCTGGAACGATTGTCTTTATTGGTGTCACTGCTGGACTAGGAACGGCTGCGGGAGAAGTTTTAGGTTCCGAAATCTCCATAGCATCCTCATAATCGAGCAGAGCATCGTCAAAAAAGTTAGGGAGAGATTCCATATTTCTATGAAACAATAAAAAATTTAAAGAAAATATCGAAGAAAAAGTAAATTATTCGGTCAAAATGACCAGTTTGGTTATTGGTCGTTTTACAACCCCATTAGCAGTACGAATATCCGCGACCCTTACGCGACCGTCACTTCCCGGATAAACTTTTATGACCCGGCCTAAACGCCACGATGTTGGATGTAGATTTTCATGCTTGATAACGACTAAGTCGTTTTCCTGTAGATCGCGTTCCGGATATTTCCATTTATAGCGCTTCTTTAACGTCATTAAATATTCTTCTTTCCATCGGCGACAAAAAAGTTGAGACAACGCTTTCATTTTTCGAAATCGATTAACAACACTTATCGGAGATTCATTAATTTCAGGCTCCGGGGGAGCAAGTATTGGTCCACCTATTAAAAAATGACCAGGAGTAAGAGCTACTGGTTCCCGAGGGTTATCCGCCATAGAACAAAGAGGACGTGAATTTAGACAAGCTTCGATTCTTGCGAGAACTGAAGAAAGCTCTTCAAAAGTATATATAAAAGATTGAGCTTCCTTACGAAAATGGTGTTTAAAACTCTTGACCCCGGCTTCCCAAAGGCCACCCATATGAGGTGCCCCGGCCGGTATAAACCGCCAAGTTAAACCCTGAATACCATAAATAGAACCCACTGCAATCTGACTTTCCTTAAGAAATATCTTAAAATCCTTCTCTAATTCACGCGATGCACCTACGAAATTTGTGCCATTATCCGAAAATAAAGTGTAGGGGCAACCTCGTCGAGAAATAAATCTGTGAAAGGCAGATAAAAAAAGTAGGCGTCGATAAATCAGACGTGGCTTCTAAATGAATTGCTTTCGTAGAAAAGCAAACAAAAATACAAACGTAGCCCTTCGTTATCCTACAAGCTCTGCCCGTGAAACTTTTGATGTCAAAGGGACCAGCAAAATCAACGCCCGTTGTCGTAAATGGTCTAGTAAGAGTAGTTCTTTCAGGGGGCAGAGCCGCCATAATTTGACGACAAGATACTTTACGGTCAATAATACACCGTTTACAACGACCAATGACTCCACGAATTTTCGACTTCAAGCGTGGAACCCAATATTCAATGCGCAGTATTCGCAACATCAACTGATTTCCACCGTGAATGGAAATCATATGAACAAATTCTATTAACAATTGAGTAAATCGGCTCGAATAAGGTAAAATAATAGGATATTTCTCCGTATATGAAAGGGATGGTGATTTAACCAAGCGACCATTCAATCTTATCACACTGTCTTTATCGAGAAAGGGATTCAAAGAAATAAGACAACTCTTTGAACTTAACGGTTTTTTGTCTAACAGGCACTTATATTCATCTGCATAGTGATGTTTCTGAGCCGCAATGGCTAAATGCAATTTTGTTCTTCTGATTTCATAATCAGCAACGATTTTATCCACATTCATATAACGATTTGACCTATGAGCTGGATGACTATTGTAAAAGAACCTCAAAATATATGAGATTATCCGAAGAGCTCGATCAAGACGAGAGTAATTATTCAAAATATCCACATATATATCTTCCCCCTTAACGTCCGTAAAGAAGGAAGCATCTTGTCAGTGTCAAGATAACTTAGATCCGTTATATTCCAGTGCACTTTATCTTGACCCAGCCATCTTGGACCATGCCACCAAAGCTCACTATTTTCCAGCTCAGTGGGAGAGGTACCACGACTACCTAAATCTGCAGGATTATCCTCAGAACGAACATGATACCAATTATGGTTTCCTACATTTTCTTGAATGCGGCATACTCTGTTCGCTACAAATGTGGTCCAGGAACACGGCGTTTTCCTTAACCAAGAAAGGACTATCGTCGAATCAGTCCAACAGTAAATTTGATCAATTTTAATATCAATTTCACTTATTACCGTCTTCAAAAGTTCAGAGGCTAACACCGCCCCGCAGAGCTCTAAACGAGGTTAAGAAATGGATTTGATGGGGGCTACCTTGGTTTTCGATGAAAGTAGGTGAGTATGAATTTCGCCGTCAGAGGCCTGAATTCGAATATAAATCACCCCCGCGTATGCCTTTTCCGAGGCATCAGAAAAAACATGAAGCTCAACAGAATTTCCCGGCGAATAATTAACCCATCTTGGAATACGAATAGTATTTACCTCATGATAAGAAGTAACAAATCTTTTCCATCATCTTCCGTCGAAATTGGAAGCATATCATCCCAATTTATATTATCAAGCCAAATTTTTTGCATGATAATTTTAGCAACCACAATGACAGGACCTAACCAACCTACAGGATCAAACAATTTCGCGATAGTCGATAAGACTTCTGTAATGATGTAACACACACATAATGATATATGTATGAAAGTACACTCATTTCTTTTTATTTTTAAATTTATTAAATTTATTTATTTTATGAATGTACGTGTTTATTTGTTTACATTTATAATCACTATTTGTTTACATTCATAAATTCTTTAAGTACACTTGCATTCATATCTATACATACCATACATACCAAAAAATACACTAACCCCAAGTGAAGGGTCATATTGCAATAAATTAGAGTATCGCTTAGTGAAATTGAACCCCACTTGAAGCGAAGTGACAAATTTATGCTAATGAACTTCAACCAAGTTGAAGAATGTTATTGACTAATGCTCAAATGGAATGTTACTCAATTTTGAGAAAAAATATGAATTGATTTTTGAACGTACACTGATTGGTCAATTAAGCCCCACCTTCAAAAATCAATACGAAAGAAATGTGTATAATCGTATGTATGTATTAATAGAATAGAGATAGCTATAATTATTTTAAGTAAAAATTAAGGAACTATTATCGTATATAAAGCCAAATTTTTATAAAATAAAATCAATCATAATTTTGGTCTCGTCGTGGATGACACTGAAATTGATTCAACAAAAATAAAATTGTTTTACTGGCATAATCTGCCAACGAGCATAAACTCAGGCATATTCTGCCTAAATGCAAAACAAATCAAGATACTTTTAAAAAGTGCATCTAGTGTGCACACGAGCACTGCTTTGAGGAAAGCACTTGACAAAATTCCTCCTAAGACTGGTCCGGTTCTTACCAGTCCTAGCCATCGACCACCCTACCATTTCTACAGTCTACTATATGTGATGATCACATTTATTGTATGATGATTACACATATATATATATTACCATATGGCGATCCCGCCAATACAATAAATACATTATATGGCTATACATATAAAAACATTATATTACCATATGGCGATCCTTGCAAATTAGATCCTGGACAATGAAACTTCCGAATCCTGCTGACCGATTCCTAGAATCTGACGAACAAATCCTAAATCCTACTTAAATTGATCCTGAAACTAATTAAATGTCCGTCATCAACGTGGAAATTCTTCCACCCCTGGAAAACACACCATCAAAAGAAGAAATCGACTTAATAGTAAGAAAATATGAAGTTCTGCTAGGTTACAAACCAAGTATAGACGAAGAATACGTCCCAGAAGGCATTCAATATAATCAACAAGAATACAAAGCTACACCAAAAAATTGTGGACCAAAAGCGTTGACAATAGAGGAATACAGAATCACTAACTTCTACCAACAGCTCAAACTGATGAACTAAGATGAATATCTGGAAAAAACTAGTAACATCCATAATGCTTATACTGACAGGGTATGAAGCCAACAGTATAATAGACAACGGAAAACAAACAACACAAATCATCGAGAAATACGTGACAATACGTACACCGACTCCAGCAATCGAAGAAGATGACCACACCTTACATATAATATTAGTAATAATTTGTATTTTTTTGCAATTATTTTATACAAAGTGCAACAGCACTATAAGAAATATGCTATTAAAACGGCATCTAGGATTTGCGCCGCAAATGTTTAAAAATTAGATACTTTAGTTAAATAAAACAAATATTATTTTACCTTAAATGGACAAATTTAATATTATACAAGAACTTTTAAGAAATTTAAAAAAACAGCCAAATAAATTACAAGTCGTCAAGGAAATTAGTCAGGAAATAATAAGTGAAACTAAATTAGAAGAAAGGGAAAACATTTTGAATACATTAGTAAAACTAGAGAAGGAAATAACAAAACTATTAAGACCAATGGAAACAGAAGAACCCCAACCAGAGGGAGAAGAAAAAATAGAAGCACATATAACAGAATTAGAACCAGAAATAGAAAAAAATACGAACATGGCGTCTTTTAATCTAGAAACGGCATTCAAGATAATCCCTGAATTCAAAGGTAATTTTCAAGAACTTAAACCATTTCTGACAATAATAAAATTAATATACGACACCTTGAATGATACATCTAAACCAGTCTTAATAAATTTCGTAATAAACGTAAAATGTAGCTCAACGGTTAGAACGGCAATTGGTTCCGTCCCATTAACAGATTTTAATTCCCTAAAAACATTGCTCACAAATAGGTATAAGAATAATCGAACAGTGAGTAAAATACAAAATCTACCTTTTAGATTTCAACAACGAAATGACTCAATAAGAACCTATAGTGATAAAATTTTGAAACTAATTGACGAACTAAACGAAGTCCAAATACAAGAGTTAAAATTAGAAAATGAAACAGAAATACACAACGTGAAAAAAATAAATGAACTATATTCTCTTAATATATTCAAACAAGGTTTGAATGAAAAATATATAAGTACAATATTTGCTGCACAACCAAAAACACTAAATGAAGCAGTAACTTCAGCATTAAATATAGAAGGTCAAGTAGAAAACCAAGTTATGTTTTTTAGTAGAAACAGGAACAATACCTACAACAATCCTAACAGAAACAATCCAAATAGAAGGAACAATCAGGGAAGCAATAATTCCAATTATAACCAACGAAACAATAACACGGGTAGAGATTACCACAATTCAAATAGACATCCCAACAATAATTATTCAGACAGCAGTAATAATAATTCAAATAGAAACAATTCCAACAGCAACTACCGTTACAATAATAATTCGAATAGAAATAATAACAATAATGGCAATTATAATTCAGATAACCAAAATCGACATAATAACCAGAATCGAAGGAACTATAACAATAGTTCACGAAACATACACGTGTTACAGGAAAACTCCCAGAGTCCGGAGGGGACTCAAGCGAACAATTAAATGCACCTTCCGGAAATAATAAACATAAAATATTTAATATTACGAATAACATTACAAATTATATAGAATTAAAATATAAATTAGATAACAAATATTCAACTTTCCTAGTGGACACTGGCGCTGACATATCTTTATGCAAAAAGAATGTTCTTAATATAAATGAAACAATTAACGAAAATAATTGTTGTACGTTGTCAGGCATTTCAACTGAATCCATTACCTCGTTAGGTACACTTGATATGCATTTTAGCATATTTAATAAAAGTATTTCACACGAATTCCAAATAATAGAAGACGATTTTCCAATTATAACAGATGGAATAATAGGTCGCGATATATTAAATAAACTATTAGCTAAAATAGACTATGAAACTTTTACTATAACTTTTGTTGTTGAGAATGAAGAATATACTATACCTATGAAAAGTCTTAAGAGATTTTTACATAACTATACCCAAACGTAGCGAAGTCATACATCAAATTAACGTAAATTTAACGGAAGACAGTTTGATTCTAAACAAACAATTAGAAGAAGGAGTATTTCTATGTAATTGCATCATTCCAAAGGAGGGAATTGCTCACGTAAAAATACTTAATACAACTGATAGAGATGTAAAACTTAGGAATATTGAATTCAACGTTGAACCAATTTCTAATTATATTTGTGTAACTGGAAATAAACGGAATTTTACTAGTACAAATAGAAAACGATTTGAGAAATTATTATGCTAAAAATTCTCTAAATGAAATAATAGAAGAATATTCTGACATTTTTCATTTGGAAGGAGACAAACTATCAGCTAATAATTTTTATACTCAACATTTGACTGTATCAGATAAAACACCTGTATATATAAAAAATTATCGTTTGCCACAGACACAAATAGAGGAAATTAATCAACAGGTTAAAAAACTGTTTGATGACGATATAATAGAAAATTCTACTAGTGCCTACAACTCACCATTGCTTGTTGTTCCAAAGAAGAGCGATGGAGATAAAAGGAAATGGCGACTTGTAGTTGATTTTAGACAACTCAACAAAAAATTAATAAACGATAAATTTCCATTAACAAAATTAGAAGATGTACTAGGCAAACTGGGTAGAGCGAAATATTTTTCAACTTTAGATATGACTAGCTCTTTTCATCAGATAATGTTGGATGAAAATTCTAGACATCACACTGCATTTTCAACATGAGATGGTCACTATCAATTTAAAAGATTACCTTTTGGATTAAAAATTTCATCGAATAGTTTCCAGCGAATGTTAACTATCGCACTCTCAGGTTTAGATAGCAAAGCTTTTCTTTACGTAGATGACATCATTATTTTTGGATGTAGTTTAAAACATCATAATGAAAACCTAATTAATGTTTTTGAAAGGTTAAGAAAATATAATCTTAAACTAAACGCAAGTAAATGTGTATTTTTAAAATCTGAAGTCGTTTATTTAGGTCACTTGATAACCAAAGACGGCATAAAAACCGATCCTGCAAAACATAAGGCAATTGAAAATTATCCCGTACCAAAAGATGCGGATGAAGTTCGACGATTCGTGGCATTTTGTAATTACTATAGAAGATTTATACCTTATTTTGCAGATTTAACTAAATGTTTGAATAATCTGTTAAAGAAAGGTCGAATGCCAAAAATCATTTGAAACACTGAAAGTGAAGTTAATTAACCCACCTGTTTTGCAATATCCAGATTTTTCAAAAACATTTGTGCTTACCACTGATGCATCAAACTATGCATTAGGAAGTGTACTTTCGCAAGATAACAATGGTAACGATTTACCAATATCATACGCAAGTAAATCTCTTCAAAAACACGACTTAAACAAATCCGTAATAGAAAAAGAACTACTAGCTATTCACTGGTCCATAAATTTTTTCAGACCATACCTGTACGGTAGAAAATTTACAGTAGTAACAGATCATAGACCATTCGTTTCGTTATTTTCACATTAAAACCCATCTTCTAAACTGACGAGAATCAGATTGGATTTATGTGATTACGATTTTGATATAGTTTACAAAAAGGGCTGCATGAACACTAATGCAGATGCCTTATCGAGAATTGAAATTAATTCTGATATTTTAAAAACAATGATTCCCACATGTGATGAAGAGGCAGTTAGCAAGAAATTACTACCCATCACAAGAAGTATGCAAGCAAGGCAAAATTTAATTCCTGAAAATAGAGACAGTAC
Source organism: Cordilura impudica (assembly GCA_963682025.1). Taxonomy (NCBI): domain Eukaryota; kingdom Metazoa; phylum Arthropoda; class Insecta; order Diptera; family Scathophagidae; genus Cordilura; species Cordilura impudica. The sequence continues at coordinate 7,084,496 of OY821522.1, forward strand.
CAAAGATATTCATATATGGGAATGTACGTCCATTTCAGATGTCAACAATGTGCACAAAATGATGTTTTCTATGAAGTTACAATTCGGTCAAATTAATAAAGTTCAAGATGATTTTATCATAGGTTTTAACGATAATCCTACATGTCTAGACATGATTATGGAGAAATTAATTACTTACATGAATAAAAATCGGATACGAGATCTCGCATTATCAATAAATAATGAAATATTTGAACACGTGTCAATGAAAAGGTTTAAAGAAACCTACACGTCTATTTATAATAAAATGTTGAAAAGATTAAAGAATCTTTATTTGAATATTATTTTATATAAGCCTTTGCAGAGAATAGTAGATAAAGAAGTACAATTAAATTTAATTAAAGAATATCATGATAGTCCAATTGGAGGACATCAAGGAATCAGGAAGACCATATTAAGATTAAAACAAAGATACATTTGGAAAAATATGAACAAGATGGTTAAGAAATACATTAATAATTGTGATTCATGCTTAAAGAATAAGCAGTATAGAAACATAAAAGAAAAAATGCGAATTACTGACACACCAGATAATACTTTTGAAATAATTTCTATCGATACGATAGGTCCACTTAGGTTATCCAATAATTATAGATATATTCTCACGCTACAATGCGATTTAAGCAAATATGTTATAGCCTATCCTATGGAAACAAAAGAAACTAAGAGCATCGCTCAAGTTTTAGTAGAACAATGCATACTTAAATATGGCACTTTTAAAATCTTGAAATCTGACAGAGGTACAGAATTTGCTAACCAATTATTAAACGAAATATGCGATATGTTAAAAATAGAACAGAAATTTTCCACGCCCTATCACCATCAAACAATAGGTTCTTTAGAAAGAAATCATAGAGTTCTAAACGAATACTTATTGAACTTCACAGAAAATGAGGAATGGGACGCTTGGATTCAATACTACACATTTGCATATAACACAACTCCACACGTAGATACAGGGTACACACCTTTTGAGTTAGTATTTGGTAAATTAGCGAGATTACCCACAGACAAAATTACAGATAACAAACCAATTTATAATCTAGAAAATTATGCAAATGAGTTCAAAGCTAGAATAGCATCAGCATTAGATAGAGCCAAAAAATTAATTAAAGTAGCAAAAGAGAAAAGAAAAATACAATACGATAGTTATACTAATGTTAGCAACTTTAAGATAGGAGATTTAGTGTTAGTAAAATATGAGAATAGGAGAAAAAATACTTGTCCTACTCATGGTCCGTATGAAATTATAAATACTGAAAATGAAAATTCAATATTAGATGTAAAAGGAAACATAAAAACATATCATAACAATACCTTAAAATTATATAAAAGTAAATGAAATTTTCAAGATATTAATAAGAGGAAATAGATATTATATTTAACATAAGACCTATAAATTTGTAATAGAATTAAGAAGTATAAGAAACCATTATAAAAATTGTAGAAATTAATCACTACACACATAATCACATAGTAAATTACATATATTATTAATATAGAAATTACTCAATATATTGTATAGAATATTATTAAAACAAAAAAGATTTTTTTGTAAGGACCACTAATTTTAAGAAAAACACAAAGAATTTGAAATAACCACTAATTTTAAGAAAAACAAAAACAAAAGAGAACTATTCTTAGCGAATGAAATTCATAGATTTTAAAAACCCATAAATTTCATCTTAAGGGTATGGGTGTAATGATGTAACACACACATAATGATATATGTATGAAAGTACACTCATTTGTTTTTATTTTTAAATTTATTTATTTTAAGTGAATGTACGTGTTTATTTGTTTACATTTATAATCACTATTTGTTTACATTCATAAATTCTTTAAGTACACTTGCATTCATATCTATACATACCATACATACCAAAAAATACACTAACCCCAAGTGAAGGGTCATATTGCAATAAATTAGAGTATCGCTTAGTGAAATTGAACCCCACTTGAAGCGAAGTGACAAATTTATGCTAATGAACTTCAACCAAGTTGAAGAATGTTATTGACTAATGCTCAAATGGAATGTTACTCAATTTTGAGAAAAAATATGAATTGATTTTAGAACGTACACTGATTGGTCAATTAAGCCCCACCTTCAAAAATCAATACGAAAGAAATGTGTATAATCGTATGTATGTATTAATAGAATAGAGATAGCTATAATTATTTTAAGTAAAAATTAAGGAACTATTATCGTATATAAAGCCAAATTTTTATAAAATAAAATCAATCATAATTTTGGTCTCGTCGTGGATGACACTGAAATTGATTCAACAAAAATAAAATTGTTTTACTGGCATAATCTGCCAACGAGCATAAACTCAGGCATATTCTGCCTAAATGCAAAACAAATCAAGATACTTTTAAAAAGTGCATCTAGTGTGCACACGAGCACTGCTTTGAGGAAAGCACTTGACAAAATTCCTCCTAAGACTGGTCCGGTTCTTACCAGTCCTAGCCATCGACCACCCTACCATTTCTACAGTCTACTATATGTGATGATCACATTTATTGTATGACGATTACACATATATATATATATTAGCATATGGCGGTCCCGCCAATACAATAAATACATTATATGGCTATACATATAAAAACATTATATTACCATACTTCCCTCTTAGTATACCCAGATTTTAATGAAATAGGAGTCACACTAAAATAAAACGAGTCCAACTGAGCGTTCCACTGAATTCCTAAAGTCTTTGAATAATTTAGCGTCAACTAAATGGTCCAAAGGTATGTATTTCAAAATACTCCGTTCGTTTGAAGTCCATTTTCTTAGCTGAAACTTAGCAGAGGCCAAAGCCGCGACGAGTTGATCACGAGCCATTAATGCAATCGAAATGTCATGAGTCCCTGTCAAAACGTCGTCAACGTACATGCACTTTCGCAGAATATGTGCTGCGAGAGGGAACTCAGCCCCAGAATCGTCCGCGAGTTGTAATAACGTCCTAATGGCAAGGTATGGGGCGCAGTTAACGCCAAAAGTCACTGTCTGTAATTCATAGTCCCTTACAGTCTCCGTCGGAGAATCCCTAAACAAAATTCGTTGAAAAGGGGTATGCGACGGATCAACCCGAATCTGCCTATACATTTGAGTAATATCACAATTGAAGACGAATTTAAACAGACGCCACCTAAGAATAAGTAGAACTAAGTCTGCTTGTAAGGTAGGTCCTACGTAAAGGCAATCGTTTAAACTAATTCCATTAGAAGTTCTATTTGAAGCATTGAACACAACTCTCAATTTGGTTGTCTTACGTTCTAGTTTTACCACCGGATGATGAGGTAAATAACAAAAAGATGTAGGAGATGAAAAATTTGGTAATACCGGTCTCATATGTCCTATGTCCAAATACTCCCTAACGACGTCATCGTACATCTCCTTAATTTCAGGTCTACGCATTAAAGATGATTCGGTCCTAAGATATTGTCCCATAACACCAGGTCTTGAAGTCCCTAAAGAAAATTTTTCAGGAAATTCAGGCTTAAATGGGAGAGTCACTACATATCGACCATCAGATTCGCGACGAGTAGTCGCCTTATTTTCCTCACAAAATTTGTCAAATGGAGACAGAATTTTTCTTTTAGGAGTTTCCTCAAGTTCCCAGAATCTCAAAAGATTTTTGTTAAGGCAATCTTCCTCTGAAAATTCGACATTCGTAGAATATACCTGAACTTGAGGTTGTACAACTGGACCAGTAATAATCCAGCCAAAAATAGTGTTCTGAGCTAGTAAAGAGCCCAAAATATTGCGACGGATTTCTCCCAACAGAATTCTTGGATATCAGTCCGCGCCAAGCAAAAGATCAACAGGTCGACTGTCATCAAAATTAATATCGGCCAAACGAAGGTTTGGCAAATTTTCCTTTAAATACGAGTGGACTGTAAATGATGGTAAATTACCCGAAATATTTGGCAAAACAAGTGCCAATGTTTCCAATACAAGGGATGAATCGAGGGTGGAGCCAATTTTTAATGAACAAAGTTTTCTAGACATTGCCGTAACTGCCTGATTAACTCCTGAAATTTGAGCATTCGTCGAATGCGTCGAAATTTTCAGGCGATTTTGCAAACGTTCAGAAATGAACGATGCTTCAGAAGCAGGGTCAATAAGGGCCCGGGCTGGGTACGTAGTACCCTGATGAATTAGATTCACCATAGCCGTCCCTAAAAGTACAGTCCTACTTTGTGCTGTATGAAATACTTGACGATTTGTAGGAGCTGTGGCATGATTGGCATTCGAAGATGATGCGATTGCAGGTACGGAGTTTGAAACTCGAGAAACAGAAACCGAACTAACACCCGAATCCGACCGATTAGTATCCCTAGAAACTTCAGAAGATGGTAATTCACGGTGTAACATAGTATGATATTTAGGAAAGGAGGTCGTATAGCTGCTAACGAAAGATGGAAATTTAATGGAGAAAATGTAAAAATCGTAAACGAGTACAAATATTTAGGTATATTATTAACACCATCAATGTCTTTTACAAAACATATAAATGCAAAAAATGAAGCTGCTAAAATTTGTGTTAACATCACGTGGAAAAATTTTGTTGGTAATAAAGATGTGTCACTGAAAGCTAAGTGGAAATTGTTTCAAGCCATTTGCAGATCTGTTCAGTCATATGGTGCACAAATATGGGGATTTTCAGGGTTCAGCTATATAGACAAACTTCAAAGGTTTTTTACAAAAAGAGTGTTAAATCTACCGGAAAATACACCCAATTATGTTATTGCCCTGGAAACGGGTCAGGAAGATGCTCATATATACACTTACAGCCTTCATTTAAAATATATTGCTAAAACTCTGTTCGAATATAACAACAAAAGATTACCTCATAGATTGTCAAAGCTTATTATAGCGAAAAAAATATTCTGGTATAAAGAACTAATTGAGCGATTAAACAAATACGAAGTAAGTTTTATTAATGGAAATCAAAATAAATCCTTATGGAACAGTGCATGTTTGGAATTGATTAAGCTAATGAAAGTTGAAAAGGAAAAAGAACATTTTTTAAATGCATTACAAAGCCAGCATAGAATATACAAACATTTGAAACATGATATAGGTCATACGTATTGTAATGAACGATATAATCAAAGAGAAATATCCCTTATAATGAAGACGCGAGGGGACCTTCTGTGGCTAAATGGGAGTCTGTATAGAACTGACCAGCCAAGACTGTGTTCTTTATGTAACCTTAATGAAGAGGAAACTCTTATGCATTTTCTAGGAAGATGTCCTGTATTAAATACAATAAGATGTAGGTTTCTTCGATACTCAATGCTTTCAGACGATAAAATTATTCAATATTTAAATGGTGGGGAAGATGGAAATTGGCATCCTCTGTATAGTTATGTAAAAAATGCTCTTGCTTATAGGAAATTCTTGATAAATGAATTTAACTATTAGATTAATAAACAAAGTTAAATTATTTTGATATAGTTAAACTTCCGGCTGACGGTTTTAAGCCAAGCCGTATAAATAATTCTTTATTATTAGTATTATTATATAAAATATTAATATTGTTATAAGAGAAGAAAAAATTAAATAAAGAATCTATCTATCTATCTATCTATCTATCTATCTATCATAGTATGATGTCTCTTGTTACAAATGGAGCAATTATACGAACTGCTACAATTTTTAGCTTCATGTGTCCTTGCAAGACAATTGACACAACAGTGAAACTTTTTTACCGTACGAAATCGATCCGCAACAGATAAACTTTTGAATCGATGACAAGAGCGTAAAAAGTGAACTTGATTCTTACAAAGAACACAAGAAGCACTTGAAGTTGAAGCAGCATTGGTATGATGCGCTTTGATTTTAGGTTCAGAAAGCCGTTTAGCAGATTCTGAACCCCTAAGATCACGTAAACAATCTAAAGTTTGGACTCTTTCTGTCAGAAAGAGGTCCAAATCCTTCCAGAGTGACAAAGCTGATTTGTCCTTTATACTCTGTTCCCACAGACTAACAGTTTGCGAAGGTAACCGTTGAATACAAAGAAATACAATAATATGATCCCAGCTGTGCGTCGAAATATTATAAATTGACATAGCCGTAAGGCAACCGTTTATTCCGCGTTGTAAAGTTTTTAATCCCGACGAGGTTTCCTTATCAAGAAAGGGAAGGCTAAATAGCGATTTTAAATGGTTATTAACCAGCATACGCGGATTATCATATGCGTCCCTCAAGTTGCGCCACGCAACATCAAAACCTTGATTAGTTAGAGGGCATTTCGAAACAATTTCCCGAGCTTCGCCACTGGTTTTCCGAACTAGATGGCATAGCCGCTCAATATTGCTAAGTCGAGAGTTATTGATATAAACCGCTGTAAAAAGATCCCTAAAAGTGGGCCAAGAAATGATCTCGCCCTCAAAAACGTCGGTATCGCATGGCGGAAGCGTTAAATTATGACAAAAGTTGTCAGCTGAATTGAGGTTTACACTCGGAGACTGAGACTGCTCTTTCGGTGTCGCGTTGGATTTAAAATGATGTAATCGTTCATTAATCCTAGATAAACAATTAACGTACGCGTTAAAAGTGGCTTCATATTTCGATTCAGCCGCGTCAAAATCCGCTGGTTCCGCGTCATCCGAATTTTCTAAATATGATAAACAAGTACGATATGTCGATTTTAATTGTTCCCAAAGCAAGTCCAATTCTTTTCCACGAATTTCAAGATTAAATACCGAATGTAACTCCTCACGAATATCGTTGAATTTCGCCTCAAATTTAATGAGCGTATCCGAATCGCTAATAAAAATATCAAGTGCAGTTCCCGGCATTTTGGTTCGAATTTATTTTAAAATAAGTTAATTTAATTTAAATAACAATATAAAAATTCGTTTAAAAAAAATCCGACAAAATAATAATATATTATAAACTAATAATATAAAACTATATTAAAAAATTTTATTTTCTTAATATGTGGTATTATTTTAACAAATTAGAAGCAAAACCAAAATTTGCAAAAAAAAAGAAATTAATAAAAAACACACTGGATATGTCGCGACTAAAACGGACAGTAGGGTGACTAACAATGTTATAGAAAAAACAAACCAACACAATTCGTGTGCGTATACATTAGTGTGAAGAGAAATGAACGCACTCTTGAGCATAAACACAAAAAAAACCAACGCGTGAACGTATACAGAAATAAAAACTATTCAGCTTAAGCAGCTTAAACACGAAAAAAACGTTCGCGTGAGCGTATATGTATTACACAAAGGAGAAAAACCGATTTAGTTATAATCTTTATTGTAATGTATATCTGTTTAAATGTAAATCTGTTTAAATTATTATTATTTACTAAACACTTTTTTTTAAAATCCCGACGGCTTTTTCTCTTTCCTTCGATTAAAGCAAACACGATATGATTAATATTTATATTATTACTTGCACTAATCACTTTTTGTAAAAATCCCGACGGCTTTTGCTTTTTCTTTCGATTAAAATATAAACGAATATATACGTAATGTAACGTAACGCGTAGGGTTGTAAAACGAAAAGTATGCAAAAAAAATAGTATTTCAATAGCGATGAAACTTTTTTACTTTTTAAATTAATTATACACTTTTTAAATTTTCAAGTTTTTGTTTAGCTCACACATAAAAAAAAACTGAACTATACGCACCTGTTTAATTTATTGTTTTCTGCTGTAGTTGAAGTGAAGGGTTGTTTTTGCAGGTTCTTGCTGATGTTGACAAGATGAAGGCTGTGGGAATGTTGAAATTAATAATTTTTTAAAATTTTTCAAATTTTTCCTCAGGAACCGGCTCGAAGGATCAAATGTTTGCGTATGTAGCAAAAAAGATATAGAAATAAAACACAATTTAATTTTATGTTTTATAAGTAGAGAAAATAAAATCTCTATTTTATTCGTATATACAAATGTATTACCTTTTTTAAAATATGCACAGTGGATGATGTTTATGTGTACGAAGGTACGAAAACGATTGATTTGATAAGTTAAAAAATAAAAGAGAGAAGGTGGCGAGCAATAGCTAAGTACCGTTAACGGTTTTACTAGTTAAAATCTATGTAAACACTCCTTTCAACGATGTATAAAAAAAGGAGTTTCATAGATTTTAACCCAGAATTAACCCAAAAATGGCTAATCGACTCAAAGGCGGAAAAGTACAAAGAAAATATTAAATTGTACTTGAATTGAATTTCAAGTTTCCCCCACCAGTGGTAAGGAACTTGAAATATTCACGGGTAGATTACACACGCAACTTCAATACGTTCTTAGTAGTTGCAATTGCTCAATCAACTGGACCACCATTGTCCGCAGCGGCCTGCGAATTATTAGAGTCCAGGAGTCAATCATCAAGCGTGATTCCACAATCATCAGGGTATCCATCCAGGACATCCACATAAATCAACATAAATAATTAACAAGCAGATCCAGCTATATATTTAGCAAACAGCTATAAGCAAGCAGATCCAGCTACAATCAATAAACAGATCCAGCCAATCAACAACCAGATCCAGCTATAATCAACAAGCAGATCCAGCTATACATATAGCAGATCCAGCTATAAGCAAACAGATCCATTATCCAGTTCATTGGTTCCCAGCATCAGCGTTTGTTGAACAACTCAGCAGGACATCATCAGTCCATTTTATCAGAACATCAGTTCATATCACCAACCAGGATATCATCAGTCAAATAATCAGGATATACAGCTTTACATCATCAGTTGTGTGACTCCTCAAATACTTTGATTGAATCAAATACCCAGTCAACAGAACATCCATCTAGTTTGGAAATCCATTCGTGAACACATACGATGGAGACTTAAAAACGGGTGAAATTATTCAAGCGATCGCGAAGCGATAACCGCAGGATACTTCAAAGAACGCTTACGACGGTTAGAATATGCCTGGAGCCAATTTGAAGCCCAGGATACAAACTCGACGGTGTTCAAATGCTGAGAACAGAGCATGAATACTTTACAAGCGAATATTAGTCAAAAATTGAGGCCTTAACAGCTACATATATATTCATATTCACTACGGAGGCCAATCGCCTACAAACATCGTCCCAAACTAAACAAATGTCATCAGAAACTAAAAATAATGGCATTCAATCAATGAACACGCCACATGCGGCGGATGATCATCCAGGCCTGATTCGGAAGACAAAACTTCGAATGACACATTAGAACGATTATTAAGTGGATTAAATTTTACGGAAGAAGCTCAAACCCATCAATGAATGAGACGGTTCAAAATTAATTGGCCAATCTGTGAGTAGCAGCTACCACAATAAAAAACAAAAATATTGCCCTCAGTGTAACCCAGCCAACATCATTGGCACAAAACTCGTTACCTTTACCAAAGGAATAATTCCAAAATTTGATGGAAATTATTTGAAATGGAGCCAATTCCATGGCTTGTTTTCTGAGATTATAGATAAACAACAGATTCCAGCAGTACAAAAAATGTGGTACTTAAAAACCTATTTAACGGGAGAAGCAGAACAACTAATCAGCCAATTCACATTGTCAGATCATAATTACAATGCTGCTTGGAAAACTTTAAAGGAACGTTACAACAACAAAAGACTCCTGGTAGCTAATTTTGTGGACAAAATAATCAACCAACCAGCAGTGACTTCATTTGCACCATCCAGAAAAGCTTTGCATGACACCATCAAGGAGTGCTTGCTCGCATTGAATAATTTGGGAATTGTGACATCGTCTTGGGACGCAATTCTAATACAAATATTGATCAAAAAACTCGACAGACTCATGTCAGGTACATGCAGTCTCTAACTAACCCAAAGGACGTGCCAGTCGTACCTGAATTGTTATCATTCCTGGAATTTCAATCTATGGAAGCAATGGTTTCGAAAGAAAAGCCAACATACAAGGCGGCCACAACAGTAACATACAATTAAAAGAATGTTAACGCATGCAAATTGTGCAAGAAGAGTGGTCATAAGTTATATCACTGCAAAAAATTTCTACAACTATCAGAAGCAGAACGACTACGCTGGATACAACAACAGAACATATGTGCCAACTGCTTCGGAAGTAATTACGATTCGAAATCCTGCAATGCAAGCAGCTGCAGAAAGTGTACGAAAAAACACAACACGGTACTTCACTTAGAAAGATTTGACAATACTCAAAGAAGAAACATGTTATCATATAAATTCAAGATCAAGAATGTCACATCCAACTACAGAAGTAAAGGCGGCTGCCCCAAACATCGTAGCAGTCACATCAGCAGCAACAAACGGTGTGCGGCCCGCCAGGGCTATGTGTTATTTGCAACAGCAAAAGTCATAATTACGGCTCCAAATGGTGCCTCAGGGGAATTCAGAGCAGTATTAGATTCTGGATCTCAAGTGAATCTTGTCTCCAATCGACTTTGCCAAAAATTGTCCACTTTCCCTTCAAGAGCTTCACTACGCATAGACGGGGTTGACAACATCCAAAAAGGTCAAATTATCGCATTTATGTCGAAATGAAATCCGGAGATCACAGTTTCTCCACAACCTTGGAAGCATATATACTCCCAAGTATTACTCCACCTCAGCCGAATCAACATATCGATATATCTACATGGGAAATTCCGAGCCACATTCAATTGGCAGATCCCCATTCCAACCATCAGGAAGAATAAATATTTTAATCGGTGAAGAATTTTACTATAAATTGACTGAAGCGGGAACAATAAAACTTTGCGACGGTCTTCCAACATTTCAAAACACTTCACTCGGCTGGATTGTAGGTGGTGCAATCGAACAAAACTCAACTCCCAACCAGGTATCTGCTCTCACATGTGCAGTATTTGACAACACATCATCGTTAGAAGAAGCTATAGAACAGCTCTGGAAACTGGACGAGATCGAACCCAGCATCAAAAGTCTTTCGCCACCAGAAAAGCAATGTGAGTCACATTTTACTAAACAAGTACACAACAACGATGATGGCCGTGTGGTAGTTAGCATGCCGTTTCAAGATAACCCAGCAGAATTAGGAGAATCACACATAACTGCTCATAATAGGTTCATGGCGTTAGAACGAAGATTATTAAAAAATGAAGAGGTGCGAAGTCAATATATTCAATTTATGCAGGAATATGAAAAACTGGGACACATGCAGCAGATTAACATTGATACAGTATTGAGTCCTAAATACTTCATCCCTCATCACTGTGTCCTCAAACCTGACAGCACCACGACGAAACTAAGAGTAGTATTCGACGCTTCGCAAAAACATCAACAGGTTACTCCTTGAACGGCTTAATGTTCACCGGCCCAATCGTCCAAAGTGAACTATATTCAATTCTGCTCCGTTTTCGTTTGCCCAAATTTGTATTCACCACAGATATTGAGAAGATGTATCGACAAATACTAATTCACCCAGATGATCAGCAATACCAACTAATCATATGGAGAGAGGATCCAAAGACACCTATAAAATACTATAAGCTCAACACAGTTACACATGGGACACGTTCAGCACCTTATCTGGCCACAAAATGCTTACAAAAAATCGCTGATGAAAATAGTGAAAGGTACCCACTCGGCTCTTAGATGCTAAAAGACAACTTTTATGTGGATGATGGGTTAGGAGGTTCGGATAATCTTAATATAGCGATTAAAACTCAAAAGGTACTCATAGAAATTCTAAAGAAACATGGCTTCAACTTAAAAAAATGGTGTGCCAATCATCCGAAACTACTTGGTAATATCCCACTCGGAAATCAAGAAGAAAATTTGGACTTTAACGATCAGAATGTCAATATTATAAAAACATTGGGGTTATATTGGCCACCGGAAACTGCTCACCTGTGCATCAGGCGAACCTAAACCCAATGCCAAGCGTGACAAAGCGTACAGCCACTTCTGATCTAGCGAGGTTGTTCGATCCTCTTGGTTTACTAGGACCTGTGGTTGTCAAGGCAAAGATATTCATACAACAGTTATGGGAATTAAAATTGGATTGGGATGAAACACTTCCTGCGGATCTTTATTCTACTTGGAATACTTTTAGGAATGACTTGGACAATCTGAATAATATGAAAATTCCACGACCATCTTCAAAAGGGGAAATTCCAGCTGCTAGACAACTACACATATTTGCAGATGCATCTGAAAAGGCTTTTGGCTCAAGTGCATACATCCGTGCCAGGCTTAGAGACGGACGAATCATCGTACAATTGCTGTGCGCAAACACACGGGTCGCTCCATTGGAACGACAGACTTTGCCTCGTCTAGAACTTTGTGCCGCAGTACTAGCCGCACATAAAATAAAAACTGATATCCAAGTAAAAAATCAACCAATCTTTTTATGTACTGATTCTGAAATTGTGCTATCTTGGATAAGTCTGTATCGAACCTTTGTGGCCAATCGAGTTGCCATAATGCAGTCGCTAACATTAACTGACCAATGGCGTCATGTCGGTTCAAAACACAATCCGGCTAACGTACTATCTAGAGGTCTATCAGCGTCCAAACTTTTGGAATGTAATCTATGGTTTCATGGACCACTTTTTCTCCATGGAAGAGAAGAAATGTGGCCTCCTAAATTTTCACAACAATTTCCAATGACATCGAAAAAAGGAAGGTAACTCCTATCGGTAGCGATTACCGTGTTCACTGACTTCATATACAAAATCCCACATCAAAACTCCTTCAACAAATTGCAGCCTGCTATATGATGAACCCTATTGAAATTAGTGAAAATCGATTCATGTTCAGACCAAGTCCCAATACAAATCACTCCTATGAGGTCTGCTTAAATGGTCATAATAACCAAATTATCTTATAGATCTCGGTCAAATTTGGTCTGTGTACGTTTATTGCGTCCATTAATCAGTAGTCCAAAAAATAAACCCTGTAGAAAAGCTCGTAGTCATAGCCCCCATATAAAGCTGCTTCTCGATCTTCACTTAAATCTATCAAAAATCGAAAATATTACACAGATTTTTCTCAAAATTGGTTTATATATGTTTTTGCAATATATAAGTGACATTACCAAATATGATCAGGATCGGTCCATTTTTCGACCTTGTCCCCATATAAATATAGAATCCGATATGAACTTTTTCATATCTGCAGCCAAAAAAATTAATATCAATGTCACTCGAATTTAGTTTATGCTTATTTTCTATATCTAATTAGTTTGAACTAAGAGATAGGGTCTCTAAACGCATGGTACGGGTATCGTATAGTCGGTATAAAACGACTATAATTTTCTTACTTGTTATTTTGTCACTTATGTGCCCGAACTAATATATATCGAGCAAATCGAGCGATCGAGCAAAAACACGTCTTTCACTCCTGGGGGTTGAACGAAAGTTAAAACGTTTTGATAAATTATATATGTTATTAAAAAGTTTAACAAATAGAATAATTGCACTTACGCGTAAATTTGATCGTTTGGAGAATGAGATCGATCCTATACTAAATAAAATTTTCTATTTAGGTCATAATTTTAAAAAGGACTGTTTTGAGAGTAATATTGAAGAAGCGGATAAAGAATTAATGAACAAAAGTTAATAGTGTTCACAACATCTCTTATTTACGAGCTAAAAGCTAAACTGCCGTATAATTTTAAGACATCAAATTTAGTTTTTTACTCAGCGTGGACAACATTATATAAAACAAGTAAGAAAATTATAGTCGTTGTAGACCGACTATACGATACCCTATACCATGCGTTTAGATATATAAAATAAACATAAACCAAATTTGTGTGGCATTTGTATTCATTTGTTTGGCTGCAGTTATGAAAAAGTTCATATCGGTTGCTATATTTATATGGGGACTAGGTCGAAAAATGGACCGACCCTGACGATATTTTGTAAAGTCACTTATATTTCGGATGGAGTAGCCACTTTCGAACAACACGACTTGTTTCATCATCACTATCCTTCTGTCTATTCAAGTCACGCTGAATCAACTATTTAACTCGAAACATTTCAAAGAAAAGAACATGAGAATTGTTTTTTCTTTATACGAGAGTTAGTATGAACAAGCTAAGTTCTTTCCAATTTTAACAGATTATTCACAATTGCATTGTAACTTATGGTATGTATATTAGGGTTATGTGTTGTTGATATTTATTGCAATAATTAGTTTTTTATTGTTATTGTTTATTGTTTGAGATTATGTATATATTTGATTTGCTAATAATAGAAAAGATAATAATTTTGCAATGTAAATGAAATATGGAAGAAAGGAAGAGTACATGACATACCAGAATTTTGATCTCGTAATCGGAAAGAGTCTAATTTTCGTTTTTTAAATAATCATAACAGTTTGCTTATATTACGCTCTATTTTTATTTGCAGGTTTCAAGATAAATCGTACCAAACTCAAACAAATGTGCATCATCGAAATTATGAATTGGATTTGGAACGAGATCATGCTTTGCCAACTTCAGCACCCAATGCTGATATTTTAAAGAGTAACAGTAATCCTACATATCCTAACCCGAATCGAAATCATAATCATGAACGTGATAGACATAGACATTTAATTAATTCAACACCACAGCCATCATGTGAGTTTTATTACAAAGCTAATAATAATTAATATTAATAATATTAAAAATCCATGTTTCTTTGTAGTACCTAACATATTAAAAAAGTCTAACATGCAACTTCCAACTATACCTATGTTTTCTGGTGGAGATATTCCATCATACTCTCCACCAGCTCGTTCATTTTTTACTCCGCCGTTACCACCAGAATATCAGCACCCTTTCGCTGATAAGCCAACGCTACGAGGTACTAATAACGATGGCGGTGTCGTACAAAATACTGGAAGCTACATAAATCGTAGACCTATTCCACCACCTAGTTTAATGCCTGGACATGAACGCATACCATTCAGACCACCAGATTTAGTGGGCACAACACTCAATAATGTTGCTAGTTCCGGAATATCTTCAGTATTCATACCATCAATTTCAGGTAATACCACATCTCCAGTATATCTCCTTACGACAACAAGCGTTCACTGGGATATTAATCCCAAAAAAACATCAAAAATCCCATCAAAAACAATGTCTACTGACGTCGGATATGAAAGTGTTTTACATGCCAATAGTAGCATAAATTCATCTTCATCTGGTGGTATATTTATGGATGGCAATAATCCATTAAATTATTCTAACAACCCTGAAGTAAGAAAAAAAGTTCTGCCCAGTATTAGGCGCATTTTAAGTGGCTCTAATGGTCGTAAGGGTGATATCCCAGAAGTTTTATTAAAGCACGTAACAACACGGCCAAATAACTATCATCAACCTCCATCATCACCTGTTGTTTTGATTGATTCGTCTTTGATGCCTCAGAATAAAGGATCTGTAGATAGTGTCGATAGCAAACAAAACATAAATAAAATTAAAAATTGGAAGGAACTGGAAAACAATTATGAAAATACCAAAATAACGGCAAAGCCGTTCACTGAAAGTAATTTTAGTACCTATGATATAACGTCAACACCTTCAGCAGCGGCTGCTACTGGTAGTGAGAAAATTAATGCAGTTTCTGCACCGGTGGCCACACCAACAACAGTTTCCTCCAGTAATTTAGATTTTTCGCCATCTGCCAGCAAAAATGATGGTGGTACGTCATCATCATCAACATCATCAGTTTCATCCTCGACATCATCTTCAAATTTGGCTTCCGGTTCGACTCATGCAACTTGGTCCTTGGCTTGGAATACACATGTATATTTATCCGTGGTTTTTTTTACAATATTGGCTGTTTATTCCTTTTACAAAATCATCACTTACAACAAGCTTACCTACCTGTTTTCCCAGTCGTATTTCCTTTGTATACATCTAATATTGATTATTATTTGTATCGCACGTACATTTTATTTATGTTATGATGCGTATAACATTCATTCCAGTTTTCATATATTTATATCGGAAATTTTACTCAATCTTCCAGCCACATTCCTGACTATTACATTTGCCGTTTTAATATTATTTTTATCGCTGAAATCATTGAATCACAAACACAATCGGTATTCTGCGTTAATACGTCCTCTCACAGTTGTGGTAGCTTGCGGAGTTCATGTAGTTTTGTGTATTACTTTGCATTATGTTGAATATTATACACTACAAAATCACAACCAACATTTATATTATCAACAACAACAGCAATTGCTAACAAAACGAAAACAAATACAACAACAACATTTGCATTATAATTATTTACAAAATCAAAATTCATATGCCGCAGTTACTGTAATGGGTTTGGAAAACATGGCTTTTAGTTCCTCTCTACCATCAGGAAATGCAGCTAATTTTCATCCTCAAATCTTTGCGACTAGTATTGCTTCGATACCACCATCTCCACCAAGGGTATTGTCATTAATTTGCCAAATAATTTACATATTTATCTGCTTTAGCTTGGGACTCTTATATCTCTACTTGTACCGCATTTTAAAAAGAATTCTAAGAAGCAAGTCCCAGAACTACATACATGGATATCAGAATCTTTCATACGCAATCCACATCACAATTGCAACAGCCTTGCTATTTTTATTACTTGCAGCACTACAAATCTTTGGAGCTATTAGCATTTCCTTCAAGAGACCTTTATTTACTCAAAAAACTGCTGAAATTGATTGGCTCCAGTGGGGTTATCAGTTTTCTTTGCGGCTGTTAGAAATCGCTATAATAACCCTAATCACTTGGGTCTCAGGACTTAAAACAAGTAATAGTAGTAATTCCGTAAATATTAATTTGTCCAATAATGAAGTAAGAGTCCCTGGTCAAATAAACGGCACTAATTTAATGTTTAATACCAATCTTAGCTTAAATAGTGTTCGTGAGAAGCATAATGTACACAACAACCAATACAGTCACACAAATATGACTAATTTCTTTTTACCTTGTACCTCAAGCTCCAGTCAGGAACAATTTGACACCGATTATCCGGCAGTCTGTAATGCGAATACAAATTTACATACTTATACCATGAGAACTGGAAAATTAATTTACGACGACAGTTTTGCATTAAAGGTAAATAAAGCTACTGGTTCACTTTCTAACGATTTGCATCACTCTAATCAACCCCAATGTCATAAACAGCAGCAACATCTTGCCACTTACCAACATCCCTATGATTCACAGTCATTAAATAGCACTGCGCATCATAATGTATCTGAATATGGTTCACGTATTGATTGTAAACCTGAAAATAATTTGAGGTACAACGATTGTACCACAGATCATTATGAAAATCCCAACTTTGATCTCAGAGGACCAGGTTCAGCTACATCAGGATCTGCTTTGGTGGTTAATTCTAATTTAAGTAGCGGAGGAAATATGCAAAAGTTTACTAAAACTTCAATTTCAAATTCAACAACAGCATCTAGTAGCAATAACTCTAATATGGAATCCAATTCATCTTCTGGCTCCTCCGTAACTTCGCAGAAACAAATGTTGCTGTTGCAGGGAGGAGGCGAAAACTGTTATTCTGAACCTATCCATGAAAGTTATGATTTTAATAATTTTGAGAAACCTAAATTCAGAACACAGTTTTCGCGTGACAATTGGCCCGACGCTTCTATCCATACACTTCAAACTAAACATGATGAGAAGAAATCCTTAACTACTTTAGAAAGGTGTGGTTATGATAAGCCAGATCGGCGTAGTTCAAACTCCGCACATTCTTATAATTCAAATACTAATGCCAATAACGTTGGTGGTAGCGTTGGCGGCGGTTCACGTTACGCAAGTTTTAACACATTTGAAAGAGCTCCCTTTAAGAATGTACGTAAAATTGACACACTAAATAATATCACAACTAATGGTCAACACATAATGTATGGTCGAAATAATTTAGCAGCATCGGGAGGACCTAGAAATACTCCCTTAGATGTTCAAACTTTAACTACTACCGACAAACATCATAGTATTCCAACTCGAAATTTTAGACCCAGTGAAAGTTCAAAAGTTTTACCAAATCTCACAAGTCTAGATATGTTTCCTCGCTCAACTATAGAACGTTCAAAAATTAATCAGACGCATAGTTCCAAAACTGTTGAACGACTACATCAACGGCATGTACAGCATCAGTATTCCGATGACGACGATGATGATAAAGATGATGACATAATGTTAACAGGTTATAATGAGGATTAAAAAAAAATATATATTTTAATATTTTTTTCTTTTTCCTAACAGTTTCTTCCCATCAGGTGTAGTTTTTTTAAAGTGCCGCCTGAAGCGATAGCAATAGTGAAAGATGAGTTATTATTGCGTAAACATTGAGATCGCCATAATTGAAAATTCTTTAAATTTAATTTCTTAAAAAACCACCAAAGTTGCCAGAAATTTTAATGTATCTACGGTATCAGTAGCTGCGACTTTTTTTCTCTCCTGGAAGATAATACACAGAACTTTATTCTGTCATAATTTTATTAAATTTGTCTAAATGTTTATGTAGTACTTTTGTTTCTTAAGTTACAAAATCTTTAGAAATAGAATGGCTATTAAGTTGATATTGGCATCAAATAAATTTAGAGGACTTTTTTTAATCTAAAAGATATAATTTTTTTATTTAAAAAGTGTCTACATAAACGTATAGTAATAAAATTTTCTAAGCCAAAATTTCTTGTATATTTAATATTGACACTAGGCAACAACGTTATACATATATAATGTGTCTTGCTGAATTCGATAATAGCAATAACAAAGTTATATGGACAGTTTTTTTAAATGATTTTTTGCTTTTTTTTCGAATCAGTTAGATTATTAAGACTATAGGTCGAGTTATCACATTCCAATCAGGTTACTGGAATAATATCAGATCAAATTAATGGTTAGGTTCTATACACCATTTAAAAATTAAATTTAAAAAAACTGATAAAAACTAACAACTAAAACAACCCAACCAAACCCCATGACCCAACCAAACAACAAGCAAAAAAGAAAACGTGAACACTTTAAACAAAAAAAGATAAATAAAATTAAAAAAGAAATATTTTATGTGCTCGCCCTTTGTTCCTCTGACGGCTAAGGGTCTACTAGGTATCTAACGGATAAGCTTTGCGGTGTAATCGCACTGTCTATCTATCCCAGAACATATGTATGTATGTTGATTTGAGTAAGTAAGGCCTTTTTACGTGGTGTATGTACCCATTGACATCCTTCGAATGCAAAAAGTTTCTTACTGTTTGTAGAGTAACTTCATTAGCTTGATTTGAGAATTTTTTTTTTTTTATTTGCAATCTATTTTCAAAGAAACAATAAACATATCTTATAATAATTAAAGACTAACATACTCTACCATTGAACTCAATAAAATGAAATTAAGAAATGCAATTTTATGCATTGCAATGTACTGTGAGCATCAAAACAAAGTAAACACCTTAGTTACTAAGATAAAAACTTTTATTAAAATGAAGTAATTAACACAAAATCAAAAATATATACAGTAGACGCTCGCTCATTAGAACCACTCTGTTTTAGGGTAATTCAAATTTATTCTAATTTCTCAACGTGTTTGATGCAGGGAGTGTCAATAGTAAAACTGTAGTGTTGCACTAGTGACATTGTCACCAGTACTACTGACCAGCTATACCCCAGCCAATGTTATCTACTATTGACGTTTAACACAGGCGTGTTATTGGAAATCAACCAGTAGACTTTGTCACTGCTGACGCGGTAGTTCTTTTAGGACCATGTGTAGACATTGAAACCAAAGATTCACTAGTTCATTTTAGTAACTGTAGTCTACATAATTGGTGCTTCACAGTCGATTCTCGAGCAATTCTTTTTTAAGGGGTTGGGACAATATAATTAGACACATTTCTTTTTGTCTGAAGGCGATTTTTATTTATTTTTTTTTTTTTAACTAGAACTACATTTATACAAGGCTACCTAAACCTTCCAATACGTACATATATAATATTTTAAATTAATCACAGCACAAAGTTTTAAATATTTTTTCTATCAAAATATTTTTTTAAACAAAATTTACATTTTTACAGCACATGTCTTCAAGGCTGTTTCATTTTTTTCTATTTCACTTTGCAGAGCTCTATTTTGTATAAAATGGTTTGTTTTTTTATTTGTCTTTTGTAATTTTTTTGTTCATATTATATTTTATTTAAAAATTAACACCAAATAATTTTAATCACCTTTTTTTAAACTTATTAATCAATTTCTTAGAAACAACTTATTTACACTTATCACACATGTTTTTTCAACGAAAAAAAATTATACAATAAAAATAGAAAGAAGAGAAGAACTGAGAACAACAGTTGTGCAGTCAGAAAAATCTCTACCTATTGAAAGCGCAGCATAATAAAAAACAAGTTGTTGACGCATTCGTTGACAGTGTCACCAGAAATATACTAGATCTGTTGTCTCTAGCTAATTTCCACTCGTGCGTAGAAGGAAAGTTGTAGACATTTTTACTAGTGCGCTTTAGGATAGTGTTGACATAGAGACACTTGGTCCCAGGCTGACTGCAGGGCATCTATACGCTCAGGGGGTAAAAATATTTCACAATACAATCACAAAAACAGAGTAAGACAAAAACGGTGTGAGTTATGAGTGTACTGATGCAATAAAATTATTCCAGCTAAAAATTTTTATTTTTCAACGGATTTCTGTAAAATTTGCTATGCACAATCTCTAAACTCCATGAAAGGTCAGCATGAGATTCTTGCGACCACGCCTACTTTTACGCCCACTTTTTATACAAGATTCATTTTCTGATTTTCGATATATATGTTTGCTATAAAAACTATTATTTTTCAAGAGATTTCTCTAAAATTTGGTACGCACGATCTCTGTACTACGGGAAAGGTCGCCAAATGATTCTTCCCGGCCACGCCTACATTTACGGCCACTTTTTGTACACAGTTCATTTACTGTTTTTGGTATATATGTTCGCTATACAAATTTTTATTTTTTAACGGATTTCTCTGAAATTTGCTTTGCACAATCTCTGTACTCCAGGCAAAGTCACCTTATGATTCTTATGGCTACGACTACCTTTACGCCCACTTTTTATACAAAATTCATTTTCTGTTTTTTTGGTATATTTGTTTGCTATAAAAATTTGTATTTTTCAACGGATTTCTCTAAAATTTTGTACGCACGATCTCTGTACTCCGGGAAAGGTCGCCACATGATTCTTCCAGGGCACGCCTACTTTTACGCCCACTTTTTGTACACAGTTCATTTTCTGTTATTTGGTATATTTGTTCACTATACAAATTTTTATTTTTTAACGGATTTCTCTAAAATTTGGTACGCACAATCTCCGTACTCCAGGCAAGGCCGCCATATGCTTCTTACAGGCCACGCCTAATTTTGCGCCTACTTCTATGTATATAAAATTAATGTTTTTTTTCTTTTATTTGTTTCTTTGTTTGACCACTATACAAACTTTTATTTTTCAACGGCTTTCTCTGAAATTTGATATACGTGATCTCTGTACTCCAGCGAAGGTCGGATTATATCTTTCTGGCCGCGCCCACTTTTTTATAAAACTCATTTTCTGTTTTTGGTACATTTGTTCGCTATACAAATTTGTATTTTTCAACGGATTTCTCTGAAATTTGGTACACATGGGAATAACTTCACGATGAACAAATTCCCCAAATTTAAAAAAAGGTCCCCAAAAGAAATGAACAAATTTCCCATTTTTTTAAAAACGAAATACATATTTTTATTTAATAAATTTTGTTAAATATTTATTGAAGTGAAAATTTGCATACTGATCTCAATATCTGTCCTGCAGTATACGCATTTAAAATCTGTACTCTTTTCAATAGCATCATATCGACGGGCTCGCGGAACGCAGCTCAGCTTTGTTAAGAGAAGCGGAAATGCCTGAATCTACTCAAGTGCGTTTAGAAATCCAGCGGCTAAGACAGGCTGGATCCAGGGAATCTGAAACTCCTTAAACGACAATTTTATGTCGCCTGCTCCAGAGTATAATATTTTTATATAAGCACCAGAAGGAAAAACCAGAAATGTTGTATATCACAAAGCTCTAGAATAACTAAAATTCGTAACTTTTAGACATCATACACTCAAAATGCTCCATGCATAAACATAGTTAGTTTTAATGGTAAGCAGGCGCCGAGTATTTAGTCCCCAATGAATAAGTTCCCTAAAAAATTAACTTATTCCCCAAAAAATTGTTGAATAACTTCACGATAAACAAATCCCCCAAATTTAAAAAATGTCCTCGAAAGAAATGAACAAATTCTCCATACTGCTCTCAATATCTGTCCTACAACAAATTTATTTTATATCTGTATTATTTTCAATAGCATCATATCGGTGCGCGGAATCGGGGCGCGGACGCGCGGAAGCGGCTCGCGGACGTGACGCGATCGCGGAACACAGCTCAGCTAAAATATCGGAATGACCTGAAAAATATAATTTGGCAATTAGAATAAGTTTACAGTAACTGCGCGGCAGCACTGGTATGGCTGCCAAATACGCGCAAGCGGCTCGCGGACGCGACGGGATCGAGAAACACGGCTCAGCTAAAATATAGAAATGATCTGGAAAATATATTTTGGCAATTAAGATAAGTTGACAACTACTGCGCGGCAGCACGGGTGCGGCTGCCAAGCGCGCAGACGCGACTCGCTCGCGGAACAGAGCTCAGTGATTCTTTTAATTTTCAAACGATTCCAGAGAAAATACACACAATAAAAAAATAGAACAACTATTGACAATACTGAAACAAAAAATCGGAATTAAATATAATGAAGAATGGTTCATTAATCTAACAAACATAAATAAAAGATAAAGAAAAAGCAAGAACCTTTTTAACACATCAACTACAATACAATCTTAGAAACCACAACATAAATCATATTGACAGATTTATATTAAAAACATATCAAGACACATTGAACATAAAACGACACAAAAGCAATATAATAATTACTAAATCAGATAAAGGAAATAAAACAGTAGTTACGTACAAAGAACATTATATGAAGCAGATGAACAAACTCCTAGAAGATAAAACCACATACAAAATAAGCCGAACAGATCCAACGGAAAAATTAACTAATAAAAACAATTCTATCATTACTGAACTACATAAAAATAACCACATAGAAACATTTACTAAATTTAAACTAAGATGCAATGCAGCTAACGCACCACAATTATATCGTCCCCTTAGTATTAAAATAGCCTATAAATTTTTTGATGTTTTGAGAAAATGAATTTCAAACTTTTTGTCGAAAGTAGCTCTCACTCAAATCTCGTTATGTCTGTAAATATTTATTATTTTCGACGTTTTTTTTTTTTAAGACTGTTTAAAAATGAGTCTATTTTGTTAACTGATCAATTTTTATTATTGTAATCATCCTTTTAATGAACAAAAAAGTGGTGTAAACTGCAAATACATCAGATAAGCTATTTTATTTTTTAATGTTTTCTATCAAGTTTCTGATACGTTATTTTATTTTGTATGGTATACACTATTTTATTCAAGAAATACACCAGAATAATTAGTAAATTTAATATGAATTTTTATTAGTATAAAATTATGTTTTAATTACAGTCAGATCGTAAATTATTAGCATGGTCTTTAATTATTGTCGTCTGCGTCCTCTTCTTCGAATCTGTCTGGTTCATCTAAACAATCGCGATTATTCCCTCCTTGTAAATTAAAAAAAAATGTCTGTGAGCCGGGAGGAATTACATTTTTTTTTGCATAAATCTTTGAGATCCTTCAGTTTTGTGTCAGAAATTGGTAGTTCTTTTTTATATTTGTGAGTTAATGTAAAATTTGTGGCCCCTTTCTTTTTCATTCTCGAGCCATCTATATCAATCACTTTGAAGTCTTCGTTCCATTGTTCCTTGTATAACAATTGTCTCTTTTCACTTTTTATTACTTGGAGAACCTTGATTTTAAGCCAATTTACCGATTCATTGTTGACATTTTTCTTCAAGTTATGGTTCAATTTTGAGAACGCCGTTTTGAGATCAATAATATCACTGTAGTTAAGCCTTTCTACAGCGTACGGATTTTTTCGTCTTGCCAGTCTAAGTATAGTTGGCCATTCTTCTGGTGAATATACACAAATATTTCTCTTAGTTCGTTCTATAGCCGAATGCATGGAATCTGCTTCCATTTGTGTGTGTCCACTTTGAAGATATTTAATCGTTATTGAATTAAAATGCAATGAATGATTTATATGAAGCAATAATGTGGCAATTAATCTGTTTCTATTCTGTCCTCCACAGCAGTCTGAATACAGAATAACATCCGTTACTGATTCGGGTAAATTGTTCAGCATTTTTAATAAAGTGGTTCCAATTTCCTCTGACCCACGCTTACCATGGTTTTCATCCCACAGGAAACAATATCCAGCTCCATTAGCTAAATCGTAAAATGTGTTGTTGTATGTGGCGAACTTCCGACTGTAATACAAGGTGCTTACATTGCTACATGGTGTCAATAGCACTGATTGTAAGTCAAAAGTAAATACTTTTATATTGCTGTTATTTTTAGATAACTCCTTGTCAGCATGTTTGTGGAGTCTTGCTTGGGCTTTATTTGCTAAGTGTTCATCATATGATTTCTGTATTGAAGCCTTGTCCTCTATATTTTTGAACGTTTCGCATGTTAAGCATGTGTCCTTTTTTGGATGATGAAATGAATAATTGTAATTATTACAAAATATGTGGCGATACATATGTTCTTTAACTGAGAGATCTGGGTGGCGTTCTTTAAATAAGTTATACATTTTTGTAATTGTTAGGTCTGAGCTCAGATAAAGGCGTTGGGACTTTGCTCGAGTATAGTGACTTTCTACTGCTGGAAATGACTCTATGTGTTCTTTAATAAGAGTTGCTATCTCCGCGTCTACTTTTCTTTGCATTCCGTGTTTACCCCTCATGTCAACAAATTGTCTTTGATTTTTTTTTTTTGGCTAATACAGATATCGCGCAGTCTGACACGTGTAAAGTATTTAAAAAGAACTTTTTACAGACCTGTTTGTCATTTAGAAAGTATTTTAGAGTGTTCGACCGCCGTGATTCTCTCGTTAATGTCCTCTTGCACTTCTCCACTTTTATGTTATTACTAAGGAATAGACGTTGCTTGCAGTAATCGCCCAAACTCCAATAGTCTGCATTGATTTTCTTACGATCTTCTTCAGAGAAGTGTTCTGGACATTTGTGATGACAGCTGCAATTAGCGGGCTTCGGTAAACGTTCCTTAATTACTTTACCACTCTTTGTAACATAAGCCTTTCCTTGACTCCTGTCACTCTTTTTTTTGTTCTGCATCCAAAGCTGGCTCTTACGCTATTGAATAAAACAAATCCATAATTGCAGGAGCCATCTTCTTAAATTACCTTTTAATTAACTCACCTTTCTTTTTCGTGTTACTGTCAGTTCTACATTTTCATCATTGCTTTCTTCTGCGATTTCGCAGAGCACTTCATGTTGCTTTACCGAAGATTTTTCAATTTCCTCTTCATCCGTTTCTGGAATATAATAATCCGACGATCCTGCTGAAAAGTCTTCTCCATCCTCTTCGTCAGTTTGCGATATATTTGAATCCAATGGTTCCACAGATAATCCAACAGAGTTTGGAGCAGGTTTGACACATAGGGCTCCTGTTAATTCCATCGCAAATTCTGTTGACAATTAATATACATTAATATTCCTTCCTGCAATTTAAGTTAGCAGATACTCACCAGAGCTTGATAAATCCATGATTAAATAAATGAATGATTGGGAACGAATGAACGACTAAATGATTATGAACGAGCGAATTTCAACAACGAACTGAAATCCTAAATTGTACAAATTATTTCTATTGCATTTACATACATGAAAAAACAACGTAAGCATTGCATAGCCTACTTTTGTTTTTTGTTATTTTTAAAACACATGTTAATTGTTCTGACAATATAACGGCCTATAAGATTCATACAAATGAAGAAATTGAAAATATTTGTTGAACAACAACGTATATCATTATACGTCATTTTAGGTGTTTGTGTCATGATAAAATTGATTTTTTTCCTAAAAGTTAAAATAGAGTATGTGACTGTACATTACTATTATATTGAATAAACAGAAAATTTACTTTATGTAAAATAGCGTATATGCGTTTACATGATTTTTGAGGAAAATAATTTAATACAAATTTATACTATATTTTTTTGACTGACGTTTTGACACACTTTGTGGAACTAGAATTGGACAAAATTTTGACCACATATAAAATCGACGATGGAAAATTCAATAAAAAAAATAATAGCCTATGAGCACATAGGCTATTGTTATACTAATAGCATGTTCAGACGGCAAAATGAACCACTTGATTCGCTCTCTGAATCATGATTGTGAACCTAGGTGTTCAGACGAGTGTTCTTGTTTCATTTTGACGTTTATATATATATTTTTTTTGAAACATATGGCGCGGCTTTTTTTTGTTTTGTTTTTATTTTACATTAAAATTTTTCGTTTAAATATTTAGGGTTTTCTTAGGGTTCTTAGGGTTCTGCACTTCAAAATATGTTTCACTATTTCTTTTTTTAAATTTTTTTAATTATTTATATGCTTTATGTAATATATGGCTTTTATTTGCTTCTATTTATGTTTCTATTTATTTTTTTGTACACGTTAATTTCTTGTTTTTTTTTTTGTTTGTATTGTTTTGTACACGTTAATTTATTGTTTTTTCTTTGTTTATATTGTTTTTTCCACATTAATTTCTTGTTTTTTCTTTGTTTATGTTCTTTGTACACATTTTCTTGTTTTTTTCTTTGTTTATATTTTGTATTTGACAGCTAGTTTAGATAAACTAGCGATAATTTGTTATCAAAATTGGAGATGACACTGAATGTTTCTAGGTTCACAACTAGGTTCAAAATGAACCAAGTAGATTCGCTCTCAAAATTTTGTATGGCGAATCATATAGATTCAATCATGATTCGCTCGCCAACCGAGAATAAGAGAGCGAACCGCGAATATTGCTGTCCGTGTGAACATAGTATAAGGGGACGATATGGACAACCGAAAATTCACAAACAGGACATGCCAATGCGACCAATAGCAGCGTCATATGAACTCCCAGCCTATCAACTATCAAAATACATAGGTACAATACTAAAGAATTTAACTAACACCAAATATAACATTAAAAACCCAACACAACTTAAGAAAGGTATACAAGAAATAGACATAGAACAAAAGGATTTGATGATATCTCTCGACGTCGTATCGCTATTTACAAATATCCCGATACATTTAGCCATTAAAATAATTATTAAGAAATGGGAAACAATAAAAGCTCACACCAGCATCCCAAAAAATTCATTTATCAAAATACTTGACTTCTGTTTAAGAGACAATAATTATTTTATGTTTGACAACAATATTTACATACAAAATTATGGCATGCCTATGGGGAACCCCCTTTCTCAAATAATAGCGGAAATAGTCTTAGATGACCTATTAGACTACACACTAGACAATCTTAAATCCAAAAACATCGAAATAAAATATGTTACCAAATATGTAGATGACTTTTTTGCCATTATAAAACAGAAAGATAAACAAATAATATTACAAGAATTTAACTATTACCATAACAAATTAAAGTTCACGATAGAAGAGGAAAAAACTATAGCCTCAACTTTTTAGACGTTACCATACATAAAACTAACAACAAACTTATAACAAACTGGTTTACTAAAGAAATTTCATCTGGTAGAATTATCAATTATTTTTCAAACCACGACCCTATACAGAAGAAAAACAGCTAAAAATCTTATAAAAACAGCAATAAACATTAGTGATAACATTTTCCTAAAAGATTACATTAAGAAACTAAGAACAATTTTGACTAAAAATAATTATCCTATTAAATATATTAACAAATTAATTTCCACAGTAATAAATGAAACCCAAAATATTAACACACAAAATAACAACGCAACATCTAACTCAGTTAACGGAAAAAAACAACCTTTGCCACCCTACCATATTTACCAACAATAACGAATAGGAAAAACCTAACAAATCTGATCAACACTGAAACTATTAAAATAGCTTCTAAGCCAAATCAAACATTGAATAAGCTTTTTAACACCCAAAAAACGAAAACAGACTTACACAAACAACACAATGTAGTATACCAAATAAAATGCAATGGTAATGTCCACCAACAATGTAACAGAATATATATTGGACAAACGAAAAGACAATTAGAGATTAGGTTAAAAGAACATAAACGAACAGTTGAGAAAGGAACAACAACAACAGCTCTCTCTCAACATGCGTTTGACAATAAACACAACTTTGATTTTGACAACATCAAAGTCTTGGAAAGAGAGACCAAAACAAATAAAAGAATAACACTTGAAAGTTTACATATTAAGAAACATATTGACAAAACAGTAAACATTAAAGAAGACAGTGATCACATTAGCAACACCTACAATTTAGTACTTAATAAATAAAATTAAAATGTAAAATCTAGATTAAGGTTGTAATAATACTATTAAGGTAACAATTATTTTACAAAAATTCACACAAATTTGTTAAAGTGATAATTAATGTGTAATCTTAATTATTATTAAATAAAATTAGACGCCTGATGAGGACACCAACCACAGTGTCGAAACGTCGCAGATAGCAAATAAAATTAGAGCATATTTGTTTTAATCATTCCTGCTTAGGACGACCATAGGAAGCTTAACATCACAATAAGTAATTACAATGACCAGTGATTGTAATTACTTATTGTGATGTTAGGAACATATCAAAAAAAAAAAAAAAAAAAAGATTCCATTATATTTATATTAAAAATTTAAGCGATTTCGCAGCTTATTTTTGATGCATTTTTGCTGTAGCGTCTTATAAAAAAAGTTCTAAATTTAAAAATCAAAAAATTTTAAATTGAAATGAAAAATTAATTTACTCCCAAAAAAAGTAACCATTGGGGAATATTTGCATCATGAACAAATTCCCTAATCTCGTACAAATTTTTGTGGAGAGAGCTTATTTTTTTGGGGGAAATTTGTGCATTGTGTACTAAATAACTACTCAGCGCCTGGTAAGAATAGTGAACCATTTTCAAGTCAAAGGCCGTTGGATCCCGGGCAAGACCGGGTAAAAACAGCTAGTTTTGTATAAAATTTTTTGTTTTTTAATATGTCTTTTGTAATTTCTTTTGTTCATATTATATTTTATTTAATAATTAACACAAAACAATTTTAGTCACCGTTTTTTTTAACTTATTAATCAATTTCTTAGAAACAACTTATTTACACTTATTACACGTGTTTTTTCAACAAAAAAAAAATCATGTGAGTCCGATCACAGGGAAGATGTGTAAACATCTAGTAATTAATTATTTTTTACGTAATTTTTTAAAATCAAACAGAAAGCACTTATATCACTTATAGCAAAAACTGTTTCAGCTAATTCAACAACCCTTTGCTGTAAAACGTTAAAAATATCCCAATATAAACGTATATAAGTGATACATAGATGACGCTTTTAAAAAAGTGGCATAAAAAAACAATGTTATATCATAATTTTTTCACCAATACAATCATAAGTCACACAGCGTTATGTGTCAGCTCTCACCTATTACGTTTACCCTGTTTTTGTGATTGTATTGTGAAATAGAAATTTACCCCCCTGCGCGTATAGATGAACTGAGAGAAGAACTGAGAACAACAGTTGTGCAGTCAGAAAAATCTCTACCTATTGAAAGCGCAGCACAATAAAAAACAAGTTGTTGACGCATTCGTTGACAGTGTCACCAGAAATATACTAGTGTCGTGTATACATGACGTAGCGTACGAATGTAGGCCAAATGCTAACGTGCAGCGTCATGTATACAAACAATGGGGTGGCTCTCATTTCTATGGTACGAGTCATACACATATACTACATATGGTCAATGGTCAATGTACTGAATGGAATGCGGCAGCACTTGTATTCTCAGTAAGTAATAATGAAACTGAGAGTGAAGCCGCACGCCACTAGACATTGATTCAATGAGTAAGCCACACCCCATTAACTAATTGAATGTAAAACTAGATTATCGAGAGCATGTTGGAACATCTCTCTTAGTATTAATAATTATTAAGAGTACTTTAGAAAGTTCTCTTTAGCGAAGAAGTCTAGAACTTCTCATAAATTCTTTATAAGCAGGGTAATTGTTAGTAAATAAAGCATTAACATTTTAGACTTAAAAACGACAAGTGTTTTTTCTTTGTTCGCGATCAACGTCAAACATTATATGGCGATCCTGCCCAGCTTACCTGTATCCTTCTGATGTCCTGCCGGTTGCTACAAGATAAGAAGCAAAAATTAAAAAATATAGCAATCTAATCTTGCTAAATTTAATTTTGCTTAATCTTACAGCAAAAGGAAAAAGACAAACATAGCTTACGCTTAGTCTTGATCCTTTTTGGTTTTAAGGATAGCAAAAAAAAAAATTTGGAATAATTTTTAGGATTCTATGGGTGAGAATCTGGAGGAACTGTGAAAAGAAGTGCAGCAAGCAGAAATTAGATGGGCTAAGATCAACGAAGAGGGCAACGTTGACAACCAAGAAAAGCCAGTCTGACTGCACGGAACAGCAATAGAAATAACAACAGTTACATGGGCGAAGAATTACAACAACTATGGCAAAAAGCAGAATAATGACATAAATAAAAAACCTGCCAATCTTAACATCAACCTCAGACCAACATTTATATAGGAAAATGAATTCAACAGCACCAGAACTACAACATTTCCAGCTGCTGAACCAGAATTAATGAGGAAACATTTTGAAGCAAAATTAATTTAAAAGAAAAATTTTAAAAGAATATTAATAGAGAACATAACACAAATTGAAGTAAATTTTATAAATTATGCAAAGATATTGTAGTGTACAAAATATTTGGAAAGAAAAGAAAATTTCATAATGGGCAGTACACAGACTAAAATAAAGGAAGTAGTGACAGCAACAGAGAAACTCTCCGACAGCAATAAGCATTAGTTTTAAGGTCATGATACTAATTTGTTGTGACTATCACAGTATTGGTTAAATATATAAAGAAATACGTAAAGAAGCAGATACATAGGCAAGCTGTACATAACACGGCATAAATAACAGAATTTTTTTTTTACAGATTTATATAAATATAAACCAAAAATGTCTAGTAATAGGAACATTCCAATAATCGTCGAAGATGGTAAGGAATATAACATAAAAGAAGGGACAGACATGTTAGACAGACTGGACGAAGAAATCCGTAACTTCCGTCTATGAGAAATATTTTGGTAGTTTCGACAAACAGAGAAAGAAAAAGGTAGAAAAGAAAATGGATAAGGCTACACTAGAAAGGAAAGTAGAATGGTTAACCAGATTATGGAAAGACATAGGAATGAAGGGAAGACCGACAGAAAAGGACATTTTGCGACCATCGACTATTGAATTAGAGACCATTTTGATGATAAGGAAATATGCGAACTAGTAGATATATTTCAAAATGACGAACATTTTTTTTATATATAAACTTGAAAATATAATAAAATAATATTATAAAATAAATTACAATTTGATAAGATTAAATAATTATTTGTAATCTTTAATTGATTGAAATATGTACGTTACTTATATTTGTCCAATTATATATACATAGGTTAAGAATCATTTTTTTGATAAAATTGTTAAATAAGATTTAATATCGAAGAAGAGAATACACTACATACATTATAAGAAAAATTTCTTTAGAAACAAGATTCTATGAAAATTTTGAAATTACATTATAATCTATATCGTAAACAAAACTATGGAAATAAAATTTGAAATTTACAAATATACAAAAGAAAGTGGAAAAATAGATAAAAATTTTTAAATGAAATGAACAATGGATATGGAGAATGTAAAAAAAAAGGGGAAAAGAGAAAATTTTTAAGGAATGAACTAAAAATTAGAGAAAATTATTGATTCATGGGATTTATGTGGAAGGGTATATAATTCATGATAATACCAGGAAAAGAAATTACATAATGGAGATGGAATAGAATTTTATAAACCTAATAGAAGTTGACGAGCTAAATGAAAAGACATTGACGATTACAATGAGTAAAAACATGATACAAAATGAAATAAATGAAAATAAAATTGATAACGTAAATAAATTAAGTGAGGATAAGGATGAATCATCTCCTATTGAGCGTCATGAACTCAAGATGTGGGAAATATAAATTGAAAATATAAGACGAAGTCGACAAAGAATATAAAATGAAGATAAGGTAGTCATTCTGTGAACTGTACGGCCGTGGAATGTAGTGATAATCCCATTTATTTAGATAACATGTTGGAGAAACTATATTTGTATGTTAAGCAGATTGAATTAAAATATTTTACAACCCAGGGAAAATTAAATAAAAGAATAGTAAGGAAAGAAATGAAAATGAATAAAGATAATGACGTCAAAGAAAAAAAAAAATATTGAAGAA
Organism: Cordilura impudica; assembly: GCA_963682025.1. NCBI lineage: Eukaryota > Metazoa > Arthropoda > Insecta > Diptera > Scathophagidae > Cordilura > Cordilura impudica. The sequence continues at coordinate 7,117,028 of OY821522.1, forward strand.
CTAAAGTAGGTACCAATATAATAAATAAAGAAAAGAAAATCAAATCAATTAAATAGTATAAAGACACACCATGCTCAAGTCAATTAGAAAAAAAAAATAACCTCAGAATATAAAGAACGAAGATTAAGATTTGGTAATGACCCATAATACTAAGGTATTGATTAATTGGAGGAGCCAAAATTTTTTTTGTTGTCTAAATAGGAAGAGAAATTAGCAATGAATGATGATTAGAATATTTGGTATTAAGGAAAAATAATCATGAAATAAGAATTGCCAGGAATCCGCATTGAAACGTGGAGAAATGAACTGATAAAACTATATTCAGATTTCTATATAAATTTCCATGTGGATTCCGAACAAATTTCCATATAAGTAATTAAGAGAAAAAGATTTCCATGGAGGTTTCATAAGGGTTTCCATATGAATTTTGTAGATATATATTTCCATATGAGTTTTAAATAAATTTCCGCATAATTTTGTATAAATTTCCATGAAGTATGAAATGATTAACATTAATAATGTAAACGTAACTATAAAAATTAAAGATAAAGAGAAAATATTACATAAAAATTTATTAAAGAAATATAATAAAAAAAAAACAATTGACAAACAAACAAAATGTATAAAAGAAAACAATATTCACACAAATAAACAAAAACAAATAAATATATACAAAAATATGTACGTTAATAAATTTGTTAATGTAGAAATAAAAATTGTAACACTATATAGAATAAGAATTTAGTTCAATAAGTTTAATCGTTTTTTTTTTTAATTTTTACTGTACAAATTCAAATTTCAATCAACACAACATGTACATTTCTATCCATGACTCAATTAACCAAAACTTCAAAACCATACTTAGTAATATGAAGATTAACAAAATATATTAAAATAAATCAGATTACCGAATATTTTTTTCAAGAGTCCAAAATCCAAAACAATTAAACGAAAAATATTGTAAACATTAACCAAACAGTATAAACAAGAATGAATCATATTGCACTTAAAACAAAACCCATTCAATTCAAAGACACCGTACTACATTTTAAAAATTAAACGAAAATTATTGTAAACATTAACCAAACAGTATAAACAAGAATGAATCATATTGTACTTAGAACAAAACCCATTCAATTCAAAGACACCATACTACATTTTAAAAACCAAACAACTTTTATTACAAACAGTTGTAGGATTTTTTTTAGAACCGGGGTGTCGTGTATACATGACGTAGCGTACGAATGTAGGCCAAATGCTAACGTGCAGCGTCATGTATACAAACAATGGGGTGGCTCTCATTTCTATGGCACGAGTCATACACATATACTACATATGGTCAATGGTCAATGTACTGAATGGAATGCGGCAGCACTTGTATTCTCAGTAAGTAATAATGAAACTGAGAGTAAGCCGCACGCCACTAGACATTGATTCAATGAGTAAGCCACACCCCATTAACTAATTGAATGTAAAACTAGATTATCGAGAGCATGTTAGAACATCTCTCAGTATTAATAATTATTAAGAGCACTTTAGAAAGTTCTATTTAGCGAAGAAGTCTAGAACTTCTCATAAGTTCTTTATAAGCAGGGTAATTGTTAGTAAATAAAGCATTAACATTTTAGACTTAAAAACGACAAGTGTTTTTTCTTTGTTCGCGATCAACGTCAAACATTATACTAGATCTGTTGTCTCTAGCTAATTTATACTCGTGCGTAGAAGGAAAGTTGTCGACATTTTTACTACTGCGCTTAAGGATAGTGTTGACATAAAGACACTTGGTCCCAGGCTGGCTGCAGGGCATCTGTACGCTCAGGGGGTAAAAATATTTCACAATACAATCACAAAAACAGAGTAAGACAAAAACGGTGTGAGTTATTAGTGTACTGATGCAAAAAAATTTTTGCAGCTAACATTATCGAAGTATAACAACTAATTCAATAACCTAAAAGTATACACAATCACAAATATAACAATATACAAGTATAACAGCTAAAACTAGGCTAAATGCAATACAACTCCAAATCGAAAAAATTATGCTGAAAGCATAAGTACTTCCAACGTAAAAAAATCTTTAATTACTAGATGTTTAACATCTCCCCTGTGATCGGACTCACTTAGTTTTTTTTTATCCGAGTATAAATAAAAACATGGAATAAATTTACTTCAAAAAACTACAATAAAACTTTTTATAATTTAATTTTACATATTTAATAATAACAAGAAAACAAAACGTAATAATCCAGTGCAATACATTTCTTTTTAGTCTTTCTTTTAACTCACTCTCTGTCTGTCTGTCTGTTGTGGGGCAACCCCATTCCCCCTCATCCAATTGATCTGAAACTTGGCCCATAGTCTTGTTGTGACTACAGAATAATTTTCGGGTAGTCACGCATAGTCACGCACAGTCACGGAGTGATCTAAATGTCATTTCCCCTCATCCGATCGATCTGAAACTTGGTGCATACACTTACTGAGAAGAAAAATTTACTTATACATAGTCACGCATAGTCACGGGGTGATTTAAAACCCATTTCCGCTTATCCGATCTATTTGAAACTTGGTCCATAGACTTGCTGTGAAAAAAGATTAACTTTGACATAGTCACGTACAGTCACGGAGAGATGAAAACCTCATTTCCCCTCATCCGATCTGAAACTTTTGTAGTGTATGCATACTATAGGGCATTCACGTAGTGCATGAATGCTGTGCATAGAGCATTTTACTTTGGTAATAGGAACTGTTTAATTTAGAACTAGTTGACATGCGTGTGTTGCCCATAAACATTGAAATTGAAATTTAAGAGAATATTTTAGTATATAAGAAGCAATTATTTTAGTTTTAGTTGGCAGTATTGTTTTATATTCTAAAGCATCAGGACTACTTTAGATTTGTATTAGATAGTACCAACTATCAAATTCATACACCAGCACAACCAAATGCACTTTAAAAATAAAACAATAAAACCTGAACATATGAAGTATTTTATTTACACCTAAGGGAACAACAAACATTCTTTATTGTAACAATTATCCTTTCAACTTTACATGACAACACCCAACATCTTTACATGGCGATACTAAGGACATCCCTGGAATCCTGATCATCAACCAAATCACCATCATCCTGATCCTGATCATCAACCCAAATCACCATCATCCTGATCTTTCGAGTCAACCAAAATCATCACCCTGATCCTGCAAGTTAATCAGCAAACTCCAAAAAAAAAAAATAATAAGGTAGTATAGTTCGTTTTGTGTAAACAGTTTTTATTAAGTCATCTGCGCAAATAAAAACTGCTGAATAGTTATAAAGAAAAAGTGTCCCGTTTTTCATGGACAGAAATGAAAGTCTTGAGAATATACTCAATAATATAGAAACAGCTAGGCAACAGTGGAAATCGGGAAAACTAACGGAAAAACCTGAAATACTAGCTCTAGGTCCCAAACCGATAGACAAAAGAAAATTTTACAGAAATAAAATTATTATAGAACCAGTATACCCAATATTTCCAGTACAGGAAACAAAAATAAAAGGAAGAAATTACAAGGGGGAAATGAAAATAAAATTAACGATACTAGAAGACAAAATAAAATTGTCGAAAGAGAAAATTGAAGACAAGACGTTAATTACTAGCGAGAAAGAGTCTTTAAACGCAAGAAAAATCGAACTAGAAAAAGAATTTTCCTACACATTAAAGGAACTCAGAACATAATACAACTAAGAAAAAGACAAGAAAAATGAATAAGATAAATGGGGAATACTCAAAACAAAATAAAGGCAACAACTAACGCACCTCCTGCTATGAGCGTAAGCGTGGAGATAGTATTAATATGTATTGTATTCACAGCCAATGTAACAGTAAAATATTTAAGAAATTATTTCAAAAACAAATTAATAGACATGTACTAAAAAATAACATAAATAATATTGTATAAAAAAATGTAAACTTATTGATAAATAAAAATATTCCGAATGTATACAAAATAAACAAAACTTCATAAATAACATAATTTCCACTAAATTTTCATGGATAACATATATAGACAAGTTGAAACAATCATAACAAACGCCAGAAAATCAATAGGTAAATATTACGTGTCAGATACACTGTTAGCAAACAGAAAATAGAAACAATATAGATAATACAATGTCGAATAACGTATTAAACACGACTGATTTAGCAGCAATTTCGAAACTCACCAATATTTAACGGTGCGAGAGAAGAGCTCGAAGTATTTGTAGCAAATTTGAGGATAAGACAGGAATAATATATAGGCTTCAGGGCACAAGTAACAATATAAAGAAAAAAAAATAAAAAAAGAATACATACATATATTAAATAATAAATCTTAATAAAAATTAAGAAAGAAAAATGTAAAAATTAATAATTAGTATCTTATAGGAAAAAAAAGAAAAAAATACATAAAAAAAAATTAATACATTATTATAAAAAGGAAAAATAATATATGAAATAAATTAAGAAATTTCTATAAGATATAGGAAAAGTAATTAGTATTATAATAGAATATTATATTTGTGTCTCAGAATAATAATTATGACATTTTTTTTAACAATTGTAATATGTTAATTAATCTATTGGAATTGATGAGTAGGAAAAAAGAAATACATGAAACTAATAACAAAATAAAATATTAATGGCATCAATATATTATATGTCTAGGCAATGATAAGGGTAAAATTGAGAATGAAAATTGAGATGATAATAATAAACGATGGTGATGACGGACGAATTGACATAATATAGAATTAGGATAAAATAGCACCTGTTGGAATTGATCACTTCAAGATGTGTGCGTGTACATCTGTAAGTGATGCTAGGAGTAAATAGGTGAATAGGAAATAAATGAATTGAGCTAATTTGATAGTTGGAAAATGAAAATGGGGAATAAAAGGAAAGATAATATTGCGCACATAGGACGTGGTGATAATCCATCGAAACTAGATTCGACTATGGAGAAACTACATGCCTGATATAATGAATGAATATATAGTCCAGCGAGATACTGTGATAATTCTGCGAAACTAAATTTCGATGTGAGGAAGCTGATATCTATTATGGGATGAATATACGGATTATAAGAAATGAATATATATGGTATGGGAATACGCCGCAAGAATAGAGGAATAAAGGAAGAGAAAATAGAAGCGAGTACCAATAAGAAGAGTAAATAACATGAATAGTAATCCTCGGATCTGGACAGAATTTTGGGAACACCAGGCAACATATAATTAATGAAATCGATTGATAAAAATATTACAATAAATTGATGAAATATTAAAAAAAATGAATTGATAAAAATATTAAAATAAATTGATGAAATGAGTATTTAAAATGACTTGATAAAAATATTAAAATAAAATGATTATAGAATGAATTGATAAAATAAACTTGCATTTGTATTGCATTGAATATTAATGATAAAGTTTTAAGATGAAAATTACAATGAAATGAAATAAATTTAGTGTAAAATACATAATTCTAAGAACAATTATGTAAAACAAATCTTTATATACAAAGAGTTGCGAGGATGATCATCGCCCAGCCCAAACCATTCGACCCAGAAGCTTGAAATTTGGACTGTAGGTTCCTCTATCGGCGTAAAGATCCACTAAGAACGGGTATTTGGAAATTCCTATATTAAGGGGGTAAAAGCGGACAAAAAAGGGGAAAATGATAAGAAATGAATCGAGGAATATGAAATTTGATGTTTAGACTCCATCGGGGAAACAAATATTGGCCCGTGATAAATTTTTTCGAAATTCAGCCATTTAAGGGGAAAAACGGCCAGAAAGTGTAAAAAATGTACCTTTCTGTATTTTCTTAACTTATTACTATACATATATAAATTTTGGTATACAGACTCCACCGAATATGTGGGCATCAGTCCAGAATGAATTTATTGCTAGTTCTAACGTCTGGGGGAGGAAAAACGGACAAAAAAGGCAAAAAGTGTACATTTGGTATGTTCTAAACAAACGAATCTAGGAATACCAAATATAGTATGTGGATTCCATTAGAGATAGAAACATCAGATGAGAGGAAAACTTTTGGAAATTCGGGTTTTAAGGGGGGTAAAAACGGCCAAAAAATGTAAAAATGGTACCTTTTTGCATCTTTTTTGAAAATTAATTTAGGAATATGAAATTTGATATGTAGGTTCCACCAGAGATACAAACATCGGCCAAGAATACAATGTTTTTAAATTCGAGCCATCAGTGGGTAAAAACGGACAAAGAAGGGGAAAATTATAAGAAATGAATCTAGGAATATGAAATTTGGTGTGTAGATTCCATCCTGGAAACAAATGTTGGCTCAGGATTAATTTTTTCGAAATTCGGCCATTTAAGGGGGGGGGGGGGGGGGGGGAAACGGCCAAAAATGGTAGAAATTGTACATTTCTGCATCTTCTTAACATATTAATCTATATTAGGGCTGCCGGAAGTCTGAACCCATCGACCAGGACCCTTATAACACAAATCACAAACGAACATTATATATTTCAACTACTAATCATATATAAATGAACCCCAACAAACTTTTATTTTGATACATGTATCAAACATATATTTTAGATTCAACAATAGATACAAAACATAACATGTAATTCATACATAACAAAACTATAAACAGAAATAAAAATTCATTTAAAAAGATCCTTAAAATATTATAAATATGTATCAATACTTTTGTGAAGATTGCACTTTCTGTAGAACTTCATTCTCATCTTTTATATAATTATAAAATTCACAGCATGTCATATTAAAATTAAATTTACACTGAATAATGCTTTCCAGTGTTTCAGTCTTTAAAGAGTTTCTTTCTTTAGTCCATTGTGCAGATATTAAAGAAAAGACACGCTCTACGTGAGCGTTATGACTCGGCATTGCGTATAAATATTGTACCATCATTAATAAATTTTTCTTTCTTTCTTGTTCAGAAGGTTTTTCGAAAAAATATAACCACTTTTCTAATGTGTCTTTCTTTTTTAAAGCTTCTTGATTTTTATATAAAAATGATTTAAGATACAAAACTTCTTCGAAACATTCATCAGACATGAATACATTTTTTTCATGCAAAAAAGTAATTGTTTTTTGAACGTCCGTCCATTCAGGAATATTATGCAGTGTCATCCAATTAAAAATTTCATATCTTGTTAATGGGGATAGCCAGTCTTCTAAGTAAGCAATTGCAGTTGTAAAAAAGTTTTTAGTATCCTTTTCAAAAGCTGGAATTTGGTTTTCATCCAAAGCACTTTTTTTTAACACATTCAAAGCTATTTGTGTTTGCATTCCTGTAAAATTGTTTTTGAATCTCTCTTTTAAATCACGTAGAGTATCATTCAGAATTAATTGAACTTCCATTACCGTTATATTTCTTTTTTCAATTTTTTTAATTTGTTTTTCAATAACGAATGCTTGACTGTGTACAAACGTAAAGTATATTTCTGCTAACGGATTTAAAAAAAAGTCGGTTATTAATTTAGGTGCTCCTTTTTCAACTTAATAAAATTCTTTAAGAGGTTTCCAAAGTTGCAATATACGCTCTATTGCAGGCAGTAATGACAACCACCGAATCCTTGTATGTGAAAGGATTGCGTTAAAAGTAATTTTTGCATTTTCACAGAACTCTAAGTCGTTCAGTTCTACGGTGTATATACAAAAATACTTAAAAATCTTCAGGACAACTGATTCAACATCAATTGAGAGCACATCTGCAGCACTTGAAAGCGTATTATGAAGAATATGAGCTGAGCAACCAATTCCCTCTATGTCTCTACCCAATACGCCCTTCAACTTGTAAAAAATGTTATTTACGCCATGCCTTTGTCTACCTCCAAAATTAGTATTTGTATTATCAGCTCCAAATGCAGTAAGATTTTCCAGTGGAATGCTAGCATTTTTTAAGGAATCGACGCAAAATCCTGCAATTGTGTCTGATGTTTCGTTGGGCAATGAGGTTATTTTTAGTAGTTTAATGTTTAAGCCATGCGTTTCGGTGAAATAATAGATAAGAAGAGGGAAGATTTTCTCAGCTTTGTGGTTACTGGAATCAGTAGATATTCCATAGAATGGAACATATCTAAGCACTGAGATAAATTCTGCAACTGAGTGTGGTGCCAAAACATGCTTTATAAGAGCAGTAGCTTTGGTTCTGGCGTTAGATTGTTTTGAAGCAATTTCTGAATCTGGATATAATAAGGAATCCAGTTTTGTTGAACAATCCATAGAGTTGAATGAGTGATGATGATTTATTATCTTGAAGGCGCTCGTTAGTTCTGCAACATGTATCAAACGCTCAAGTTTTGTATTTTTTTTAATCATAAAAGAACTAATTTCTTTTGACTGTGATGCAATAGATAACTTGGATGAATGTTTAACGCTTTTGATATGGTCTTGAATGCTTGCCTTACCCCCATTGCCAATGCAAATATCACTTCCACATACCATACAATGAGCTTCATAATCATTTTTGCCTCTTTTTATAAAACTCCACTCAGTCGTGTACCTGTCCAGGAACTTGCACTGTCTTTTAGGCATTTTCCTTAAAATAAAAAGTAATATTTTAAACAAATAAAATAAAAATAAAGATGAAAACTCACCAGATATTGAAACTCCAGTTCAACGCGGGAACAGCAATGCACAAATGAAAACAGATGTTTAACATGTTAGAGAAAACAATTTGTAATCGGTTTTCGATTACTTATAAAAGTTGTTTACACGGTGGAAAATTTTACAGCTACTAGTTGAAACAATATTTGAATCAGAGTTGGCTCTTGTTTAACTTTATTGAAATCGATTAGTTGCTTCATGTAAACAGCGTTATAACAGAAAGCTTAAACTCTGTTCATAACAAAAATCGGCAAAAATAGAATTTTTGCCTTCATTGACAATTTAAGGACAATTTAAGGGTGGACCAGGACACCAGGACAATTGGCCTAAAACCAGGACAATCCTGGAAAACCAGGACGTATGGCAGCCCTAATCTATATAGGCATTTTGGTATATAGACTCCACCGAATACGTTTGTATCAGTCCAGAATGAATTTTTTGCTAATTCTAACGGCCGGGGATGGAAAAACGACCAAAAAGGGGAAAAAGTTACATTTGGTGTCTTCTAAGCGAAATAGATCAAGGAATATGAAATATAGTATGTTGGTTCCAGTAGAGATAATAACATCAGATGAGAAGAAAACTTTTGGAAATTCGGATGCTAGGGTGGTAAAAAGCGGCCCGTAAGTATAGAAGGGTAACTTTTCGTATCTTTTTTACAAAGTAATTTAGGAATCCAAAATTTTATATGTAGATTTCACCAGAAACACAAACATCGGAGAACGGCCAAAAAGGGGAAGAAGTATACATTTGGTATCTTGTAAACAAACGAATCTAGGAATATGAAATATGGTATGTGGATTCCACTAGAGATAGAAACACCAGATGCGGGGGATTAAAAATAGCCAAAAAAGGGGAAATGGTGCCTTTTTGTATCTTAACATATTAATCTATATACATGCAGAGAAAACAGATTTGTGGTGGCTACCAAATATATTGCCAACAGAATTGCGATGAAGTTAATAACCGAGTTATGAGTTGCTTGCAATTACAATTCTATTGTCTCAATAGTAAATATTTTATTACCACACAAAATGGTTAGTTTCTATAAAATTTCTGTTGATAAAATCAAAAATTCAGTTGTGAAGTTTTTGAACTATTCGGTTGGTGAGTTATTTTTCTGTGTGTGAATTTTGTCATACAGACTCCACCGAATAAGTGGGCATCAGTCAGGGATGAATTAGTTCTTAATTCTAGCATGTAAGGGAAGAAAAATGGCAAAAATGGGGAATAAGTGTACATCTTCTAAACATGCGAATAGAAAATATGGTTTGTGGATTCCACTAGAGATAGAAACACCCGATGACGGGAAAACTTGTAAATTCGGATGTTAAGGGGGTAAGAATGGTACCTTTGCATCTTGACCCGTAATTGTATAAATGTACGTTTTTGTATCTTCTCTACAAAGTAATTTAGGAAAATGAAATTTTATATGTAGATTCCACCAGGGACATAAACATCGGAGAATAAAATTTGTTTTAATTCGAGCCTTTCGTTACCCCCAAACGGCCAAAAAATGGGAAAACTGATACTTTTCAATGGATAAATTTTCCTTTGAAAGTACATATTCTTAAGAAACCAACTAAGAAAATGATAGTCGGTCTAGACCGATATCCTATACCATGCGTTTAGAGAATTGGTCTTAGGTCCAACTAATTGGGTTTAGAAAATCATAAGCAAATCTACGTCGAAAGTTGGACCGAGCCTAATCATATGTGGTAAAGCCACTTATATTTTGTAGCAACATATACAAACCGATTTTGAGAAAAACCTGTGCAATAATGCAATATTTTTGTTTTTGATAGGTTTAAATGAATTGACCCATAGGGTTTATTTTTGGTCTACGGATTAATATATGTAATAAACACACAAATCCAATTCGATATCATAGGGGTTATTTGAATGGGGACTAGGACTGAACATGCACCCATATTCACCAATTTCAATAGCGTTTGTCCTATGGCTTGAGTTACTTCCTTTCCAAACTAAGCCATCGATATTACAAATAATATTATTTTTGAACCAATTATGAATAAAAAAGTAGTACTTAAATAGAGTAGTGGGCAATACATCGGAGATGTTTACAAAATTCAAAATTTTCCAATTTTGTTTTTAATAATTTCGCGCATAGTAATAAAATTATGTATATATTTAAGAAATCACTATTGTGTGTTCTATATTGGAAGATAACACATTTGTTAAAAAAGATACAATAAAAACAATAAATAAACGCAAAAGAAATATTTTTTTTTAGTTATGCCAAAACAGTGGAAGCTTTTAAATTTCTTTACCAGAGTTGATTAAAATAATAAAAATGGAAGAACGAGTGAAAGAAAATTTTAAAAATCTTAACCGTTAGTTAAATATTTACAGATTCTGATGTTTTCTTTCAATTATTAAAAAATAATTGCAAGAATAAAGTTTTAGGAACTGAACCACAACAGTAGATGATTTTAGTGATGGTCGTAGGCAAAAGAATATTTGTGAGAAATATTCTATGAATAAAGCCATAAAAGCGTCTGGCTAGCATTAATCTCGCTAAAGAATGCATGGACTGGAATTAGTATACTGTTGGCGAATAGTGTTGACTACAAAATTATATATTTTTAAATGGCCATAAAACGGCTAAACGCTTCGGGAGTTTCACTGAAATAAATTAATATAATCGTTCGGTATAGGAATCATCCACCCTCCAAGATCATGACCACCATTTTATTCCGATTGTTATTGTATAGTAAAGGTTTCCAATGTTTTGTCAACAGCATAAAAATGAATACTTTTAACTTTTGTTCATTTTTTCTGAAGTTATGTTAATATTTCTTTGTTAAATAAATAAAACATACAAATGTGTAAATTAATAAAAGAGTCCAAGTCGTCAAATATATATTTTGATAGAAGTTTCCATCGTATTGTCACTCACGCTATATTTCTTATTGTTTTTAAATATTATTATGGCTTTAATAATTAGCATAATAATTACGCTAACAACGTAGCGGGTATACTGCTAGTATAATATAAAATAATAATTCTAAAATGAACGTATGATAATTTTAATATATTAATATTTAACTATTGTAAAATTTCGGTAAAGATAGGAAATAGTATTAAGGTTTACCATACAAATTTGGTAAAGAAATATAACTATTTAACAACTAATGAAAACGAAAACAAAAGTACAATATAAGATTTTATTTTTTAATAAAACCCATCGGAAATAGTAGTTAAGCTAAATAAACATTTATAAAATTATTTCCAAAATGTTAGTGAAACTAATTGTTAATGACATTGTATAATTCATTCAATAAGAGCATAGAATTACAAAATGATATATATCTTTTTAAGTTAAAAAAAAGAAAAAAAAACTATTGTTAGAATGTTAATGTAATTATTAGTTAAGTATTGATGACATGATAAAATAAAACCAATGTAAATATAAAAAAAAAAAATATATACTTAAATATATATATATATTAAAGAGAAACATAAATGTATTAACATTATAATTAGTATAAGAATATATTAATGAAAAAAAAAAAAAAAAAAAACGTACAAGCATTATGGTTATTAGTAAAAATCTATATAATCTAATTTTAATAATTAAGCATTTAGTATGTACACAATAATATCTACAGTGATCCCACAATTTCTCACTTTTTTTTTTGAAAAATTGATTCCTCTTAAGGGCGGTGATGTAGTGTATGCATACTATAGGGCATTCACATAGTGCATGAATGCTGAGCATAGAGCATTTTACTTTGATAATAGGAACTGTTTAACTTAGAACTACTTGACAGCATGTGTTGACCATAAACATTGAAATTGATAGTGCACGTGTTGAACATGGCATCAATATTAACATTGTGTGTGGCATGACACACAAATAATAAATGAACCCAAAATAACAATAAACAAAGAGTTTCAAATTGCGATCGTTTAGTGACGGCAGCACAAAGCAAATACGGAAATGTATGTTTTGTGTATTTAATATTGTCGCACTTCTTCAAGATAATTGACCACCCAAGAGACACATGGTGCAAGTGTTCCACATATGTGTGTCACAAAGTGGATTACCAAGGGCGCTCGGAATGCTGTTTTGACCCTTAGTAATTTTAAGAGAATATTTTAGTATATAAGAAGCAATTATTTTAGTTTCAGTAGGCTGTATTGTTTTAGATTTTAAAGCATCAGTACTACTTTAGATTTGTATTAGATAGTACCAACTGTCAAATTCATACACCAGCACAACCAAATGCACTATAAAAATAAAACAATAAAACCCGAACAAATGAAGTATTTTATTTACAACTAACTGAACTAAATGTTCAACAATAATGTTTATTGTAACAACTATCCTTTCAACTTTACATGACAACACCCAACATCCTTACATGGCGATACTAAGGACATCCCTGGAATCCTGATCATCAACCAAAATCACCATCATCCTGATCCTGATCTACATCCAAAATCACCATCATCCTGATCCTGATCATGAACCAAAATCACCATCATCCTGATCCTGATCCTGCGAGTCAACCAAAATCATCACCCGATCCTGCAAGTTAATCAGCAAACTTAAAAAAATATTAAGGTAGTATAGTTCGTTTTGTGTAAACAGTTTTTATTAAGTGCTCTGCGCAAATAAAAACTGGTGTGTAGTTATAAAGAAAAAGTGTCCCGTTTTTCATGGACAAAAAAAATCTTGAGAATATAAGTTAGTTTAAATGCCTTTTGCACATATAAAAATTCATAAAATAAGTGCCTTTTGGTCACTTTGTATAAAGTATAAAAAATAAAGATAAAAGCCTAGTGGCTTGTTTGAGTTCTGTAAATTAACTGACTATTTTATTCTTATATTTCTTTTAGCTTACACTGACACGAGTAGCAACGTAAGCACATAACTTAAAATATTTTAGTCTACAGCTAAAGAAGTGTCATATTGCGTTAAATAAACAAAATAATACAAAAACAAAATAAACAGAAATATAAAAGTATAAATTCTTAACTATTGTTAACTATTCCCCCTTTTGAATGAAGGCCGTCCTCGGTCTTCCTAACCATCTCTTCCAATGATTTCTTGATGCGGTTCAATTCCCTTTTCTCTTTGATGTTTTTAAATATTTTGAATGCGATGAAAAACATGCAAACTATTGTTATGAAAGCAGTGGTACTAAGAATAGGCCTCAACACAATATCTTTTTTTAGCTCCTGGAGATGTTCCAAGTTCTGGATATGCATTTCATGCAGGTAGGGTAGGCTTAATACGTGTTCATGTTCCATTACTTCAATTTTTTGGATATTTGCCAATTCTGGGGTTCTGCCAGTAACGCCATTTCGATTAACATATTTCGTAAAGTTGATGGTGACCTCATTTTCGAATAAAATAAGGTAAGTGCCCTGGACGTTTTGGGTTTCCATCGCCTCGGTCACATTTGCTGTAACGTTATTCAAGATGATTACCCCATCATCTATTACTGATATTTTTTCGAGGAGGTCGAACTCCGTGTTACATTTAGCAGGTGCGCTGGACATTATTTGTTTCGCACATGTTTCCTTCATGTTTAGTTTGCAGAATGTTGATGAAATGGAAGGTCTGCATTCTTCTACAGCGATTATTTGGTTTCCGCATTTCGCCACTATGTTGCCCTCCTTGAAAGAAATGATTTTTTTATGATGGGAGACGGGGAATAAGCTAATTTTTTTGCAGGACTGTTTTGGCCTAGGAAACTTAATGATAAAACTTAATATTTCATTACTTTGTAAAATCTTAATGCTACTAACAACCATGACCTCTGAGACACTGGTCCCGGTAGAGTCATCACCTTTAACAATCGAGTTTACTTCGTCGCTGTCCAGTATTGTCAAATCTATTATATTCGACTTAGCTAAACCGATAGACAAAATTTGATTCTCAAGGCTTATGATTGTCATTCTATTTCTAGCCAATAATGTCTCGTATAAATGTTCAGTATTCACTCCGTTTTTACTGTTTTCAGACACCATTGAATTTACCACGTCCGTTAGTTTGTGTAACTGTTGGGTAACCCTTGCATTAATTTCGATCTGTCTATTGTTCGAGTGCACCAGTTGTTCTTGAGTAAATTTCACCTTTTCAAAGTCATCGAAATCGGGAGTACCTGCTATAATTTTCAGACCTGTTCCCAAAATGTTTAAGCTTCGTGAATGTCTATGATGGATTTTCAAAGCTGACAGTAAGGTAGAAATATGGTTGACATCTGCCCAAAGGATTTTTTTCATGTGGGATTGAGGAAATATCTTCGTTAGGTTCCCTGTGTTTCCAATTAGCTCGTCATACAAGGTTAGGTTTACGGTGTGTTTCATGTACCCGTACTCTTCCCAGACTATGATATCTCCATCATAAATGGGGATGTATTCTGCGTCCGAGTAGTTAATTATCCTTGCCCTTATGGACAAAAATGCGGTGAGTAAGATAAGTCTAAAATATATAAAAAAAACAAATAAATTAAAGTACTTCCACCATTCTATCTCAGGTTGTCCTTATGGACCACCCTCCCTTTAATGAGAATCGTTGTCCCCAAATCTGCTTCAACGATTCCCTCCTCATACAGTGGACTCAGTTTGTTGCCCAATCTTTTGTTTACTTTGACAAAAACTTTATCGCCCACTTTAAATTGTCTATCAATTCTGTCCCTATTGTGCGTCGACAGAAGGTTTGTTTGGGCATTAATAAGTCTTTCCCTAATAAAATCCCTTAATTCAAGTGGAGTGGTGTGGATTACCTCCAAAGGTGTCTTTCCCGTAACTGAGTGAATAGTTCTATTGTATTGCACGTTTGCTTGTAGTACCAGTTCCACCGTATCACTAATATCCCTATCGATTTTTAAACAACGTGCAATTTCGCTAAGTGTGCTATGAAATCTTTCGACCTGACCATTTGAAGTACTATGTAATGGCGGTGCATTTATGATCTGTATATCGGCTGCTTGTAAAATTGCCCTAATAGTTTCCGAGTTAAGAGATTTTTCGTTGTCGCAGAAAACAGTTTTTGTTCCAGAGAAGAAATTAATTAGCTGTAGTATAGATGTTTTTATATCAACTATTGTACGGGACTGGATTGGTTGGACAATTGCAAATTTTGAGAACTTGTCAACACAGGTCAGAAAATACTTTCTATCGGTGGAATAGATATCAACATGAAGAATTTCTCCCGCATAGGTAGGAATTTTCGTTTCTTCAATAACGTGGTGTTTTGGATGTCTTTGATATTTAGCCTCTGAGCAGGTTTTACAGTTCGATACAATTTCCTTTGCAATTCTATCCATTTTGGGAAAATAGTATTCCTTAATAACCTGTTTCGAATTCTCTTGCGCTGCTCTATGAGCTCTGTTGTGTTCCATTAAAAGGATTTCTTTTTGGTCGTTTGGATCGAAAATATCGATTACAAAAAGTTTACAGTGCCAGAATTTGGTACCTTGAAATTTTCTTACCAAATCATGCTGCAGTATTGCCAACGTTGGCAAGGTACAACATAAGGCATTTACGACATTAGGATTTATGACCTTCTCGACCATTTCAAAAAGATTTTGCTTGTCTGAAAATTGCAAAATATGTCTCATTTTTTTCCCAAAAATGATAAGGGTTCGTGACGAGGGGTGCTCGGCCTCCTCGATAACGATCTGGTTTCTATAACAATTTATAGGCTTGTCGGTGCTTGGAATTGTGTTAGACAATGATACTTCACTATGAATGGTTGCCTGATCGGAATATTGTTGTTCGGTAATGTTCAATTGTTGTCGTGACAGCGCATCTGCCACAATATTTTCCCGTCCCGGTTTGTAGAAGATTTTTGCGTTATGTTCGTCAACAAACGCCTTCCACCTTTTAAGTTTCGCATTTGGATTCTTGTCTGAAACCGCAAATGTTAGCGGTTGATGGTCGGTAAATATATTTAGATCCCTCACGCCGTATAGGTAATGACGAAGGGTCCTTAGGGCCCAGACTATAGCCAAAAGTTCCCTTTCATTGGTTGCGTAATTCGTTTCGGCATGCGTGAGTTTTCTTGAAATAAATTGAAGAGGTTTACCCTCTTGGGATAATACTGCACCTAGCCCTAGCGCAGAAGCATCTGTCGTCAGATCAAAAGGTTTCCTGAAGTTCGGATACATCAACATGACGTCTTCTGAAATGAGTATATCTTTAAGTTTATCAAATGTCCGAACTTGTTCTTCGTTAAAATTTATTGGTACCTTTTTTGACTGACTAGCGCTTACTTTTCCGTTATCCCCTTTGAGTTCATCGGTTAACGGTTTTGCTATTTTTGCAAAATTTTTAATAAAGCATCTGTAATAATTTGTCAAACCTAAAAAAGATCTTAGCTGAAAAAGATTTGACGGTTGGGGGTAATTTCTTATCGTTTCGATTTTATTCGGAGTTGTACGTATGCCTCCTCTTGAGACCATAAAACCAAGGAATTCCACGTTAGATTTAAAAAACTTTGATTTTTCGGCTGAAACACGCATATTAGCCTGTAATAATTTTTTCAGGGCCCAATCAATGTGTGTAATGTGTTCGTTTTCAGTTCTTGAGTAGATTATCACGTCATCTATATAAACATGACATGATTTTCCTATTTGGTCCCTAAGGACATCATCTATTGCGCGTTGAAAAATGCTGGGGGCGTTTCTCAGTCCGAATGGAAGTCTGCAAAATTCATACTTCCCGTTGTTGATAGAGAAAGCTGTTTTTTCTCTGTCATTTTCCAAGAGTTCTATTTGGTGAAAACCGGATTTCAAGTCGAGGGTAGTGAAATATTTCGCTTCGCCCAAATTCGACAAAATTACCGATATATTCGGTATGGGGTACTTGTCGTCTATTGTGACCGCGTTAAGTTTTCGGAAATCTATGACAAGTCGTTTTTTCCTATTTCCCTCATCGTCTAAGCCCTTTTTATCTACTACCCAAATTGGGCTATTATACGGTGACCTTGATGGTCTTATAATTTTGTTCCTTAGGAGATCTTCTACCTCTTTGTTCACGAAATCGGATACCCCCATTGGATAGGGATATGACTTTGAGTAAATTGCGTCATTTGTATTTGTTCGAATGGTAGCTTTAATTTTAGTATTATAGGGCAGTGATTCATTTGGGTCCGCGAAAACCCTAGAATTTTTTGCCATAATTTGCTCGAATTCCTCCCTAATGTTTTCAGGAATGTCCTGTTCCGCCAATTTTATGTGGTTAACGTTTTCACATTGTAGAAATTTGATTTTTTCGGTATTTGAATTAAATTCAATTTGACCCCTTGTAAGGTCAATGTTTGCGCCGATTTGTCGCAATAAATCGAGCCCTATTATAGCGTCGAAGGTTGGTATGTTACCAAGAATAAAAAAATAGGTGTTTTTACCGAATATATTAACAACACATTTTTCAGAAACCGTATTTCGACCGTGAATTGAACGAACAGTAAAAGGCTTATGGACTCGCATGGTTCCCTTTAATTCATTGAAAGGTTTAATGTAATTTTTTGAAGCCCCAGTATCGACTAGGATTTTTATGGTTTTCCCAGCCAACGTTTTCTCTATGAATGGTAGCTGGGATTCTCCCCTAAAAAATTAATATAGTCGACGTCGTATTCTATATCCAGAGTTGCACCCTCTGAGAGGTCACAATAATTTTCCGTTTCTGATTCTACGGACACTTGATTTATTCTCTGCATTTTCTGTCCTGTCTGTCTGTCTGATCCAGCTTGCCTCTTCTGATTATCCCGGGAATGTCTATAATTAGTATTCTGTCTGAACTTGGACGATGTAGGGTCGACTTCCATTGGTTCTACATGGTTTTGGTTTGAGCTGTGGGTTTGGTTTTTACCAAAATGGGGTTGTTTTGGATGACTTGAAGTTTTTATGAAATATGGATTTTTCTCCAATGACTTATTCCCGTTCGATTGATCCTTGGGAAAAAGCAAATTTCTAGTATTTGGACCGTTTTGAGTACGAAAGGCTGTTTTTGTTGCAAAGGAGGTTGCAAAAATGTATCTTTCATGGTTTGATTCGACTTCCTGTGCCACAGCCAAGGCGGTCGGTAAATCTTTCGGTTGTGATGCGAACAAAATATCGCAAAGTGGCTTTTTTAAACCAGAAATGAATGTCCTTAGAGCATCCATTCTATATTTTTCATTGAAGACTTGTGCCATGTCTCTGTCATATGTCATTGTCGTTTTATTAGTCAATAGAGACAATTTCTTCTCAATAGAGTCAAAGAATTCTATTACAGAAAGTTCACCCTGTCTCAGGGTGCTCAACTCCTGTTCTATTAAGTAAATGGGACGTTTGTCCGCGTATGTAAAATCCAGTCTTGCTATGATAGCTTTGAAGTTTAGTACAGTGTCAAATGAGGCCAAAACGGCGTCTGCCGAACCTCTAATTTTGTTTCTAATTATGGCGACGGCCTGGTAGTGCTTCGAGGAAGTAGTATATCTATCGAAAACTTTATACGCAGTATGTGCCGCCTGCCGCCAAGACACATACTGTTCCATACTCCCACTAAATTCGGGTAGTGATTTCACCACTTCGAGTGATTCATCACAAATAATACCAGGTACAATTCTTATTTCTTCATATTTCTCCAAAACCGGTGGTTTAAGAGGTTGAAATTCATTAAACTTTTTTGTCAAATCAGAAATTTTCCGGTCATACTCGACTTTTTGCGCATCGACTGCCGCTCTCACGGCGGTGTTAATGAGTGCTTGAATGTCAAGGGTCGTCGTAGTCATATTGTCAAGCTTTAACGCACTAAGTAAGTTATTTAATTCGTTCATAAAAATTCACTGCACTTGTTAAAAATGATGGCTCTACTTACAATATTTTCATATTCATCCTGATATAATAATTAATGATTGTTATTTCCCCCGTTGTTTGCTGTCGAGTTGATGAACTGATTGCTTGATTATTATTGATCAATTGATTATTGGTATAATTGTTGGTTCTCCGTTGATTGTTGGTGAGTTGCTTAGTTGAAACTTTGATAATTGTTATCACCCGTTGTTTGCTGTTGAGTTGATGAACTGATTACTTGATTATTGTTTATCAATTTATTATTGATATAATTGTTGGTTCTCCGTTGTTTGTTGATGAGTTACTTAGTTGAAACTTTGATAATTGTTATCTCCAAATCATCCAGTTGGGCGCCAGTTAGTTTAAATGCCTTTTGCACATATAAAAATTCATAAAATAAGTGCCTTTTGGTCACTTTGTATAAAGTATAAAAAATAAAGATAAAAGCCTAGTGGCTTGTTTGAGTTCTGTAAATTAACTGACTATTTTATTCTTATATTTCTTTTAGCTTACACTGACACGAGTAGCAACGTAAGCACATAACTTAAAATATTTTAGTCTACAGCTAAAGAAGTGTCATATTGCGTTAAATAAACAAAATAATACAAAAACAAAATAAACAGAAATATAAAAGTATAAATTCTTAACTATTGTTAACTTATACTCAAGAATATAGAAACAGCTAGGCAACAGTGGAAATCAGGAAAACTAACGGAAAAACCTGAAATACTAGCTCTAGGGCCCAAACCGATAGACAAAAGAAAATTTTACAGAAATAAAATTATTATAGAACCAGTATACCCAATATTTTCAGTACAGGAAACAAAAATAAAAGGAAGAAATTACAAGGGGGAAAGGAAAATAAATTTAACGATAATGGAAGACAAAATAAAATTGCTGAAAGAGAAAATTGAAGACAAGACGTTAATTACTAGCGAGAAAGAGTCTTCAAACGCAAGAAAAATCAAACTAGAAAAAGAATTTTCCTACACATTAAAGGTAATCAGAGAACAGAATAGAGCTAAGAACAATACAAGAAAAATAAAAAGATAAATGGGGAATGCTCAAAACAAAATAAAGGAAGTCATTACGGCAACAACTACGCACCTCCTGCTATAAGCGTAAGCGTGGAGATATTAGCATTAATATGTATTGTATTGTATTAATATATTATATAAAAAACTAAATTAACAGACATGTACTAAAAAATAACATAAATAATATTGTATAAAAAAAATTAAACTTATTGATAAATAAAATTAATCCGAATGAATGTATACAAAATAAATAAAACTTCATAAATAACATAATTTCTAGTAAATTTTCATGGATAACATATAAAAAAGTTGAAACAATCATAACAAACGCCAGAAAATCAATAGGTAATGTTTATGTGTCAGATACAGTGTTAGCAAAAAGAAAATAGAAACAACTAAAATAGATAATACAATGGCGAATAACATATTAAACACGACTGATTTAACATCAATTTCCAAACTCATACCGATATTTAACGGTGCGAGAGAAGATAAGACAGGAAAAATTTATAGGCTTAAGAGCAAAAGTAACAATATAAAGAAAAAAAGAATAAGAATATATTTTAAATAATAAATCTTAATAAAAATTAAGAAAGAAATATGTAAAATTTAATTTATTTGTATCTTATAGAAAAAAACAAAGACAAAAAATACAAAAAAAAAAAAATTAATACATTATAAAAAGGAAAATAATATAGGAAATAAAGTAAGAAATTTCTATTACATGTAGGAAAAGTAATTAGGATTATAATAGAATACTATATTTGTGTCTCAGAAAAATATTTATGAAAGTTTTTTTTTAACAAGTGTAATAAAAGGAAAGATAATATTACGCACATAGGATGTGGTGATAATCCATCGAAACTAGATTCGACTATGGAGAAACTACATGCCTGATATAATGAATGAATATATAGTCTAGCGAGATACTGTGATAATTCTGCGAAACTAAATTTCGATGTGAAGAAGCTGATATCTATTATGGGCCAAAAAATGTAAAAATGGTACCTTTTTGCATCTTTTTTGCAAATTAATTTAGGAATATGAAATTTGATATGTAGGTTCCACCAGAGATACAAACATCGGCCAAGAATACAATGTTTTTAAATTCGAGCCATCAGTGGGTAAAAGCGGACAAAGAAGGGGAAAATTATAAGAAATGAATCTAGGAATATGAAATTTGGTGTGCAGATTCCATCCTGGAAACAAATATTGACTCAGGATTAATTTTTTCGAAATTCGGCCATTTAAGGGCCGTTCGGCCGTTTGTATCAGTCCAGAATGAATTTTTTGCAAATTCTAACGGCCGGGGATGGAAAAACGACCAAAAAGGGGAAAAAGTTACATTTGGTGTCTTCTAAGCGAAATAGATCAAGGAATATGAAATATCGTATGTTGGTTCCAGTAGAGATAATAACATCAGATGAGAAGAAAACTTTTGGAAATTCGGATGCTAAGGGGGTAAAAAGCGGCCCGTAAGTATACAAGGGTACCTTTTCGTACCTTTTTATACCCTATACCACTATGTGGTTTGGGTATAATGACTTTGTGCTGCTGTTTGTAACAACCAAAAATATTTGACCTAGACCCATCTTTAATTATACCGATCGAATCAGAATCAATTTTTGAGTTGATTTAACAATGTCCGTCCGTCCGTCCGTCCGTCCGTCCGTCTGTGTGTCCACGTAAACCTTGTAATCAAACTGCAGGTCGCAAATATAAATATATTTTGATGAAATTTAGTATATAAGCTTCTATCGGCTATGGGATGAACGCTATTGAAATTGGTGAGAATCGGTCCATGTTCAGACCTAGCCCCCATACAAATTACCCCTATGAAATCGACAGAAATTGCCATAAGATCCAAATTGTCATATAGATCTTACTCAAATTGGATTTGTATGCGTTCATTACATCCATTAATGAGTAGTCCAAAAATTATCCCTTTGGCCCCCTATATAGACTGCTTCCCGATGTTCACCTAAATCAATTAAAAACAAAAATATTGCACTGATTCTTCTCAAATTTTGTTTGTATATATTTTTGCAAAATACAAGAGACTTTACGAAACATGATCAGGATTGGTCCATTTTTGAACCTAGTCCCCATATAGAAATAGCATCCGATATGAACTTTTTCATATCTGCAGCCAAAAAAATTAATAAAAATCCCACTCAAATTTGGTTTTTGCTTATTTTCTATGTCCAGTTAGTTGGGCATAAGAGATAGGGTTTCTAAACGCATGGTATAGGGTATCGTATAGTCGGTCTAGACCGACTATAATTTTCTTACTTGTTTACAAAGTAATTTAGGAATAGGAAATTTTATATGTAGATTTCACCAGAGACACAAACATCGGAGAATGGCCAAAAAGGGGAAGAAGTATACATTTGGTATCTTCTAAACAAACGAATCTAGGAATATGAAATATGGTATGTGGATTCCACTAGAGATAGAAACACCAGATGCGGGGGGCCAAAAAGGGGAAATGGTGCCTTTTTGTATCTTCTTAACATATTAATCTATATACATGCAGAGAAAACAGATTCGTGGTGGCTACCAAATATATTGCCAACAGAATTGCGATGAAGTTAATAACCGAATTATGAGTTGCTTGCAATTACAATTCTATTGTCTTAATAGTAAATATTTTATTACCACACAAAATGGTTAGTTTCTATAAAATTTCTGTTGATGAAATCAAAAATTCAGTTGTGAAGTTTTAGAACTATTCGGTTGGTGAGTTATTTTTCTGTGTGTGAATTTTGTCATACAGACTCCACCGAATAAGTGGGCATCAGTCAGGGATGAATTAATTGTTAATTCTAGCATGTAGGGGAGGAAAAATGGCAAAAATGGGGAATAAGTGTACATCTTCTAAACATGCGAATAGAAAATATGGTTTGTGGATTCCACTAGAGATAGAAACACCCGATGAGGGGAAAACCTTTGCATCTTCTTAACATATTAGTCTATGTTTATGAATTTTAGTATACAGACTCCACCAAATACGTTGGCATCAGTTAAGGATGAATATATCGGAAATTCTAATATGTAAATTCTAATATGTAAAAAACGGCCAAAGAGGGGAAAAATTGTACATCTGGTATATTCTAAACAAACGAATATCAAATATAGTTTGGGGATTCCACTAAAGATAGAAACATCAAATGAGACGAAATCTTTTGGAAATTCGGATGTGTTAAAGGGGGGGCAAAAATGACCCGTAAGTGTATAAATGTACCTTTTTGTATCTTCTTTACAAAGTAATTTAGGAAAATGAAATTTGATATGTAGATTCCACCAGGGACATAAACATCGGAGAATAAAATTTGTTTTAATTCGAGCCTTTCGTTACCCCCAAACGGCTAAGAAATGGGAAAACTGATACTTTTCAATTTGTAAATTTTCCTTTGAAAGTACATATCCTTAAGAAACCAACTAAGAAAATGATAGTCGGTCTAGACCGATATCCTATACCATGCGTTTAGAGAATTGGTCTTAGGTCCACCTAATTGGGTTTAGAAAATCATAAACAAAATCTACGTCGAAAGTTGGACCGAGCCTAATCATATGTGGTAAAGTCACTTATATTTTGTAGCAACATATACAAACCCAATTCGATATCATACGGGTTATTTGAATGGGGACTAGGACTGAACATGCACCCATATTCACCAATTTCAATAGCGTTTGTCCTATGGCTTGAGTTACTTCCTTTCCAAACTAAGCCATCGATATTACAAATAATATTTTTTTTTGAATAATTTTCGAACCAATTATGAATAAAAAAGTAGTACTTAAATAGAGTAGTTGGCAATACATGGGAGATGTTTACAAAATTCAAACTTTTCCAATTTTGTTTTTAATAATTTCGCGCACAGTAATAAAATTATGTATGTATTTAAGAAATCACTATTGTGTGTTCTATATTGAAAGATAACACATTTGTTAAATAAGATACAATAAAAACAATAGATAAACGCAAAAGAAATATTTTTTTTTAGTTATGCCAAAACAGTGGAAGCTTTTAAATTTCTTTACCAGAGTTGATTAAAATAATAAAAATGGAAGAACGAGTGAAAGAAAATTTTAAAAATCTTAACCGTTAGTTAAATATTTACAGATTCTGATGTTTTCTTTCAATTATTAAAAAATAATTGCAAGAATAAAGTTTTAGGAACTGAACCACAACAGTAGATGATTTTAGTGATGGTCGTAGGCAAAAGAATATTTGTGAGAAATATTCTATGAATAAAGCCATAAAAGCGTCTGGCTAGCATTAATCTTGCTAAAGAACGCATGGACTGGAATTAGTATACTGTTGGCGAATAGTGTTGACTAAAAAATTATATATTTTTAAATGGCCATAAAACGGCTAAATGCTTCGGGAGTTTCACTGAAATAAATTAATACAATCGTTCGGTATAGGAATCATCCACCCTCCAAGATCATGACCACCATTTTATTCCGAGTGTTATTGTATAGTAAAGGTTTCCATTGTTTTGTCAACAGCATAAAAATGAATACTTTTAACTTTTGTTCATTTTTTCTGAAGTTATGTTAATATTTCTTTGTTAAGTAAATAAAACATACAAATGTGTAAATTAATAAAAGAGTCCAAGTCGTCAAATATATATTTTGATAGAAGTTTCCATCGTATTGTCACTCACACTATATTTCTTATTGTTTTTAAATATTATTATGGCTTTAATAATTAGCATAATAATTACGCTAACAACGTAGCGGGTATACTGCTAGTATAATATAAAATAACAATAATTCTAAAATGAACGTATGATAATTTTAATATATTAATATTTTACTATTGTACAATTTCGGTAAAGATAGGAAATAATATTAAGGTTTACCATACAAATTTGGTAAAGAAATATAACTATTTAACAACTAATGAAAACGAAAACAAAAGTACAATATAAGATTTTATTTTTTAATAAAACCAATCGGAAATAGTAGTTAAGCTAAATAAACATTTATAAAATTATTTCCAAAATGTTAGTGAAACTATTTGTTAATGACATCGTATAATTCATTCAATAAGAGCATAGAATTACAAAATGACATATATTTTTTTTTAAGTTAAAAAAAAAAGAAAAAAAAAACTATTGTTAGAATGTTAATGTAATTATTAGTTAAGTATTGATGACATGATAAAATAAAACCAATGTAAATATAAAAAAAAATATATACTTAAACATATATATTAAAGAGAAACATAAATGTATAAACATTATAATTAGTATAAGAATATATTAATGAAAAAAAAAAAAAAAAACGTACGAGCATTATGGTTATTAGTAAAAATCTATATAATCTAATTTTAATAATTAAGCATATAGTATGTACACAATAATATCTACAGTGATCCCAAAATTTCTCACTTTTTTTTGAAAAATTGATTCCTCTTAAGGGCGGTGATGTAGTGTATGCGTACTATAGGGCATTCACATAGTGCACGAATGCTGAGCATAGAGCATTTTACTTTGGTAATAGGAACTGTTCAACTTAGAACTACTTGACAGCATGTGTTGACCATAAACATTGAAATTGATAGTGCACGTATTGAACATGACATCAATATTAACATTGTGTGAGGCATGACACACAAATAATAAATTAACCCACAATAACAATAAACAAAGAGTTTCAAATTGCTATCGTTTAAGTGACGGCAGCACAAAGCAAATACGGAAATGTATGTTTTGTGTATTTGATATTGTCGCACTTGACACAATTGTGTGTTCAAGATAATTGACCACCCAAGAGACACATGGTGCAAGTGTTCCACATATGTATGTCACAAAGTGGATTACCAAGGGCGCTCGGAATGCTGTTTTGGCACTTAGTAATTTTAAGAGAATATTTTAGTATATAAGAAGCAATTATTTAAGTTTTAGTAGGCAGTATTGTTTTAGATTTTAAAGCATCAGTACTACTTTAGATTTGTATTAGATAGTACCAACTGTCAAATTCATACACCAGCACAACCAAATGCACTATAAAAATAAAACAATAAAACCCGAACAAATGAAGTATTTTATTTACAACTAACGGAACTAAATGTTCAACAATAAAGTTTATTGTAACAACTATCCTTTCAACGTTACATGACAACACGCAGCATCTTTACATCGCGATCCTAAGGACATCCCTGGAATCCTGATCATCAACCAAAATCACCATCATCCTGATCCTGATCTACAACCAAAATCACCATCATCCTGATCCTGATCATCAACCAAAATCACCATCATCCTGATCCTGATCCTGCGAGTCAACCAAAATCATCACCCTGATCCTGCAAGTTAATCAGCAAACTTAAAAAAATATTAAGGTAGTATAGTTCGTTTTGTGTAAACAGTTTTTATTAAGTGCTATGCGCAAATAAAAACTGGTGTGTAGTTATAAAAAAAAAGTGTCCCGTTTTTCATGGACAAAAAAAAATCTTGAGAATATACTCAAGAATATATAAACAGCTAGGCAACAGTGGAAATCAGGAAAACTAACTGAAAAACCTGAAATACTAGCTCTAGGTCCCAAACAGATAGACAAAAGAAAATTTTACAGAAATAAAAATATTATAGAACCAGTATACCCAATATTTTCAGTACAGGAAACAAAAAATAAAGGAAGAAATTATAAGGGGGAAAGGAAAATAAAATTAACGATAATGGAAGACAAAATAAAATTGCTGAAAGAGAAAATTGAAGTCAAGACGTTAATTACTAGCGAGAAAGAGTCTTCAAACGCAAGAAAAATCGAACTAGAAAAAGAATTTTCCTACACATTAAAGGAAATCAGAATAGAGCTAAAAACAATACAAGAAAAATAAAAAGATAAATGGGGAATGCTCAAAACACAATAAAGGAAGTCATTACGGCAACAACTACGCACCTCCTGCTATAATCGTAAGCGTGGAGATATTAGCATTAATATGTATTGTATTGTATTAATATATTATATAAAAAACCAAATTAATAGACATGTACTAAAAAATAACATAAATAATATTGTATAAAAAAAAATTAAACTTATTGATAAATAAAATTAATCCGAATGTATACGAAATAAATAAAACTTAATAAATAACATAATTTCTAGTAAATTTTCATGGATAACATCAATTTCCAAACTCATACCGATATTTAACGGTGCGAGAGAAGAGCTCGAAGTGCTTGTAGCAAATTTGGGGATAAGACAGGAAAAATTTATAGGCTTAAGAGCATAAGTAACAATATAAAGAAAAAAAGAATAAAAAATATTTTAAATAATAAATCTTAATAAAAATTAAGAAAGAAAAATGTAAAATTTAATTTATTAGTATCTAATAGGAAAAAAAAAGAAAAAAAATATATACAAAAAAAAAATTAATACATTATAAAAAGGAAAATAATATAGGAAATAAAGTAAGAAATTTCTATTACATGTAGGAGAAGTAATTAGGATTATAATAGAATACTATATTTGTGTCTCAGAAAAATATTTATGAAAGTTTTTTTTTTAACAATGAATGAATATATAGTCTAGCGAGATACTGTGATAATTCTGCGAAACTAAATTTCGATGTGAAGAAGCTGATATCTATTATGGGATGAATATACGGATTATAAGAAATGAATATATATGGTATGGGAATAAGCCGCAAGAATAGAGGAATAAAGGAAGAGAAAATAGAAGCGAGTACCAATAAGAAGAGTAAAAAACATGAATAGTAATCCTCGGATCTGGACAGAATTTTGGGAACACCAGGCAACATATAATTAATGAAATCGATTGATAAAAATATTATAAAAATATTGATGAAGTATTAAAAAAAAAATTAATTGATAAAAATATTAAAATAAATTGATGAAATGAGTATTTAAAATGACTTCATAAAAATATTAAAATAAAATGATTATAGAATGAATTGATAAAATAAACTTGCATTTGTATTGCATTGAATATTAATGATAAAGTTTTAAGATGAAAATTACAATGAAATGAAATAAATTTAGTGTTAAATACATAATTCTAAGAACAAACTAAACACACTATGAATTTCTATGCATACTCACAATGTATTGGTTGCACTGATTTTACGTTTGATATGTTTTGCACTTGTTTGTGTGGGCGGTGTCATTTACTAAAGTGAACTACTTAGTCGTTTCATACTTTTTTTTGTAAAGCATTGACACTTTCGATTTTGTAATGTGGATGAAGAAATAGAATGTGGGTCACACTTCACATCGCTGTTCTTACACATTGTATTAAAATGAAAATTCTGTAACTTTCTACAGAAATAATACGACCAATCATTAAGTAAATAAATATATACATTAAGTAATTTTAAGTTTTTGAGTGATTTTAGAAAGTCACTCATAGAGAAGAAGTCTAGAACTTCTCACAGAGTATTTATAAGCAAGGTTTTTAGGAAATAAAGTCAATTCTGGTTTTGTGATTAGAACAACAACTAGCTTAAATCTGCTGGGTTTTTATTTCTATATTGTATTTAAAAATATAAAGGATGCTCCTATGCCAAATCATCAGATCCTGTTAAAACAATAGTGCTTAACTGCACTGGTTGAAGTGCTTGAATCTGCGCCAACCTAACTGTGTTTAAGTGCACTGATCGACTACAAAGAATAAAAATAAATTAAAATATAAATAGTCCTGGCGTGGATAGCCAAAAATCCGCCAGCTGCGTAGATGTCAAAAGAAGGTCCACAACCCTTGAAGTTGGAGCAATACATGCAACGTCAACAGAAGAAGAAGAAAACATCAGCTGAACCAGCAATACCAAACGTAGTGAGAAAAAAACAAAGAGGTGGCTATGACCAGAAATTGAAGCGGCAGAAGGCAATTCTAATAAAGTAGATAAACGCAAATCCACCACCGACTTGGAGCCAATCATCCAGAATATGGGAAGAGACCGACAAGACGGAGTTCCTTATTGACCAATACCTGAAAAACAGGAACAATTAAAGTTGCAGAAAATTTTTAACACATAGCTTATAAAGTGCGTCTAATTCACACTGGTAGGGCCAGTAAGCGATCACTCGCTCGTGCCTAAAGAATTTTTTTTGTAACAGATGATTATAATCATCGTTATTTAATAGTAGTCGTACTAATAATAAAGAAAATAATCAAAAGTTGCATAACAGACATAGCTAGGGAAGAATCCAATCATTTGGGAGAATTGGTTGTTACTGAAATAGAAAATTTAAATATTGTAGATAGATTATTTTCATTAAAAAATATTTTTAAGAAAAAGAAAAAATAATTAAAAAAAAAAAAATTTTATAAAATAAAACCAAAAATTTTTTTATATGCATTTAAGAAAGAAAAAAAACAATTTAAATTATAGAATAATATAGAAAATTTTAAAGATTTAATACAATAACTTCATATGGATGCCTTGCAAAATTTAAAGACATTAATAGTCAATGCAAGAAAGAGATTAGGACGTCCGTACTAGGAAGATACAATAACAACGAAAAAGCTAGAGCTAGAAAATATAGAAAAGGATTTTGTGGATAATCTATTGAGAATTGTATCACAGGAAGAGAAAACTCTGATAAAACAAGAGTTTAAGAACTCACAGAAAGAGGCGTTAGATATATTAAACCTACATTTAGAAAGGAAAACTAACAAGGAAAAAAGACAAGGTATCGTAGTGGAAATGATGGATATACATGAGCTAAGTGAGCATTAGCAAACTTGTGCCAGTATTTACAGGAAAAAAAGGAGAATTATAACAAGATTAGAATTGGCAAACGGTACAATTACTGAAGCCAAACAAAATTGTTTTTTTGAATACATATTTAAGATTTGCTTGGAAACAAATGTACAGAATATGGTGAGACAGGAAACTGTTCCAACCAATATTTCAGAATTAATAAGGGCAAAAGGGTAAATCAGAACTCAATGAGATCCAGATTTCACAGATCGGGGAAAATGATAGAGCATCAATAGTCCGAACGAATAATTTGACTGCGTTCACTATATTCAAAAGTGTCTTGAGATACCAACAGGTACTATCGACCATTAACGCTAGTAGAGTTTCGACTTTCACAGAGGCACTGGAAATCGCTGAGGAATCTGAGGCTAATTTGAGAATGAACCAAGTGTTCTATTCTACTGGCAATTTCACGAACAGGCAGAAGGGACGGACAAAATGCGGAAAGTGTGGTCAAAACCATGGTAGATGTCCTGCAAATGGGGTGAAATGCAATAAATGTGGAAAATTGGGTCGCTTTGCGAGAATATGCCGATCTAACTAGATGAACAATAATAACGGGAATAGAAATTTCAATGCGAATAGAAACAACAAGAGTAATAGGAACAACTATGACAATAATAATGGAAATAGAGGCAACAACAGTTCCAATAGACATCGTAATAATAATAGAAATTCTAATAACGGGAACAGAAGATACAATATAAATCAGATAGGTGACCAGAGAAACTCCTTAGGGCCGGAGACTACTCGACAAGTATCTCCGAGATCCCAATAAATAACGAGAACATATATAGTATATCAGCAAATCTTAGAAATTACATCAAGTTGAATGTGCTGAACACCGAACACGTTCCTATTGTTTTGATAGACACAGGTGCAGATATATCACTGTGCAAGGAAAATTTATTAGACCAATATGATGTTAATTTGGATAGTATATGTAATTTAAGTGGGATATCAGAGGGACAGGTGCGGTCTTTTGGTTCAACTGTTAATAGGGATAGAAATAAATGACAATATTATTAGGCATGAAGTGCAATTAGGTAGAGATTTTCTATCAAGATTAAGGTGCAAAATTGACTACGATAAATATATTTTAACATTTGAGTTGAATGGCGAGGATATTATAATTCCAATCAATGATAACGCATTTAACGTCAATTATGTATAAGTACCACCAAGGAGTGAAATAATAATACCTTTTCCGATAAAATTAAATGAGGATAGCTTGATTTTGAATAGAGAAATTATGGAAGGTGTGTATTTAGCTAACATTATACTACCAAAAGAAGGTAATCAACATATAAAACTACTGAGCGTGGCGGACTATAGTAGAAAATCTTAGAATTTAAACAACACCATTGAAAAACTATGATACATCTAGGATACATAAAGGAAAGAAAGAAAATACTTCGGCAAGATTTACAAGGTTGCTTGAGGATTTAAAATAAAGCAATATGAATAATGGGGAAACACGAGAAGTTATAGATATTTTGAGAAGATATCAGTCCGTATTCCATCTAGAGGGTGAGGAATTGACGACCAATAATTTCTATGAGCAGACGATAGATTTACACGATGGTAAACCGGTGTATATAAAGAATTACCGTTTACCACATGCACAAACTGCAGAAAAAATTCTCAGGTACAAGATTTGTTGAAAAAGGGTATACTAGAACTATCCATAAGTCCATACAATGCTCCATACAATGCTTTCAACGTATGTGGATGACAGCTTTATCTGGTCTAGAATCTCAAGCATTTCTATATGTTTATGACATAATCGATGTGACATTTTCGGATGTAGTTCAAACGCGAATTTGGCAAAGGTTCTAAACAGGTTAACAAAGAATAATTTGAAACTTAATGCGAGAAAATGTTGTGTTATAAAACATGAGGTAATATATCTTGATCATTTGATAACTCCTAACGGTATTAAACCAGATCCGGGAAAATGTGGGACAATAGAAAGATAACCAATACCCAAAAACGCGGATGAAGTGAGAAGATTCGTGGCATTTTGTAACTATTTCAGATGGTTCATCGCAAAATTCGCTGACATAGCAAATTGCCTAAATGAATTATTGAGAAATGGATAGGGCAACATCAATCTGCTTTTGAATTGTTAAAACACAAATTGATAAGTCCACCTATTTTACAATATCCAAATTTTGAAAAACCTCTCATCTTGACGACCGATGCGTCCGACTTTGCTTTAAGGGCTATATTATCACAAGGGGAAATTGGTGTGGACAGACCAATATCTTATGCTAGTCGTTCGTTGAATAAACATGAAAAGAACAAACCAGTAATAGAAAAAGAATTATTTGGCACATATTGGGGTATACAATTTTTTAGACCATATTTGTATGGTAGAAAATTTGTTGTAGCACTAGAAAATTTAGTAGCGTTATTTTCGCACCGAAATCCAAGCTCAAAATTAACAAGAATCCAATTAGAACTATCTGATTATGACTTTCAGATAGATACAAGAAAGGCATTAATAATGCTAATGCAGATGCACTTTCGAGAATAAACTTAGACCCTGACATATTAAAGAAAATGATACCTCCTAAGATAGACGAATAAATAAAAAAGGCATTGGTGATATCAAGAGGAATGAGTGGGAAGAAAACTCACAAGATAGTAAATGAAGTAACAGATGGAACGACCAAAGATGAGTCTGATCAACTCATAGTCTGGCACTGTACATCGATAAACGATATAAAGCGCGCAGGGAAATTAAAATTTATATTAGATAAGAGGTGTACTAAGGAAATAAAAATTGAGGACGATAATAGTGGCAATATAACGGCCGTAAGATTTAGCGACAATCCATATTACTTAGATAATATACTGGAGAAACTAATATCTACATTAGAGAGATTGAATTATAAAAGTTATGCTCTTGAGAAGAGTGATAACATATTCAATATACTCACCCATAAGAGATTTAAAGAAATCATAAATAGAGAAAAGAAAACTGACGTCAGAATAATGTTACATAGAAATCCTCAAAGAATAGAAAATGAAGATAGAAAAAATTACTAATAGAATGTTATCATAAAACACCATGCGGAGGACATTTTGGGGTGAGGAAGACACTACTCCGATTGAAACAAAAATATATTTGGAAAAATATGAACAAAATGGTTAAGGAATTTATAAGAACGAGCGATCTTTGCCAGAGAAATAAGCAAATAGAATACAAAAGGACCATTGTATAAGATTGACACGGAAGGTTATAGGTTATATTGCATACATACGATGCAATGCGAGCTCACCAAATATGTAATAGCTTGTCCACTAGAAACAAAGGAAGCTAAATAAATAGCGAAAGCACTAGTGGAAAACGTAATACTAAAATATGGAACATTTAAAACATTAAAATCAGATAATGGTACTTGTTAAGATTCAATATATTTAAATTCAATTAATGTAGAATTCCCCTAATATATTACAATAATTAGTGAATGCATTGAATGTTATATAGTTAATATTGTCTTTCTTTTTATTGGCCAATTTAACGTAAATTTTGTTTATTAATAGATCAAATTACATTTATACCTTTTTATACAGTCTGTTTTGTTATTGGCCAATATAGCATAAATTTTAATTCAATAACATTTAGTTAAGTCAGCATTTTTTGATGCATAATTTTAGTATAAATACCTCAAACAAAACTTCAATAAAGTCAGTAGTTAAAAAATTTATTTTGTTTTAATTACTGAACACTGATCTTCAAGTTACAAGTGCTTGAAGACCAAACAATTTTTAAGAAAAAAACAAATTAGTACAGACCAAATTTAAGTGTTTGGTTTGACTTATACTAATAGTTTCAACACACATTAACATTTTGGTGACCCCAAAACACTGTTGAAATTCAAGTTTCCCCCCACCAGTGGTAAGGAACTTGAAACAATCACGAGTGGATTAAACACGCCCTGCAGCGCTTCATCAGGACATCAATTGTCCACAAGCGTCCTGGTTCGGAAAATCCTGGTACGCAATTCATCAGGAAATCAATTGTCCAAAAGCGTCCTGGTTCGGAAAATCCTGGTACGCAATTCATCAGGACATCAATTGTCCACAAGCGTCCTTGTTCAGCAAAACCTGGTGCGCAACTCATCAGGACATCAATTGTCCACAAGCGTTCTTGTTCAGCAAATCCTGCTACGCAAGTCATAAGGACATCGGTCATCCACAAGTATCATTTTTCATCAGATTCAGCTAAAAATAGATATATTTTGTAATCCACATATAGTTTTGCAGTCACATACACGATGGAAACCTCAAAGCAATTATTAGATGCTCTATCGAAGACAGGTGAATCTATTCAAGCAATAATACGAAACTATAAAAAAGATTCTGCAGACAGAAAAACAACTGCAGGATACTTTGAAGATCGTAGACGACGATTACAAGAGGCCTGGGATCAATTTGAAGCCCAGGACTCAAAATTACGCAAGTTCGACGATGCTCAAAGCTTGAGAACTGAGCATGCATACTTCACGGATGATTATTATTCCAAAATCAATGAATTAACAACCTCCTATATACAAATATTTACTACCGAGGCTAGCCGACTAAGCGCTTCATCCGAAACCAAACAAAGGCCATCTGTGATTGAAAATAATGGTGCCCAATCATTGGCTCTTCAGATCACTCAACATGCATCCGAAAATCATCAAAGCCTGATCCGGAAAACTAAAAATAGAATGACAGCATTAGAGCGGCTATTAAATGGATTAGCTTCTATCACAGAAATTCAACCGCCCCAATATTATGAGCTTAGAATCAAGAATATCAACGATCTCTGGAACCAGGTACAAGTTTTATGCGACAATATTTGCGATGGAATTGAAGATCCATCAGGGGCTGGTTTTAATATGGATGACTTCTTCGCACTAAATGAAAAAGTTCAAAATCATTTGGGAAATCTGGCGGTGGCAATTACATCAATAAATCACAACAATATATCCAATAATACATCTTCATCAACGTCGATGATACAAAATCCATTACCTTTACCAAAAGTAATGATTCCAAAATTTGATGGAGATTACCTAAAATGGAGTCAATTCAATGATCTATTTACAGAGATGGTAGATAAACAACACATCCCAGCAGTCCAGAAAATGTGGTATTTAAAGACTAACCTAACTGGAGAGAGAACATCTGATAAGCCAATTCACATTAACGGAGCAAAATTATAGTACTGCATGGAAAACGTTGCAAGAACGCTATAACAACAAAAGGCTCCTGATAGCTAACTTAGAACCAGTTTTTGAGATATCAGTTAAACCTAGTTTTGTTAAACTCAGAATTTATTCATCAATTCCTTTATGAATTTGGACATGTCTGAAAAAATTAATTCTCAGTTTAACTAAACTAGGTTTAACTGACATCTCAAAAACTGGGCCTTAGTGGACAAAATAATTCACCAACAGCCAGTAACTTCATCAGCACCATCACTTAAGGCTCTACATGAATGCTTGCTTGCCTTAAATAACTTAGGAGTTACAACATCTTCCTGGGATGCGATACTAATACAGTTATTGATTAAAAAACTGGATAAGAATACCCATATCAGATACATGCAATCATTAGCAAACCCAATAGATGTGCCAACTGTATCTGAATTTCTGTCGTTTTTGGAATTTCAGTTCCAATCTATGGAGGCAATAACTCAAAAGGAAAGACCGACATATAAGGCGGTGTCAACAATAATAACATCCGCCGGAAACAATATTAGCACATGCAAATTTTGCAATAATAGTGGTCATAAATTATACCACTAAAGCAAATATCTGCAATTATCAGAAGCAGAACGGTTACGATGGGTACAACGACAAAATCTATGTGTCAATTGCTTCAGAAGTGACCACGCTTTTAAATCCTGCAATTTTAGTAGCTGCAGAAAATGTACAAAAAAGCACAATACGTTGCTTCATTTAAATAAAAGGTATAATACACAAAAATAAAAAATATCATCAAATTCGAGTTCAAAACAAAGCAGTTCACATCCAAATACACCAGTAAAATGACTACATCAAACATTGTAGCAGTTACGTCAGCAGCAGCAAACATCGGTGCGGGCCGCCAGGGCTATGTCTTTCTAGCAACAGCGAAGGTTATCATTACAGCTTCAAACGGTGTATCCAATGAATTTAGGGCAGTATTAGATTCAGGTTCGCAAGTGAATGTTGTATCTAAACGTCTTTACCAAAAATTGGTAATTTCACCATCAGAAGCCTCCCTGTGCCTCGACGGTGTTAGAGAAACCCAGAAAAATCTAAATATCGCCTAAATATCGCTATGAAGTCCAGGGACCTCAAGTTCATGGCAAACGTGGAAGCTTATGTACTCCCAAGTAAAATTCCCGCACAACCAAGTCAACAGTTCGACATTTCAACTTGAGATATTCCCAACAACATTCACCTAGCAGATCCGCATTTCTATCAGCAAGAAGAAATAGATTTGCTACTTGGAGCAGAGTTTTATTTCAAATTAATTAAAAATGGAACTATACATCTAGGTGATGATCTTCCAACACTCCAAAACACTGAACTTGGCTTGATTGTGGGAGGTGCAATGGGAAAAAAAAATCCATCGCCTTACCCATTATATGCGCCCACATGTGCAATATTTGGAGACACTACATCATTGGAAGAAGCCATAGAACATCTTTGGAAATTGGACGAGATTGAAGCCAACAAAAGGGGCCTGTCATCATCAGAACAACAATGTGAATCACATTTCACCCACATGTTCACACCAATACAGATGGCCATTTCATTGTCAGTCTTCCATTTCGTGAGAACCCAACAGCTTTAGGGGACTCCCACGCGATGGCATACAACAGATTTTTGGGCCTAGAACGTCGACTTCTAAAAAACGAAAACATTCGACTTCAATACATCAAATTCATGCGGGAGTATGAACACTTAGGACATATGGAAAAGGTCGATATTGATACCGTATTAGATCCAAAATATATAATTCCTCACCACTGCGTTTTGAAACCAGACAGCTCCACAACAAAACTTAGAGTAGTGTTCGACGCATCAGCAAAGACTTCATCAGGCTACTCACTCAACGATTTGATGTATATGGGTCCTACTATCCAAAATGAATTATTTTAAATTTTGCTGCGTTTCCGATTACCGAGATTTGTCTTCACCACTGATATCGAAAAAATGTATAGACAAATTTTACTTCAACCAACCGATCGGCACTACCAATTAATAATTTGGAGAGAAAATCCATCAGCTCCTGTCAATTACTATAGACTTAACACGGCACCGTTCCTTGCCAAAAGATGTCTACAAAAAATCGCCGACCAAAATGCTATAAATTATCCATTTGGAGCTCAAATGTTAAAGGATAATTTCTACGTGGATGATGGACTTGGAGGGTCAGACAGCCTTAACATTACAATTGAGATGCAAAGGGAACTCATCACGATTCTAAAACGGCATGGTTTCAATTTGAAAAAATGGTGTGCAAATCACCCACAACTGCTAAAAACATTCCATTCGGTGATCAGGAGGTGGATTTAGATTTAAACAGTGACAACACAATCACGGTAAAAACTTTGGGATTATCATGGCTGCCTAAAACTGACCATTTTTGCATCAAGGTGAAAGTGAATCATCAACAGGCTGTCACAAAACACACGGCATCGTCAGATCTCGCAAAGTTATTTGACCCACTTGGAATACTAGTACCTGTAGTTGTCAAGGCAAAGACGTCTATTCAGCAGCTATGGCAATTCAAGCAATTGAGCCATTGCCTGCAGATCTTCACACAACCTGGGCTAAATTCAGAAATGATTTAGACAGTCTAAACAATTTTAAAATTCCTCGACACGTTTGTAAAGGAGAACTACCAGTAAAAACAGAGCTGCATATATTTTCAGACGCTTCAGAAAAGGCTTTTGGTGCAGTTGCTTACATCAGAGCAATTCTTAAGGATAAACGAGTAATTGTACAACTGCTTTGTGCCAAGACGCGGGTTGCTTCATTAAAACAACAGACATTACCTCGTCTAGAATTATGTGCTGTAGTTATGGCGGCCCAACTTACACACAGGTTTAAAACAGATCTTCAAATCAAAAATCAAACTGCAATTTGATGGACTGATTTACAAATAGTACTATCCTGGATAAACGCTCAATCCTCCATGTACCATACGTTCGTAGCTAATAGAATTTCCGAAATTCAATCATTGACGTTACCCGACCAGTGGCGCCACATCCGATCAAGGGACAACCCTGCTGATATACTATCCAGAGGTTTACCAGCAGTTCAACTTGCTCAATGTAATTTATGGTTGTATGGACCACTGTTTCTGCATGGACAAGAAGAGCTGTGGCCTCCTAAATTCTCCCAACAACTCCAAATCCCCGGTGAACTCGAGAGAAAATTCCACATAAAAACTCCTTCAAACCACTGCAAGGAATATGGGGATGTATAATTAGATTCATCAAAAATTCAAAGATCAAAAAATATCAGCGCCCCTCACATCAATCACTAACTCCTGCCGAACTAAATGGTTTATTGCACATAATTATAAAAACCAAAAAGGCTTCAGAATTTTCGAAGGAAATCAATAATTGTCGGAAAAACAATGAAATCAATAAAAAGAGCTCCATCATCAGTTTGTCCCCATTCCTCGACGAGACAAGCATCCTACGAGTTGGCGGACGATTGAAGTCTTCATCACTATCATACGATGCAAAACATCCAATGGTGATTCCGTACAATTATCCCATCATAAAACTTTTATTCACAATGATTCACGAAGAATATAAACATTGTGGACCACAAGCTCTACTAAATTTAATCACACAGCTTTTTTGGCCAATAAGAGGAAAAATAACGGCACGATCAACAGTCCAAATATGTATAAGGTGCACTAGAGCACAACCAAAATTATATAGGCAAATTATCGGCAACCTTCCGCAAGCTAGAGTTACTCCAGCCCGACCTTTCATCAACGTTGGTGTAGATTATTGCGGACCATTTTGGATTCATTATAAGGTCAGAGGAAAAAGACCAACGAAGGCATATATAGCTGTGTTTTGTTGCTTTGCCACAAAGGTCACTCATCTTGAACTGGTCACTGATCTATCAACTGAAGCGTTTATCGGTACCTTAAAACGATTCATCAGCCGCCGAGGGCGTTGTCAAAACATATATTCAGACAATGCTACCAATTTCATAGGAGCAAGAAACCAGTTAGCAGAATTAGCTGAAAGTATCTATTCCGACAAGGGGTAGGAATCAATCATCTCAATTGCTAGCTCAAAAGGAATACATTTCCACTTTATCCCACTGCGTGCACCACACTTTGGGGGATTATGGAACTCAGCAGTGAAATCTGCCAAACATCTATTGTTTCGCAGTGTTTCGACGGCATTGTTAACTCAGGAAGAACTGGAAACAATCGTAGTGGAAATTGAGGCAATACTCAACTCTCGCCCACTAACACCTATGTCAAGTGATCCTAACAATCTTGAGGCTTTGACTCGTATCACAAATAGATAGTAGTGAAACACCAATAAAAGCATCAGGACTCGCTCACTGGAAATTCGTGGCTCATCTCAAACAGGAATTTTGGAAAAGATGGTCCACCGAATATTTAAACCAATTGCAACAACGTCATAAGTGGAATAAACAATTTCCCAACATCAAGGTTGGCGATCTGGTAATAATAAAGGAAGATAACCTACCAGTCATGAAATGGACCTTAGCGAGAGTTATTAAAACTCACTCTGGTACTGATATGTAATCAGAGTCGTGGAAGTCAAAACAGCAAATGGACTGCTCAAACGCCCAATACATCGGCTCGCTCTTTTACCCATCGAACCAGACTCAGAAGAGCTCATCTTGTCCGATGACAATACTGCAGCCATCAACAACAGCATCTCAGATTCAACTGAGGAACCTAAGGCCAAAAGGAAAAAGGGGCTATCAACTCATCTCAGCTTAGCACTACTTACGATACTTTTGCTGTTACCTATGGCACTTGGAAATCCAGTCAAAAACAAAAGATTTGGAACAAAATTATGTATCCATTTCGAAGAAATCGGGACAACAGCCATTTCAACCACTGAATAGAACCTTTTCGTATATTACGACCTGGGGGCCTATTGGTCTGAAACATCAACTTTGGTCAATGGCACGAAAACCCTACAGAATCTGTGCAGAACGATAAAACTAAACGAATCATGTCTCAGTATTATTTACCATTTTAAACACATGGCAAACGATCTACAACTTGAGAATCAACTATTACGAAGTAAAAGAGGAGCATTTAATATAATTGGGAATGTTGCTCATTCATTGTTTGGCATATTGGATTCTGATTATATATCAGATACAATACAACAAGTACAGGAGAATGAATCACATCTATTAAATTTACTGAAGAACCAAACATCGATTGTTGATTCAACAATCAATGTCATACAAAAAACTTATTTGGCAGCTAAGGCAAGATTTGAACAATTGGAACAAGAAGTTAAAAATTATTCAACAGCAATGCAGGACATCAACAATGTGTTAATCCAGATACATCTTACCCAACTATTCAATAATGGGGTCTTAGAATAGAACCTAATTTTAAATAACGTACGAAGAATACAGTCATATATTCTGGACACTTTCATATACACGCATCATGGGAAAATTAGCCCATTGTTACTGACTCCACAACAGTTACAAGCTGAATTTTATCAAATTAAACTCCATGCACCAACTTCAGTGACTCTTCCTGTAGCCGGAAAAGATGAATTACTGCAGATATTCAAACTTATGAAGGTTCAAGGTAAACTTACGCACCAACATGCAGTTTTAAAAATAACGATACCCTTGGCTGAAAATGAGCAATTTAAGATGTTCCACTTGATTCCTGTACCCAACATACTAAACAACACCATGGTAGCCATCAAACAATGTACTGATTTCATGGGCATAACAACATCCCATAAACAATACGTCATTCTTACAAATTCGAAACTCAGCAATTGTGATAGAATAAAACAAGATATGTTTCTGTGGTCCAACGTTCAAATTCGCTACGATTATGGTTCAAAAACGTGCATGTGTGAAATCAATTTGTACAACAACAAAACGACTCCAACGTGCACTCTGGAGAAATCCAACACAAAATGGATACCCCTCAATAATCGAAATCAATGGATATATGCCACCTTATCATCTTGAAGAGCCACGGCTGTATGCAATAAAGACATTACTCATTTCTCTTTACGGGGATCCGGGCAACTGACCCTGGATCCAGAATGCATGCTGAAGCATGAATTCGTCGCCATGAACGGAAGACAAACTGTCTCTAGTACGATCAGATCATACACTAGTCTTGGCAAAGTTTCAGCTTTATCACCGCAAACAAACATTACATATTCCATAAGCAATAATCAGTCGAACTCGACAATCTTGGAGAGCATATACGCCAAAAATCTCAAAGAGCTATCAATTTTACAAAAATCTCTGAAAGAACAAAACATCATGGACCTTTCGAACACATTGAAGTCCCACCAGCAACACAATCATGCAATTGTATATCTGGCACTATCGATTAGCTTGGTAACAATATTGATAATGCTGTCCAGATGTAAAAAGTGTACAACCAGGCGAAAACCACACACAATATCGTCTATAGAAAATAATGCAGAAAACATCGAATTTCAATCACATGAATTGGAAATACCTACACCAATGCCA
Source organism: Cordilura impudica (assembly GCA_963682025.1). Classification (NCBI taxonomy): domain Eukaryota; kingdom Metazoa; phylum Arthropoda; class Insecta; order Diptera; family Scathophagidae; genus Cordilura; species Cordilura impudica. The sequence goes on from OY821522.1 coordinate 7,159,008, forward strand.
AGGATTTTCATCATAAGGGTCTAGGCAACATAAGATCACCACAACATTGTTGAACATCCGTTCAACGCGGGGGAGAATGCTAAGATTCAATATATTTAAATTCAATTAATGTAGAATTCCCCTAATATATTACAATAATTAGTGAATGCATTGAATGTTATATAGTTAATATTGTCTTTCTTTTTATTGGCCAATTTAACGTAAATTTTGTTTATTAATAGATCAAATTACATTTATACCTTTTTATACAGTCTGTTTTGTTATTCGCCAATATAGCATAAATTTTAATTCAATAACATTTAGTTAAGTTAGCATTTTTTGATGCATAATTTTAGTATAAATACCTCAAACAAAACTTCAATAAAGTCAGTAGTTAAAAGACTTATGTATACTAATAGTTTCAACACACATTAACAGTACTGAGTTTACGAACAAACTATTAAAGGGAATATGTGAATTGGTGAAAGTGGAGCAAAAATTCTCCACACCTTATCATCATGAAACTCTAGGGACTGTTGAGAGAAATCATAGGGTATTAAATGAATATTTTCTATCCTTCGTTGAATATGATAATTGGTGTGCTTGGATTCCATATTATACCTTCGCGTATAATACTACTCCACATATTCACACTGATTATTCACCATTTGAATTGATTTTTGGTAAACTACCCAGTTTACCTGGGGATAACATAATTGAAAGCAACACTAGGATATATGATATTGAAAACTACGTTAACGAATTAAAGATTCGATTAAAGTGTTCATTAAACAATGCAACAAAAATTATAGAGGAAGTGAAATTAAAAATGAAACTAGATTCTTATAAAAATTTCAATAGTATAGAATTAAAAATTGGAGATTTAGTTCTAGTTAATGTAGAAAACAGAAAAAAGAATGAATCACCATACAAAGACCATACGAAGTTATCAATATTAAAGATTTGAACGTGAGCATTAAAATTAATGATAAAATAAAAATTTTCCACAAGAATTTGTTAAAGAAATATAATAAGAAAGCCTAAACAATTATTTAATTTTAAATAAATGTAAAAATGTATTACTGAGCAGAACATGAATATTATGAACATAACATTAACAAAAAAATAAAAATGAAATAAAATGTTTGTCATTATATATAGAACAATTAAGAATTCGAATAACTTTTGTGAATAAAAAAAAAGTGAAACAAAAGAAAGAGAGAAAATTTTTTTAATATAACATTGTATATAGACCAATAAGTATTACTTTAAACATTAATTTTCATAAGAAATATTTTTGGTCATATAAGAAATAAATTAACAGTAATAAGCAATTAAATAATAAGCAATTAAAATCACTGATAAGTAAAGAAAATGCATTACATGTAGAACAAAAGTATTCAAATTACTTCATAATAATTATTTTACTATAAATTTTTGTTTCAGTCACAAAGAAAAAAAAAAACTCTATATATATAAAAATTACGTGTATGTTCGTGATCGCTAAACTCAAGAACTACTGCATCGATTTTGACCAAACTTTATGTACATGCTCTATGTGGCGTGAGGAGTGTTTCTGTGTAGTTTGAAGTTCATCCGACAGATGGCGCAATATTCAGTTTTTTTTGTGTTTTTGCACCGTAACTCAAGAAAAACTGCACCGATTTTGACCAAACTTTATGTACATGCTCTATGGGGCGTGAGGAGTGTTTCTGTGTAGTTTGAAGATGGCGCAATATATATTTTTTTTTTGTGTTTTTGCACCGTAACTCAAGAACTACTGCACCAGTTTTGACCAAACATTATATACATGCTCTATGGGGCGTGAGGAGTGTTTCTGTATAATTTGAAGTTCGTCCGTCAGATGGCGCAATATTTAGTTTGTTTGTGTTTTGCCCGATAGAGATTAGCGCGATAAGCCTATGCTGTATTTCGCTGAAGGCGTTGGGTCCTTAATCAGCGTGTAGTGGCGTTAAATTGCCTGATACCGACTCAAACCTAACATCTTTTCGTGAAAAAAATAATTCGTCCGACAGATGTCGCAATATTTATTTTTTTTGTGTTTTGCCAGATAGAGATTAGCGCGATAAGCCTATGCTGCGTTTCGCTGAAGGCGTTCGGTCCTTAATCAGCGTGTAGTGGCGTTAATTCGCCCGGTACCGACTCAAACCTAACATCTTTTCGTGAAAAAAATAATAATTTTTAAATAAAGTAAATAAATATCACTATTTTTTAAACTCTGTTTGCGCGATAACCCTATGTTATGTTTCGCTGAAGGCATTGGGTGCTTAATCGGCGTGTGCCGGCGTTAAGTATTCCGACACCGACTCATACATAACCTGTTTTCGTGAAAAGTGCGTGGGAGTCTAACGAAAAGAAAATAACTTATTAAATTTAAGTTAAATTTATTTAAATTTAATATTACATACATTTTAATAAATAAACCCAAGGTGTTAGTGAAAGTAAATTAATTGTATTATTGAAAGCTATTCAAGAAAGTAAACAAGCAACAGGTAAGACGTTATTACAATTTTGATTTTTCGATTTTTGAATAAAACATTTCTTTCTATTATAAGTAACTAAAAACACTGATTTTGATTCTCTTCGAGAGGCAGTTCAAAATAAAAGAAAAATTTGGGGCCAGCAATGCGGACCGGGCCCAGCTATCAAAAATAAATAAATCCATTATTTCTGCTTCAGTAAACGGTATTTGAACAATAATTGCTATGTCGATTTAGTGCACCTTTCATTCTTCTTCGAAATATAAATCTGCCATGACTTTGCAACGGTACCAGACTTGCAGTGAAAATAAAATTTGAAGGCAAAACAACGTTTGCCCGGGTCAGCTAGTATATAAATAAAAATTCCCGAGCTTGAGGTCCGTTTTAATAATAAAAATATTTTAATTTATTTTCCAATATTTCGACATTCTATATTATGTAGCATGCATAATATAGCTTGTAATTTAATGTAAACAAACTATGAATTTTCGTTATGCATACTCCAGTGTATTTGGTTGCACTGATTTTACGTTTGATATGTTTAACACTTGTTTGTGTGTGGACGGTGGCATTTACCAAAATGAACCACTTAATCGTTTCATATTTGTTTTGGTAAAGCATTGACACTTTCTATTTTTTTATGTGGATGAAGAAAATGTGGGGCACACTTCACACGCTGTTCTTACACATTGTATTCAAATGGAAATTCTGCAACTTTCTACAGAAATAATACGACCAATCAGTACAAACAAATACATTAAGTAATTTTAAGTTATTGAGTGATTTTAGAAAGTCACTCATAGAGAAGAAGTCTAGAACTTCTCATAGTGTATTTATAAGCAAGGTTTTTAGAAAAAAAAATCAATTTTGGTTTTATGATCAGAACAACAACTAGCTTAAATCTGCTGGATTTTTATTTCTATATTGTATTTAAAAATATAAAACCACTATAAACTAATGAAAACGAAAACAAAAGTACAACATAATATTTACGGGTAGAGTGCGTGAACACGCCGATTGTTGGCTTAAAGAAACACTCTTTTTAGCTCAAAAGGTTTATCGTAGCCTTTTAAGATGCCTTTGAGAGGGTGTTTTGTTAAGCCAACAAGTTAGTTATCAGTGACAATCCCGAACGTCAAGGTAATATTATATAATAATATAGATTTTTATAACGTTTTATAAAAATAAAACTAACACCCATTGTTTTTTATTTTTACAAACAATTTTTCTGGTGAATATTTTGCGAGAAAAATATTTGGTCCATTCGAACCGGATAAAATAAAAATAAAACTAAGTTCACGTAAATTAATTTCCCCGAAAAATTGGTTTATTTTCAGTTAACCACATACAACAAATTTCTTGCGGAAGGTTAAGTTTCCCCCGTTTGGTAAAAAAATATACATATATATACATATATAAAAAGGTATGTGTTTTTTTGAATTATTGAATATAAAAATCATAAAATGTGACAAGTGTAACAATATAAAAAGTGTGTGATGATGTTACACACATCTTCATTTCTCTTTATTTATTTCATTTATTCATCTTTATTTGCTTATATTTTTTTTGTTTATTTTTGTTTACTATATGCACATATTTATTTGTATTTATTTGTTTACATTTATTTATTTTTTGCATATCTTTTCTTTTCATTCAACACATACCACAAAGTACACTAACCTTGGGTAAAGGGTTGAATTACAAAACAATAAATTATTGTGTAATTAAATATATCACTGGAATGCAAAATGACAAATTTGTGAAAATTCAAATTGTGTCAATAACCCATGACAAATAGGAATGTCACTCAAATTTTGAGGGGAAAAATTTAAATTGATTATGGAACGTTTTCTGATTGGCTATTGAGCCCAACGTTCAAAAATCAATGAATTTGTAATATGCGAATGTAAAGGAAAGAGAACACTATTATTTAAATTAAGTAAAAATATTAAATTATAATGATATAAAAGACCAGCATTTTCAAATAAATAATCAATTATAATTCTGATTCGAGAGGGTTATAATTAAAACCAAACAGAGATTTTCTTTTTTTTACTGGCATATTCTGCCAAAGGGTTCAAACATTGGCATAATCTGCCTACGTGCTATCTCTGTAAAACATTAAAAAAGTGCATCTAGCGTGCACGCGGGAACTGCTTTGAGGAAAGCACTTGACAAAATTCCTCCTGAGATTGGTCCGGTTCTCACCCAATCTTAGTATCCATTTATACACCCTTCTTACACTATATGGCGATCCTGCCAAGCTTACACTATATGGCGATCCTGCCCCCTCTTACACTATAAGTGATCCATTTTTTGGTTTGTGATTAGAGAAAGGAATACATATACACCAACAAAATTTTAATTTTAAACTCTGTGTTAAAGTGAACCCTTTAAAAGTTACCAGTAACAACCGCTAAAGTTTCAAGTAACAAGTTTTGTTTTGCTCGGTAAACACATACACATAACATTTGGTTTCGTTTCTTTTGTAAAGAAAGCTTGTAATTCTTTTTCAAAAGTGTTTTTTTGTGTTTATAGTTATGTACTCTTAAATATATAAAAGCGGTGTTATATTTAATTTGCCAGTACTTGTTCGGTCAACACAAATTAAAACGAACATAACACAAAAGGGAGAAAATATATATACGGTGTTTTTTTTCTCATTTAACTCTAGTGTTGGTTGGTACAGTGAGTGAAGTTTTTTTTATACATACTGAAAAGCGTTTGCTATTAATCCCGTGTATTTTCTTGGTGCCATTTTTCTTATACCCTCCACTCCACTGTGCAGAGGGTATATATAAGTTTGTCATTCCGTTTGTAATAATTAGAAAAAAAATTTTGGACCCCATAAAATATATATATTTGTGATCCTTATAACAACCGGAGTTGATATAGCGATGTCCGTCTGTCCGTCTGTGGAAATCACGATGACGGCATCAATCGGGCAGCTAGGGTGCTCGTTGACATAAAAAATTATTCATTAACATCCTGAAAAGTGTTCTTTTTAATATCGTCCAAGTCGGTCGATTAGGGCCCAAGATTTGAATGAAGAACTAAAAAAAGTCTTGAAAAAATATATTTTTCTATGTTGTTCTTGTCACGATCACGCCCTCAATAGTGCAGCTACAGTGATCATTTTTAGTGAGAATGATTCACCAAATTCATGGGAAGATTTCTGTTTCAAAAATCATTAAAATCGGTGGAACAGGTCCAGGGAAATCTCTGAAAAATTAAAAAAAAAAATGAAAAATATGATGTTTCTATATTGTTCTTGTTGTTATTCTAAATGTTGTGTTGTTGTCATAGCTGGACTTGTTGTTTTTGTGGTCGTTGTGGTAATAATATAATAAAAACTAACCTTTTGTACATTTTTTTTATTAACTCTGGTAGAAAAATTTAGAAGTTTCCATTGTTTTGGCATCACTAAAAAAATTTGTTAGATCATTTCTGTTATTACCACGAGCCTGCCTGCAAAATTTCAGATCGAATGGGTAACGGGAAAGCGGTTAAAATCGATCAAAAATTTTTTCTACAAGCAGACACTACGAGTTAATATAAAGGGAGTAAAAATTCACCAACATCTAAAGCAAATAATGCTAAAATACCTAGTTCTTAATAAAAAAAAACAATGTAAATTTAGCAAAAAAAAATGTATGTACATATTAATTTATTTAAAGAGAAAAACACAAAAATAACGTTTGATATTGTATTTTGTGTGTGTAATATTTACATATACATACATATACATATATCAAATAATACAATTAATATACATATATTATATATACATATGTATATCCATAACAACTGCATGTTAGAAATAAATCGGTATATTATTTTATTTACATAAAATTCTGCAATATTTTGTTGTGGGGAAAATACATTTCTTTTGCATTGAGTGTCACTTCATTTTGCTCAGCGTGACTATGCCACAGTAGATGGCGCCACAATTTTTGTTTGTTCTAATTAGCTTTGCAATAGTTATTTCTATTTTAACATGAATGTTAAATTTTCAACTGGATATCATACAGAACAATGTTAAGAGTATACACGGGCTGGTCTTATATTTCATACGTATTTTCATTATTCTTTTACAAATATGAACATAAGTTTTGCATATTAACTTTTTGTTGTCTTTACAAAATAGAGTTACCGAGTTCATCAATGAGTTTTTTGCTTTCAAAACAGTCTACATAGTTATATAGAACTATTATTCTGCTTTACCTACAAAATATCTGATTGCGATTACATCTAATCTTTAAAAATTGTTTATATTATTCACAAAAATACAAAATTGCACTTTTTAAATTTTCCATTCAAATTTAAGAAAATATCTATTCTAAAAACTGGAATTAAAATTTCCAGTTATAAATTAGAAAATATTAACTGAATTTCAGAAAATCATATCAAAACGTCGGAAATAATAATTTTAAATTTAGAAGACATCAATTGCATCTTTAATATATAAATTTTATTCGTTAAACACAAATTGAAATTCCAAAAAAAAACACCAAATATGTTTACATTTAAAAAATGTTTACATTAAAAAATTAATAGCTTTTCAGTAACTTCTTTTAACGATTGTCGAATCGTTAAAAAAGGAAAGCAAAATTATCAGTAAAATTTTTAAACGATATTCGCTATTGTTAAAGTCAGCTGTTGTTGTTATCTAAACGACAACCATTTTTGTGTTGTTTATTCAATCGATAAAAACTTAAATTTTTGGGTTGAAATGTCGTCATACATAAATAAAAATCATAAAATATTGAAAATATTTTGTTTCTATTAAAAACTTTTTTATATAAATAAAAAAATTAAATAGCATATTAAACATAAATATAAAATCATCCTGTCAAACACGAAGTAATTTGTTTTTTTTCTATTCTTCTTTGTGTTTTTCGCTTATTTTAACAGAGATGCCACTCGTTTACAATTTAAATAAATAGAAAAATAGATTTGTCGACTGTTGATAAGATGTATGTACTTAGTGAATCACTTAATCCTTAGTGCAAACAACAATAGCTGTCGATATATTTTGCGATTATCGGATCGTTGAAATTCTGTCGGATCGTTGAATTCGCACTACAGAAAACATTAATTTAAATTCAATGAATTTTAGAAAACCTCAAATGATATTTAATAATTGCGAACATAAAAATTGTTACATAAATAAACGCAATTTGATGAGAATGTTATTTATACATATATTATTTTCCACAATTTTTTTTTGGATGAATATTTGAAGTTTTTCAGAAAATAAAGATAACAAATTATTTTATTTAAAATGTTTGGGACATTTGGTTTTTTGCGTTTGGCATCCCTAATTTGATTATTTATTATTATAAATTTATTCTCTATGTTTTCCATATATGGCAATATTTTAATAAAAAAGTTGAGAGAGCTTTTTTTGGTTATTATTTTGTTACTCCATCCGACCTACATGGCCGCAATGAAAAAATATTTCGCCAGTTAAAAGAAACTATACAGCCATCTCCAATTAGCACGATTTAATGCATATAGCCACCCTACACAACCATTACCTTTGCAATGGAGGTTAAGGCCAGCTATTTAATTAGCAAAAACTAAATTAAACGAGAAGTTATGTCATATAACCGGAAACGCATGCATATAGGAAACGCATGCATATTTTTCCAATATTTTGTTTACATTTATTATCAATACTCAAACCGAGGTGGAGGGTATCAAAGATTCGGCACAGCCGAATTTAACACTCTTACTTGTTTTTGTTTAATTTTTATATTGTTACACATACCACACTAGTGTTGTAAAGCTTTTTTACTCGAATAAAGCGGGTAATTGGTAATTATTAAGGAAAATTATTTTAACCATTACTCAAAATAAATTAAATAATACGGTGAATATTAAAATAAAATAAAGTATTCTTGGTATCCAATTGTGATTGCTCGTGTTTTTATATATTTGCAACGCTAGTGTAATTTGATATTTGACACAGTGATTTATTACCGAAAGTGTGTTTTACCTTGCAAAGTCCAGTTGTTCAAGTGTTTTAAAATTAAGGTTTTTAAACTAAATTTAGTTTTTTGTACTCGATGTGTAGAAAAAATAGCCTCATTTAAAAGAACAACGGTGTAAAACCACTTTCTGTAATTACTAAATTTTTCATATTAAACCAGTATTTTTGAAATTTTTTGCAATCTATACATTTCTTTTGGAAAATTTTAACCCCCGAAACCCTCAATTGTGAAAATTGTCGGCATTTGTTACCCGTTTTTTTGAAAATTTATTATATTTTTCGATTTCTTAAATTTTTTTTTTCGTATAAATTGTTAAAATTGTCGGCATTTGTTACCCGTTTTTTGAAAATTTATTATTTTTTTTGATATCTTAAAATTTTTGCTAGAATCTTCTCTAGTCTAGTAGTTTTTTACTATTGGTAATTTGCGTGTAAAAAACTGATTTAAAATGTCAGACATTTCCGATTTGGTTAAATATTCTGACCGGTTAACCGAATTCGAAGCATTTATTGCTTGTATTGCTCCAACGAATCACAGTATCGGTTCATTAGGTCTTCACGAAAAGGAATTAAATCGTTTATGAGAAGCCGTTCGGGGATCCTACGAGTCCATCCCGCTAGAATCGGAAACAAATAAGATGCTCATTAGGGAGATAAAACAAAGATATATGACCTCTTACACGACGTATATTCGCGGCATTTCGTTTGTTTCCGACAATTTAGAGCGGTTAAAAACAAAGTCTGTAAAAGAAAAGACGAATGAAAATTTACAATTTTCCGCCCCTGCGATTCATTTACCTCCGTGTGATACGGAAATTATCTATGGGGATTATGTGAATTGGCCAACTTTTAGAGACATGTTTTCGGCTTTGTACAAGAATAACCCCCGGTTAAGCTCCGTTGAAAAATTGTACTATCTGTTGCAAAAAACTAAAGGCGAGGCGCATAATATTATCCGAACTTGTCCTTTAACCAATGATGGTTTTGCCCTCGCGTGACAAAATTTGATGGACATGTATGAGAGTAAGCGAGTTCTCATAAATGCGCAATTGAAAATTCTTTTCAATATTTCCCCCGTAACTCGTGAAACAGGCCCTAGCTTAAAAAATTTGCAAAGAACCATAAATGATTGTATTACGAATCTTTCATTACTTAACGTGAATACCGACAGTTGGCATGTTATATTTGTTTATATTTTTATTATTTTTTATAAAAATAAAAAATCTTATTTTCGATCTTTATCAATTTAATGATTGAGTTTGAAATTGTTCAGGCTCAAGATCAAATGTTTTTACTTTAAATAAAGCAAAAGCATTAGCACATTTGTTTCAAAAATTGATCTATGTATATTCTGCATGACAGGTTATACAGCTGTTTCGGGAAGAGTCACCAACCCTCATCAGTAACCAAAAGCAGTAGATAGTTTGTTTGGTAAAAAGTTAAATTCACATATATTTGCTGAAAACAACCAAATGAGAATTCAAGCAAAAGTTATACTATTTAAGCCTCTTCCAATATAACAAACTAAAAATAGAACAACTTTGAAACAAATATGATTGTATACGAGTACACATTGCATACTACAATATACATGTTTGTTTTTGTCTTGAAAAAACAAGAAAAACAATTTGTTTTTGCTAAACTTACATTTAGCGTTAACGGCGTGCTCTCCGTATTTTTAATTTTATTATTTTTTATAAAAATAAAAAATCTTATTTTCGATCTTTATCAATTTAATGATTGAGTTTGAAATTGTTCAGGCTCAAGATCAAATGTTTTTACTTTAAATAAAGCAAAAGCATTAGCACATTTGTTTCAAAAATTGATCTATGTATATTCTGCATGACAGGTTATACAGCTGTTTCGGGAAGAGTCACCAACCCTCATCAGTAACCAAAAGCAGTAGATAGTTTGTTTGGTAAAAAGTTAAATTCACATATATTTGCTGAAAACAACCAAATGAGAATTCAAGCAAAAGTTATACTATTTAAGCCTCTTCCAATATAACAAACTAAAAATAGAACAACTTTGAAACAAATATGATTGTATACGAGTACACATTGCATACTACAATATACATGTTTGTTTTTGTCTTGAAAAAACAAGAAAAACAATTTGTTTTTGCTAAACTTACATTTAGCGTTAACGGCGTGCCCTCCGTATTTTTAATTTTATTATTTTTTATAAAAATAAAAAATCTTATTTTCGATCTTTATCAATTTAATGATTGAGTTTGAAATTGTTCAGGCTCAAGATCAAATGTTTTTACTTTAAATAAAGCAAAAGCATTAGCACATTTGTTTCAAAAATTGATCTATGTATATTCTGCATGACAGGTTATACAGCTGTTTCGGGAAGAGTCACCAACCCTCATCAGTAACCAAAAGCAGTAGATAGTTTGTTTGGTAAAAAGTTAAATTCACATATATTTGCTGAAAATAACCAAATGAGAATTCAAGCAAAAGTTATACTATTTAAACCCCTTCCAATATAACAAACTAAAAATAGAACAACTTTGAAACAAATATGATTGTATACGAGTACACATTGCATACTACAATATACATGTTTGTTTTTGTCTTGAAAAAACAAGAAAAACAATTTGTTTTTGCTAAACTTACATTTAGCGTTAACGGCGTGCCCTCCGTATTTTTAATTTTATTATTTTTTATAAAAATAAAAAATCTTATTTTCGATCTTTATCAATTTAATGATTGAGTTTGAAATTGTTCAGGCTCAAGATCAAATGTTTTTACTTTAAATAAAGCAAAAGCATTAGCACATTTGTTTCAAAAATTGATCTATGTATATTCTGCATGACAGGTTATACAGCTGTTTCGGGAAGAGTCACCAACCCTCATCAGTAACCAAAAGCAGTAGATAGTTTGTTTGGTAAAAAGTTAAATTCACATATATTTGCTGAAAACAACCAAATGAGAATTCAAGCAAAAGTTATACTATTTAAGCCTCTTCCAATATAACAAACTAAAAATAGAACAACTTTGAAACAAATATGATTGTATACGAGTACACATTGCATACTACAATATACATGTTTGTTTTTGTCTTGAAAAAACAAGAAAAACAATTTGTTTTTGCTAAACTTACATTTAGCATTAACGGCGTGCCCTCCGTATTTTTAATTTTATTATTTTTTATAAAAATAAAAAATCTTATTTTCGATCTTTATCAATTTAATGATTGAGTTTGAAATTATTCAGGATCAAGATCAAATGTTTTTACTTTAAATAAAGCAAAAGCATTAGCACATATGTTTCAAAAATTGATCTATGTATATTCTGCATGACAGGTTATACAGCTGTTTCGGGAAGAGTCACCAACCCTCATCAGTAACCAAAAGCAGTAGATAGTTTGTTTGGTAAAAAGTTAAATTCACATATATTTGCTGAAAACAACCAAAAGAGAATTCAAGCAAAAGTTATACTATTTAATTTCTTCCAATATAACAAACTAAAAATAGAACAACTTTGAAACAAATATGATTGTATACGAGTACACATTGCATACTACAATATACATGTTTGTTTTTGTCTTGAAAAAACAAGAAAAACAATTTGTTTTTGCTAAACTTACATTTAGCGTTAACGGCGTGCCCTCCGTATTTTTAATTTTATTATTTTTTATAAAAATAAAAAATCTTATTTTCGATCTTTATCAATTTAATGATTGAGTTTGAAATTGTTCAGGCTCAAGATCAAATGTTTTTACTTTAAATAAAGCAAAAGCATTAGCACATTTGTTTCAAAAATTGATCTATGTATATTCTGCATGACAGGTTATACAGCTGTTTCGGGAAGAGTCACCAACCCTCATCAGTAACCAAAAGCAGTAGATAGTTTGTTTGGTAAAAAGTTAAATTCACATATATTTGCTGAAAACAACCAAATGAGAATTCAAGCAAAATTTATACTATTTAAGCCTCTTCCAATATAACAAACTAAAAATAGAACAACTTTGAAACAAATATGATTGTATACGAGTACACATTGCATACTACAATATACATGTTTGTTTTTGTCTTGAAAAAACAAGAAAAACAATTTGTTTTTGCTAAACTTACATTTAGCGTTAACGGCGTGCCCTCCGTATTTTTAATTTTATTATTTTTTATAAAAATAAAAAATCTTATTTTCGATCTTTATCAATTTAATGATTGAGTTTGAAATTGTTCAGGCTCAAGATCAAATGTTTTTACTTTAAATAAAGCAAAAGCATTAGCACATTTGTTTCAAAAATTGATCTATGTATATTCTGCATGACAGGTTATACAGCTGTTTCGGGAAGAGTCACCAACCCTCATCAGTAACCAAAAGCAGTAGATAGTTTGTTTGGTAAAAAGTTAAATTCACATATATTTGCTGAAAACAACCAAATGAGAATTCAAGCAAAAGTTATACTATTTAATTTCTTCCAATATAACAAACTAAAAATAGAACAACTTTGAAACAAATATGATTGTATACGAGTACACATTGCATACTACAATATACATGTTTGTTTTTGTCTTGAAAAAACAAGAAAAACAATTTGTTTTTGCTAAACTTACATTTAGCGTTAACGGCGTGCCCTCCGTATTTTTAATTTTATTATTTTTTATAAAAATAAAAAATCTTATTTTCGATCTTTATCAATTTAATGATTGAGTTTGAAATTGTTCAGGCTCAAGATCAAATGTTTTTACTTTAAATAAAGCAAAAGCATTAGCACATTTGTTTCAAAAATTGATCTATGTATATTCTGCATGACAGGTTATACAGCTGTTTCGGGAAGAATCACCAACCCTCATCAGTAACCAAAAGCAGTAGATAGTTTGTTTGGTAAAAAGTTAAATTCACATATATTTGCTGAAAACAACCAAATGAGAATTCAAGCAAAAGTTATACTATTTAAGCCTCTTCCAATATAACAAACTAAAAATAGAACAACTTTGAAACAAATATGATTGTATACGAGTACACATTGCATACTACAATATACATGTTTGTTTTTGTCTTGAAAAAACAAGAAAAACAATTTGTTTTTGCTAAACTTACATTTAGCATTAACGGCGTGCCCTCCGTATTTTTAATTTTATTATTTTTTATAAAAATAAAAAATCTTATTTTCGATCTTTATCAATTTAATGATTGAGTTTGAAATTATTCAGGCTCAAGATCAAATGTTTTTACTTTAAATAAAGCAAAAGCATTAGCACATTTGTTTCAAAAATTGATCTATGTATATTCTGCATGACAGGTTATACAGCTGTTTCGGGAAGAGTCACCAACCGTCATCAGTAACCAAAAGCAGTAGATAGTTTGTTTGGTAAAAAGTTAAATTCACATATATTTGCTGAAAACAACCAAATGAGAATTCAAGCAAAAGTTATACTATTTAATTTCTTCCAATATAACAAACTAAAAATAGAACAACTTTGAAACAAATATGATTGTATACGAGTACACATTGCATACTACAATATACATGTTTGTTTTTGTCTTGAAAAAACAAGAAAAACAATTTGTTTTTGCTAAACTTACATTTAGCGTTAACGGCGTGCCCTCCGTATTTTTAATTTTATTATTTTTTATAAAAATAAAAAATCTTATTTTCGATCTTTATCAATTTAATGATTGAGTTTGGAATTGTTCAGGCTCAAGATCAAATGTTTTTACTTTAAATAAAGCAAAAGCATTAGCACATTTGTTTCAAAAATTGATCTATGTATATTCTGCATGACAGGTTATACAGCTGTTTCGGGAAGAGTCACCAACCCTCATCAGTAACCAAAAGCAGTAGATAGTTTGTTTGGTAAAAAGTTAAATTCACATATATTTGCTGAAAACAACCAAATGAGAATTCAAGCAAAAGTTATACTATTTAAGCCTCTTCCAATATAACAAACTAAAAATAGAACAACTTTGAAACAAATATGATTGTATACGAGTACACATTGCATACTACAATATACATGTTTGTTTTTGTCTTGAAAAAACAAGAAAAACAATTTGTTTTTGCTAAACTTACATTTAGCATTAACGGCGTGCCCTCCGTATTTTTAATTTTATTATTTTTTATAAAAATAAAAAATCTTATTTTCGATCTTTATCAATTTAATGATTGAGTTTGAAATTATTCAGGCTCAAGATCAAATGTTTTTACTTTAAATAAAGCAAAAGCATTAGCACATTTGTTTCAAAAATTGATCTATGTATATTCTGCATGACAGGTTATACAGCTGTTTCGGGAAGAGTCACCAACCCTCATCAGTAACCAAAAGCAGTAGATAGTTTGTTTGGTAAAAAGTTAAATTCACATATATTTGCTGAAAACAACCAAATGAGAATTCAAGCAAAAGTTATACTATTTAATTTCTTCCAATATAACAAACTAAAAATAGAACAACTTTGAAACAAATATGATTGTATACGAGTACACATTGCATACTACAATATACATGTTTGTTTTTGTCTTGAAAAAACAAGAAAAACAATTTGTTTTTGCTAAACTTACATTTAGCGTTAACGGCGTGCCCTCCGTATTTTTAATTTTATTATTTTTTATAAAAATAAAAAATCTTATTTTCGATCTTTATCAATTTAATGATTGAGTTTGAAATTGTTCAGGCTCAAGATCAAATGTTTTTACTTTAAATAAAGCAAAAGCATTAGCACATTTGTTTCAAAAATTGATCTATGTATATTCTGCATGACAGGTTATACAGCTGTTTCGGGAAGAGTCACCAACCCTCATCAGTAACCAAAAGCAGTAGATAGTTTGTTTGGTAAAAAGTTAAATTCACATATATTTGCTGAAAACAACCAAATGAGAATTCAAGCAAAATTTATACTATTTAAGCCTCTTCCAATATAACAAACTAAAAATAGAACAACTTTGAAACAAATATGATTGTATACGAGTACACATTGCATACTACAATATACATGTTTGTTTTTGTCTTGAAAAAACAAGAAAAACAATTTGTTTTTGCTAAACTTACATTTAGCGTTAACGGCGTGCCCTCCGTATTTTTAATTTTATTATTTTTTATAAAAATAAAAAATCTTATTTTCGATCTTTATCAATTTAATGATTGAGTTTGAAATTGTTCAGGGTCAAGATCAAATGTTTTTACTTTAAATAAAGCAAAAGCATTAGCACATTTGTTTCAAAAATTGATCTATGTATATTCTGCATGACAGGTTATACAGCTGTTTCGGGAAGAGTCACCAACCCTCATCAGTAACCAAAAGCAGTAGATAGTTTGTTTGGTAAAAAGTTAAATTCACATATATTTGCTGAAAACAACCAAATGAGAATTCAAGCAAAAGTTATACTATTTAATTTCTTCCAATATAACAAACTAAAAATAGAACAACTTTGAAACAAATATGATTGTATACGAGTACACATTGCATACTACAATATACATGTTTGTTTTTGTCTTGAAAAAACAAGAAAAACAATTTGTTTTTGCTAAACTTACATTTAGCGTTAACGGCGTGCCCTCCGTATTTTTAATTTTATTATTTTTTATAAAAATAAAAAATCTTATTTTCGATCTTTATCAATTTAATGATTGAGTTTGAAATTGTTCAGGCTCAAGATCAAATGTTTTTACTTTAAATAAAGCAAAAGCATTAGCACATTTGTTTCAAAAATTGATCTATGTATATTCTGCATGACAGGTTATACAGCTGTTTCGGGAAGAGTCACCAACCCTCATCAGTAACCAAAAGCAGTAGATAGTTTGTTTGGTAAAAAGTTAAATTCACATATATTTGCTGAAAACAACCAAATGAGAATTCAAGCAAAAGTTATACTATTTAAGCCTCTTCCAATATAACAAACTAAAAATAGAACAACTTTGAAACAAATATGATTGTATACGAGTACACATTGCATACTACAATATACATGTTTGTTTTTGTCTTGAAAAAACAAGAAAAACAATTTGTTTTTGCTAAACTTACATTTAGCATTAACGGCGTGCCCTCCGTATTTTTAATTTTATTATTTTTTATAAAAATAAAAAATCTTATTTTCGATCTTTATCAATTTAATGATTGAGTTTGAAATTATTCAGGCTCAAGATCAAATGTTTTTACTTTAAATAAAGCAAAAGCATTAGCACATTTGTTTCAAAAATTGATCTATGTATATTCTGCATGACAGGTTATACAGCTGTTTCGGGAAGAGTCACCAACCCTCATCAGTAACCAAAAGCAGTAGATAGTTTGTTTGGTAAAAAGTTAAATTCACATATATTTGCTGAAAACAACCAAATGAGAATTCAAGCAAAAGTTATACTATTTAATTTCTTCCAATATAACAAACTAAAAATAGAACAACTTTGAAACAAATATGATTGTATACGAGTACACATTGCATACTACAATATACATGTTTGTTTTTGTCTTGAAAAAACAAGAAAAACAATTTGTTTTTGCTAAACTTACATTTAGCGTTAACGGCGTGCCCTCCGTATTTTTAATTTTATTATTTTTTATAAAAATAAAAAATCTTATTTTCGATCTTTATCAATTTAATGATTGAGTTTGAAATTGTTCAGGCTCAAGATCAAATGTTTTTACTTTAAATAAAGCAAAAGCATTAGCACATTTGTTTCAAAAATTGATCTATGTATATTCTGCATGACAGGTTATACAGCTGTTTCGGGAAGAGTCACCAACCCTCATCAGTAACCAAAAGCAGTAGATAGTTTGTTTGGTAAAAAGTTAAATTCACATATATTTGCTGAAAACAACCAAATGAGAATTCAAGCAAAATTTATACTATTTAAGCCTCTTCCAATATAACAAACTAAAAATAGAACAACTTTGAAACAAATATGATTGTATACGAGTACACATTGCATACTACAATATACATGTTTGTTTTTGTCTTGAAAAAACAAGAAAAACAATTTGTTTTTGCTAAACTTACATTTAGCGTTAACGGCGTGCCCTCCGTATTTTTAATTTTATTATTTTTTATAAAAATAAAAAATCTTATTTTCGATCTTTATCAATTTAATGATTGAGTTTGAAATTGTTCAGGCTCAAGATCAAATGTTTTTACTTTAAATAAAGCAAAAGCATTAGCACATTTGTTTATATTTGTTCAACAAAATTACCCGAAAATACGCTAAGTCTTTGGGAACAATCGATGAAACGCGACAATAATATGCCAATGTGGGACGAAATGGATAAGTTTTTAACCACACGTTACCAAACACTTGAATCTGTTTACGATATAAAAGGTGCTCATACCAATACCCCGAATTTTCCCCCGAGAAATGTAAACACAAGTGTAAGTAATGTCAGAAGATCCTTTAATGACTCGAAAAGGATAAACAGTTTTGCTACTAAGACAATCGGTCACTCGTTGCGTATTTTGTCAAGAACAGCATCCGTTACGATTATGTCCCACCTTTTTAAAACAAAATGTTGATGAGCGGTTATCAACAGTCAAAAAGTGTAATTGTTCTACAAATTGTCTTGCTACCTCCCATGAATATAAAGCTTGCAAAAGCATTCACGTTTGTTTTATGTGCAAACAAAAACATCATTCGTTACTTCATAGGGAGAATCACCCGGGTAGAGTAAATTCTGGTAATTTTGTACAACAAAATCCTCCGAATAATTATCAAAATAACTCGACCAACCCCATAAACTCAGATGAGATACCATCTACTTCAACAGGAGTACGATCATATCAAACCTTTAGTACACAGATAGATTCTAACTCGCAATCTGCTCTTAGGAACTGCAACTTGTAAAATTAGCATTAAAGATGTTTCTAGTTCAGCTCGAGCTTTAATTGACCCCGCTTCTCAAGCCACTTTTATATCGAAACGGTTGCAAAAGAAGCTTTGTATACCCACTGTTTCTGCTCCAATGGCTGAAATTTCAGGCCTTAGTGGTAGTATAGCTGCTACATCTTCAAAAATTTGTTGGATATCCATTGGTTCTCCAATTGACCCCGATTTTAATATTCGAACTGAGGCCTACGTTGCTGAGAAGCTGACAGGTCGTTTACCCTCGTGTTCACTTGCGAATGTTATTAGCGCAGATTTTCCAGAAATTAATATGGCTGACGTCAATAGCACCCGAATGGATCTCCTTCTTGGGGGAGATGTTTACCCGAAAATATTATTATCCGATGTTTAAAAGCAGTCGAGTGGCAACCTGGTTGCCCAAAAAACTGTCTTCGGTTGGATTGTTACTGGTAAAGTGAGTAACCCTGAGCCACTTCAGTCAGTTGTATCGTTTTTCAACCATGTGGAGTTAAATACTCGACTGGCTCGATTCTGGGAACTGGAAGAAGTTCCGCCAGTATCACGTTTATCCGAGGCCGAAGATTTTTGCGAAAAACTTTATCGATCCACTACATATAAAAATTTGGACGGACGATATGTAGTTTCACTCCCATTTAAACCGGAGTTCCCGAATAATTTATCGTTAGGAAATTCTCGTAATGTTGCGCTGTCTCAATTTAAGAGAAACGAAACTAGACTCCTAAAAACCCCCGATTTAAAATCACAATATGATAATGTGGTTAACGAGTATATAGATTTAGGTCATGTTCGTGAAATAAAACCCCCGATTTCAGAGACGTCTAGTTATTATATGCCTCATCATGCGGTTATAAAACCTGAGAGCGTTACTACAAAACTTCGAGTAGTATTTAACGCTTCAAACCCGTCTTCGAATGGCGTCAGTTTGAATGGAGTATTATACCCCGGCCCAACATTACAAGCCGATCTAACGGTCTTAATTTTACTTTGGCGATTTTATCGTTTCGTTTTTAATGCCGATATCGAGAAAATGTATCGGCAAATATTAGTACATCCCAATCAAACCACATTTCAAAGGATTCTTTTCCGTCGTAATCCTGATCATGATATAAAGGACTATGAATTAAATACAGTTACTATTGGTGTGAATTGTGCCCCTTATCTCGCTATACGGACACTTTTTCAGTTGGCCAGTGATTGTAAAGATCATAGTCCCGCTGCGTCTGAGATTTTAAAAAGCCATATGTATGTCGACGATGTACTAGCTGGCTCCCATGAGCTAGAAGATGGTTACAAAAAACGTAGTGAACTGATTGGAGTTCTGAACTCGGCTGGATTCATTCTTCGTAAATGGACGGCTAATAATATACGGCTTTTAGAAGATTTACCCGAGGAGAATCTGCTTGATACAGATTTCTTAAAATTCTCAGACGCAAGCACAACGAAAACCCTAGGTTTGCGGTGGAACGCTGTAAAAGACAGCTTCTATTTTAAACTCGTTTCGCAGCCAGGTAGAAATGTGGTCACTAAGCGTGCTGTCTTGTCAGAAATTGCTAAGTTGTTTGATCCTGCCGGTTGGCTTTCTCCGAAAATTATTGTTGCCAAGATGATAATGCAACAAATATGGAAAGACAAGACAGATTGGGATGAGTGCTTGAATTCTTCCACGTTGATTCAATGGCACTCGTTTCTCGATGATTACCCGAATATTGAGAAAATTGAAATACCCCGATGGGTGAATTATACCCCCGATAAGAATATTGAAATTCACGGATTTTGTGATGCTTCTGAAAAAGCAATTGCTGCAACACTCTATGTTCGCTTCATCTCTTACCCGTTTGAGATAACATCGCATTTACTTGCATCCAAAACAAAAGTAGCTCCCGTTAAATTTGAGACGTTACCCCGATTAGAGCTCTGTGGAGCGATACTAATGGCAAATATGGTAGAATCTCTGTGCGGTCAGTTAAATCTTGGGAAGGAAAAGATTTTTCTGTGGATTGATTCTACCATTGTTCTGACTTGGCTTCAAAAACCCCCGTGCCATTTGCCCACTTTTGTTCCGAATAGAGTTGCACTCATTGAGAGACAAGTTGGAAATGATAGATGGTCTCATGTTAGTTCCAAAGACAATCCCGCCGATTTGGCAAGTCGTGGATCTCTCGCTCGTGACTTAATTGATAATTCGTTATGGTGGCATGGTCCTAAGTGGTTAACCATGTCAAAGGATAGATGGCCGGCGAAATCAATTAGTATTCATTCTCATTTAGAATGTATAGAGTCACATAAAGATACAGCGGAACCCGATGACATCCTTAAGCGTTTTTCCGATCTTCCCCGAGCAATGAGAGTTATTGCGTTTTGGTTCCGTTTTCTTAATTTTATGAGGTGAAATAGTTGTTCACAAGAAACTTTAGATATTTCTCATTCGGAAACTAAATTTGTTACATGTCGAAATTCGTATATTCGTATATGTCGAAAGGACTACCCATACCCCCGAAGAGTAGACTTTTAGCCTTAAATCCCTTTATTGACTCAAATGGATTGATGAGAATGAATGGTCGACTTGTTCATTCCCCAAGATTGACATACGATGAAAGGTATCCGAAAATATTACCGTATGAGGGTATTTTCAGGAATTGTTCGTAAAGCATGTTCATAAATGTACAGTGCATGGCGGACAGTCTTTAATGTTACGCATTATCAGAATGGAGTTCTGGGTTCCAAATCTAAAGAACCTTATTCGAGGGACCATTCGTAGCTGCACAATATGTGTGCTACATCAAAAAAAGACTGGTCAGCAAATCATGGCTGCTTTACCCCCCGAAAGAACATCTTTGTCTAGACCTTTTACTCATACTGGCCTCGATTTTGCAGGTCATTTCGATATAAAATCGTATATTGGCAGGGGATGTAGAATAACAAAGGGCTATGTTGTAGTTTTCGTATGCTTTGCAACAAAAGCAATACATTTGGAGGCCACTAGTGATATGACTTCTGAAACGCTTTTGGCCGCCTTCACTCGTTTTTTCTCCCGACGAGGTTGTCCATCTCATTTGTATTCAGATAATGGGACCGTATTTGTCGGTGCTTCGAATTTACTCGATACGGATAGGAAGCATTTTCTATTCAATTTAAAAAAAAAATTCTTTCCCAAAACAGCGCCCAAATTGTGCAGTGGCATTTCATACCCCCAGGCGCTCCCCACATGGGCGGTCTTTGGGAGGCAGGTGTTAAAAGTTTTAAGACCCATTTAAAAAAGATTTCATATGCGCAGAAATTTACGTACGAAGAGTTTTCCACCATGCTTACCCGAATTGAAGCATGTTTAAACTCTAGACCTTTATCTCCTATGAACGAAAACCCGAATGAGATCGTTTCATTAATACCGGGTCACTTTCTAATTGGTGCGCCATTATTAGCTCCTCCGGAACCCAATATGTCTGACTTATCCCTCAGTCATGCCAATAGGTGGCAGAAATTAAAAGTGCTTCGCCATCAATTTTCTTTGAGGTGGAAGGTACTTGAAGGAACTTCACAGGCACGTAAAGTGGAAATATCCTATGAAAGAATTTCAGGTAGGAGATGTAGTTGTTATCCGACGAGATAATTTGCCTGCAAATGAATGGAGGCTGGGGCGGGTAGAGAAAATCTATCAGGGTCCAGATGGGAAAGTTCGCGTCTGCGATGTTAGGACTGCATTTGGCGTTTTTACTCGACCTATTGTGAAGCTTGTTCTCTTACCCGTATCAGAACAGAATTAACTCGTTTTTTCGTTTACGCTTTCTCCACAGGTTTATCATGTCTACCGCAGCACGTCGTCTCGAAGTTCACCGACCAGTTGAAGCCCTGGAAGTTAAGGCACCCGCAGGCGATTCGCCCGAAACCCCAGAGCGAGGACCAGCTTGCAGGCTATGTAAACAAAGCCATCCGCTACGGAAGTGTTTCCGTTTCAAGCGCATGTCAGTGGAAGACCGCATAAAAACCGTGAAGAGGTTGAAGTACTGCTTCAATTGTTTTGCGACAACGCATTTATTAAGAAATTGCGACAGTCGAGATCGATGTGGAGAGTGCCTAGAGGAGCATCATACGCTTCTTCATCGCTGCAGGCAACCGTCGTCACAATCTCAGCACACCCGTGCACCTCACCAGCAACGGAAAAACCGGTTACAAAACCCAAAAAAACAGCAACCTCGGTGGAGACAACGTCAACATCAGCAACAACATCAGCAACAACATCAACAACAACAACTTCAACTTAGTGGTCGACATCAGTGTTGTCATCAACAGACCCCCAGAAATTATCGCAGAAACACAGCCCAGCCAGCCACAATTGTGATCAACGTTCACTCGGGACAAGTGGTTTAAATATACATTTCTTTTTTTCTTTATATACATTATTTTTTTTTTGTACTATATCAAAATGAATTGTTATGGATTATAGTATTATAATTTTTTTTTTTTATCATAGGTTAAGAATAACGAATTGTATACTGGAATTTTTATATATTACTTTCGTCTTATTACTTATTACTTATATCGCACTTACTTCTTAGCTCCTCTTGTTGCACTCGTGCAAGGGGGCGGGACGTTTACGCGTAGAGTGCGTGAACACGCCGATTGTTGGCTTAACGAAACACTCTTTTTAGCTCAAAAGGTTTATCGTAGCCTTTTAAGATGCCTTTGAGAGGGTGTTTTGTTAAGCCAACAAGTTAGTTATCAGTGACAATCCCGAACGTCAAGGTACGTCAAGCCCCGAATTAATATTATATAATAATATAAACTTTTATAACGTTTTATAAAAATAAAACTAACACCCATTGTTTTTTATTTTTACAAACAATTTTTCTGCGGAATATTTTGGGGAATATTAAGCTAAGTAAACATTTATAAAATTATTACCACAATGTTAATGAAACTAATTATTAATGACATTGTATTATTCATTCAATAAGAGCATAGAATTACAAAATGATATATTTTTTTTAAGTTAAAAAAAAACAAACTTAATAAGTATTGCTGGAATGTTAATGTAATTATTAGTTAAGTACTGACGGCATGATAAAACATATATATATACATATATATATACATATTTTTTTATATTTACATTGGTTTTATTTTATCATATATATATATATATATATATATATACATATATAGGTATATTTACTTAGTTAAAGACATACATATGTACATACACACATTCATACGTTGTAGTGTATTTTTGGTGACAATCAATTTTCGTCTACCCTACCCGAAACATACAATAATACATGTTTATATTATTTGATTATGTTATGTCTTTACGATCATTAACTTTTGGATATATAATGTTGCGGATGGTCTTACTGACAAAATTTTAATAAAATAAAAACCGATAAATTTTTGAATGGCTACATTATGCTCAGACGAAAAACAATTTTATTTAACCACTAGAAACTTATAGATATACAATGTGTGATGATGTTACACACATCTTCATTTATCTTTATTTATTTCATTTATTCATCTTTATTTGTTTATATTTTTTTGTTTACTATATGCACATGCACATATTTATTTGTATTTATTTGTTTACATTTATTTAGTTTTCTGCATATCTTTTCTTTTCATTCAACACATACCACAAAGTACACCAACCTTGGGTAAAGGGTTGAATTACAAAACAATAAATTATTGTGTAAGTAAATATCACTGGAATGAAAAATGACAAATTTGTGAAAATTTAACTTGTGTCAATAACCCATGACAAATAGGAATGTCACTCAAATTTTGAGAGGAAAAATTTAAATTGATTATTGAAGGTTTTCTGATTGGCTATTGAGCCCAACGTTCAAAAATCAATGAATTTGTAATATGCGAATGTAAAGAAAAGAGAAGACTATTATTTAAATTAAGTAAAAATATTAAATTATAATGATATAAAAGACCAGCATTTTCAAACAAATAATCAATTATAATTCTGATTTGAAAGAGTTATAATTAAAACCAAACAGAGATTTTCTTTTTACTGGCATATTCTGCCAAAGGGTTCAAACATTGGCATAATCTGCCTACGTGCTATCTAGCGTGCACGCGGGAACTGCTTTGAGGAAAGCACTTGACAAAATTCCTCCTGAGATTGGTCCGGTTCTCACCCAATCTTAGTGTCCTTTTATACACCCTTCTTACACTATATGGCGATTTTGCCCCCTCTTACACTATATGGCGATCCTGCCCCCTCTTACACTATAAATGTATCAAAAAAGTTTGTGAATTTTGTATACAGTACTTTTCGCTTATAGTCCATTCTGCTTAAAGCCCAAAAACGGATGTAAGCCAAAACTGTCATATTCATTTGCAGGTTTTTTCGAATTTCATAAAAATTATTTGTTATAAAGGCCACTTCGCTTGTAGTCCATTTTCATTTAAAGGCCACGTTTTCTTTGCACGCGTAACTATATTATATTAAAAAAATTCGCATATTGTCCACTCTGTTTTTCTTAATTTTATTCAACAAACTGGCTACCTTTTTTATTTACATTCCTGGCAACTTTTACAAATGTCAAACATTAGTAAATAAAAGTTGAGCAAATGAGTAGTCGCGTTATATTAGGTGTCGAAAAATAATTAAAATTATTAAGAGATTACGAACAAAATTTGATGAATGTAGACAACTGAACGTTGAATATAATGCAGTGTATTTATGCCGAGAATGTTGAAGGTTAAGTCTTATCCAGGATGTTGAAAGACTGTATTTAAACTATATGTTGTCTGCTTAAGATATGAATTAAAACTTGTCCTTATTATTGTCCTTATTATATCAATTTGTAAAATTTTTGTTTCGCTTATTCTAACATATTGAATATTACATGTTACTCATTTACTTATACATTCAGTATCATGAAGAATTATATTGCTGTAAAGAATGTTCAGTCAGATTTAAGTCACTCAAATAATGTTTGTTCAGCACAAATCTGCATAGAACAATTTCTATCATTACACTGTGGAACAAATTCAGGTTAGCAAAAGTTAGGTCGATTCTGAGAGTGAGGGGTGAAAAAAGAGGCTAAATTAGAAGACCCGTATCGCGGCGTTTGTTTATGTTAGTTCGAATCTTTTTTTTAATCGACCTTCGAACTTTGCAATCAAATGCCGATTTTCAGCATATTGCTTATATGGTTTTTTTTTTGCTATAACTCGTCGACTAATTGATATTTTTCAATCTGTAAAAGCCAAATTATTGCTAGATACCTGTGCAACAATCAAAATTTTTTAAAAAAATTTATTTAGAAAATTTTTGTGGTGCTTATGAAGTAAAATGTTGGAAAAATTATTTTTCTTTTCATGCTTTTTGAAAATATTTTCCACAAACTAAGTCTTTTTTGCTTTCTGTTTGATATGCTTCTCAGTTTCTTCAATAAATTTCATTAAAAGTTGTGCTTTTGCACAAGACAAATAGAATGCCTTCTGTTCCGATTGCGTATAGCACTGACACTAGTGAAAATTTCGATAATTTGAAACACATTCTGGAAGTAGTCAAATATAGCGAACACCAGTGGCGCATTTGCTGCGACCTCAAAATAGTTTCATCGATTACAGGCTTGACAGCATCTGACCGTCCAAAATATTCGTGTTTTTAGTGCGATTGGGATTCACGATATGGAGAAGGTATTATAGGAAGAAACCAGTACAAACAGCATAACTAGAATAGTCGCATTGGCCTAAAGACAATAGGCTACATGAAAGTCTTGTTCCTGAAATGAAAATGTTGTTGCCGTTGCTCCACATTAAACTTGGCATTGCTAAAAATTTTTTGAAATGTATCGCAAAAAAACCAGCAGTTTTCAACCGCTTAAAAGACATTTTCCCAAGACTAAGTAACGCCAAAATTCAGGAAGGGGTTGTTAATGGTCCCGACATACGGAAACTAATGAGTCGTCAAGATTTTGACCAAGTTCTGACAGACCGAGAATTAAATGCATGGCTCGCATTGAAAGCAGTCATTAAAGGACTTTTGGGGAAAGATCGCAAAGACAAAATACAGGCAATCTGTTGCAAACATGTTGGCAGCTTTCGATGAAATTGGGGTTAATATGTCGTACAAAATTCATCTCTTGCATCAGCAGCTTGATCAACTCGCTCAACAGTTGCCAACTTAATCTGATGAGAAAGACGAACGTTGTCACCAAACTGCGCTTCCATTTGAAATATAGAGTGTGCATTTTTGGATTAATATATTTTTCTAATATCTTTGTCAGAGTGCACAATTTAAACATGTTAACGTTTGAAAACTATTTTCGTTTCAGGTACAGAGGAAAGAAATCTCCAGATGCAATACTCGCTGAAATTTGATGGTGGTATAAAAACACCTTTGAAGAAGAGGAAGACGAGGAAAAAGAGGAAGAAGGGGAAGACAAAAATGAAATTCCAGAATATCTGTTGGATGAAATTATCGACCTTTCTGATGATGATGACGATGACCAAGATATTAGAGAGAGCAGTGATGTTGATCCACAGCCGCCTGCTAAACGGCAACTGGCCAAATCATTAATTTAAATTATTTAATTTTTTTACTTAAAACTTTTCATAACTAACATTTCAAAAATATATTTTTTTCCATATTTTTCTAATTTCTTTTTCAATGTTTCTTCAAAACCAACAATGAACAAAATTGGTACATAAAAAATGAGAAGTAAATTAATATAAATCTGGAAAACGCAAGTTTTGTATTATAAATGTTTTCATTTCAAATGAAATTTATTGAAGAAACTGAGAAGCATATTATAGATCAAACAGAAAGCAAAAAAGCCTTTGTTTTGTGGAAAATATATTCAAAAAGCACAAAAAAATAATATTTCCAACATTTTGCTTCATAAGCACCACAAAAATTTTCTAAATCAATTTTTAAAAAAATTTTAATTGTTGCACAGGTCTCTAGCAATAATTTGGCTTTTACAGATTGAAAAATATCAATTAGTCGACGAGTTATAGCCAAAAAACCATATAAACAATGTGCTGAAAATCGGCATTTGACTGCAAATTTCGAAGGTGGATTAAAAAAAAATTCGAACTAACATAAACAAACGCCGCGATACGGGTCTTCTAATTCAGCCTCTATTTTCACCCCTCACTCTCAGAATCGACCTAACCTTTGCTAACCTGAATTTGATCCACAGTGTAATTTTAATAAATTTTGTTTATAAGTAAATTTACACTTTAAGAACATTTTTTTATATATACAAATATGCGCATATGGCTAAGATAACCAATAAGTAACAAATAAAAATAAAGAAAGAAAAGGAAGAATGTAATACTTAAGAATATAATATTTCATTAAAATAAGAATTTTTTTTTATATATCAACACCAGACATCGGCTTAACATGAAGAAAAGAAACAATCCAAATTCACAATAAAATTGGATGATTTCTCTCTTGTGCGTTGGGGGTGTAATGATGTTGTGTATACACAAAATAGAGTACCAAAATGTACAAACATTTAAAATGATATTTGAGCATAAGCAATATCATTCATGTATTGCAGCGTGTGTGAGCACAACAAAGTAAAAGAAAGAAATTAAAACAATTAAAAATTTAGCAATAAAATATATTGATCCAAGTGTGTCACTGGTGTAGAAATAAATGTAAAGGCTTTATATAAAGAAAATTAAAAAAAAAGGCTTTATGTTACATTTATGAAATTGATTTTTTTGTTTATGCCAATGAACCACCAGTGATTTCGGGCACTGGGAGTATAATGACAAATTGGACTACAGACTGACAAATGACCGCTCACACACACAAGCAAACATGAGTGAATAGTTTGTAAGCTAGTTGTAAGACAAATTCTGTAAAGATTAGGAAATAGCAATTAAGAGAATTAGAATAATATGTAAAATTGATATATAAGAAAGAACTTCAAAAAAAATAAAAATCAATCTAAAAAGTGGAGTCAAACGAACAACTGGTAGTTTGTTTTATTTATAACACTGCAAGGCGAACTGACATTATATTTTTGTGTTAACATTATAAAATAAACTAACGCATTTTCTCATATCTATCACCAATATATATTTTCTCTTTTCTTTGTTTCATTCTTATATTTTAGCAGAAACAATCGACGCACTCGGGATCCCGAAATTCATCAGTGCAGAGTATATGAACGATACCATTCGCTGAGATTCTGCCAGAGATTTCTTAAAATGACATCCAAATCACGCCACAGAATAGTTCTCAAACACCGATAAGGCGAAAATTTCCTAGGTCTCAATCACGATCTAAGAGGATGTCAATCAATGGACACATGCCACAAATGTGGCAGTTATCTCCACACACTACTGCACCCCAGTCTACTACACCAAATGACCTGAGACGCAGAATCAAAACAACTTGCAGGCCGTCAGTTATCAATCAACGTCATCACGACAATCACCGTCGCAACTCAACCAAAGGTCGCAATCCACTAACAAAAGGCAACAATTACCAATCAACCAACCTCAGCTGATCGTTCTTGATTAACGAGTGACTTCAGAAGCCATTCGATCCCTCGCACAGGTGCCCTGCGCCCAGCCGGGATCTAAGGTTGCACAAGTGCAAGAGGGGCATGCAACATATTTATATTTTCATACATTTTATAATTACGCAAAATGAATTGTTATTATGACATTTGAATTCCTAATTTATAATTAATTCATTAACTTTATTGTATTTTGTGTGTAAAATACAATTTACATTTTAACATAAAACTTATTGTGAATTGAAATAACCTAATTGTGAGTTATCTGAAAACATAAAATTTATCTTATGTAAATTTATAAACGATGCACGAAGTAACCTGTCGCCTTAAAACAATCAGAAACTTCACTTACTTTATAACAGCCAACTGGGCATCAAATAAATACTTTATTATAATTTTATAAAATTCTGAAAATTTACCTTTCCTTAGTAAATTTTCTTAAAAATTTACCTTTCCTTAGTAAATTTTCTTAAAAAATCTGAAAATTTACCTTTTCCTTAGTAATTTTTCTTAAAAATATACCTTTCCTTAGTAAATTTTCTTAAAAATTCTGAAAATTTACCTTTCCTTAGAAATTTTCTTAAAAATCCTAAAAATTTACCTTTTTCTTAGTAAATTTTCTTAAAAGTTTACCTTTCCTTAGTACATTTTCTCAAAAATTCTGAAAATTTACCTTTTCCTTAGTAATTTTTGCTAAAAATTTACCTTTCCTTAGTCAATTTTCTTAAAAATTTTGAAAATTTACCTTTTTATTAGTAAATTTTCTTAAAAATTTACCTTTCCATAGTAAATTTTCTTAAAAATTCTGAAAATTTACCTTTTTCTTAGTAAATTTTCTTAAAAATTTACTTTTCCTTAGTAAATTTTCTTAAAAATTCTGAAAATTTACCATTGCTTAGAAAATTTTATTAAAAATGTACCTTTCCTTAGTAATTTTTCTGAAAAATTTAAAAATTTACTTTCCTTAGTTAATTTTCTCAAAAATTCTGAAAATTTATTTTCCTTAGTAAATTTTCTCAAACATTCTGAAAATTTACTTTTCCTTAGTAAATTTTCTTAAAAATTTAACTTTAAAATGTACTTATTTTCTTTAAAATTTACCTTTACTTAGTAGATTTTCTTAAAAGTTACCTTTCCTTGGTAAATTTTCTTAAAACTTCTGAAAATTTACCTTTTACTTAGTAAATTTTCTTAAAAATTTAACTTTCCTTAGTAACTTTTCTTAAACATTTACCTTTCCTTAGTAAATTTCCTTAAAAATTTAACTTTCCTTAGTAAATTTTCTCAAAAATTCTGAAAATTTACATTTTCCTTAGTAAATTTTCTTAAAAATTTACCTCTCCTTAGTAAATTTTCTTAAAACTTCTGAAAATTTACCTTTTACTTAGTAAATTTTCTTAACAATTTAACTTTCCTTAGTAAATTTTATTAAAAATTTACCTTTTCTTAGTAAATTTTCTTAAAAATTCTGAAAATTTACCTTTTTCTTAGTAAATGTTCTTAGAAATTTACCTTTCCTTAGTAAATTTTCTTAAAAATTTAACTTTCCTTAGTAAATTTTCTCAAAAATTCTGAAAATTTACATTTTCCTTAGCAAATTTTCTTAAAAATTTACCTCTCCTTAGTAAATTTTCTTCGAGTTCGAATCTAATTCTCTTTACGATCGGTCGTGTAAATAATTAAAGCGCATAGAGTACAACTATTTAAAATTAATAACAAGTGTATATTTTTGTTTTTGCAATTGCCTATTCTTGATCTCATTTGAACTCACGTGGTAGTCAATTCAGCTTAAAACAGGAATAAAAAATCTAGCGATGGCCCGAGGGGCCAAATCTTCATCAAAAAGAAAGCTCCTTGCCAACAAGAAGATGACAAAACTTCCTCCGGGTTTTAACCCGAACATCGCATCAACTTCAAGCAACAGATTTAGCCTGCTTGCTGGCCTTAATGATATGGACGTCACTCCTGTATCAAATATTAACGAGGTTAAACAACACAAACCTCCACCTATTGTTGTTGAAGCTAACGCCTCATTTACAGAAATACAAAAACTACTTGGTAAAGATTGTATTTTCAAACGTACTTCAATTGGTACTAAAATTTTTGCTCCAAGTAAAGAAATGTTCGAATGCTGCAAGCAAATTCTTAAAGAGAGTAAGTTGGAGTTTCACTCTTATGGCTCCAAAGATAATAGATTATACACCACTTTTTTACACGGTTTACCCCGCATAAAAACTGAGGACATCACCGCAGAGCTAAAAAACTACAACCTGTCCCCTTCTTCCGTAGCTGAAATAGTCACCAAATTCAGTTCGAACAACAATGCAGTTTACAAAGTTCAATTTGTACGTAAAAATTTTAACCCAACTGCCTTAAGAAACGTAAGAAAAATTTCAAATATAATAATTTCCTGGAAAAAATACAAATCTAGATCCAGAAATAAACCAACTCAATGCTGGAACTGCTTAATGTATGGCCATGGCGGTGAACATTGTCATCGTAGTGCTGCCTGTATGATATGTGCAGAACAACATCATACAAGTGTGTGTCCGTTTAACACAAACGAAAAAAGACCAGCTGTTTTTACATGCTTTAATTGCAAGAAACAAGGAAAAGAGAGAACTGATCACTCTGCAAACGATATCAACTGTCCGTTACGTTCTCTCTATTTGGAAACTAGAACAAGAGTTACTTCTAAAAATCCAAATAAAAGCAGACAACAAAATAACTCATTTCAATTTAATGTGGGAGATTTCCCTAATTTAAGAAACAACAACACAAATTGTAACAATAACATCAATAATAACAGTAAAGCTACATATGCTAACCAGCTGAAAACAAACAACGATTTATTTAGCATTGACGAGCTTTTTGATATTTTCACTACAGCTATGGATGATTTGCATAGGTGCACTTCAAAAGTACAACAAATCAAAGTTGTAATGTCAATGGTAAAATACGCCCATGGATTATACTAATAATTTAAACGAATTCAAAATGCTTCACTTGAATGCTAATGGCATTTCAAACTTTTCTAAATTAAAACAATTTGAAATACTAATTGAAAGAGAAAATATTAAAATAGCGTCTTTGAATGAAACATTTTTTTCAGAAAATCATAGACCCTATTTTAAAAATTATTATTTATATAGAAGTGACAGAACAGATGCAAGAGGAGGAGGAGTAGCTCTGTTAATTCATAAATCTGTCGCTCATAAAAACCTCTTTATATCAAACACATCATCAATCGAAAACATCTCAATTGAAGTTATTATAAATAATAGACCTATTGTTGTATCTTCGTTATATTCACCAAGATATACTCATAACTTCTGTGCTGATATCTTGAACCTAACACCTTCCACCAAAGAATATATAGTTTTTGGTGACCTAAATGCCAAACATTGTTCTTGGAATTGCCGTTCAAATAATACTGCAGGAATTGCACTCAACAACCTACAGCAATCAAGCAATTTTTTCATTCACTACCCTAATAGACCAACCCTATTCCCCCATCAACACAATCGCGAAGCATCCACAGTCGATATTATTTTAAGCAATTCCGCTTTAGATATAGACGTAAAAACAATGGATTACGAAATACTATCGGACCATCGCCCCATTATATGTACACTTAAAAGATCAACGGCCTTGCAGGTTGACCTCAATTATTATGATTATAGTGCAACCAACTGGAACATTTTTATGAATTTTTTAGACAATAAAATCACGTTATACTCGGATATATACAATACCAAGGTAGTTATTGATCAGGAAATCCAAAAATTTATAAATGTAGTTTTCGAAGCAAGGGATGTGTCCACACCTAAAATAACTCAACAAAATAATTACACATTACCAGAAAGTACTGTAAAATATATTATACTAAGAAGAAGATTTAAAAGAAAAAGCCAACGATCTTCAAATATAGCCGAGCAAACTTTTTATAATCAATGTACTAAGTTTCTAAGTAACATGATTGATAAAAGTATTAATTCGGAGCGCAATAAGAAATGGTCTCAATTATTATCCAATTTAAAACCAGGTGATAAATCATTTTGGAAAATAAGCAGGAACTTGCGAGGAAAAGGAAAAAATCAAATCGCTCACTTTATAGTTGGAAATAAAAAAATAACATCTGATAAGGACAAGGCTGAAGTCCTGGCAAATACATTTGTCCAAGCAAATAACCTCACTTCGAACTATAACCACTCGGCAGATACACTAATAAATACAACAGTAAATAATTTTAAGAAGGAAAATCCCAGTTCTGAATCTGCAATTTATACATCTCTTGAAGAAGTAATGAATATTGTCTCATCAATAAAACCCTCAAAATCTCCTGGTTTTGACAATGTTCCCAACCTGCTCTTAAAGAAACTACCACTCAAAGCTCTAAAATTACTGGTTATAATATTTAACAGCTGCATCAAACTCAACTATTTCCCAAACCATTTCAAAAATGCTAAGGTTATAGCCATAAACAAACCTAGTAAGCCAAAAAATAACCCAAACAGCTACAGACCTATTAGTCTATTAAGTAACTTAGGTAAAATATTTGAAAAAATACTACATTCTCGTCTTAGTGAATTTGTAACAACCAATTCTATTGTTGCCAAAGAACAATTTGGGTTTAAAAAAGGACATAGCACTACGCACCAAATAAACAGAATTAAAAATCAAATAACCACAAATAAAAACAATAAACGTTCAACGGGTCTAATATTGTTAGATATTGAAAAAGCGTTTGACACCGTTTGGCATAATGGCCTCTTATTTAACTTCTTGATGCAAATATACCAAAATATTTATGCAAACTTATTTCAGATTTCATTCACGGCAGAAACTTTAAAGTTGCGATTAATAATGAAACATCATCTCCAAAAACCATTACCACAGGGTTACCTCAAGGATCTGTCTTGTCGCCATTGCTTTACTCGATATATACATCCGATTTTAAAGTCCCGAAATATATGAAAATTGCTTATTACGCAGATGATACTGCGTTAATTTCTTCAAACAAACTTACAAGCGCACTCCTGAAGAAAATGGAAAAGGGACTTGTAAATTGCAGTAAATATTTTCACAAATAAAAATCAAAATTAATCCAAACAAGACCCAAGCAATAATTTTTCCATTCAACAAATCTCCCAAAAGACTGCCAAGACGTCATCTTCTTATTGGAAATAATACCATAAATGTCCTTAACGAGGTCAAATATCTCGGAGTTGTCTTGGACAAAAAGCTTACATTTAAACAACATATTATGGCTACGTGTCAAAAAGCTAAAAAATCATTTAAAGCATTATGGCCACTACTAAATAGAAGGTCATTTCTAAACCCCAAAAACAAAAATCTACTCTTCAAAAGTGTTATAAGGCCGATATTAACATACGCGTGTCCTATTTGGAGTGACGCTGCCAACTGCCACCTAAAACGCTTACAAATTATACAAAACAAATGTCTTAAAATGATAAATAAAAAGCCCTGGAGGTATCCTACAAATCTTCTTCAAGAAGAAACAGGTTATGAAAAAATTATCGATTTCATAACAAGGATTAACAGCAATTATTTTGCCAAAATTGAAAATTCCTCTTACCCACTGATAAGAGAATGTAGAGAAGTAACGTAAAATTAAAAAGAAATCACCAAATTGAAAATTATATGCTTATAGATGTCTATTATTTCTAATAAACCTTCTATAAGCATATAAATATTTTCAGATAGTATTTGAATTTATTAAATCATATAAAGGTTTTTTCCCTCCCATTTTCCTTTAAAAATCATTAAAAAATAAAATAAAAACTATTTAATGTCTTTAGATCCTATATATTATTTGTTGCAATATCTATGTTAAGATAAGATCTCATATGTAAATATCAAAATTTGTTAAAATATGTAAATAAAGGAAGAATATTTAATTGAAAAAAATAGTAAATTTTCTTAAAACTTCTGAAAATTTACCTTTTTCTTAGTAAATTTTCTTAAAAATTTACCTTTCCTTACTAAATTTTCTTAAAAGTTTAACTTTCCTTAGTAAATTTTCTCAAAAATTCTGAAAATTTACATTTTCCTTAGTAAATTTTCTTAAAAATTTACCTTTCCTTAGTGTGATATTTGAGCATACACAATATCATTCATGTATTGCAGCGTGTGTGAGCACAACAAAGTAAAAGAAAGAAATTAAAACAATTAAAAATTTAGTAATAAAATATATTGATCCAAGTGTGTCACTGGTGTAGAAATAAATGTAAAGGCTTTATGTTACATTTATGAAATTGTTTTTTTTTGTTTATGCCAATGAACCACCAGTGATTTCGGGCACTGGGAGTATAATGACAAATTGGACTACAGACTGACAAATGACCGTTCACACACACAAGCAAACATGAGAGAATAGTTTGTAAGCTAGTTGTAAGACAAATTCTGTAAAGAGTAGGAAATAGCAATTAAGAGAATTAGAATAATATGTAAAATTAAATAATGTAAATAAACGAACAACTGGTAGTTTATTTTATTTATAACACTGTAAGGCGAACTGACATTATATTTTTGTGTTAACATTATAAAATAAACTAACGCATTTTCTCATATCTATCACCAATATATTTTTTCTCTTCTCTTTGTTCCATTCTTATCTTTTAGCAGAAACAATCGACCCACTCGGGATCCCGAAATTCATCAATGCAGAGTATGTGAACGATACCATTCGCTGAGATTCTGCCAGAGATTTTTTAAAATGACATCCAAAGCACGCCACAGAATAGTTCTCAAACACCGATACTGCGAAAATTGCCTAGGTCTCCATCACGATCTAAGAGGATGTCAATCAATGGACACATGCCACAAATGTGGCAGTTATCTCCACACACTACTGCACCCCAGTCGTACTACACCAAATGACCTGAGACGCAGAATCAAAACAACTTGCAGGCCGTCAGTTATCAATCAACGTCATCACGACAATCACCGTCGCAACTCAACCAAAGGTCGCAATCCACTAACAAAAGGCAACAATTACCAATCAACCAACCTCAGCTGATCGTTCTTGATTAACGAGTGACTTCAGAAGCCATTCGATCCCTCGCACAGGTGCCCTGCGCCCAACCGGGATCTAAGTGCATGAGGGGCATGCTACATATTTATATTTTCATACATTTTATAATTATACAAAATGAATTGTTATTATGACATTTGAATTCCTAATTTATCATTAATTCATTAACTTTATTGTATTTTATGTGTAAAATACAATTTACATTTTAACATAAAACTTATTGTGAATTGAAAATTAAATTTATAAACGATGCACGAAGTAACCTGTCGCCTTAAAACAATCAGAAACTTCACTTACTTTATAACAAATTTTCTTATAAATTCTGAAAACTTACCTTTTTCTTAGTAAATTTTTGAAAAATTTACTTTTCCTTAGTAAATTTTCTTAAAAATTCTGAAAATTTACCATTGCTTAAAAAATTTTATTAAAAACTTACCTTTCCTTAGTAATTTTTCTGAAAAATTTACCTTTCCTTAGTAAATTTTCTTAAAAATTTACCTTTCCTTAGTTAATTTTCTCAAAAATTCTGAAAATTTACTTTTCCTTAGTAAATTTTCTCAAACATTCTGAAAATTTACATTTCCTTAGTAAATTTTCTTAAAAATTTACCTTTCCTTAGTAAATTTTCTTAAAACTTCTGAAAATTTACCTTTTTCTTAGTAAATTCTCTTAAAAATTTACCTTTCCTTAGTAAATTTTCTTAAAAATTTAACTTTCCTTAGTAAATTTTCTCAAAAATTCTAAAAATTTACGTTTTCCTTAGTAAATTTTTTAAAAAAATTTACATTTCTTTATTACATTTTCTTTAAAATTTACCTTTCCTTAGTAATTTTTCTGAAAAATTTACCTTTCCTTAGTAAATTTTCTTAAAAATTTACCTTTCCTTAGTTAATTTTCTCAAAAATTCTGAAAATTTACTTTTCCTTAGTAAATTTTCTCAAACATTCTGAAAATTTACATTTCCTTAGTAAATTTTCTTAAAAATTTACCTTTCCTTAGTAAATTTTCTTAAAACTTCTGAAAATTTACCTTTTTCTTAGTAAATTCTCTTAAAAATTTACCTTTCCTTAGTAAATTTTCTTAAAAATTTAACTTTCCTTAGTAAATTTTCTCAAAAATTCTAAAAATTTACGTTTTCCTTAGTAAATTTTTTAAAAAAATTTACATTTCTTTATTACATTTTCTTTAAAATTTACCTTTCCTTAGTAAATTTTCTTAAAAATTACCTTTCCTTAGTAAATTTTCTTAAAACTTCTGAAAATTTAACTTTTACTTAGTAAACTTTCTTAAAACTTTACCTTTCCTTAGTAAATTTTCTCAGAATTCCGAAAATTTACCTTTCCTTAGTAAATTTTCTTAAAATTTACCTTTCCTTAGTAAATTTTCTTAAAAATTACCTTTCCTTAGTAAATTTTCTTAAAACTTCTGAAAATTTAACTTTTACTTAGTAAACTTTCTTAAAACTTTACCTTTCCTTAGTAAATTTTCTCAGAATTCCGAAAATTTACCTTTCCTTAGTAAATTTTCTTAAAACTTCTGAAAATTTACCTTTTTCTTAGTAAATTTTCTGAAAAATTCACATTTCCTTAGTAAATTTTCTCAAAAATTCTGAAAATTTACCTTTTGCTTTGTAAATTTTCTTAAAAATTTACCTTTCCTTAGTAAATTTTCTTAAAACTTCTGAAAATTTACCTTTTTCTTAGTAAATTTTCTTAAAAATTTACCTTTCCTTAGTAAATTTTCTTAAAACTTCTGAAAATTTACCTTTTTCTTAGTAAATTTTCTTAAAAATTTACCTTTCCTTACTAAATTTTCTTAAAAGTTTAACTTTCCTTAGTAAATTTTCTCAAAAATTCTGAAAATTTACATTTTCCTTAGTAAATTTTCTTAAAAATTTACCTTTCCTTAGTGTGATATTTGAGCATACACATTATCATTCATGTATTGCAGCGTGTGTGAGCACAACAAAGTAAAAGAAAGAAATTAAAACAATTAAAAATTTAGTAATTAAATATATTGATCCAAGTGTGTCACTGGTGTAGAAATAAATGTAAACGCTTTATGTTACATTTATGAAATTGATTTTTTTGTTTATGCCAATGAACCACCAGTGATTTCGGGCACTGGGAGTATAATGACAAATTGGACTACAGACTGACAAATGACCGCTCACACACACAAGCAAACATGAGAGAATAGTTTGTAAGCTAGTTGTAAGACAAATTCTGTAAAGATTAGGAAAGAGCAATTAAGAAAATTAGAATATTATGTAAAATTGATATATAAGAAAGAACTTCAAAAAAATAAAAATCAATCTAAAAAGTGGAGTCAAACGAACAACTGGTAGTTTGTTTTATTTTTAACACTGCAAGGCGAACTGACATAATATTTTTGTAGGCGAACTGACATTATATTTTTGTATTAACATTATAAAATAAACTAACGCGTTTTCTCATATCTATCACCAATATATTTTTCCTCTTCTCTTTGTTACATTCTTATCTTTTAGCAGTGCACAATTTAAACATGTTAACGTTTGAAAACTATTTTCGTTTCAGGTACAGAGGAAAGAAATCTCCGGATGCAATACTCGCTGAAATTTGTTGGTGGTATAAAAACATCTTTGAAGAAGAGGAAGACGAGGAAAAAGAGGAAGAAGGGGAAGACAAAGATGAAATTCCAGAATATCTGTTGGATGAAATTATCGACCTTTCTGATGATGATGACGATGACCAAGATATTAGAGAGAGCAGTGATGTTGATCCACAGCCGCCTGCTAAACGGCAACTGGCCAAATCATTAATTTAAATTATTTAATTTTTTTACTTAAAACTTTTCATAACTAACATTTCAAAAATATATTTTTTTCCATATTTTTATAATTTCTTTCTTCAAAACCAACACTGAACAAAATTGATACATAAAAAATTAGAAGTAAATTAATATAAAGCTGGAAAACGCAAGTTTTGTATTATGAATGTTTTCTTTTCAAATGAAATTTATTGAAGAAACTGAGAAGCATATTATAGATCAAACAGAAAGCAAAAAAGCCTTTGTTTTGTCGAAAATATATTCATAAAGCATAACAAAAAATAATATTTCCAACATTTTGCTCCATAAGCACCATAAAAATTTTCTAAATTAATTTTTTAAAAAATTTTAATTGTTGCACAGGTCTCTAGCAATAATTTGGCTTTTACAGATTGAAAAAATATCAATTAGTCGACGAGTTATAGCCAAAAAACCATATAAACAATGTGCTGAAAATCGGCATTTGACTGCAAAGTTCAAAGGTGGATAAAAAAAAATTCGAACTAACATAAACAAACGCCGCGATACGGGTCTTCTAATTTAGCCTCTATTTTCACCCCTCACTCTCAGAATCGACCTAACTTTTGCTAACCTGAATTTGTTCCACAGTGTAATTTTAATAAATTTTGTTTATAAGTAAATTTACACTTTAAGAACATTTTCTTATATATACAAATATGCGCATATGACTAAGATAACCAATAAGTAACAAATAAAAATAAAGAAAGAAAAGGAAGAATGTAATACTTAAGAATATAAATCTAAAAATTGGAGTCAAACGAACAACTGGTAGTTTGTTTTATTTTAACATTATAAAATAAACTAACGCATTTTCTCATATCTATCACCAATATATATTTTCTCTTCTCTTTGCTTCATTCTTATCTTTTAGCAGAAACAATCGACGCACTCGGGATCCCGAAATTCATCAGTGCAGAGTATGTGAAGATACCATTCGCTGAGATTCTGCCAGAGATTTCTTAAAATAACATCCAAAGCACGCCACAGAATACTTCTCAAACACCGATACTGCGAAAATTGCCTAGGTCTCAATCACGATCTAAGAGGATGTCAATAAATGGACACATGCCACAAATATGGCAGTTATCTCCACACACTACTGCACCACAGTCGTACTACACCAAATGACCTGAGACGCAGAATCAAAACAACTTGCAGTTATCAGTTGCAATGTGTACTCGTATACAATCATATTTGTTTCAAAGTTGTTCCATATTTTAGTTTGTTATATGGAAGAGGCTTAAATAGTATAACTTTTGCTTGAATTCTCATTTGGTTGTTTTCAGCAAATATATATGAATTTAACTTTTTACCAAACAAACTATCTACTGCTTTTGGTTACTGATGAGGGTTGGTGACTCTTCCCGGAACAGCTGTATAACCTGTCATGCAGAGTATAGATCGATTTTTGAAACAAATGTGCTAATGCTTTTGCTTTATTTAAAGTAAAAACATTTGATCTTGAGCCTGAACAATTTCAAGCTCAATCATTTACCTTTTTCTTAGTAAATTTTCTTAAAAATTTACCTTTCCTTAGTACATTTTCTCAAAAATTCTGAAAATTTAACTTTTCCTTAGTAATTTTTGCTAAAAATTTGCCTTTCATTAGTAAATTTTCTTAAAAATTTTGAAAATTTACCTTTTTCTTTAAAATTCTTAAAAATTATGGAAACTTACCTTTTTCTTAGTAAATTTTCTTAAAAATTTACTTTTCCTTAGTAAATTTTCTTAAAAATTCTGAAAAATTACCATTGCTTAGAAAATTTTATTACAAATTTACCTTTCTTAGTAATTTTTCTGAAAAATTTACCTTTCCTTAGTAAATTTTCTTAAAAATTTACCTTTCCTTAGTTAATTTTCTCAAAAATTCTGAAAATTTACTTTTCCTTAGTAAACTTTCTCAACCATTCTGAAAATTTACCTTTCCTTAGTAAATTTTCTTAAAAATTTACCTTTCCATAATAAATTT
Organism: Cordilura impudica; assembly: GCA_963682025.1. NCBI lineage: Eukaryota > Metazoa > Arthropoda > Insecta > Diptera > Scathophagidae > Cordilura > Cordilura impudica. The sequence continues at coordinate 7,199,639 of OY821522.1, forward strand.
TCTTAAAAATTCTGAAAATTTACCTTTTTCTTAGTAAATTTTCTTAAAAATTTACCTTTACTTACTAAATTTTCTTAAAAATTTAACTTTCCTTAGTAAATTTTCTCAAAAATTCTGAAAATTTACATTTTCCTTAGTAAATTTTCTTAAAAATTTACCTTTCCTTAGTAAATTTTCTTAAAACTTCTGAAAATTTACCTTTTACTTAGTAAATTTTCTTCAAAATTTAACTTTCCTTAGTAAATTTTCTTAAAAATTTAACTTTCCTTAGTAAATTTTCTTAAAAATTCTGAAAATTTACCTTTTTCTTAGTAAATGTGATTAGAAATTTACCTTTCCTTAGTAAGTTTTCTTAAAAATTTAACTTTCCTTAGTAAATTTTCTCAAAAATTCTGAAAATTTACATTTTCCTTAGTAAACTTTCTTAAAATTTACCTTTCCTTAGTAAATTTTCTCAAAATTCCGAAAATTTACCTTTCCTTAGTAAATTTTCTTAAAAATTTACCTTTCCTTAGTATGATATTTGAGCATACAAGTTAAGGCATGACACACTTCCATGCCACCTTATCAGTCCGCTAATATGGCGAACAAACCAATATGGTGCACAAATCAGTCCGCAAATATGGCGAACAAGTCAGTTCGCCAATCAGAACAGTCCGCCAATATGGTGAATAAATATGTCCGCAAATATGGCGACCGAATCAGTCCGCCAATCAGAACAGTCCGCCAATATGGCAAACTAATATGTCCGTCAATATGGCGAACAATTCAGTCCGCCAATCACGTCAGTCCGCCATCCATGTCGTCCAATATGGTGAACAAATTAGTTCACCAATTATCTCCATTACTACAGCCACCCAATTGACGAACACTATGTCGTCATTATATTTTTGGTAAATAATTATTCTACCACCCAATTTGACAAACGCCTTAGTTTGTCATTTATTTTTATAAATGTTTTTGCCCTCATCAAATTACTCTAAACGGGCACGAGTATGTTGCAATATCACACTGCATTGTTTTACATTTATTTTTATGTCGCAATATCATATTGCATTCCCAGGCATTTTTATTTATTATTTTTCTGGCACCAATTACGGCCATTCACACTTTTTTTGTTTTGGGTGTCAGTTTCACAAAACATTTCCTCAAACCGCTGCATTTTATTTAATTGTCTTGTCCCCTAATTCTGCAGCGTAAACAGTCCTCAAGTCAGTGCACTTGAAACTTCCACAATTTATGATTGTGAAACAAATGCACTTGACTGTTTTTTATCTTTTGATTCTTCACCATTTTTGTTGGTTTTTAGGTTTCACTTGTTTTGGCAATTTTTGTGTTTCTCTGCTGCTGAGGAGTGTTTAGCTTTTATAAAATAAAAAAAAAATAAAATAGAGTTCTTTAGTTTTAAGTTGAAAATTGAACTGAGCCTACATAGTAGGTAGATTAAAACGTGAATTCAACGTAAATTAAAACGTAAATCAATCGTAATAAAAACTTAAATTAAAACGTTAATAAAACGTAAAGAAGAACATTAATAAACGTAAATTAAACGTTAATAAACTGTAATACTTCATAGAAGTTTCATACTTAAATATTAAAGATAAATAAATATAAGAATTAGAAGTGTTAATATCGCAATAAATAAGTTGTAACTTTATTGTTGGTTGTTATTGAAACCGTTATTAAATAAAAACTATTGAAATTGTACAGTAAGCGAATTGTCGTAATCAAAGAACAAACAAAATTATAAATTAAAATAAATTAATTGTAGCAGTTAAATAAACGAAAGCAATGTGTTATAATTATTACCACAATTTCCCTTAAAATAATTTACACAGTATCATTCATGTATTGCAGCGTGTGTGAGCACAACAAAGTAAAAGAAAGAAATTAAAACAATTAAAAATTTAGCAATAATTGATCCAAGTGTGTCACTGGTGTAGAAATAAATGTAAAGGCTTTATGTTACATTTATGAAATTGATTTTTTTGTTTATGCCAATGAACCACCAGTGATTTCGGGCACTGGGAGTGTAATGACAAATTGGACTACAGACTGACAAATGACCGCTCACACACACAAGCAAACATGAGAGAATAGTTTGTTAGCTAGTTGTAAGACAAATTCTGTAAAGAGTAGGAAATAGCAATTAAGAGAATAAGAATAATATGTAAAATTAAATAATGTAAATAAACGAACAACTGGTAGTTTGTTTTATTTATAACACTGTAAGGCGAACTGACATTATATTTTTGCGTTAACATTATAAAATAAACTAACGCATTTTCTCATATCTATCACCATCGCATCGACATCGACAATCACCGTCGCAACTCAACCAAAGGTCGCAATCCACTAACAAAAGGCAACAATTGCCAATCAACCAACCTCAGCTGATCGTTCCTGATTAACGAGTGACTTCAGAAGCCATTCGATCCCTCGCACAGGTGCCCTGCGCCCAACCGGGCTCTAAGTGCAAGAGGGGCATGCTACATATTTATGTTTTCATACATTTTATAATTATACAAAATGAATTGTTATTAACACATTTGAATTCCTAATTTATAATTAATTCATTAACTTTATTGTATTTTATGTGTAAAATACAATTTACATTTTAACATAAAACTTATTGTGAATTGAAATAACCTAATTGTGAGTTATCTGAAAACATAGAATTTATCTTATGTAAATTTATAAACGATGCACGCAGTAACCTGTCGCCTTAAAACAATCAGAATCTTCACTTACTTTATAACAGCCAACTGGGCATCAAATAAATACTTTTATATAATTTTATAAAATTCTGAAAGTTTACCTTTCTTTAGTAAATTTTATTAAAAATTTACCTTTCCTTAGTAAATTTTCTCAAAAATTCTGAAAATTTACATTTTCCTTAGTTAATTTTCTTAAAAGTTTACCTTTCTTTAGTACATTTTCTTTATAATTTAGCTTTCCTTAGTAAATTTTCTTAAACATTTACCTGTCCTTAGTAAACTTTCTTAAAAATTTCCCTTTCCTTAGTAAATTTTCTTAAAAATTTACCTTTCCTTAGTAAATTTTCTCAAAAGTTCAGAAAATTTACATTTTCCTTTGTAAATTTTCTTAAAAATTTACCTTTCTTTAGTACATTTTCTTTAAAATTTACCTTTCCATAGTAAATTTTCTTAAAAATTTACCTTTCCTTAATAAATTTTCTTAAAAATTTATCTTTCATTAGTACATTTTCTCAAAAATTCTGAAAATTTACCTTTTCCTTGGTAAATTTTCTTAAAAATTCACCTTTCCTTAGTAGATTTTCTTAAAAATTATTTACCTTTCCTTAGTAAATTTTCCTAAAAATTCTGAAAATTTATATTTTTCTTAGTAAATTTTCTTAAAAATTTACCTCAGTAAATTTTCTTAAAAATTCTGAAAATTTACCTTTTTCTTAGTAAATTTTTTTTTTTATTTTTATTTATTTATATTTATTTTTTTATTTTTTTTTTTATTTATTTATATTTATTTATTTAATAATTTCCTGTACAGCAAGATTAAATCTTATAATTACACTGTGGAACAAATTCAGGTTAGCAAAAGTAAGGTCGATTCTGAGAGTGAGGGGTGAAAATAGAGGCTAAATTAGAAGACCCGTATCGCGGCGTTTGTTTATGTTACTTCGAATTTTTTTTTTAATCGACCTTCGAACTTTGCAGTCAAATGCCGATTTTCAACATATTGTTTATATGGTTTTTTGGCTATAACTCGTCGACTAATTCATATTTTTTCAATCTGTAAAAGCCAAATTATTGCCATAGACCTGTGGAACAATTAAAATTTAAAAAAAAAATTGATTTAGAAAATTTTTGTGGTGCTTATAAATCAAAATGTTGGAAAAATTATTTTTTTTTCATGTTTTTTGAAAATATTTTCCACAAAACTAAATCTTTTTTGCTTTCGGTTTGATCTATAATATGCTTCTTAGTTTCTTCAATAAAATTTCATTTAGTCTTAGTCGATAATTTGCGTTAAAAATCCCAAAACCATTAAATAAATAGCGATTTAGGTAGAAGTAATTAAAAAGGGAATGTAAAGGCTCAACTCTTTTCAATAAAAGATGATTTATATCTTTAGAATTGTGTTTGATTATTATGTTTTATATTTTTTATGTATTTTTTTACAAAATGACATGTAAAACCAATGTTATAAGAAAAACTATCAGAATATATTATTGTTGCCACACCACTCCCCCTTCAGTGTCGGAGTCATTCTTCGAAATGTACGAATTTCTTTGGCATGTTAATAGCTCACTGCGTGACGTCTTACTTTCGGGTGGTGCTGTATTCTGTATGTCTTTCTCGTTGCTTGTTTTGCTGGGAAGCTTGTTTTGTTTTTGTTTTTCTTTTTTGGCTGAGTCATGTTCTTGCTGATGTTGATGTTGACCTTTGACCATCACGAATGCAGCTTTGACCCTGTCAGCGCTTACCTTTACGATTTTGTTGTTTATATCGATATCAAAACGTTTTGTTATTTCGGATTACCACGCGGTACCATCGTAGGGTGCTTTTAAAGGCGGACGTACCGCATCATCTCGTAAAAAAACGCGTGAGCAGTCTTTTTGTACAAACATTTTATGTGCTGAATAACTTGCTGTAGCCACCTGCTTAATATTGCTTACGATGTTGCGAAGCTCTCTGATAAAGTCACTCTCAATGTCCTCGTCGTTTGTCTTTTCGAAAAATTCTGCTGGCATTCGAAGCGTAGTTCCATACACCATTTCTGCCGCCGATGCGTTTAAATCCTCCTTTAATGTTGCCCGAAGGCCCAGCAGTACAATCGGAAGGCTGTCGTACCAATTTGTATCCGGATGGCATTTTATTGCGCCTTTTAAGGTGCGATGTATGCGTTCCACCAGTCCATTTGCTTGTGGGTGGTAGGCGGTCGTTCTTAGATGTTTAGATCCAGTAAGCTGTGTTAACTCTTTAAAAAGTTTGGACTCAAACTACCTTGATCTGTTGTTATGATGGCGGGCATGCCATAGTGTGCTCTCCAGCCATGGAGCAAGGCGCGCGACACAGAATTTGCGGTTATGTCCTTTAACGGTATGGCTACTGGCCAGCGTGTGTAACGATCTACACAAGTAAGCAGTATTTGTAGTCATCGTTTTGTGGAAATGGTCCGATCAGGTCGATTGTATGTGCTGGAATCGTTTATCCGGTATGTTGAATTTTTCTAATGCGCTTTTGTTGTGTTTTCCGATTTTTACCCGTTGACAATCGTGACTTGTTCTTACCCACTTGGCGATGTCATCTTTCATGTTTTTCCATACGTAACGTTCGGTGATCAGTTTTATAGTTGCACGACAGCCAGGGTGTGATACCTCGTGGATGGAATTTAATAACTGTTGCCTAAAGGAGCTCGTAACATAAGGTCGCATTCTTCGTGTTGACCCGTCGCACCATATTGAAGCTTCCGAATCTGAAAGTTCAATCAGTTTCAGTTGGAGAGATGTACTGTTTACGGCGTCTTTGATTTCGTTATCGTTTTGTTCGCTAGCTGCGAGTTGTTCGAAACTGATCTGGTCTGCGTTAAACATGGCTTCAATCCGGGACAGAATATCCGCTGCCATATTATCTTTTCCTGAAATATGCTGAATGTTTGTTGTATACTCACTTATAAAACTGAGGTATCGCGTTTGTTTTGGTGTCGTTGTTTCGGGTTTTTTTTTGAAAAGCGTACATTAACGGCTTATGGTCTGTCATTACTGTGCAGTCTCTACCATCGATAAGGTGTGTGAAATATTTTACTGATTGGTATATTGCCAAAAGCTCGCGATCGTATGTACTTTGCCTTTTTTGTGCTTCTGCCATGCGCTTTGAATAGAACCCAAGGGGCTTTTGACCTTTTGTAGTCACTTCGTGTATAGCTGCTCCTACACAAAAGTTACTAGCGTCGACGTGTAGAACCAACTTTGCATTTAGTGATGGATGTGCTAAATGAGTAGCCTGTGCCAGGTCCTTTTTACACTCCTCAAACGCGACCACTGCTTCTTCTGTCCACTTGATTGGCGTTTTATCGATTTTTTTGTTCCCCGTCAGCAACTTTTGAAGCTTTTCTTGCTTGTATGCTGCATTTGGCAGAAAACGCCGGTAGAAGTTGATCAAAGCTATAAAACGTCTCAACTCGAACGCGACAGTTGGTTGCTTGTATGTTCAAATAGCAGTTACCTTTTCTTCGGTGGGTCATACGCCGTCCTTCGTAATCTAATGGCCAAGAAAATTTATTTAGGTTTTCACAAAAACGCATTTCGATACTTTTATTTTAAGACCATCTTCACGAAGGCGCTAAAACACTATTTTAAGGTGTTGCATATGTTGCTCCAAATTTTCAGATGATATGCAGATGTCATCTATGTATACCACTACAAACTCGAGGTCACGGAAAATCTGGTCCATATACCGCTGGAACGCTTTTTCTGCGTTTCGCAGCACAAATGTCATGGTATTGAACTCGTATAACCCAAAAGGGGTTATGGTTGCTGTTTTTTCACGGTCCTCGGGGGCTATGGGTACTTGATGATACGCCCTCTCTAAATCTTATGTCGAAAAAAATTGTTTCCTACAAAATCGATGCGAAATATCCTGGATGTGAGGCACCGGGTAGCGGTCAGGCTTAGTGATTGTGTTTAACCGCCTGTATCCACCACACGGTCGCCACTCTCCTTCGGATTTTTTTGGTGCCATGTGCAATGTACTGGACCACTGGCTACTGCTAGGACTGCATATACCTTGTTTAAGCATGTAATCAAATTCCTTTTTTGCTATTGCGAGTTTCTCAGGATTTAGTCTCTATGGTGGAATACAGTTGCTTTGCTGTTTTCTGCCGAAAACTTAACCGGTAGCGTAAGTTCTTTGTATTCGTTAAGCAAACTTTTTATCGAGTCATTCATTAGCGGAGATATTGTGTACACGCGTTCTGTTGTGCCGGTGCAAGTCACTCCGTCTACTTCACACAAGGTTCTCTTATCAATTAGTTTTTTCTTTCTGACATCGACAAGTAAATCGTATTCATATAGGAAATCAGCCCCTATGATAGGTTTTGTTACATCAGCTATTATAAATTCCCATGGCATGTGTCGTCTGAGACCGAAATCTAACGTTAAAATGCGCTTTCCATATGATTTTATTAATGTGCCGTTTGCAGCGTAGAGAAAATCGCTTTGCGTTTTTTGTCTGTCGATAGGTGGTATAACTGAAAAATCCGCTCCTGTGTCAATTAAAAATTGTCTTTTTGTTTTTGTATCGCTTATAAACATGCGACGGCTCTGTGCGGTCCTCTCTCTGCTCGCCGTCTTTAACAGAGTGGCTACTAGTTTTTCGGAGTTAATTTGTTGTATTGACAAGGCTCAATACATTTTTTGGCTTTGTCTCCAAAACGATAGTGATATTTACAGAATGGAAAACGTACCTTCGTACGGGGCTTACTGCGTGACCGCTTGTCATCTTCATAATAGTCACGATTTCTGTGCGATGCTCGTAATTCTTTCATTTCTTTGCGAAGCTCCTCGATTTCGCCTTCTATGGATGAGCCGGTTCTGATTGCTGAGATGTTGCCGTAGTTTTGCGTTTCAATTACTTTATCTGCTTGCTGTGCCATTTGTGTCAAACTTCCATCGACAATTACAACAATTGCGCGCACATTATCTGGTAAGCGTTCCATCCACAACTATTTAATAGCATCATCAGTCATCTTATCTCCGGCCAGCTCTTTCATGTGTTTCAGATGCTGCGACGGTTTCATATCTCCAAGCTCTATTTCTTTCATAAGTTTTCGGAGCTTACGGTCATCAGATTCCGTGTATTCAGTGATAAGTGCGCGTTTTACTGATACATACTTCCCATTGATTGGAGGATTTCGTATGATTTCTGCAATGTGGTAAAGATACACTGGTTCCAGTGATGCTACCACGTGATGATACTTAGTACTGTCGGTTGATATACCTGCAAGAGCGAAGTGAGACTCCATTTGCAAGAAATAGAGGTCCGGTTGGTCTTTGCGTTATTCATCTTGTATATGTGATTTTAGTTGAGTCGGGGTCACCAGTGTAAAGGCTCAACTCCTTTCAATAAAAGATGATTTATATCTTTAGAATTGCATTTGATTATTATATTTTATATTTTTTTATGTATTTTTGTATTTTACAAAATGGCATGTAAAACCAATGTTATAAGAAAAACTATCAGAATATATTATTGTTGCCACAGGAAGTTCCAAGAATTAGGAATTAGTAAAACATCTTTTTTGTTTTCAACCACCGCACAGGTAGCAATTTTTTTCTCAGCCGAAGCTGATGTCTTTTAATTTTCGCTCGGTCGTGATAAAATTCGCTATTAATTTTTTTGGAACTTATTTCATTTTGTGCGTGATTTAAGTTAAGTGCATCGGTTTCATAAAAATAACAAAAAAAAAAAACATTGTATAATATATATTGTATTAAAAATGTCGGAACCAAAATGTAAAATGGACCATTTTTGTAATGTTTGTGGACGTTTCATAGCAAGCGATGAAAAATGTGGCAATAAGAGTGTTTTTTTTTTTGGAAGCCTATAAACAATATTTCTCGCAAGAGTTTATCACTGACGTAAACTATGCCCCTAAAAAAGTTTGCTTTAATTGCTATTCAACTCTTATGCAATGGAAAAGTGAAAAGAAGAAGGCTATGCCTTTTGATATACCAATGATGTGGTTAGACAACAGCACGCATCAAGAAGAAAATTGCTATGGATGTATTTGACTAGAAGGAAAGCAAAGAATAAAACTTATGTAGCAGTGCTTAGAGTCCAATTACCATTACCGCACTCAGAATTCGTTCCAGTACCAACATACCGAAGTATTGATCTTCAAACAGATATCAGTACTACAACCGCCTCTGCTACCTTCATGGATTTCTTCTCAGAATACGACCCTGGTGAAGGTACATCCTATGAAACATCAAAGGACCCAATCCTAGTCAAACAAAACCAATTGGATGTAATTGTTGCAAATTTGTGTTTGACTCAGAAAAAATCAGAACTACTGGCTTCATTTTTGAAAGGAAATAATTTGCTGGCGAAAGGTACCAAAGTAACAGCATATCGAAAACACCAAGAAGAGTTAGAAAAGTTCTTTAATGTGAATGGTGCAAAAAATTTCGCTTATTGCAACGATATTGAAAAGTTAATGGAGACCATAGGGTTAACCTATAAAAAATGATTGGCGTTTATTCATCGATAGTTCACTAATCAGCTTAAAAGTTGTGCTTTTGCAAAATACAAATAGAATGTCTTGTATTCCGATTGCGTATAGCACTGACACTAGTGAAAATTTCGATAATTTGAAACACATTCTGGAAGTAGTCAAATATAACGAACACCAGTGGCGCATTTGCTGCGACCTCAAAATAGTTTCAGTGATTACAGGCTTAACAGCATCTGGCCGTCCAAAATATCCGTGTTTTTTGTGCGATTGGGATTCACGATACGGAGAAGCTATTAAAGGAAGAAACCAGTACAAACTGCATAACTGGAATAGTCGCATTGGACGGAAATGGCCTAAAGGCTGCACGAAAGTCTTGTTCCTGAAATGAAATTGGGGTTAATATGTCGTACAAAATTCATCTCTTGCATCAGCATCTTGATCAACTCGCTCAACAGTTGCCAACTGAATCTGCTAAGAAAGACGAACGTTGTCACCAAACTGCGCTTCCACTTGAAATAAGGTAACTATAGAGTGCGCATATTTTGAATTCCTAGATTTTTCTAATATCTTTGTCAGAGTGCACAATTTAAACATGTTAACGTTTGAAAACTATTTTCGTTTCAGGTACAGAGGAAAGAAATCTCCAGATGCAATACTCGCTGAAATTTGCTGGTGGTATAAAAACACCTTTGAAGAAGAGGAAGACGAGGAAAAAGAGGAATAAGGGAAAGACAAAGATGAAATTCCAGAATATCTGTTGGATGAAATTATCGAACTTTCGATGATGATGACGATGACCAAGATATTAGAGAGAGCAGTGATGTTAATCCACAGCCGCCTGCTAAACGGCAACTGGCCAAATCATTAATTTAATTATTTAATTTTTTTACTTAAAACTTGTGATAACTAACATTTCAAAAATATATTTTTTTTTCCATATTTTTATAATTTCTTTTTCAATGTTTCTTCAAAACCAACACTGAATAAAATTGGTACATAAAAAATGAGAAGTAAATTAATATTAGGCTGGAAAACGCAAGTTTTGTATTATGATTGTTTTCTTTTCAAATGAAATTTATTGAAGAAACTGAGAAGCATATTATAGATCAAACAGAAAGCGAAAAAGACTTAGTTTTGTGAAAAATATTTCCAAAAAGCATGAAAAAAAATATTATTTCCAACATTTTGCTTCATAAGCACCACAAAAATTTGTTGGCTTTTACAGATTGAAAAAATATCAATTAGTCGACGAGTAATAGCCAAAAAACCATATAAACAATATGCTGAAAATCGGCATTTGACTGCAAAGTTCGAAGGTCGATTAAAAAAAAAATTCGAACTAACATAAACAAACGCCGCGATACGGGTCTTCTAATTTAGCCTCTACTTTCACCCCTCACTCTTAGAATCGACCGTACTTTTGCTAACCTGAATTTGTTCCACAGTGTAATTTTAATAAATTTTGTTTATAAGTAAATTTACACTTTAAGAACATTTTTTTATATATAAAAATATGCGCATATGACTAAGATAACCAATAAGTAACAAATAAAAATAAAGAAAGAAAAGGAAGAATGTAATACTTAAGAATATTATATTTCATTAAAATGAAATGATTATAGAATGAATTGATAAAATAAACTTGCATTTGTATTGCATTGAATATTAATGATAAAGTTTTAAGATGAAAATTACAATGAAATGAGATAAATTTAGTGTAAAATACATAATTCTAAGAACAATTATGTAAAAGAAATCTATATATATAAAGAGTTGCGAGGATGATCATCGCCCAGCCCAAACCATTCGACCCAGAAGCTTGAAATTGGACTGTAGGTTCCTCTATCGGCGTAAAGATCCACTTAGAACTGGTTTTTGGAAATTCCTATATTAAGGGGGTAAAAGCGGACAAAAAAGGGGAAAATGATAAGAAATGAATCGAGGAATATGAAATTTGATGTTTAGACTCCATCTGGGAAACAAATATTGGCAAGGGATAATTTTTTTCGAAATTCAGCCATTTAAGGGGAAAAACGGCCAGAAAGTGTAAAAAATGTACCTTTCTGTATTTTCTTAACATATTAATATATATATATATATATAAATTTTGGTATACAGACTCCACCGAATATGTGGGCATCAGTCCAGAATGAATTTATTGCTAGTTCTAACGTCTGGGGGAGGAAAAACGGACAAAAAAGGCAAAAAGTGTACATTTGGTATGTTCTAAACAAACGAATCTAGGAATACCAAATATAGTATGTGGATTCCATTAGAGATAGAAACATCAGATGAGAGGAAAACTTTTGGAAATTCGGGTTTTAAGGGCGGTAAAAACGGCCAAAAAATGTAAAAATGGTACCTTTTTGCATCTTTTTTGAAAATTAATTTAGGAATATGAAATTCGATATGTAGGTTCCACCAGAGATACAAACATCGGCCAAGAATACAATGTTTTTAAATTTGAGCCATCAGTGGGTAAAAGCGGACAAAGAAGGGGAAAATTATAAGAAATGAATCTAGGAATATGAAATTTGGTGTGTAGATTCCATCCTGGAAACAAATGTTGGCTCAGGATTAATTTTTTCCAAATTTGGCCATTTAAGGGGGGAAACGGCCAAAAAGGGTAGAAATTGTACACTTCTGCATCTTCTTAACATATGAATCTATATATATATGCATTTTGGTATATAGACTCCACCGAATACGTTTGTATCAGTCCAGAATGAATTTTTTGGTAATTCTAACGGCCGGGGATGGAAAAACGACCAAAAAGGGGAAAAAGTTACATTTGGTGTCTTCTAAGCGAAAAGATCAAGGAATATGAAATATAATATGTTGGTTCCAGAAGAGATAATAACATCAGATGAGAAGAAAACTTTTGGAAATTCGGATGCTAAGGGGGTAAAAAGCGGCCCGTAAGTATAGAAGGGTAACTTTTCGTATCTTTTTTACAAAGTAATTTAGGAATACGAAATTTTATATGTAGATTTCACCAGAGACAAACATCGGAGAACGGCCAAAAAGGGGAAGAAGTATACATTTGGTATCTTCTAAACAAACGAATCTAGGAATATGAAATATGGTATGTGGATTCCACTAGAGATAGAAACACCAGATGCGGGGGATTAAAAATGGCCAAAAAGGGGAAATGGTGCCTTTTTGTATCTTAACATATTAATCTATATACATGCAGAGAAAACAGATTCGTGGTGGCTACCAAATATATTGCCAACAGAATTGCGATGAAGTTAATAACCGAGTTATGAGTTGCTTGCAATTACAATACTATTGTCTCAATAGTAAATATTTTATTACCACACAAAATGGTTAGTTTCTATAAAATTTCTGTTGATAAAATCAAAAATTCAGTTGTGAAGTTTTAGAACTATTCGGTTGGTGAGTTATTTTTCTGTGTGTGAATTTTGTCATACAGACTCCACCGAATAAGTGGGCATCAGTCAGGGATGAATTAATTGTTAATTCTAGCATGTAGGGGAGGAAAAATGGCAAAAATGGGGAATAAGTGTACATCTTCTAAACATGCGAACAGAAAATATGGTTTGTGGATTCCACTAGAGATAGAAACACCCGATGAGGGGAAAATTTGTAAATTCGGATGTTAAGGGGGTAAGAATGGTACCTTTGCATCTTCTTAACATATTAGTCTATGTTTATGAATTTTAGTATACAGACTCCACCAAATACGTTGGCATCAGTTAAGGATGAATATATCGGAAATTCTAATATGTAGGGGAAAAAACGGCCAAAGAGGGGAAAAATTGTACATCTGGTATATTCTAAACAAAAGAATATCAAATATAGTTTGGGGATTCCACTAAAGATAGAAACACCAAATGAGACGAAATCTTTTGGAAATTCGGATGTGTTAACGGGGGGGGGGGCGGGGCAAAAATGACCCGTAAGTGTATAAATGTACCTTTTTGTATCTTCTTTACAAAGTAATTTAGGAAAATGAAATTTGATATGCAGATTCCACCAGGGACATAAACATCGGAGAAGAATAAAATTTGTTTTAATTCGAGCCTTTCGTTACCCAAAACGGCCAAAAATTAGAAAACAGATACTTTTCAATGGGAAAATTTTCCTTTGAAAGTACATATCCTTAAGAAACCAACTAAGAAAGTGATAGTCGGTCTAGACCGATATCCTATACCATGCGTTTAGAGAATTGGTCTTAGGTCCAACTAATTGGGTTTAGAAAATCATAAACAAAATCTACGTCGAAAGTTGGACCGAGCCTAATCATATGTGGTAAAGTCACTTATATTTTGTAGCAACATATACAAACCGATTTTGAGAAAAACCTGTGCAATAGTGCAATATTTTTGTTTTTGATAGGTTTAAATGAATTGTCCTATAGGGTTTATTTTTGGTCAACGGATTAATATATATAATAAACGCACAAATCCAATTCGATATCATAGGGGTTATTTGAATGGGGACATGGGGAACATGCACCCATATTCACCAATTTCAATAGCGTTTGTCCTATGGCTTGAGTTACTTCCTTTCCAAACTAAGCCATCGATATTACAAATAATATTATTTTTGAACCAATTATGAATAAAAAAGTAGTACTTAAATAGAGTAGTGGGCAATACATCGGAGATGTTTACAAAATTCAAAATTTACCAATTTTGTTTTTAATAATTTCGCGCATAGTAATAAAATTATGTATATATTTAAGAAATCACTATTGTGTGTTCTATATTGGAAGATAACACATTTGTTAAAAAAGATACAATAAAAACAATAGATAAACGCAAAAGAAATATTTTTTTTTAGTTATGCCAAAACAGTGGAAGCTTTTAAATTTCTTTACCAGAGTTGATTAAAATATTAAAAATGGAAGAACGAGTGAAAGAAAATTTTAAAAATCTTAACCGTTAGTTAAATATTTACAGATTCTGATGTTTTCTTTCAATTATTAAAAAATAATTGCAAGAATAAAGTTTTAGGAACTGAAACACAACAGTAGATGATTTTAGTGATGGTCGTAGGCAAAAGAATATTTGTGAGAAATATTCTATGAATAAAGCCATAAAAGCGTCTGGCTAGCATTCATCTCGCTAAAGAATGCATGGACTGGAATTAGTATACTGTTGGCGAATAGTGTTGACTAAAAAATTATATATTTTTAAATGGCCATAAAACGGCTAAACGCTTCGGGAGTTTCACTGAAATAAATTAATATAATCGTTCGGTATAGGAATCATCCACCCTCCAAGATCATGACCACCATTTTATTCCGAGTGTTATTGTATAGTAAAGGTTTCCATTGTTTTGTCAACAGCATAAAAATGAATACTTTTAACTTTTGTTCATTTTTTCTGAAGTTATGTTAATATTTCTTTGTTAAATAAATAAAACATACAAATGTGTAAATTAATAAAAGAGTCCAAGTCGTCAAATATATATTTTGATAGAAGTTTCCATCGTATTGTCACTCACACTATATTTCTTATTGTTTTTAAATATTATTATGGCTTTAATAATTAGCATAATAATTACGCTAACAACGTAGCGGGTATACTGCTAGTATAATATAAAATAACAATAATTCTAAAATGAACGTATGATAATTTTAATATATTAATATTTAACTATTGTAAAATTTCGGTAAAGATAGGAAATAATATTAAGGTTTACCATACAAATTTGGTAAAGAAATATAACTATTTAACAACTAATGAAAACGAAAACAAAAGTACAATATAAGATTTTATTTTTTAATAAAACCAATCGGAAATAGTAGTTAAGCTAAATAAACATTTATAAAATTATTTCCAAAATGTTAGTGAAACTAATTGTTAATGACATTGTATAATTCATTCAATAAGAGCATAGAATTACAAAATGATATATATTTTTTTAAGTTAAAAAAAGAAAAAAAAACTATTGTTAGAATGTTAATGTAATTATTAGTAAAGTATTGATGACATGATAAAATAAAACCAGTGTAAATATAAAAAAAAATATATACTTAAACATATATATTAAAGAGAAACATAAATGTATAAACATTATAATTAATATAAGAATATATTAATGAAAAAAAAAAAAAAAAAACGTACGAGCATTATGGTTATTAGTAAAAATCTATATAATCTAATTTTAATAATTAAGCATATAGTATGTACACAATAATATCTACAGTGATCCCAAAATTTCTCACTTTTTTTTGAAAAATTGATTCCTCTTAAGGGCGGTGATGTAGTGTATGCATACTATAGGGCATAGTGCACGAATGCTGAGCATAGATCATTTTACTTTGGTAATAGAAACTGTTTAACTTAGAACTACTTGACAGCATGTGTTGACCATAAACATTGAAATTGATAGTGCACGTATTGAACATGACATCAATATTAACATTGTGTGAGGCATGACACACAAATAATAAATGAACCCACAATAACAATAAACAAAGAGTTTCAAATTGCGATCGTTTAAGTGACGGCAGCACAAAGCAAATACGGAAATGTATGTTTTGTGTATTTGATATTGTCGCACTTGACACAATTGTGTGTTCAAGATAATTGACCACCCAAGAGACACATGGTGCAAGTGTTCCACATATGTGTGTCATAAAGTGGATTACCAAGGGCGCTCGGAATGCTGTTTTGACACTTAGTAATTTTAGGAGAATATTTTAGTATATAAGAAGCAATTATTTTAGTTTCAGTAGGCTGTATTGTTTTAGATTTAAAAGCATCAGTACTACTTTAGATTTGTATTAGATAGTACCAACTGTCAAATTCATACACCAGCACAACCAAATGCACTATAAAAATAAAACAATAAAACCCGAATAAATGAAGTATTTTATTTACAACTAACTTAACTAAATGTTCAACAATAATGTTTATTGTAACAACTATCCTTTCAACTTTACATGACAACACCCAACATCCTTACATGGCGATCCTAAGGACATCCCTGGAATCCTGATCATCAACCAAAATCACCATCATCCTGATCCTGATCTACAACCAAAATCACCATCATCCTGATCCTGATCATCAACCAAAATCACCATTATCCTGATCCTGATCCTGCGAGTCAACCAAAATCATCACCCGATCCTGCAAGTTAATCAGCAAACTTAAAAAAATATTAAGGTAGTATAGTTCGTTTTGTGTAAACAGTTTTTATTAAGTGCTCTGCGCAAATAAAAACTGGTGTGTAGTTATAAAGAAAAAGTGTCCCGTTTTTCATGGACAAAAAAAAAATCTTGAGAATATACTCAAGAATATATAAACAGCTAGGCAACAGTGGAAATCAGGAAAACTAACGGAAAAACCTGAAATACTAGCTCTAGGGCCCAAACCGAAGAAAATTTTACAGAAATAAAAATATTATAGAACCAGCATACCCAACATTTTCAGTACAGGAAACAAAAATAAAAGGAAGAAATTACAAGGGGGAAAGGAAAATAAATTTAACGATAATGGAAGACAAACTAAAATTGTTGAAAGAGAAAATTGAAGACAAGACGTTAATTACTAGCGAGAAAGAGTCTTCAAACGCAAGAAAAATCAAACTAGAAAAAGAATTTTCCTACACATTAAAGGTAATCAGAGAACAGAATAGAGCTAAGAACAATACAAGAAAAATAAAAAGATAAATGGGGAATGCTCAAAACAAAATAAAAGAAGTCATTACGGCAACAACTACGCACCTCCTGCTATAAGCGTAAGCGTGGAGATATTAGCATTAATATGTATTGCATTGTATTAATATATTATATAAAAAACCAAATTAATAGACATGTACTAAAAAATAACATAAATAATAAAAAAAAAATTAAACTTATTGATAAATAAAATTAATCCGAATGAATGTATACAAAATAAATTAAACTTCATAAATAACATAATTTCTAGTAAATTTTCATGGATAACATATAAAAAAGTTGAAACAATCATAACAAACGCCAGAAAATCAATAGGTAATGTTTATGTGTCAGATACAGTGTTAGCAAAAAGAAAATAGATACAACTAAAATAGATAATACAATGGCGAATAACATATTAAACACGACTGATTTAACATCAATTTCCAAACTCATACCGATATTTAACGGTGCGAGAGAAGAGCTCGAAGTGTTTATAGCAAATTTGGGGATAAGACAGGAAAAATTTATAGGCTTAAGAGCATAAGTAACAATATAAAGAAAAAAAAGAATAAAAACATATTTTAAATAATAAATCTTAATAAAAATTAAGAAAGAAATATGTAAAATTTAATTTATTTGTATCTTATAGAAAAAAACAAAGAAAAAAATACAAAAAAAAAATTAATACATTATTATAAAAAGGAAAATAATATAGGAAATAAAGTAAGAAATTTCTATTACATGTAGGAAAAGTAATTAGGATTATAATAGAATACTATATTTGTGTCTCAGAAAAATATTTATGAAAGTTTTTTTTAACAAGTGTAATAAAAGGAAAGATAATATTACGCACATAGGACGTGGTGATAATCCATCGAAACTAGATTCGACTATGGAGAAACTACATGCCTGATATAATGAATGAATATATAGTCTAGCGAGATACTATGATAATTCTGCGAAACTAAATTTCGATGTGAAGAAGCTGATATCTATTATGGGCCAAAAAATTTAAAAATGGTACCTTTTTGCATCTTTTTTGCAAATTAATTTAGGAATATGAAATTTGATATGTAGGTTCCACCAGAGATACAAACATCGGCCAAGAATACAATGTTTTTAAATTCGAGCCATCAGTGGGTAAAAGCGGACAAAGAAGGGGAAAATTATAGGAAATGAATCTAGGAATATGAAATTTGGTGTGTAGATTCCATCCTGGAAACAAATGTTGGCTCAGGATTAATTTTTTCGAAATTCGGCCATTTAAGGGGGGGAAACGGCCAAAAAGGGTAGAAATTGTACATTTCTGCATCTTCTTAACATATTAATCTATATATATATATGCATTTTGGTATATAGACTCCACCGAATACGTTTGTATCAGTCCAGAATGAATTTTTTGCTAATTCTAACGGCCGGGGATGGAAAAACGACCAAAAAGGGGAAAAAGTTACATTTGGTGTCTTCTAAGCGAAATAGATCAAGGAATATGAAATATAGTATGTTGGTTCCAGTAGAGATAATAACATCAGATGAGAAGAAAACTTTTGGAAATTCGGATGCTAAGGGGGTAAAAAGCGGCCCGCAAGTATAGAAGGGTACCTTTTCGTACCTTTTTTACAAAGTAATTTAGGAATAGGAAATTTTATATGTAGATTTCACCAGAGACACAAACATCGGAGAATGGCCAACAAGGGGAAGAAGTATACATTTGGTATCTTCTAAACAAACGAATCTAGGAATATGAAATATGGTATGTGGATTCCACTAGAGATAGAAACACCAGATGCGGGGGATTAAAAATGGCCAAAACGGGAAATGGTGCCTCTTTGTATCTTCTTAACAGATTAATCTATATACATGCAGAGAAAACAGAGTCGTGGTGGTTACCAAATATATTGCCAACAGAATTGCGATGAAGTTAATAACCGAATTATGAGTTGCTTGCAATTACAATTCTATTGTCTCAATAGTAAATATTTTATTACCACACAAAATGGTTAGTTTCTATAAAATTTCTGTTGATAAAATCAAAAATTCAGTTGACCGTAAGTGTATAAATTTACCTTTTTTGTATCTTCTTTACAAAGTAATTTATAAAAATGAAATTTGATATGTAGATTCCACCAGGGACATAAACATCGGAGAAGAATAAAATTTGTTTTAATTCGAGCCTTTCGTTACCACCAAACGGCCAAAAAATGGGAAAACTGATACTTTTCAATGGGTAAATTTTCCCTTGAAAGTACATATCCTTAAGAAACCAACTAAGAAAATGATAGTCGGTCTAGTCCGATATCCTATACCATGCGTTTAGAGAATTGGTCTTAGGTCCAACTAATTGGGTTTAGAAAATCATAAACAAAATCTACGTCGAAAGTTAGACCGAGCCTAATCATATGTGGTAAAGTCACTTATATTTTGTAGCAACATATACAAACCC
Source organism: Cordilura impudica (assembly GCA_963682025.1). NCBI lineage: Eukaryota > Metazoa > Arthropoda > Insecta > Diptera > Scathophagidae > Cordilura > Cordilura impudica. The sequence continues at coordinate 7,218,940 of OY821522.1, forward strand.
AATTCGATATCATAGGGGTTATTTGAATGGGGACTAGGACTGAACATGCACCCATATTCACCAATTTCAATAGCGTTTGTCCTATGGCTTGAGTTACTTCCTTTCCAAACTAAGCCATCTATATTACAAATAATATTATTTTTGAATAATTTTCGAACCAATTATGAATAAAAAAATAGTACTTAAATAGAGTAGTTGGCAATACATCGGAGATGTTTACAAAATTCAAAATTTTCCAATTTTGTTTTTAATAATTTCGCGCACAGTAATAAAATTATGTATATATTTAAGAAATCACTATTGTGTGTTCTATATTGGAAGATAACACATTTGTTAATTAAGATACAATAAAAACAATAGATAAACGCAAAAGAAATATTTTTTTTTAGTTATGCCAAAACAGGATCAAGATCAGGATCAAGATGATGGTGATTTTGGTTGATGATCAGGACCAGTATGATGGTGATTTTGGTTGTAGATCAGGATCAGGATGATGGTGATTTTGGTTGATGATCAGGATTCCAGGGATGTCCTTAGGATCGCCATGTAAGGATGTTGGGTGTTGTCATGTAAAGTTGAAAGGATAGTTGTTACAATAAACATTATTGTTGAACATTTAGTTCAGTTAGTTGTAAATAAAATACTTCATTTGTTCGGGTTTTATTGTTTTATTTTTATAGTGCATTTGGTTGTGCTGGTGTATGAATTTGACAGTTGGTACTATCTAATACAAATCTAAAGTAGTACTGATGCTTTAAAATCTAAAACAATACAGCCTACTGAAACTAAAATAATTGCTTCTTATATACTAAAATATTCTCTTAAAATTACTAAGTGTCAAAACAGCATTCCGAGCGCCCTTCGTAATCCACTTTGTGACACACATATGTGGAACACTTGCACCATGTGTCTCTTGGGTGGTCAATTATCTTGAAGAAGTGCGACAATATTAAATACACAAAACATACATTTCCGTATTTGCTTTGTGCTGCCGTCACTAAACGATCGCAATTTGAAACTCTTTGTTTATTGTTATTTTGGGTTCATTTATTATTTGTGTGTCATGCCACACACAATGTTAATATTGATGTCATGTTCAACACGTGCACTATCAATTTCAATGTTTATGGTCAACACATGCTGTCAAGTAGTTCTAAGTTAAACAGTTCCTATTACCAAAGTAAAATGCTCTATGCTCAGCATTCATGCACTATGTGAATGCCCTATAGTATGCATACACTACATCACCGCCCTTAAGAGGAATCAATTTTTCAAAAAAAAGTGAGAAATTGTGGGATCACTGTAGATATTATTGTGTACATACTATATGCTTAATTATTAAAATTAGATTATATAGATTTTTACTAATAACCATAATGCTTGTACGTTTTTTTTTTTTTTTTTTTTCATTAATATATTCTTATACTAATTATAATGTTTATATATTTATGTTTCTCTTTAATATATATATTTAAGTATATATTTTTTTTTTTATATTTACATTGGTTTTATTTTATCATGTCATCAATACTTAACTAATAATTACATTAACATTCTAACAATAGTTTTTTTTTCTTTTTTTTAACTTAAAAAAATATATATCATTTTGTAATTCTATGCTCTTATTGAATGAATTATACAATGTCATTAACAATTAGTTTCACTAACATTTTGGAAATAATTTTATAGATGTTTATTTAGCTTAACTACTATTTCCGATTGGTTTTATTAAAAAATAAAATCTTATATTGTACTTTTGTTTTCGTTTTCATTAGTTGTTAAATAGTTATATTTCTTTACCAAATTTGTATGGTAAACCTTAATATTATTTCCTATCTTTACCGAAATTTTACAATAGTTAAATATTAATATATTAAAATTATCATACGTTCATTTTAGAATTATTGTTATTTTATATTATACTAGCAGTATACCCGCTACGTTGTTAGCGTAATTATTATGCTAATTATTAAAGCCATAATAATATTTAAAAACAATAAGAAATATAGTGTGAGTGACAATACGATGGAAACTTCTATCAAAATATATATTTGACGACTTGGACTCTTTTATTAATTTACACATTTGTATGTTTTATTTATTTAACAAAGAAATAGTAACATACATTCAGAAAAAATGAACAAAAGTTAAAAGTATTCATTTTTATGCTGTTGACAAAACAATGGAAACCTTTACTATACAATAACACTCGGAATAAAATGGTGGTCATGATCTTGGAGGGTGGATGATTCCTATACCGAACGATTATATTAATTTATTTCAGTGAAACTCCCGAAGCGTTTAGCCGTTTTATGGCCATTTAAAAATATATAATTTTTTAGTCAACACTATTCGCCAACAGTATACTAATTCCAGTCCATGCGTTCTTTAGCGAGATGAATGCTAGCCAGACGCTTTTATGGCTTTATTCATAGAATATTTCTCACAAATATTCTTTTGCCTACGACCATCACTAAAATCATCTACTGTTGTGGTTCAGTTCCTAAAACTTTATTCTTGCAATTATTTTTTAATAATTGAAAGAAAACATCAGAATCTGTAAATATTTAACTAACGGTTAAGATTTTTAAAATTTTCTTTCACTCTTTCTTCCATTTTTATTATTTTAATCAACTCTGGTAAAGAAATTTAAAAGCTTCCACTCTTTTGGCATAGCTAAAAAAAAATATTACTTTTGCGTTTATCTATTGTTTTTATTGTATCTTATTTAACAAAAATGTGTTATCTTCCAATATAGAACACACAATAGTGATTTCTTAAATATATACATAATTTTATTACTGTGCGCGAAATTATTAAAAACAAAATTGGAAAATTTTGAATTTTGTAAACATCTCCGATGTATTACCAACTACTCTATTTAAGTACTACTTTTTTATTCATAATTGGTTCGAAAATTATTCAAAAATAATATTATTTGTAATATCGATGGCTTAGTTTGGAAAGGAAGTAACTCAAGCCATAGGACAAACGCTATTGAAATTGGTGAATATGGGTGCATGTTTAGTCCTAGTCCCCATTCAAATAACCCCTATGATATCGAATTGGGTTTGTATATGTTGCTACAAAATATAAGTGACTTTACCACATATGATTGGGCTCGGTCCAACTTTCGACGTAGATTTTGTTTATGATTTTCTAAACCCAATTTGTTGGACCTAAGACCAATTCTCTAAACGCATGGTGTAGGATATCGGTCTAGACCGACTATCATTTTCTTAGTTGGTTTCTTAAGGATATGTACTTTCAAAGGAAAATTTACCCATTGAAAAGTATCAGTTTTCCCATTTTTGGCCGTTTGGGGTAACGAAAGGCTCGAATTAAAACAAATTTTATTCTTCTCCGATGTTTATGTCCCTGGTGGAATCTGCATATCAAATTTCATTTTCCTAAATTACTTTGTAAAGAAGATACAAAAAGGTACATTTATACACTTACGGGTCATTTTTGCCCCCCCCCCCGCCCCCTTTAACACATCCGAATTTCCAAAAGATTTCGTTTCATTTGATGTTTCTATCTTTAGTGAAATCCCCAAACTATATTTGATTTTCGTTTGTTTAGAATATACCAGATGTACAATTTTTCCCCTCTTTGGCCATTTTTTTCCCCTACATGTTAGAATTTCCGATATATTCATCCTTAACTGATGCCAACGTATTTGGTGGAGTCTGTATACTAAAATTCATAAACATAGACTAATATGTTAAGAAGATGCAAAGGTACCATTCTTACCCCCTTAACATCCGAATTTACAAATTTTCCCCTCATCGGGTGTTTCTATCTCTAGTGGAATCCAAAAACCATATTTTCTATTCGCATGTTTAGAAGATGTACACTTATTCCCCATTTTTGCCATTTTTCCTCCCCTACATGATAGAATTAACAATTAATTCATCCCTGACTGATGCCCACTTATTCGGTGGAGTCTGTATGACAAAATTCACACACAGAAAAATAACTCACCAACCGAATAGTTCTAAAACTTCACAACTGAATTTTTGATTTTATCAACAGAAATTTTATAGAAACTAACCATTTTGTGTGGTAATAAAATATTTACTATTGAGACAGTAGTATTGTAATTGCAAGCAACTCATAACTCGGTTATTAACTTCATCGCAATTCTGTTGGCAATATATTTGGTAGCCACCACGAATCTGTTTTCTCTGCATGTATATAGATTAATATGTTAAGATACAAAAAGGCACCATTTCCCCTTTTTGGCCATTTTTAATCCCCCGCATCTGGTGTTTCTATCTCTAGTGGAATCCACATACCATATTTCATATTCCTAGATTCGTTTGTTCAGAAGATACCAAATGTATACTTCTTCCCCTTTTTGGCCGTTCTCCGATGTTTGTGTCTCTGGTGAAATCTACATATAAAATTTCGTATTCCTAAATTACTTTGTAAAAAAGATACGAAAAGTTACCCTTCTATACTTACGGGCCGCTTTTTACCCCCTTAGCATCCAAATTTCCAAAAGTTTTCTTCTCATCTGATGTTATTATCTCTACTGGAACCAACATATTATATTTCATATTCCTTGATCTATTTCGCTTAGAAGACACCAAATGTAACTTTTTCCCCTTTTTGGTCGTTTTTCCATCCCCGGCCGTTAGAATTACCAAAAAATTCATTCTGGACTGATACAAACGTATTCGGTGGAGTCTATATACCAAAATGCATATATATAGATTAATATGTTAAGAAGATGCAGAAGTGTACAATTTCTACCCTTTTTGGCCGTTCCCCCCCTTAAATGACCGAATTCCGAAAAAATTATTCCTGAGCCAACATTTGTTTCCAGGATGGAATCTACACACCAAATTTCATATTCCTAGATTCATTTCTTATAATTTTCCCCTTCTTTGTCCGCTTTTACCCACTGATGGCTCGAATTTAAAAACATTGTATTCTTGGCCGATGTTTGTATCTCTGGTGGAACCTACATATCAAATTTCATATTCCTAAGTTAATTTTCAAAAAAGATGCAAAAAGGTACCATTTTTACATTTTTTGGCCGTTTTTACCCCCCTTAAAACCCGAATTTCCAAAAGTTTTCCTCTCATCTGATGTTTCTATCTCTAATGGAATCCACATACTATATTTGGTCTTCCTAGATTCGTTTGTTTAGAACATACCAAATGTACACTTTTTGCCTTTTTTGTCCGTTTTTCCTCCCCCAGACGTTAGAACTAGCAATAAATTCATTCTGGACTGATGCCCACTTATTCGGTGGAGTCTGTTTACCAAAATTTATATATATATATATTAATATGTTAAGAAAATACAGAGAGGTAAATTTTTTACACTTTCTGGCCGTTTTTCCCCTTAAATGGCTGAATTTCGAAAAAATTTATCCCTTGCCAATATTTGTTTCCCCGATGGAGTCTAAACATCAAATTTCATATTCCTCGATTCATTTCTTATTATTTTCCCCCTTTTTTGTCCGCTTTTACCCCCTTAATATAGGAATTTCCAAAAACCCGTTCTTAGTGGATCTTTACGCCGATAGAGGAACCTACAGTCCAAATTTCAAGCTTCTGGGTCGAATGGTTTGGGCTGGGCGATGATCATCCTCGCAACTCTTTATATATATAGATTTCTTTTACATAATTGTTCTTAGAATTATGTATTTTACACTAAATTTATTTCATTTCATTGTAATTTTCATCTTAAAACTTTATCATTAATATTCAATGCAATACAAATGCAAGTTTATTTTATCAATTCATTCTATAATCATTTTATTTTAATGAAATATAATATTCTTAAGTATTACATTCTTCCTTTTCTTTCTTTATTTTTATTTGTTACTTATTGGTTATCTTAGTCATATGCGCATATTTTTATAAATAAAAAAATGTTCTTAAAGTGTAAATTTACTTATAAACAAAATTTATTAAAATTACACTGTGGAACAAATTCAGGTAAGCAAAAGTAAGGTCGATTCTAAGAGTGAGGGGTGAAAATAGAGGCTAAATTAGAAGACCCGTATCGCGGCGTTTGTTTATGTTAGTTCTAATTTTTTTTTAAATCGACTTTCGGACTTTGCAGTCAAATGCCGATTTTCAGCATATTGTTTACATGGTTTTTTGGCTATTACTCGTCGACTAATTGATATTTTTTCAATCTGTAAAAGCCAACAAATTTTTGTGGTGCTTATGAAGCAAAATGTTGGAAATAATATTTTTTTCATGCTTTTTGAAAATATTTTCCACAAAACTAAGTCTTTTTCGCTTTCTGTTTGATCTATAATATGCTTCTCAGTTTCTTCAATAAATTTCATTTGAAAAGAAAACAATCATAATACAAAACTTGCGTTTTCCAGCCTAATATTAATTTACTTCTCATTTTTTATGTACCAATTTTATTCAGTGTTGGTTTTGAAGAAACGTTGAAAAAAAATTATAATAATATGGAAAAAAAATATATTTTTGAAATGTTAGTTATCAAAAGTTTTAAGTAAAAAAATTAAATAAATTAAATTAATGATTTGGCCAGTTGCCGTTTAGCAGGCGGCTGTGGATCAACATCACTGCTCTCTCTAATATCTTGGTCATCGTCATCATCATCGAAAGGTCGATAATTTCATCCAACAGATATTCTGGAATTTCATTTTTGTCTTTCCCTTATTCCTCTTTTTCCTCGTCTTCCTCTTCTTCAAAGGTGTTTTTATACCACCAACAAATTTCAGCGAGTATTGCATCTGGAGATTTCTGTCCTCTGTACCTGAAACGAAAATAGTTTTCAAACGATAACATGTTTAAATTGTGCACTCTGACAAAGATATTAGAAAAATCTAGGAATTCAAAATATGCACACTCTATAGTTACCTTATTTCAAATGGAAGCGCAGTTTGGTGACAACGTTCGTCTTTCTCAGCAGATTCAGTTGGCAACTGTTGAGCGAGTTGATCAAGATGCTGATGCAAGAGATGAATTTTGTACGACATATTAACCCCAATTTCATCGAAATCTTCCAACATGTTTGCAACAGATTGCCTGTAGTTGTCTTTGCGTTCTTTTCCCAAAAGTCCTTTAATGACTGCTTCCAATGCGAGCCATGCAATTAATTCTCGGTCTGTCAGAACTACTCATTAGTTTCCGTATGTCGGGACCTTTAACAACCCCTTCCTGAATTTTGGCGTTACTTAGTCTTGGGAAAATGTCTTTTAAGCGGTTGAATACTGCTGGTCTTTTTGCGATACATTTCAAAAAATTTTTAGCAATGCCAAGTTTAATGTGGAGCAACGGCAACAAAATTTTCATTTCAGGAACAAGACTTTCGTGTAGCCTATTGTCTATAGGCCATTTCCGTCCAATGCGACTATTCCAGTTATGCAGTTTGTACTGGTTTCTTCCTTTAATAGCTTCTCCGTATCGTGAATCCCAATCGCACAAAAAACACGGATATTTTGGACGGCCAGATGCTGTTAAGCCTATAATCACTGAAACTATTTTGAGGTCGCAGCAAATGCGCCACTGGTGTTCGTCATATTTGACTACTTCCAGAATGTGTTTCAAATTATCGAAATTTTCACTAGTGTCAGTGCTATACGCAATCGGAATACAAGACATTCTATTTGTGTTCTGCAAAAGCACAACTTTTAAGCTGATTAGTGAACTATCGATGAATAAACGCCAATCATTTTTTATATAGGTTAACCCTATGGTCTCCATTAACTTTTCAATATCGTTGCAATAAGCGAAATTTTTTGCACCATTCACATTGAAGAACTTTTCTAACTCTTCTTGGTGTTTTCGATATGCTGTTACTTTGGTACCTTTCGCCAGCAAATTATTTCCTTTCAAAAATGAAGCCAGTAGTTCTGATTTTTTCTGAGTCAAACACAAATTTGCAATAATTACATCCAATTGGTTTTGTTTGACTAGGATTGGGTCCTTTGATGTTTCATAGGATGTACCTTCACCAGGGTGGTATTCTGAGAAGAAATCCATGAATGTAGCAGAGGCGGTTGTAGTACTGATATCTGTTTGAAGATCAATACTTCGGTATGTTGGTACTGGAACGAATTCTGAGTGCGGTAATGGTAATTGGACTCTAGGCACTGCTACATAAGTTTTATTCTTTGCTTTCCTTCTAGTCAAATACATCCATAGCAATTTTCTTCTTGATGCGGTCACGCAGTAAGTCCCGTTCGAAGGTACGTTTTCCATTCTGTAAATACCACTATCGTTTTGGAGACAAAGCCAAAAAATGTATTGAGCCTTGTCAATACAAGAAATTAACTCCGGAAAACTAGTAGCCACTCTGTTAAAGAAGGCGAGCAGAGAGAGGACCGCATAGAGCCGTCGAATATTTATAAGCGATACAAAAACAAAAAGACAATTTTTAATTGACACAGGAGCGGATTTTTCAGTTATACCACCTATCGACAGACAAAAAACGCAAAGCGATTTTCTCCACGCTGCAAACGGCACATTAATAAAATCATATGGAAAGCGCATTTTAACGTTAGATTTCGGTCTCAGACGACACATGCCATGGGAATTTATAATAGCTGATGTAACAAAACCTATCATAGGGGCTGATCTCCTATATGAATACGATTTACTTGTCGATGTCAGAAAGAAAAAACTAATCGATAAGAGAACCTTGTGTGAAGTAGACGGAGTGACTTGCACCGGCACAACAGAACGCGTGTACACAATATCTCCGCTAATGAATGACTCGATAAAAAGTTTGCTTAACGAATACAAAGAACTTACGCTACCGGTTAAGTTTTTGGCAGAAAACAGCAAAGCAACTGTATTCCACCACATTGGGACGGATGATTCCCCCGTATTTTCAAAGCCACGGAGACTAAATCCTGAGAAACTCGCAATAGCAAAAAAGGAATTTGATTACATGCTTAAACAAGGTACATGCAGTCCTTGCAGTAGCCAGTGGTCCAGTACATTGCACATGGCACCAAAAAAATCCGAAGGAGAGTGGCGACCGTGTGGTGAATACAGGCGCTACCCGGTGCCTCACATCCAGGATATTTCGCATCGATTTTGTAGGAAACAATTTTTTTCGACATAAGATTTAGAGAGGGCGTATCATCAAGTACCCATAGCCCCCGAGGACCGTGAAAAAACAGCAATCATAACCCCTTTTGGGTTATACGAGTTCAATACCATGACATTTGTGCTGCGAAACGCAGAAAAAACGTTCCAGCGGTATATGGACCAGATTTTCCATGACCTCGAGTTTGTAGTGGTATACATAGATGACATCTGCATATCATCTGAAAATTTGGAGCAACATATGCAACACCTTAAAATAGTGTTTCAGCGCCTTCGCGAAAATGGTCTTAAAATAAAAGTATCGAAATGCGTTTTTGTGAAAACCTAAATAAATTTTCTTGGCCATTACATTACGAAGGACGGCAGCTATACACGAAGTGACTACAAAAGGTCAAAAGCCCCTTGGGTTCTATTCAAAGCGCATGGCAGAAGCACAAAAAAGGCAAAGTACATACGATCGCGAGCTTTTGGCAATATACCAATCAGTAAAATATTTCACACACCTTATCGATGGTAGAGACTGCACAGTAATGACAGACCATAACCCGTTAATGTACGCTTTTCAAAAAAAAAACCCGAAACAACGACACCAAAACAAACGCGATACCTCAGTTTTATAAGTGAGTACACAACAAACATTCAGCATATTTCAGAAAAAGATAATGTGGCAGCGGATATTCTGTCCCGGATTGAAGCCATGTTTAACGCAGACCAGATCAGTTTCGAACAACTCGCAGCTAGCGAACAAAACGATAACGAAATCAGAGACGCCGTAAACAGTACATCTCTCCAACTGAAACTGATTGAACTTTCAGATTCGGAAGCTTCAATATGGTGCGACGGGTCAACACGAAGAATGCGACCTTATGTTACGAGCTTCTTTAGGCAACAGTTATTAAATTCCATCCACGAGGTATCACACCCTGGCTGTCGTGCAACTATAAAACTGATCACCGAACGTTACGTATGGAAAAACATGAAAGATGACATCGCCAAGTGGGTAAGAACATGTCACGATTGTCAATGGGTAAAAATCGGAAAACACAACAAAAGCGCATTAGAAAAATTCAACATACCGGATAAACGATTCCAGCACATACAATCGACCTGATCGGACCATTACCACAAAACGATGAAATACTGCCTTACTTGTGTAGATCGTTACACACGCTGGCCAGTAACCATACCGTTAAAGGACATAACCGCAAATTCTGTGTCGCACGCCTTGCTCCATGGCTGGATAGCACACTATGGTATGCCCGCCATCATAACAACAGATCAAGGTAGTTTGAGTCCAAACTTTTTAAAGAGTTAACACAGCTTACTGGATCTAAACATCTAAGAACGACCGCCTACCACCCACAAGCAAATGGACTGGTGGAACGCATACATCGCACCTTAAAAGGCGCAATAAAATGCCATACGGATACAAATTGGTACGACAGCCTTCCGATTGTACTGCTGGGCCTTCGGGCAACATTAAAGGAGGATTTAAACGCATCAGCGGCAGAAATGGTGTATGGAACTACGCTTCGAATGCCAGCAGAATTTTTCGAAAAGACAAACGACGAGGACATTGAGAGTGACTTTATCAGAGAGCTTCGCAACATCGTAAGCAATATTAAGCAGGTGGCTACAGCAAGTTATTCAGCACATTAAATGTTTGTACAAAAAGAATTAAAAGACTGCTCACACGTTTTTTTACGAGATGGTGTGGTACGTCCGCCTTTAAAAGCACCCTACGATGGTACCGCGTGGTAAGCCGAAATAACAAAACGTTTTGATATCGATATAAACAACAAAATCGTAAAGGTAAGCGCTGACAGTGTCAAAGCTGCATTCGTGATGGTCGAAGATCAACATCAACATCAGCAAGAACATGACTCAGCCAAAAAAGAAAAACAAAAACAAAACAAGCTTCCCAGCAAAACAAGCAACGAGAAAGACATACAGAATACAGCACCACCCGAAAGTAAGACGTCACGCAGTGAGCTATTAACATGCCAAAGAAATTCGCACATTTCGAAGAATAACTCCGACATTGAAGGGGGAGTGGTGTGGCAACAATAATATATTCTGTTAGTTTTTCTTATAACATTGGTTTTACATGTCATTTTGTAAAAAAAAAAAAAAAATACATAAAAAATATAAAATATAATAATCAAACACAATTCTAAAGATATAAATCATCTTTTATTGAAAAGAGTTGAGCCTTTACATTCGCTTTTTAATTACTTCTACCTAAATCGCTATTTATTTAATGGTTTTGGGATTTTTAACGCAAATTATCGACTAAGACTATTTTCTTTTGAAATGAAATTTATTGAAGAAACTGAGAAGCATATTATAGATCAAACCGAAAGCAAAAAAGACTTAGTTTTGTGGAAAATATTTTCAAAAAGCATGAAAAAAAAATAATTTTTCCAACATTTTGCTTCATAAGCACCACAAAAATTTTCTAAATCAATTTTTTTAAAAATTTTAATTGTTGCACAGGTCTATGGCAATAATTTGGCTTTTACAGATTGGAAAAATATCAATTAGTCTACGAGTTATAGCCAAAAACCATATAAACAATATGTTGCAAATCGGCATTTGACTGCAAAGTTCGAAGGTCGATTAAAAAAAATTCGAACTAACATAAACAAACGCCGCGATACGGGTCTTCTAATTTAGCCTCTATTTTCACCCCTCACTCTCAGAATCGACCTAACTTTTGCTAACCTGAATTTGTTCCACAGTGTAATTATAACATTTAATCTTGCTGTACAGGAAATTATTAAATAAATAAATATAAATAAATAAAAAAAAATAAAAAAAAAAATAAAAAAATAAATATAAATAAATATAAATAAAAAAAAAATTACTAAGAAAAAGGTAATTTTTCAGAATTTTTAAGAAAATTTACTGAGGTAAATTTTTAAGAAAATTTACTAAGAAAAATATAAATTTTCAGAATTTTTAGGAAAATTTACTAAGGAAAGGTAAATAATTTTTAAGAAAATCTACTAAGGAAAGGTAAATTTTTAAGAAAATTTACCAAGGAAAAGGTAAATTTTCAGAATTTTTGAGAAAATGTACTAATGAAAGATAAATTTTTAAGAAAATTTATTAAGGAAAGGTAAATTTTTAAGAAAATTTACTAAGGAAAGGTAAATTTTAAAGAAAATGTACTAATGAAAGGTAAATTTTTAAGAAACTTTACAAAGGAAAATGTAAATTTTCTGAATTTTTGAGAAAATTTACTAAGGAAAGGTAAATTTTTAAGAAAATTTACTAAGGAAAGGGAAATTTTTAAGAAAATTTACTAAGAAAAAGGTAAATTTTCAGAATTTTTAAGAAAATTTACTAAGGAAAGGTAAATTTTTAAGAAAATTTACTAAGGAAAGGTAAATTTTTAAGAAAGTTTACTAAGGACAGGTAAATTTTTAAGAAAATTTACTAAGGAAAGTTAAATTATAAAGAAAATGTACTAAAGAAAGGTAAATTTTTAAGAAAATTAACTAAGGAAAATGTAAATTTTCAGAATTTTTGAGAAAATTTACTAAGGAAAGGTAAATTTTTAATAAAATTTACTAAAGAAAGGTACACTTTTAAGAAAATTTACTAAGGAAAAAGTAAATTTTCATAATTCTTGAGAAAATTTACTAAGAAAAGGTAAATTTTTACGAAAATTCACTAACGAAAGGTAAATTTTTAAGAAAATTTACTAAGGGAAGGTAAATTTTCGGAATTTTGAGAAAATTTACTAAGGTAAGGTAAACTTTTAAGAAAGTTTACTAAGGAAAGGTAAATTTTTAAGAAAACTTACTAAGGAAAGTTAAATTTTTAAGAAAATTTTCTAAGCAAAAGGTAAATTTTCAGAATTTTTGAGAAAATTTACTAAGGAAAGGTAAATTTTTAAGAAAATTTACTACGAAAAAGGTAGATTTTCAGAAGTTTTAAGAAAATTTACTAAGGAAAGGTAAATTTTTAAGAAAATTTACTAATCAAAAGGTAAATTTTCAGCATTTTTGAGAAAATTTACTAAGGAAAGGTAAATTTTTAAGAAAATTTACTAAGAAAAAGGTAAATTTTCAGAAGTTTTAAGAAAATTTACTAAGGAAAGGTAAATTTTTAAGAAAATTTACTAAGGAAAGGTAAATTTTCGGAATTTTGAGAAAATTTACTAAGGAAAGTTAAATTTTTAAGAAAGTTTACTAAAGAAAATGTAAATTTTCAGAATTTTTGAGAAAATTTTCTAAGGAAAGGTAAATTTTTAAGAAAATTTGCTAAGAACAAGGTAAATTTTCAGAAGTTTTAAGAAAATTTACTAAGGAAAGGTAAATTTTTAAGAAAATTTACTAAGGAAAGGTAAATTTTTAAGAAAATTTACTAAGAAAAAGGTAACTTTACAGAAGTTTTAAAAAAATTTACTAATGAAAGGTAACTTATAAAGAAAATGTACTAAAGAAAGGTAAATTTTTAAGAAAAGTAACTAAGGAAAATGTAAATTTTCAGAACTTTTAAGAAAATTTACTAAGGAAAGGTAAATTTTTAAGAAAATTCACTAAGGGAAGTTAAATTTATAAGAAAATTTACTAAGTAAAAGGTAAATTTTCAGAAGTTTTAAGAACATTTACTAAGGAAATTTACTAAGGAAAATGTAAGTTTTCAGAATTTTTGAGAAAATTTACTAAGGAAAGTGAAATTTTTAAGAAAATTTAGTAAGTAAAGGTAAATTTTTAAGAAAATTTACTAAGAAAAAGGTAAATTTTCAGAATTTTTAAGAAAATTTATTAAGGAAAGGTAAATTTTTTAGAAAATTTACTAAGGAAAGGTAAATTTTAAAGAAAATGTACTAATGAAAGGTAAATTTTTAAGAAAATTTACAAAGGAAAATGTAAATTTTCTGAATTTTTGAGAAAATTTACTAAGGAAAGGTAAATTTTTAAGAAAATTTACTAAGGAAAGGGAAATTTTTAAGAAAATTTACTAAGAAAAAGGTAAATTTTCAGAATTTTTAAGAAAATTTACTAAGGAAAGGTAAATTTTTAAGAAAATTTACTAAGGAAAGGTAAATTTTTAAAAAAATTTACTAAGGAAAGGTAAATTTTAAAGAAAATGTACTAATGAAAGGTAAATTTTTAAGAAAATTTACAAAGGAAAATGTAAATTTTCTGAATTTTTGAGAAAATTTACTAAGGAAAGGTAAATTTTAAAGAAAATGTACTAATGAAAGGTAAATTTTTAAGAAAATTTACAAAGGAAAATGTAAATTTTCTGAATTTTTGAGAAAATTTACTAAGGACAGGTAAATTTTTAAGAAAATTAACTAAGGAAAATGTAAATTTTCAGAATTTTTGAGAAAATTTACTAAGGAAAGGTAAATTTTTAATAAAATTTACTAAAGAAAGGTACACTTTTAAGAAAATTTACTAAGGAAAAAGTAAATTTTCATAATTCTTGAGAAAATTTACTAAGAAAAGGTAAATTTTTACGAAAATTCACTAACGAAAGGTAAATTTTTAAGAAAATTTACTAAGGAAAGGTAAATTTTTAAGAAATTTTACTAAGGAAAGTTAAATTTTTAAGAAAACTTACTAAGGAAAGTTAAATTTTTAAGAAAATTTTCTAAGCAAAAGGTAAATTTTCAGAATTTTTGAGAAAATTTACTAAGGAAAGGTAAATTTTTAAGAAAATTTACTACGAAAAAGGTAGATTTTCAGAAGTTTTAAGAAAATTTACTAAGGAAAGGTAAATTTTTAAGAAAATTTACTAATCAAAAGGTAAATTTTCAGCATTTTTGAGAAAATTTACTAAGGAAAGGTAAATTTTTAAGAAAATTTACTAAGAAAAAGGTAAATTTTCAGAAGTTTTAAGAAAATTTACTAAGGAAAGGTAAATTTTTAAGAAAATTTTCTAAGGAAAGGTAAATTTTCGGAATTTTGAGAAAATTTACTAAGGAAAGTTAAATTTTTAAGAAAGTTTACTAAAGAAAATGTAAATTTTCAGAATTTTTGAGAAAATTTTCTAAGGAAAGGTAAATTTTTAAGAAAATTTGCTAAGAACAAGGTAAATTTTCAGAAGTTTTAAGAAAATTTACTAAGGAAAGGTAAATTTTTAAGAAAATTTACTAAGGAAAGGTAAATTTTTAAGAAAATTTACTAAGAAAAAGGTAACTTTACAGAAGTTTTAAAAAAATTTACTAATGAAAGGTAACTTATAAAGAAAATGTACTAAAGAAAGGTAAATTTTTAAGAAAAGTAACTAAGGAAAATGTAAATTTTCAGAACTTTTAAGAAAATTTACTAAGGAAAGGTAAATTTTTAAGAAAATTCACTAAGGAAAGTTAAATTTATAAGAAAATTTACTAAGTAAAAGGTAAATTTTCAGAAGTTTTAAGAAAATTTACTAAGGAAAGGTAAATTTTTAAGAAAATTTACTAAGGAAAATGTAAGTTTTCAGAATTTTTGAGAAAATTTACTAAGGAAAGTGAAATTTTTAAGAAAATTTAGTAAGTAAAGGTAAATTTTTAAGAAAATTTACTAAGAAAAAGGTAAATTTTCAGAATTTTTAAGAAAATTTATTAAGGAAAGGTAAATTTTTGAGAAAAGTTACTAAGGAAAGTTAAATTTTTAAGAAAATTTACTAAGTAAAAGGTAAATTTTCAGAAGTTTTAAGAAAATCTACTAAGGAAATGTAAATTTTAAGAAAATTTACTAAGGAGATGTAAATTTTAAAGAAAATGTACTAAAGAAAGGTAAATTTTTAAGAAAATTTACTAAGGAAAACGTAAATTTTCAGAATTTTTGAGAAAATTTACTAAAGAAAGTTAAATTTTTAAGAAAATTTACTAAGGAAAGGCAAATTTTTAAGAAAATTTACTAAGTAAAAGGTAAATTTTCAGAATTTTTAAGAAAATTTACTAAGGAAAGGTAAATTTTTAAGAAAATTTTCTAAGGAAAGGTAAATTTTCAGAATGTTTGAGAAAATTTACTAAGGAAAAGTAAATTTTCAGAATTTTTGAAAAAATTAACTAAGGAAAGGTAAATTTTGAAGAAAATTTACTAACGAAAGGTAAATTTTTCAGAAAAATTACTAAGGAAAGGTAAATTTTTAATAAAATTTTCTAAGCAATGGCAATTTTTCAGAATTTTGAAGAAAATTTACTAAGGAAAAGTAAATTTTTAAGAAAATTTACTAAGAAAAAGGTAAGTTTTCAGAATTTATAAGAAAATTTACTATGGAAAGGTAAATTTTTAAGAAAATTTACTAAGAAAAAGGTAAATTTTCAAAATTTTTAAGAAAATTTACTAAGGAAAGGTAAATTTTTAGCAAAAATTACTAAGGAAAATGTAAATTTTCAGAATTTTTGAGAAAATGTACTAAGGAAAGGTAAATTTTTAAGAAAATTTACTAAGAAAAAGGTAAATTTTTAGAATTTTTAAGAAAATTTCTAAGGAAAGGTAAATTTTCAGAATTTTTAAGAAAATTTACTAAGGAAAGGTATATTTTTCAGAAAAATTACTAAGGAAAAGGTAAATTTTCAGATTTTTAAAGAAAATTTACTAAGGAGAGGTAAATTTTTAAGAAAATTTCCTAAGTAAAGGTAAATTTTCAGAATTTTATAAAATTATATAAAAGTATTTATTTGATGCCCAGTTGGCTGTTATAAAGTAAGTGAACTTTCTGATTGTTTTAAGGCGACAGGTTACTTCGTGCATCGTTTATAAATTTAATTTTCAATTCACAATAAGCTTTATGTTAAAATGTAAATTGTATTTTACACATAAAATACAATAAAGTTAATGAATTAATTATAAATTAGGAATTCTAATGTTATAATAACAATTCATTTTGTATAATTATAAAATGTATGAAAATATAAATATGTAGCATGCCCCTCATGTACTTAGAGCCCGGTTGGGCGCAGGGCACCTGTGCGAGGGATCGAATGGCTTCTGAAGTCACTCGTTAATCAGGAACGATCAGCTGAGGTTGGTTGATTGGAAATTGTTGCCTTTTGTTAGTGGATTGCGACCTATGGTTGAGTTGCGACGGTGATTGTCGTGATGACGTTGATTGATAACTGACGGCCTGCAAGTTGTTTTGATTCTGCGTCTCAGGTCATTTGGTGTAGTACGACTGGGGTGCAGTAGTGTGTGGAAATAACTGCTACATTTGTGGCATGTGTCCATTGATTGACATCCTCTTAGATCGTGATTGAGACCTAGGCAATTTTCGCCTTATCGGTGTTTGAGAATTATTCTGTGGCGTGCTTTGGATGTCATTTTAAGAAATCTCTGGCAGAATATCAGCGAATGGTATCGTTCATATACTCTGCACTGATGAATTTCGGGATCCCGAGTGCGTCGATTGTTTCTGCTAAAAGATAAGAATGGAACAAAGAGAAGAGCAAAAATATATTGGTGATAGATATGAGAAAATGCGTTAGTTTTTTTTATAATGTTAACACAAAAATATAATGTCAGTTCGCCTTGCAGTGTTATAAATAAAACAAACTACCAGTTGTTCGTTTGACTCCACTTTTTAGATTGATTTTTATTTTTTTGAAGTTCTTTCTTATATATCAATTTTACATATTATTCTAATTCTCTTAATTGCTATTTCCTAATCTTTACAGAATTTGTCTTAGAACTAGCTTACAAACTATTCTCTCATGTTTGCTTGTGTGTGTGAGCGGTCATTTGTCAGTCTGTAGTCCAATTTGTCATTATACTAACAGTGCCCGAAATCACTGGTGGTTCATTGGCATAAACAAAAAAATCAATTTCATAAATGTAACATAAAGCCTTTACATTTATTTCTACACCAGTGACACACTTGGATCAATATATTTTATTGCTAAATTTTTAATTGTTTTAATTTCTTTCTTTTACTTTGTTGTGCTCACACACGCTGCAGTACATGAATGATATTGTGTATGCTCAAATATCACACTAAGGAAAGGTAAATTTTTAAGAAAATTTACCAAGGAAAATGTAAATTTTCAGAATTTTTGAGAAAATTTACTAAGGAAAGTTAAATTTTTAAGAAAATTTAGTAAGGAAAGGAAAATTTTTAAGAAAATTTACTAAGAAAAAGGTAAATTTTCAGAAGTTTTAAGAAAATTTACTAAGGAAAGGTAAATTTTTAAGAAAATTTACTAAGAAAAAGGTAAATTTTCAGAAGTTTTAAGAAAATTTACTAAGGAAAGGTAAATTTTTAAGAAAATTTACTAAGCAAAAGGTAAATTTTCAGAATTTTTGAGAAAATTTTCTAAGGAAATGTAAATTTTTCAGAAAATTTACTAAGAAAAAGGTAAATTTTCAGAAGTTTTAAGAAAATTTACTAAGGAAAGGTAAATTTTTAAGAAAATTTACTAAGGAAAGGTACATTTTTAAGAAAATTTACTAAGGAAAGTTAAATTTTCGGAATTTTGAGAAAATTTACTAAGGAAAGGTAAAGTTTTAAGAAAGTTTACTAAGTAAAAGTTAAATTTTCAGAAGTTTTAAGAAAATTTACTAAGGAAAGGTAATTTTTAAGAAAATTTACTAAGGAAAGGTAAATTTTAAAGAAAATGTACTAAAGAAAGGTAAATTTTTTAAAAAATTTACTAAGGAAAACGTAAATTTTTAGAATTTTTGAGAAAATTTACTAAAGAAAGTTAAATTTTTAAGAAAATTTACTAAGGAAAGGTAAATTTTTAAGAGAATTTACTAAGAAAAAGGTAAATTTTCAGAAGTTTTAAGAAAATTTACTAAGGAAATGTAAATTTTTAAGAAAATTTACTAAGGAAATGTAAATTTTCAGAATGTTTGAGTAAATTTACTAAGGAAAAGTAAATTTTCAGAATTTTTGAGAAAATTAACTAAGGAAAGGTAAATTTTTAAGAAAATTTACTAAGGAAAGGTAAATTTTTCAGAAAAATTACTAAGGAAAGGTAAATTTTTAATAAAATTTTCTAAGCAATGGTAAATTTTCAGAATTTTTAAGAAAATTTAGTAAGGAAAAGTAAATTTTTAAGAAAATTTACTAAGAAAAATGTAAGTTTTCAGAATTTTTAAGAATTTTTAAGAAAAAGGTAAATTCTCAAAATTTTTAAGAAAATTTACTAAGGAAAGGTAAATTTTTAGCAAAAATTACTAAGGAAAATGTAAATTTTCAGAATTTTTGAGAAAATGTACTAAGGAAAGGTAAATTTTTAAGAAAATTTACTAAGAAAAAGGTAAATTTTTAGAATTTTTAAGAAAATTTCTAAGGAAAGATAAATTTTCAGAATTTTTAAGAAAATTTACTAAGGAAAGGTATATTTTTAAGAAAAATTACTAAGGAAAAGGTAAATTTTCAGATTTTTTAAGAAAATTTACTAAGGAAAGGTAAATTTTTAAGAAAATTTACTAAGGAAAGGTAAATTTTCAGAATTTTATAAAATTATATAAAAGTATTTATTTGATGCCCAGTTGGCTGTTATAAAGTAAGTGAAGATTCTGATTGTTTTAAGGCGACAGGTTACTGCGTGCATCGTTTATAAATTTACATAAGATAAATTCTATGTTTTCAGATAACTCACAATTAGGTTATTTCAATTCACAATAAGTTTTATGTTAAAATGTAAATTGTATTTTACATATAAAATACAATAAAGTTAATGAATTAATTATAAATTAGGAATTCAAATGTCATAATAACAATTCATTTTGTATAATTATAAAATGTATGAAAATATAAATATGTAGCATGCCCCTCTTGCACTTAGAGCCCGGTTGGGCGCAGGGCACCTGTGCGAGGGATCGAATGGCTTCTGAAGTCACTCGTTAATCAGGAACGATCAGCTGAGGTTGGTTGATTGGCAATTGTTGCCTTTTGTTAGTGGATTGCGACCTTTGGTTGAGTTGCGACGGTGATTGTCGTGATGACGTTGATTGATAACTGACGGCCTGCAAGTTGTTTTGATTCTGCGTCTCAGGTCATTTGGTGTAGTACGACTGGGGTGCAGTAGTGTGTGGAGATAACTGCCACATTTGTGGCATGTGTCCATTGATTGACATCCTCTTAGATCGTGATGGAGACCTAGGCAATTTTCGCAGTATCGGTGTTTGAGAACTATTCTGTGGCGTGCTTTGGATGTCATTTTAAAAAATCTCTGGCAGAATCTCAGCGAATGGTATCGTTCACATACTCTGCATTGATGAATTTCGGGATCCCGAGTGCGTCGATTGTTTCTGCTAAAAGATAAGAATGGAACAAAGAGAAGAGAAAAAATATATTGGTGATAGATATGAGAAAATGCGTTAGTTTATTTTATAATGTTAACACAAAAATATAATGTCAGTTCGCCTTACAGTGTTATAAATAAAATAAACTACCAGTTGTTCGTTTATTTACATTATTTAATTTTACATATTATTCTAATTCTCTTAATTGCTATTTCCTACTCTTTACAGAATTTGTCTTACAACTAGCTTACAAACTATTCTCTCATGTTTGCTTGTGTGTGTGAGCGGTCATTTGTCAGTCTGTAGTCCAATTTGTCATTACACTCCCAGTGCCCGAAATCACTGGTGGTTCATTGGCATAAGCAAAAAAATCAATTTCATAAATGTAACATAAAGCCTTTACATTTATTTCTACACCAGTGACACACTTGGATCAATTATTGCTAAATTTTTAATTGTTTTAATTTCTTTCTTTTACTTTGTTGTGCTCACACACGCTGCAATACATGAATGATACTGTGTAAATTCTTTTAAGGGAAATTGTGGTAATAATTATAACACATTGCTTTCGTTTATTTTACTGCTACAATTAATTTATTTTAATTTATAATTTTGTTTGTTCTTTGATTATGACAATTCGCTTAATGTACGACTTAAGTGCAATAGTTTTTATTTAATAACGGTTTCAATAACAACCAACAATAAAGTTACAACTTATTTATTGCGATATTAACACTTCTAATTCTTATATTTATTTATCTTTAATATTTAAGTATGAAACTTCTATGAAGTATTACATTTTATTAACGTTTAATATACGTTTATTAATGTTCTTCTTTACGTTTTATTAACGTTTTAATTTAAGTTTTTATTACGATTGACTTACGTTTTAATTAACGTTGAATTCACGTTTTAATCTACCTACTATGTAGGCTCAGTTCAATTTTCAACTTAAAACTAAAGAACTCTATTTTATTTTTTTTATTTTATAAAAGCTAAACACTCCTCAGCAGCAGAGAAACACAAAAATTGCCAAAACAAGTGGAACCTAAAAACCAACAAAAATGCTGAAGAATCAAAAGATAAAAAACAGTCAAGTGCATTTGTTTCACAATCATAAATTGTGGAAGTTTCAAGTGCACTGACTTGAGGACTGTTTACGCTGCAGAATTAGGGGACAAGACAATTAAATAAAATGCAGCGGTTTGAGGAAATGTTTTGTGAAACTGACACCCAAAACAAATAAAAGTGTGAATGGCCGTAATTGGCGCCAGAAAAATAATAAATAAAAATGCCCGGGAATGCAATATGATATTGCGACATAAAAATAAATGTAAAACAATGCAGTGTGATATTGCAACATACTCGTGCCCGTTTAGAGTAATTTGATGAGGGCAAAAACATTTATAAAAATAAATGACAAACTAAGGCGTTTGTCAAATTGGGTGGTAGAATAATTATTTACCAAAAATATAATGACGACATAGTGTTCGTCAATTGGGTGGCTGTAGTAATGGAGATAATTGGTGAACTAATTTGTTCACCATATTGGGCGACATGGATGGCGGACTGACGTGATTGGCGGACTGAATTGTTCGCCATATTGACGGACATATTTGTTTGCCATATTGGCGGACTGTTCTGATTGGTGGACTGATTCGTTCGCCATATTTGCGGACATATTTATTCACCATATTGGCGGACTGTTCTGATTGGCGAACTGACTTGTTCGCCATATTTGCGGACTGATTTGTTCACCATATTGGCGGACAGATTTGTTCGCCATATTAGCGGACTGATAAGGTGGCATGGAAGTGTGTCATGCCTTAACTACTCCCCCTTTTAAGTTTCAGACGTCCCCGTCTGATGGCACTACAAATCACGTTGGATTGTCAGCCAAAATCGCGTAAAAAAAATAAATATTTATAGTCAAATGTATGGGTGTTTCTAAGTTGCTGGGAAAAAAAAATTCTTTTACAATTTCAAATCATAAAATTACAGAGAGAAAATTAATTTCTTTTCCTAATTGCTTAATATAATGTGGTTACATCCATTTTGTTAGATCTACTCACTATGTGAGTTGTTTAATTTAAGATTAGTTTTACATTTTCATTTAAATTTTCTTTTTTAAATAAGATAAGGTTGCAACATTTTGCTACAACTCCCTACTATGTAGGTTTTTATTTCTTTTTTCTTTTAATTAGTTTTAAGATTTTTTAAAAATTTTCTTATATGGTTTTTATAAATTTCTCTTCCACAGATTTAATTCTTGTCTTTAATATTAAAAAAAAAAAAATCTTTATTTTAATGTGGGTGCAATTATTTCATTGCACATCCTTACTATGTAAGTTGTCATATTATTTTTACAAATCAATTTTTTATTATTTTAGGTTTAGGTTTAAGTAAATTTAATGTATGTGCAACTATTGTGTTGCACCCCCTCACTATGTGAGTTGTTATTTTAGTTTTAATTTCATGCTTTTGACTTAAGTTTAAGTTTAGGTTAATTTAATGTGGTTGTTATAAATTTTCCATTTTTCTTTTTTGCTTTAATTTTTGTTTTACAATTAAAAATTTGGGGTTGATTTATTTATTTAAAAAAAATTTATAATTAATGGTATTTATTTTATTTAAAAAAAAGGTTCTTCGGTGTTCATGGGAATTTTTTGTTCCGTTAGCGAATTCACCGAATCCAAATTTAATTTTAAATTTTCATCTTCTGTTTTACAATTCAGAATTTTAGGTTAATTTATTAAAAACAATTTTTGAATAATTTGTGGTATAAAATAAAAAAATAATATAATAAAAATGATGTATTATTGTGTTTTTCTCAGTAAAATAATTTTCCCAAAAAATTATATACGAAAAGAATTAAAACACAATTAGAATTTATGTTTTCTTAAACGTTATAAAAATTTATTGGTAAAGAACGGGGGTTGAATGTACAACGTACCTTAAGCGGGGTATACAACAGTATGAGCCATCAGCTTAAGCAAAGCACACTCAAAGGCTACGGAGAACAGCCAACAAGTGCTTCGTTAAGCTGACAATAGGCCGGTTCGCTAATCTGCGCGTAACCGTACCGCCCCCCTTGCACGGGTGCAACAAGGGGAGACAAGAAATAAATGCGGGGCCTTGGGCATACTGTTACGGGGTTTTCAAAGAATTCATTAACAATTCAAAAGCTTAAAACTAATCAACAATTCATATATTCACAATTCATATAATCAACAATTCATAATGAAAGATAAAATTTTAATTTGAAAAATTTTAACCAAAATTAAAAAATTCTAAAAAATTAATAGAAAAAATTAATAAAAAAAAAAATAAAAGGACTAAATTAAACAATTTGTCCCGAATGGACATTTATAACAATGGTCGCCTGTTGACCTGTTGATGGGCGCTGACCATTTGCCTGGTGATTGCAGCACGGGCGTCCATCGCTTGGCTGCAGTTGTTGGGACTGTTGTGGTAGCCGCTGGTGTTGTTGTTGACTGGTTGGTTGGTCTCGAGGCCGCTTTTGTGCTCTCTGCTTTTTCTTAAAATTGTTTCTGCCCTTTCCACCACGATGCGTACCGGGGCTTTGTTGTTGCTGTTGTCGGAATCGGTACAGAAGTGTGTGGTGCTCCTGAAGGCATTCGATGCACCTCTCCCGACTGTCGCACTCCGCAACAAATGGGTGGTGGCTAGGCAATTGAAGCAGTACTTAAGCCTCTTGACGGTCTGGATTCTCTCGTCCACCGACATCCGTTTAAAACGGTAGCATTTCCGGAGGGGATGGTCCTTTTTGCATGGCTGGCAAGTTGGACCTCCTTGCTGGGTCTCGGCCGTTATCTTGGCGGGGGCCGAGCCATCAGCTGCTGGTCGGTGGACTTCGAGGCGGCGAGAGGCTGTCGACATTGTACCTAGGAAGAAACAGAAGAAAATACGAAAAAAAGAAATAATATTAGTGTTGTTCGGATATAGGTAATAGAACAAGCTTCACAATAGGCCGAGTTAATGTGCCAGAAGCTGTTCTTAGTTCACACACACGAGGTTTAGAATCGATCCCCAAGAAAACCTTTTCCACGCGGCCTAATTTCCACTCGTTCGGAGGTAAGTTGTCTTGACGAATAACAACAACATCACCTACTTGCAACTCCCTTTTTGGATACTTCCACTTAACACGTCTGTGGAGCTCCTTTAAGTACTCTTCCTTCCACCGTATCGCATATTGGTGGTGAAGTACCTTTAGTTTCTGCCATCTATTCACATGGCTTATTGACAGATCGGACATATCGGGTTCAGGGGGAGCCAATAAGGGCGCACCAATCAAGAAATGACCGGGAGTTAAGGGGGTAAATTCATAGGGGCTCTCATTCATGGGGCATAGTGGTCTCGAGTTCAAACAGGCTTCAATTCGGGTCAGCATTGTCGTAAATTCCTCAAAAGTGAATCTTGTGCGTTCGCCACCTTCTTTAAATGGGTCTTAAAATTTTTGACACCCGCCTCCCAGAGTCCACCCATATACGGAGCGCCGGGAGGAATAAAATGCCATTCCACCATGTTCAGGCTATTCTGATTGGAAACCTTGCTTCTCAGCAATGAGAAAAACTGCTTCTTGTCCTCTTCGAGCAAATTTGAGGCACCTACAAAAGCAGTCCCATTATCAGAGTATAAATGGGACGGGCAACCGCGGCGGGCGAAAAAACGACTAAATGCCGCCAAAAACGTTTCGGACCACATATCGCCTGTCGCCTCCAAATGAATTGCCTTTGTCGCGAAACATACAAAAACTACAACATAACCTTTCGTAATCTTGCACCCTCTGCCTACATATGATTTTATCTCAAAGGGCCCAGCAAAATCTAACCCAGTATGGGTAAATGGCCTTGAAAGAACAGTTCTTTCCGGGGGTAGAGAAGCCGTAATTTGCTGTCCAGTTTTCTTCTGAAACAAAACGCACTTCATACAATTACGAATTGTCCCACGAACAAGATTCTTCAGATTCGGAATCCAAAATTCCATTCTTATCAAGCGCATCATCAACG
Source organism: Cordilura impudica (assembly GCA_963682025.1). NCBI lineage: Eukaryota > Metazoa > Arthropoda > Insecta > Diptera > Scathophagidae > Cordilura > Cordilura impudica. The sequence goes on from OY821522.1 coordinate 7,244,227, forward strand.
CCTGTCCGCCATGGATAGAACATTCGTGTACATGTTTTACGAACAACCTTGTGAACTGACCATCGTAAGGCAGGATCTTCGGGTACCTTTCATTATATGCCAAACCAGGGGCTTGAATTAGCCGACCAGTCATTCTGATGAATCCATCGGAGTCAATAAAAGGATTCAAGGACAACAAATTACTCTTAGAGGGCAAAGGTAGTCCTTTAGCCAAAAGCTCATATTCGGTGAGATAAGTTCGCTGGCATAAAATAATTAGTCGTTCCCTCACAGACTTAATTTCCTTCAGGGTTACTTCTAATGTCGGGTATAAACCGTTGTGCACACGCAGAAAATGCAACAACCGAAACCAATATGCAATAATTTTCATTGCTCGTGGTAAATTTGAATACTTGTGTAGTATATCAATTGGTTTCTTTAATTCTTTTATCCGACTTAACACATTCCAAATGAGAATGAAGACTAATTGATTCCTTGGGCCAGGCATTCCTTGGTTTCGATAGCCAACGGGGACCATGCCACCATAACGCATTATCAATTAGTTCACGAGCAAGAGATCCGCGGCTTGCCAAATCGGCGGGGTTATCTTTGGAAACCACGTGAGACCAATTCTCATTTCCAACTTTTTTAACAATCAAAGCAACTCTATTCGCAACAAAAGTTGGCAAATCGCATGACTCTTTCTTCAGCCATGCTAAGACAATGTGTTTAAGTACAATTTAGTATTTTCTTTGTACTTTTCCGCCTTTGAGTCAATTAGCCATTTTTGGGTTAATTCTGGGTTAAAATCTATGAAACTCCTTTTTTTATACATCGTTGAAAGGAGTGTTTACATAGATTTTAACTAGTAAAACCGTTAACGGTACTTAGATATTGCTCGCCACCTTCTCTCTTTTATTTTTTAACTTATAAAATCAATCGTTTTGGTACCTTCGTACACATTAACACCATTCGATGTGCATATTTCAAAAAAGGTAATACATTTGTATATACAAATAAAATAGAGATTTTATTTTCTCTTCTTATAAAACCTTATACTATATTGCGTTTTTATTATTTTTTATATATTTTTTGCTACATACGCAAACATTTGGTCCTTCGAACCGGATCCTGAGGAAAAGTTTGGAAAATTTTGAAAAATTATTAATTTCAACATTCCCACAGCCTTCATCTTGTCAACACCAGCAAGAACCTGCAAAAACAACCCTTCGCTGCAACTACAATTTACATCAAATTTAAACTAAAGGTGCGTATAGTTCAGTTTTTTTTATGTGTGAGCAAATCAAAAAATTTAAAATTTAAAAAGTGTATAATAAAAATTAATTTAAAAATAAAAAAGTCCATTATTAAAATACTATTTTTTTCGTACTTTTCGTTTTACAACCCTACGCGTTACGTTACATTACGTGTATATTCTTTACGTGGACGGTGATATTAATTATATCGTGTTTGTTTTAATCGAAAATAAAAAGAAAAAGCCGTCGGGATTTTTAAAAAGTGTTTAGTGCAAGTAATAATATAAATAATCATATCGCGTTTGTTTTATTCGAAGGAAAGAGAACAAGCCGTCGGGATAAGTGTTTAGTGCAAATAATAATAATTTAAACAGATTTACTTTTAAACATAACTAAATACGTTTTTCTCCTTTGTGTTATACATCTACGCTCACGCGAACGTTTTTTTTTTCGTGTTTAAGCTGCTTAAGCTGAATAGTGTTTATTTCTCTATACGTTCACGCGTTGGTTCTTTTTCTCTGTTTATGCTCAAGAGTGTGTTCATTTCTCTTCACACTAATATATACGCACACGCATTGTGTTGGTTCGTTTTTTCTATACCATTGTTAGTCACCCTACTGTCCGTTGTAGTCGCGACATATCCAGTGTGTTTTTTATTATTAATTTTATTTTTTGTTTAAATTTTGGGATTGCTTCTAATTTGTTAAAATAATACCACATATTAAGAAAATAAAATTTTTTAATATAGTTTTATATTATTATTTTATAATATATTATTATTTTTTCGGATTTTTTTTAACGAATTTTTATATTGTTATTTAAATTAAATTAACTTATTTTAAAATAAATTCGAACCAAAATTTCCCGGCACTTGATATTTTTATTCGCGACTCGGATACGCTCACTAAATTTGAGGCGAAATTCAACGATATTCGTGAGGAGTTACATTCGGTATTTAATCTTGAAATTCGTGGAAAGGAATTAGACTTGCTTTGGGAACAAGTAAAATCGACATATCGTACTTGTTTATCATATTTAGAAAATTCGGATGACGCGGAACCGGCGGATTTTGACGCGGCTGAATCGAAATATGAAGCCACTTTTAACGCGTACGTTAATTGTTTATCTAGGATTAATGAACGATTACATCATTTTAAATCCAACGCGACACCGAAAGAGCAGTCCCAGTCTCCGAGTGTAAACCTCAATTCAGCTGACAACTTTTGTCATAATTTAACGCTTCCGCCATGCGATACCGACGTTTTTGAGGGCGAGGTCATTTCTTGGCCCACTTTTAGGGATCTTTTTACAGCGGTTTATATCAATAACTCTCGACTTAGCAATATTGAGCGGCTATGCCATCTAGTTCGGAAAACCAGTGGCGAAGCTCGGGAAATTGTTTCGAAATGCCCTCTCACTAATCAAGGTTTTGATGTTGCGTGGCGCAACTTGAGGGACGCATATGATAATCCGCGTATGCTGGTTAATAACCAATTAAAATCGCTATTTAGCCTTCCCTTTCTTGATAAGGAAACCTCGTCGGGATTAAAAACTTTACAACGCGGAATAAACGGTTGCCTTACGGCTTTGTCAATTTATAATATTTCGACGCACAGCTGGGATCCTATTATTGTATTTCTTTGTATTCAACGGTTACCTTCGCAAACTGTTAGTCTGTGGGAACAGAGTATAAAGGACAAATCAGCTTTGTCACTCTGGAAGGATTTGGACCTCTTTCTGACAGAAAGAGTTCAAACTTTCGATTGTTTACGTGATCTTAGGGGTTTAGAATCTGCTAAACGGCTTTCTGAACCTAAAATCAAAGCGCATCATACCAATGCTGCTTCAACTTCAAGTGCTTCTTTGTTTATTAATCTAATAGTTAAATTCATTTATCAAGAATTTCCTATAAGCAAGAGCATTTTTTACATAACTATACAGAGGATGCCAATTTCCATCTTCCCCACCATTTAAATATTGAATAATTTTATCGTCTGAAAGCATTGAGTATCGAAGAAACCTACATCTTATTGTATTTAATACAGGACATCTTCCTAGAAAATGCATAAGAGTTTCCTCTTCATTAAGGTTACATAAAGAACACAGTCTTGGCTGGTCAGTTCTATACAGACTCCCATTTAGACACAGAAGGTCCCCTCGCGTCTTCATTATAAGGGATATTTCTCTTTGATTATATCGTTCATTACAATACGTATGACCTATATCATGTTTCAAATGTTTGTATATTCTATGCTGGCTTTGTAATGCATTTAAAAAATGTTCTTTTTCCTTTTCAACTTTCATTAGCTTAATCAATTCCAAACATGCACTGTTCCATAAGGATTTATTTTGATTTCCATTAATAAAACTTACTTCGTATTTGTTTAATCGCTCAATTAGTTCTTTATACCAGAATATTTTTTTCGCTATAATAAGCTTTGACAATCTATGAGGTAATCTTTTGTTGTTATATTCGAACAGAGTTTTAGCAATATATTTTAAATGAAGGCTGTAAGTGTATATATGAGCATCTTCCTGACCCGTTTCCAGGGCAATAACATAATTGGGTGTATTTTCCGGTAGATTTAGCACTCTTTTTGTAAAAAACCTTTGAAGTTTGTCTATATAGCTGAACCCTGAAAATCCCCATATTTGTGCACCATATGACTGAACAGATCTGCAAATGGCTTGAAACAATTTCCACTTAGCTTTCAGTGACACATCTTTATTACCAACAAAATTTTTCCACGTGATGTTAACACAAATTTTAGCAGCTTAATTTTTTGCATTTATATGTTTTGTAAAAGACATTGATGGTGTTAATAATATACCTAAATATTTGTACTCGTTTACGATTTTTACATTTTCTCCATTAAATTTCCATCTTTCGTTAGCAGCTATACGACCTCCTTTCCTAAATATCATACTATGTTACACCGTGAATTACCATCTTCTGAAGTTTCTAGGGATACTAATCGGTCGGATTCGGGTGTTAGTTCGGTTTCTGTTTCTCGAGTTTCAAACTCCGTACCTGCAATCGCATCATCTTCGAATGCCAATAATGCCACAGCTCCTACAAATCGTCAAGTATTTCATACAGCACAAAGTAGGACTGTACTTTTAGGGACGGCTATGGTGAATCTAATTCATCAGGGTACTACGTACCCAGCCCGGGCCCTTATTGACCCTGCTTCTGAAGCATCGTTCATTTCTGAACGTTTGCAAAATCGCCTGAAAATTTCGACGCATTCGACGAATGCTCAAATTTCAGGAGTTAATCAGGCAGTTACGGCAATGTCTAGAAAACTTTGTTCATTAAAAATTGGCTCCACCCTCGATTCATCCCTTGTATTGGAAACATTGGCACTTGTTTTGCCAAATATTTCGGGTAATTTACCATCATTTACAGTCCACTTGTATTTAAAGGAAAATTTGCCAAACCTTCGTTTGGCCGATATTAATTTTGATGACAGTCGACCTGTTGATCTTTTGCTTGGCGCGGACTTATATCCAAGAATTCTGTTGGGAGAAATCCGTCGCAATATTTTGGGCTCTTTACTAGCTCAGAACACTATTTTTGGCTGGATTATTACTGGTCCAGTTGTACAACCTCAAGTTCAGGTATATTCTACGAATGTCGAATTTTCAGAGGAAGATTGCCTTAACAAAAATCTTTTGAGATTCTGGGAACTTGAGGAAACTCCTAAAAGAAAAATTCTGTCTCCATTTGACAAATTTTGTGAGGAAAATAAGGCGACTACTCGTCGCGAATCTGATGGTCGATATGTAGTGACTCTCCCATTTAAGCCTGAATTTCCTGAAAAATTTTCTTTAGGGACTACAAGACCTGGTGTTATGGGACAATATCTTAGGACCGAATCATCTTTAATGCGTAGACCTGAAATTAAGGAGATGTACGATGACGTCGTTAGGGAGTATTTGGACATAGGACATATGAGACCGGTATTACCAAATTTTTCATCTCCTACATCTTTTTGTTATTTACCTCATCATCCGGTGGTAAAACTAGAACGTAAGACAACCAAATTGAGAGTTGTGTTCAATGCTTCAAATAGAACTTCTAATGGAATTAGTTTAAACGATTGCCTTTACGTAGGACCTACCTTACAAGCAGACTTAGTTCTACTTATTCTTAGGTGGCGTCTGTTTAAATTCGTCTTCAATTGTGATATTACTCAAATGTATAGGCAGATTCGGGTTGATCCGTCGCATACCCCTTTTCAACGAATTTTGTTTAGGGATTCTCCGACGGAGACTGTAAGGGACTATGAATTACAGACAGTGACTTTTGGCGTTAACTGCGCCCCATACCTTGCCATTAGGACGTTATTACAACTCGCGGACGATTCTGGGGCTGAGTTCCCTCTCGCAGCACATATTCTGCGAAAGTGCATGTACGTTGACGACGTTTTGACAGGGACTCATGACATTTCGATTGCATTAATGGCTCGTGATCAACTCGTCGCGGCTTTGGCCTCTGCTAAGTTTCAGCTAAGAAAATGGACTTCAAACGAACGGAGTATTTTGAAATACATACCTTTGGACCATTTAGTTGACGCTAAATTATTGACCTTTATAGAATCGAGTACTTCAAAGACTTTAGGAATTCAGTGGAACGCTCAGTTGGACTCGTTTTATTTTAGTGTGACTCCTATTTCATTAAAATCTGGGTATACTAAGAGGGAAGTATGGTAATATAATGTTTTTATATGTATAGCCATATAATGTATTTATTGTATTGGCGGGACCGCCATATGCTAATATATATATATGTGTAATCGTCATACAATAAATGTGATCATCACATATAGTAGAGTGTAGAAATGGTAGGGTGGTCGATGGCTAGGACTGGTAAGAACCGGACCAGTCTTAGGAGGAATTTTGTCAAGTGCTTTCCTCAAAGCAGTGCTCGTGTGCACACTAGATGCACTTTTTAAAAGTATCTTGATTTGTTTTGCATTTAGGCAGAATATGCCTGAGTTTATGCTCGTTGGCAGATTATGCCAGTAAAACAATTTTATTTTTTTTTTTTTGTTTTGTTAGATTTATAGTCATTTTTCAGACATATTGCAATTACTACTGTAATTAATATGCAATTTTTTTAATTTTGTTTAAATGGTGCGTGGTAGAGAAGAAGAAAGCATATATTTCAAAAATTCATAACTGCACTGTATTCTTAATCGGACCGGTTTCTGGCATTTCAGCCTTCATCAGCGATTTATTGAACATTGTGATAATTGTTATGTTTTAATTGAATAGGTTGTTTCTATACGGCCGCCCTAAGTAGAAAAAATTTTCATATAGAAACAACCTATTCAATTAAAACATAACAATTATCACAATGTTCAATAAATCGCTGATGAAGGCTGAAATGCCAGAAACCGGTCCGATTAAGAATACAGTGCAGTTACGAATTTTTGAAATATATGCTTTCTTCTTCTCTACCACGCACCATTTAAACAATTTTATTTTTGTTGAATCAATTTCAGTGTCATCCACGACGAGACCAAAATTATGATTGATTTTATTTTATAAAAATTTGGCTTTATATACGATAATAGTTCCTTAATTTTTACTTAAAATAATTATAGCTATCTCTATTCTATTAATACATACATACGATTATACACATTTCTTTCGTATTGATTTTTGAAGGTGGGGCTTAATTGACCAATCAGTGTACGTTCTAAAATCAATTCATATTTTTTCTCAAAATTGAGTAACATTCCATTTGAGCATTAGTCAATAACATTCTTCAACTTGGTTGAAGTTCATTAGCATAAATTTGTCACTTCGCTTCAAGTGGGGTTCAATTTCACTAAGCGATACTCTAATTTATTGCAATATGACCCTTCACTTGGGGTTAGTGTATTTTTTGGTATGTATGGTATGTATAGATATGAATGCAAGTGTACTTAAAGAATTTATGAATGTAAACAAATAGTGATTATAAATGTAAACAAATAAACACGTACATTCACTTAAAATAAATAAATTTAAAAATAAAAACAAATGAGTGTACTTTCATACATATATCATTATGTGTGTGTTACATCATTACACCCATACCCTTAAGATGAAATTTATGGGTTTTTAAAATCTATGAATTTCATTCGCTAAGAATAGTTCTCTTTTGTTTTTGTTTTTCTTAAAATTAGTGGTTATTTCAAATTCTTTGTGTTTTTCTTAAAATTAGTGGTCCTTACAAAAAAATCTTTTTTGTTTTAATAATATTCTATACAATATATTGAGTAATTTCTATATTAATAATATATGTAATTTACTATGTGATTATGTGTGTAGTGATTAATTTCTACAATTTTTATAATGGTTTCTTATACTTCTTAATTCTATTACAAATTTATAGGTCTTATGTTAAATATAATATCTATTTCCTCTTATTAATATCTTGAAAATTTCATTTACTTTTATATAATTTTAGGGTATTGTTATGATATGTTTTTATGTTTCATTTTACATCTAATATTGAATTTTCATTTTCAGTATTTATAATTTCATACGGACCATGAGTAGGACAAGTATTTTTTCTCCTATTCTCATATTTTACTAAAACTAAATCTCCTATCTTAAAGTTGCTAACATTAGTATAACTATCGTATTGTATTTTTCTTTTCTCTTTTGCTACTTTAATTAATTTTTTGGCTCTATCTAATGCTGATGCTATTCTAGTTTTGAACTCATTTGCATAATTTTCTAGATTATAAATTGGTTTGTTATCTGTAATTTTGTCTGTGGGTAATCTCGCTAATTTACCAAATACTAACTCAAAAGGTGTGTACCCTGTATCTACGTGTGGAGTTGTGTTATATGCAAATGTGTAGTATTGAATCCAAGCGTCCCATTCCTCATTTTCTGTGAAGTTCAATAAGTATTCGTTTAGAACTCTATGATTTCTTTCTAAAGAACCTATTGTTTGATGGTGATAGGGCGTGGAAAATTTCTGTTCTATTTTTAACATATCGCATATTTCGTTTAATAATTGGTTAGCAAATTCTGTACCTCTGTCAGATTTCAAGATTTTAAAAGTGCCATATTTAAGTATGCATTGTTCTACTAAAACTTGAGCGATGCTCTTAGTTTCCTTTGTTTCCATAGGATAGGCTATAACATATTTGCTTAAATCGCATTGTAGCGTGAGAATATATCTATAATTATTGGATAACCTAAGTGGACCTATCGTATCGATAGAAATTATTTCAAAAGTATTATCTGGTGTGTCAGTAATTCGCATTTTTTCTTTTATGTTTCTATACTGCTTATTCTTTAAGCATGAATCACAATTATTAATGTATTTCTTAACCATCTTGTTCATATTTTTCCAAATGTATGTTTGTTTTAATCTTAATATGGTCTTCCTGATTCCTTGATGTCCTCCAATTGGACTATCATGATATTCTTTAATTAAATTTAATTGTACTTCTTTATCTACTATTCTCTGCAAAGGCTTATATAAAATAATATTCAAATAAAGATTCTTTAATCTTTTCAACATTTTATTATAAGTAGGTTTCTTTAAACCTTTTCATTGACACGTGTTCAAATATTTCATTATTTATTGATAATGCGAGATCTCGTATCCGATTTTTATTCATGTAAGTAATTAATTTCTCCATAATCATGTCTAGACATGTAGGATTATCGTTAAAACCTATGATAAAATCATCTTGAACTTTATTAATTTGACCGAATTGTAACTTCATAGAAAACATCATTTTGTGCACATTGTTGACATCTGAAATGGACGTACATTCCCATATATGAATATCTTTGGTACTGTCTCTATTTTCAGGAATTAAATTTTGCCTTGCTTGCATACTTCTTGTGATGGGTAGTAATTTCCCGCTAACTGCCTCTTCATCACATGTGGGAATCATTGTTTTTAATATATCAGAATTAATTTGAATTCTCGATAAGGCATCTGCATTAGTGTTCATGCAGCCCTTTTTGTAAACTATATCAAAATCGTAATCACATAAATCCAATCTAATTCTCGTCAGTTTAGAAGATGGGTTTTTATGTGAAAATAGCGAAACGAGTGGTCTATGATCTGTTACTACTGTAAATTTTCTACCGTACAGGTATGGTCCGAAAAAATTTATGGACCAGTGAATAGCTAGTAGTTCTTTTTCTATTACGGATTTGTTTAAGTCGTGTTTTTGAAGAGATTTACTTGCGTATGATATTGGTAAATCGTTACCATTATTATCTTGCGAAAGTACACTTCCTAATGCATAGTTTGATGCATCAGTGGTAAGCACAAATGTTTTTGAAAAATCTGGATATTGCAAAACAGGTGGGTTAATTAACTTCAATTTCAGTGTTTCAAATGATTTTTGGCATTCGTCAGACCAGACGAATATTCGACCTTTCTTTAACAGATTATTCAAACATTTAGTTAAATCTGCAAAATAAGGTATAAATCTTCTATAGTAATTACAAAATGCCACGAATCGTCGAACTTCATCCGCATCTTTTGGTACGGGATAATTTTCAATTGCCTTATGTTTTGCAGGATCGGTTTTTATGCCGTCTTTGGTTATCAAGTGACCTAAATAAACGACTTCAGATTTTAAAAATACACATTTACTTGCGTTTAGTTTAAGATTATATTTTCTTAACCTTTCAAAAACATTAATTAGGTTTTCATTATGATGTTTTAAACTACATCCAAAAATAATGATGTCATCTACGTAAAGAAAAGCTTTGCTATCTAAACCTGAGAGTGCGATAGTTAACATTCGCTGGAAACTATTCGATGAAATTTTTAATCCAAAAGATAATCTTTTAAATTGATAGTGACCATCTCATGTTGAAAATGCAGTGTGATGTCTAGAATTTTCATCCAACATTATCTGATGAAAAGAGCTAGTCATATCTAAAGTTGAAAAATATTTCGCTCTACCCAGTTTGTCTAGTACATCTTCTAATTTTGTTAATGGAAATTTATCGTTTATTAATTTTTTGTTGAGTTGTCTAAAATCAACTACAAGTCGCCATTTCCTTTTATCTCCATCGCTCTTCTTTGGAACAACAAGCAATGGTGAGTTGTAGGCACTAGTAGAATTTTCTATTATATCGTCATCAAACAGTTTTTTAACCTGTTGATTAATTTCCTCTATTTGTGTCTGTGGCAAACGATAATTTTTTATATATACAGGTGTTTTATCTGATACAGTCAAATGTTGAGTATAAAAATTATTAGCTGATAGTTTGTCTCCTTCCAAATGAAAAATGTCAGAATATTCTTCTATTATTTCATTTAGAGAATTTTTAGCATAATTGTCAATACTATCAATATTCAGTGTGTCTAATAATTTCTCAAATCGTTTTCTATTTGTACTAGTAAAATTCCGTTTATTTCCAGTTACACAAATATAATTAGAAATTGGTTCAACGTTGAATTCAATATTCCTAAGTTTTACATCTCTATCAGTTGTATTAAGTATTTTTACGTGAGCAATTCCCTCCTTTGGAATGATGCAATTACATAGAAATACTCCTTCTTCTAATTGTTTGTTTAGAATCAAACTGTCTTCCGTTAAATTTACGTTAATTTGATGTATGACTTCGCTACGTTTGGGTATAGTTATGTAAAAATCTCTTAAGACTTTTCATAGGTATAGTATATTCTTCATTCTCAACAACAAAAGTTATAGTAAAAGTTTCATAGTCTATTTTAGCTAATAGTTTATTTAATATATCGCGACCTATTATTCCATCTGTTATAATTGGAAAATCGTCTTCTATTATTTGGAATTCGTGTGAAATACTTTTATTAAATATGCTAAAATGCATATCAAGTGTACCTAACGAGGTAATGGATTCAGTTGAAATGCCTGACAACGTACAACAATTATTTTCGTTAATTGTTTCATTTATATTAAGAACATTCTTTTTGCATAAAGATATGTCAGCGCCAGTGTCCACTAGGAAAGTTGAATATTTGTTATCTAATTTATATTTTAATTCTATATAATTTGTAATGTTATTCGTAATATTAAATATTTTATGTTTATTATTTCCGGAAGGTGCATTTAATTGTTCGCTTGAGTCCCCTCCGGACTCTGGGAGTTTTCCTGTAACACGTGTATGTTTCGTGAACTATTGTTATAGTTCCTTCGATTCTGGTTATTATGTCGATTTTGGTTATCTGAATTATAATTGCCATTATTGTTATTATTTCTATTCGAATTATTATTGTAACGGTAGTTGCTGTTGGAATTGTTTCTATTTGAATTATTATTACTGCTGTCTGAATAATTATTGTTGGGATGTCTATTTGAATTGTGGTAATCTCTACCCGTGTTATTGTTTCGTTGGTTATAATTGGAATTATTGCTTCCCTGATTGTTCCTTCTATTTGGATTGTTTCTGTTAGGATTGTTGTAGGTATTGTTCCTGTTTCTACTAAAAAACATAACTTGGTTTTCTACTTGACCTTCTATATTTAATGCTGAAGTTACTGCTTCATTTAGTGTTTTTGGTTGTGCAGCAAATATTGTACTTATATATTTTTCATTCAAACCTTGTTTGAATATATTAAGAGAATATAGTTCATTTATTTTTTTTACGTTGTGTATTTCTGTTTCATTTTCTAATTTTAACTCTTGTATTTGGACTTCGTTTAGTTCGTCAATTAGTTTCAAAATTTTATCACTATAGGTTCTTATTGAGTCATTTCGTTGTTGAAATCTAAAAGGTAGATTTTGTATTTTACTCACTGTTCGATTATTCTTATACCTATTTGTGAGCAATGTTTTTAGGGAATTAAAATCTGTTAATGGGACGGAACCAATTGCCGTTCTAACCGTTGAGCTACATTTTACGTTTATTACGAAATTTATTAAGACTGGTTTAGATGTATCATTCAAGGTGTCGTATATTAATTTTATTATTGTCAGAAATGGTTTAAGTTCTTGAAAATTACCTTTGAATTCAGGGATTATCTTGAATGCCGTTTCTAGATTAAAAGACGCCATGTTCGTATTTTTTTCTATTTCTGGTTCTAATTCTGTTATATGTGCTTCTATTTTTTCTTCTCCCTCTGGTTGGGGTTCTTCTGTTTCCATTGGTCTTAATAGTTTTGTTATTTCCTTCTCTAGTTTTACTAATGTATTCAAAATGTTTTCCCTTTCTTCTAATTTAGTTTCACTTATTATTTCCTGACTAATTTCCTTGACGACTTGTAATTTATTTGGCTGTTTTTTTAAATTTCTTAAAAGTTCTTGTATAATATTAAATTTGTCCATTTAAGGTAAAATAATATTTGTTTTATTTAACTAAAGTATCTAATTTTTAAACATTTGCGGCGCAAATCCTAGATGCCGTTTTAATAGCATATTTCTTATAGTGCTGTTGCACTTTGTATAAAATAATTGCAAAAAAAATACAAATTATTACTAATATTATATGTAAGGTGTGGTCATCTTCTTCGATTGCTGGAGTCGGTGTACGTATTGTCACGTATTTCTCGATGATTTGTGTTGTTTGTTTTCCGTTGTCTATTATACTGTTGGCTTCATACCCTGTCAGTATAAGCATTATGGATGTTACTAGTTTTTTCCAGATATTCATCTTAGTTCATCAGTTTGAGCTGTTGGTAGAAGTTAGTGATTCTGTATTCCTCTATTGTCAACGCTTTTGGTCCACAATTTTTTGGTGTAGCTTTGTATTCTTGTTGATTATATTGAATGCCTTCTGGGACGTATTCTTCGTCTATACTTGGTTTGTAACCTAGCAGAACTTCATATTTTCTTACTATTAAGTCGATTTCTTCTTTTGATGGTGTGTTTTCCAGGGGTGGAAGAATTTCCACGTTGATGACGGACATTTAATTAGTTTCAGGATCAATTTAAGTAGGATTTAGGATTTGTTCGTCAGATTCTAGGAATCGGTCAGCAGGATTCGGAAGTTTCATTGTCCAGGATCTAATTTGCAAGGATCGCCATATGGTAATATAATGTTTTTATATGTATAGCCATATAATGTATTTATTGTATTGGCGGGACCGCCATATGGTAATATATATATATGTGTAATCATCATACAATAAATGTGATCATCACATATAGTAGACTGTAGAAATGGTAGGGTGGTCGATGGCTAGGACTGATAAGAACCGGACCAGTCTTAGGAGGAATTTTGTCAAGTGCTTTCCTCAAAGCAGTGCTCGTGTGCACACTAGATGCACTTTTTAAAAGTATCTTGATTTGTTTTGCATTTAGGCAGAATATGCCTGAGTTTATGCTCGTTGGCAGATTTTGCCAGTAAAACAATTTTATTTTTGTTGAATCAATTTCAGTGTCATCCACGACGAGACCAAAATTATGATTGATTTTATTTTATAAAAATTTGGCTTTATATACGATAATAGTTCCTTAATTTTTACTTAAAATAATTATAGCTATCTCTATTCTATTAATACATACATACGATTATACACATTTCTTTCGTATTGATTTTTGAAGGTGGGGCTTAATTGACCAATCAGTGTACGTTCAAAAATCAATTCATATTTTTTCTCAAAATTGAGTAACATTCCATTTGAGCATTAGTCAATAACATTCTTCAACTTGGTTGAAGTTCATTAGCATAAATTTGTCACTTCGCTTCAAGTGGGGTTCAATTTCACTAAGCGATACTCTAATTTATTGCAATATGACCCTTCACTTGGGGTTAGTGTATTTTTTGGTATGTATGGTATGTATAGATATGAATGCAAGTGTACTTAAAGAATTTATGAATGTAAACAAATAGTGATTATAAATGTAAACAAATAAACACGTACATTCATAAAATAAATAAATTTAATAAATTTAAAAATAAAAACAAATGAGTGTACTTTCATACATATATCATTATGTGTGTGTTACATCATTACAGAAGTCTTATCGACTATCGCGAAATTGTTTGATCCTGTAGGTTGGTTAGGTCCTGTCATTGTGGTTGCTAAAATTATCATGCAAAAAATTTGGCTTGATAATATAAATTGGGATGATATGCTTCCAATTTCGACGGAAGATGAATGGAAAAGATTTGTTACTTCTTATCATGAGGTAAATACTATTCGTATTCCAAGATGGGTTAATTATTCGCCGGGAAATTCTGTTGAGCTTCATGTTTTTTCTGATGCCTCGGAAAAGGCATACGCGGGGGTGATTTATATTCGAATTCAGGCCTCTGACGGCGAAATTCATACTCACCTACTTTCATCGAAAACCAAGGTAGCCCCCATCAAATCCATTTCTTAACCTCGTTTAGAGCTCTGCGGGGCGGTGTTAGCCTCTGAACTTTTGAAGACGGTAATAAGTGAAATTGATATTAAAATTGATCAAATTTACTGTTGGACTGATTCGACGATAATCCTTTCTTGGTTAAGGAAAACGCCGTGTTCCTGGACCACATTTGTAGCGAACAGGGTATGCCGTATTCAAGAAAATGAAGGAAACCATAATTGGTATCATGTTCGTTCTGAGGATAATCCTGCAGATTTAGGTAGTCGTGGTACCTCTCCCACTGAGCTGGAAAATAGTGAGCTTTGGTGGCATGGTCCAAGATGGCTGGGTCAAGATAAACTGCACTGGAATATAACGGATCTAAGTTATATTGACACTGACATTGAGCGTCGGGTTGTCAAAACTCATGATTCCTTCTTTACGGACGTTAAGGGGGAAGATATATATGTGGATATTTTGAATAATTACTCTCGTCTTGATCGAGCTCTTCGGATAATCTCATATATTTTGAGGTTCTTTTACAATAGTCATCCAGCTCATAGGTCAAATCGTTATATGAATGTGGATAAAATCGTTGCTGGTTATGAAATCAGAAGAACAAAATTGCATTTAGCCATTGTGGCTCAGAAACATCACTATGCAGATGAATATAAGTGCCTGTTAGACAAAAAACCGTTAAGTTCAAAGAGTTGCCTTATTTCTTTGAATCCCTTTCTCGACAAAGACGGTGTGATAAGATTGAATGGTCGCTTGGTTAAATCACCATCCCTTTCATATACGGAGAAATATCCTATTATTTTACCTTATTCGAGCCGATTTACTCAATTGTTAATAGAATTTGTTCATATGATTTCCATTCACGGTGGAAATCAGTTGATGTTGCGAATACTGCACATTGAATATTGGGTTCCACGCTTGAAGTCGAAAATTCGTGGAGTCATTGGTCGTTGTAAACGGTGTATTATTGACCGTAAAGTATCTTGTCGTCAAATTATGGCGGCTCTGCCCCCTGAAAGAACTACTCTTACTAGACAATTTATGACAACGGGCGTTGATTTTGCTGGTCCCTTTGACATCAAAAGTTTCACGGGCAGAGCTTGTAGGATAACGAAGGGCTACGTTTGTATTTTTGTTTGGTTTTCTACGAAAGCAATTCATTTAGAGGCAACGTCTGATTTATCGACGCCTACTTTTTTATCTGCCTTTCACAGATTTATTTCTCGACGAGGTTGCCCCTACACTTTATTTTCGGATAATGGCACAAATTTCGTAGGTGCATCGCGTGAATTAGAGAAGGATTTTAAGATATTTCTTAAGGAAAGTCAGATTGCAGTGGGTTCTATTTATGGTATTCAGGGTTTAACTTGGCGGTTTATACCGGCCGGGGCACCTCATATGGGTGGCCTTTGGGAAGCCGGGGTCAAGAGTTTTAAACACCATTTTCGTAAGGAAGCGCAATCTTTTAAATATACTTTTGAAGAACTTTCTTCAGTTCTCGCAAGAATTGAAGCTTGCCTAAATTCACGTCCTCTTTGTTCTATGGCGGATAACCCTCGGGAACCAGTAGCTCTGACTCCTGGTCATTTTTTAATAGGTGGACCAATACTTGCTCCCCCGGAGCCTGAAATTAATGAATCTCCGATAAGTCTTGTTAATCGATTTCGAAAAATGAAAGCGTTGTCTCAAATTTTTTGTCGCCGATGGAAAGAAGAATATTTAATGACGTTAAATAAGCGCTATAAATGGAAATATCCGGAACGCGATCTACAGCAAAACGACTTAGTCGTTATCAAGCATGAAAATCTACCTCCAACATCGTGGCGTTTAGGCCGGGTCATAAAAGTTTATCCGGGAAGTGACGGTCGCGTAAGGGTCGCGGATATTCGTACTGCTAATGGGGTTGTAAAACGACCAATAACCAAACTGGTCATTTTGACCGAATAATTTACTTTTTCTTCGATATTTTCTTTAAATTTTTTATTGTTTCATAGAAATATGGAATCTCTCCCTAACCTTTTTGACGATGCTATGCTCGATTATGAGGATGCTATGGCGCAATACACCATTTTTGGATGGGTCATATCTGGCCCATCTCTATTGTAGAGTCCTTACTGGCTCATATGTAGAGTCCTTACTGGCTCAAATTGTAGAGTCCCTACTGGCTCATACTTATTTATAATCAATTTTCCATTGGGGTCCCTACTGGCCTATGGAAAATTGTTACGTCGAGGTCCCTACTGGCCAATTTAAGTGTTTTAAAAAAAAAAATAAAATTTTAATAAATTGAATTCAAGCTCACATTTTTAAACTGAACTATGCTTTATTTTAAGATATTTAAGTTATTTGTTAAAGTATTATTGTTGCAACACACCTTGATGTTGCAAGGTGGCCGGCAATGTTTAAGTACAATTTAGTATTTTCTTTGTACTTTTCCGCCTTTGAGTCAATTAGCCATTTTTGGGTTAATTCTGGGTTAAAATCTATGAAACTCCTTTTTTTATACATCGTTGAAAGGAGTATTTACATAGATTTTAACTAGTAAAACCGTTAACGGTACTTAGATATTGCTCGCCACCTTCTCTCTTTTATTTTTTAACTTATAAAATCAATCGTTTTGGTACCTTCGTACACATCAACACCATTCGCTGTGCATATTTCAAAAAAGGTAATACATTTGTATTTTTAGTATTATAGTAAATAAAATAGAGATTTTATTTTCTTTTCTTATAAAACCTTATACTATATTGTGTTTTTATTTTTTATATATTTTTTGCTACATACGCAAACACAATGGTTGAATCAGTCCAAAGATGAATTTTCTCCTTGAGAAATTTCAACTGACTATTCAACGAATCAACCATCCTTGCCATTAACGCCGCTCCACAGAGCTCTAAGCGGGGTAAAGTCTCAAATTTCACTGGAGCTACTTTTGTTTTTGAAGCAAGCAAATGCGATTTTATCTCAAACGGGGAAGAGACGGTGCGAACATAGAGTGCTGCTGCGTATGCTTTCTCAGAAGCATCGCAAAATCCATGGATCTCGATATCATTCTCGGTATGAAAATTCACCCATCTTGGAATGAATATTTTCTCAACATTCGGGTAATCGTCGAGAAATGCGTGCCATTGAACCAAAGTAGAAGGGTTCAAACATTCATCCCAATCGGTCTTGTCCTTCCATATTTGTTGCATTATCATCTTAGCAACAACGATTTTCGGCGAAAGCCAACCTGCGGGATCAAACAATTTTGCTATTTCGGACAAGACCGCACGCTTAGTAATCACATTTTTCCCTGGCTGCGAAATGAGTTTAAAGTAGAAGCTATCAGACTGCGCATTCCAGGGTTTTAGTCGCGCTGGCATCTGAGAATTTCAAGAAATCGGCATCGAGCAGATTCTCTTCTGGGATATTTTCCAAAAGTCGGATGTGATTAGCGGTGAATTTTCGAAGAATGAAACCCGCTGACCCAAGGACCTCAATAAGTTCTTCACGTCTTCTCAAACCATCTTCCAGCTCATGAGAGCCAGCCAGTACATCATCAACATACATATGGTTTTCTAAAATTTCAGATGCCGCTGGACTACGAGCTTTACAATCACTAGCGAGTTGGAGTAACGTTTTTATTGCGAGATATGGAGCACAATTCACTCCAAAGGTAACGTTATTCAACTCGTAGTCCTTAATGTCATCATCAGGATTACGCCGGAAAAGAATCCTTTGATATGTGGTATGATTGGGATGAACCAATATTTGCCTGTACATTTTTTCAATGTCGGCATTAAATACGAAGCGATACAATCGCCAACAGAGAATTAAAACAGTGAGATCTGCCTGCAACACAGGACCGGGGAACAAAACACTGTTCAAACTAACGCCATTTGATGAAGGGCTAGACGCATTAAATACTACTCGGAGTTTCGTAGTAACGCTGTCTGGCTTGATAACAGCATGATGCGGCATATAATAACTCGAGGCTTCAGTATTGGGGGGAACAACTTCACGCATTTGTCCCAAAACAATATATTCATTAATCACACTATCGTACTGTGATTTTAATTCGGGGTTCTTCATAAACCTTGCCTCATTTCGCACAAACTGGGAAAGAGCTATATTACGGGAATTGCCCAATGACAAGTACCGTGGAAGCTCGTGCTTAAACGGGAGTGAAACCACATAACGACCTTCGGAATTTCTATGTGTGGTAGTTCGATAAAGTCTATCACAATAATCTTCAACCTCAGTCGATCGAGCTGCCGGTGGGTCCTCCTCAAGCTCCCAAAATCGGGCTAATTGCGTATTTAACTCGATGTGGTTGAAAACGATACAACCGAAGGTAAGGGATAGGGTTGTCCCACTTTACCAGTCACTATCCAACCGAATACGGTTCTCTGTCCAACCAGATTACCGTTAGGGTGTTTCCTAACATCAGGGAGTATTATTCGCGGATAAATATCCCCACCAAGGAGAATATCCATTCGGGTCGAATTGATGTCAGACAATGAAATTTCGGGGAAAGATTTTAAGTCATTTGAGATCGAACACGTGGGCAAACGACCCGTAAGTTTCTCCACCACATATGCTTCAGTTCGAATTTTAAAGCTTGGGTCAATTGGGGATCCAATGGATATAACACACATTTTCAAAGAGGTTGCAGCCACACTGCCATTAAGACCAGTAACTTCGGCCATTGGAGTAGACCACATAGGAATGGAAAGCTTCCATTGTAATCGTTTCGAGATAAAAGTGGCTTGCGAGGCTGGGTCAATTAATGCTCGAGCAGAGCTTAACACCCCATGAGTGTCCACTTCACAAATCGTTGTACCTAACAGAACGGTAGAATGCGGATTAGAATCTAACTGAGTACTAAAGGTTTGAAACGAGCGGGCTGCCCCAGAAGTAGAAGGGCACTCTTCCGAGTTGAGGGGGGGTTGTGAACTTCTCGGAACAAATACAGGTGTAGTCTGAGAGGGGTTTTGTGGTAAAGACGTGCCGGATGTGTTCCGAGAAGGTTGACTGTTTCTATGTAAGAGCGAATGATGTTTCTGTTTGCAATGAAAGCAAACGTGTACACTTTTACAGATCTTAAATTCATGGGACGTGGCTAAACAGTTTGTGCAACACTTAAATCGTTTAACGCTCGCCAAGCGTTCATCCACACTTTGCCTCAAAAATGTCGGACACAGCCTCAATGGATGTTTTCCTCGGCATAGAACACAGCGACTAACGGATTGACTCGGTTTAGTCTTGGTCGCAAAACTGTTTATCTTTTTTGAATAACTCAGGGGTTTTCTGAAACTATTGTTCAAATTCACACCCATATTCCGAGGTTGGGTCTGATTCACCTGTGAGCCCTTTATATCATAAACAGACTCAAGAGTCTGGTAACGAGCCGTCAAAAACTTATCCATTTCATGCCATTTTGGCATATTCGCATCGCGTTTCAATGACTGTTCCCACAGACTCAACGTGTTATCGGGTAATTTTGTCGAGCAAATATATACAAAAATCACATGCCAACTTTCCGTATTAATATCGAGCAACGATAAATTTGTGATACAATCGTTTATGGTTCGCTGTAAACTCTTCAAATTAGAGCCCGTTTCACGTATAACGGGAGAAATGTTAAACAGAATTTTCAACTGGGCGTTTATGAGAACTCGCTTATTCTCATATCTATCCATTAAATTTTGCCAAGCTAAGGCGAACCCATATTGTGAGCTTCGCCCTTTGCCTTCTGCAATAGATAGTACAGTTTCTCAACAGGGCTTAACCGGGGGTTATTCTTATATAAAGCTGAAAACATATCTCTGAAAGTAGGCCAATTAACGTAATCCCCATAGAAGACCTCCGTATCACACGGTGGTAAATGGATTATGGGGGGGCTATCTGAGGCACCTCATTGGCTCTCTGTTCATTAAGAGAAATTGCCTTTAAACGCTCGACATGACCAGTGACGAAGGATATACCACGAATGTAGGTGGAGTAAGAGGCCATGTACCTCTGCTTAACTTCCTTTACGAGTTTCTTGTTCGCCTCCGAATCAAGCATTATAGACTCGTAAGGTTCCCAAACCGCTTCCCATAAACGATTTAATTCCCTCTCATGAACAGCCAGTGATCCGTGGTTATGATCAGCTGAAGGTATAAGAGCTATAAAAGCTTCAAAATCTGTCAAACGATCAGACATTTTAACCAACTCGGATATATCAGACATTTTTAGAGTATATTTACGGAACAATTGCAAGTAAATAAAATATATTCAGGAAAACTGAATAAAACCGTTCCAAAAATATCCTCCCCGACAAATGAAAATCAAAAACCTAAACGCAACAGAAAACGGGAAAATTTCCTCAAAATTTGACCAAAACCGAGTAAATTGGACAAATTAAATTCCAAAATCAATTAAAAACAAAAAAAAAAAAAAATTTCGAGAAAACAAACTAATCGAGTAATTGGACAAATTAAATTCCAAAATCAATTAAAAAAAAAAAAAAAAATTTCGAGAATACAAACTAATCGGGGATCATCGAAAATAAATCGAAAATCCAAAAAATTGGGCGAAAAGATTTTGAAATGTAAATTATGTGAAAGCCTATTTACACTGAGATTTCGAATAATCTGGTAAAAAAAAAAGAAATGTCGAAAAACCGGTATAAATTATCGACTTTTAATTAATTGGCAACTTTAAATAAGATTTAGACAATTTTTTTCAGTGTAAATGCACTAAATTGTAAAAAAAAAGTATAAAAATTCCAACATCTCAGAGCTTATTTACACTGATTTCGATAAATCGGGTAAAAGAAAATTCAAAAAACCGGGATAAATTTCGAATTTTAGCTAATTTTCACTTTTAAATAATTTTAACCACAATTGTTTTCAGTGGAAATGCGCTCTATTGCAAAAAAATTTACAAAAAAAAATCAATTTACAAAAGTGTTGCAGCGAATCACTTCGGATAAATAACTTTGGATAAATTAATTTTCTTTAAACAATAAAATTTTCTTCAACACGGTCTAAAAATTCGAATAATCGTGGGATGTATTTAAAATTCACTCCAAAATGAAATATGAATCGAATATTCACACAAATCACGATATAAATGACTCGGGTATTTGTTTTATTCGAAACGGTGCAACACTAATGTAATATGTGTGACAACATATATATAATACACCAACAATAAAAAAAACCACTTTTTTTTATTTCAACACTTTTATCTACCGCTAAAAAAAATTTATATTTGTTCCCCGCACACTTCAATATAAATATATTTATCCAAAAATAAATAAATTATTTATGTAATTATTCTTTACGAAAAAAAAGAAAAAATTCACAACACTATTTGGTATTATTAGTGTTTATAATTTAACAACGAGTAAGTTAATTTTCTCTCATTCTCTTTTATGTTATATTCGCACTGGTATTAGCAGCTTAACAATAACTATCGGATTAAGAGATTGTTAAGCCACCCTCATAAAAAAACAAAACGCACTTTTTAAGAGAATATTTAACGAATTAAAATAAACACAATATATATTAAAAAAAAAAAAATAGCGGGATTGTTATTTTCGTTATGGTTTTTTATGCACTGTTTTTGTTGGTATATTTTGTATATTTTTAAATATAAATGTTTAGCGGGTTTACACTATGTACTAGCTATTTTTTTTTCCACAGCACTTTATATTTCTTATATGTTGTCACAGTTTTAGTTATTATTCTTTTGCACTTATAATTTTTGCACTTTAAATTTCACACACGTACCTGTTTATTAATTTAATTAATTTTAATTGGTGGTTAATTTATATGGTATTAAATACCTATGCAGCTGCCACAAACACCAGGAAAGCGAGGAATTCCTGAAAATTATTTTACTAGTACGGACGGATTATTATAATCCGGTTCGATAGGACCAAATGTTTTTCTCAGTAAAATAATTTTCCCAAAAAATTATATACGAAAAGAATAAAAACACAATTAGAATTTATGTTTTCTTAAACGTTATAAAAATTTATTGGTAAAGAGCGGGGGTTGAATGTACAACGTACCTTAAGCGAGGTATACAACAGTATGAGCCATCAGCTTAAGCAAAGCACACTCAAAGGCTACGGAGAACAGCCAACAAGTGCTTCGGTTCGCTAATCTGCGCGTAAACAACTGTTAACGAATTTGCCTGTGGAAAAGTGTTATCTTCAACATAAATTTCGTTCTGCTGTAAAAAAAAATCTTAATCAAATGCCAAAATTTTTCTTCAAAAGTTATGCTTTAATTTGCTTGTTCTTTTTTATTAACAACTTCTTGTTTTATTTTTGTAAGATAATAAAAAAAAATAAAACCAAGTTTTTATACGTGGTAATCTTTTATAACATTCTTTTCCTTCTTTGCACTTTTCGTCCTTGTAATAATCATTTATATTATTTGCTCTTTGCAAACAATTTTCCGTGTTAAAAATTTATTTAGAAAAAAAAATTTATAAAGTTTATAAATTTTTTTTAAATTATTACATTTTCCGTTGGCTAATAAAAAAAATTACTTTTTAAATATGTCCCCCATTGGGGTCTTTATCTTTTCTTTCCTCGTTTTCCATTCTTGGGGTTTTAAAATCTTCCACCCCATTAAAATAACCTTCGTTAGCTAACCTAAATATCTCCCTATCGAGTCTATCTAAAATTCTTGCATTCGTTTCATGATCCTCTGGGGCCCATTCGAATATCTGATGGTGATAATCATCCCTCAAATAACCCTTCTTACGAATCCACTTCCTGGGCATTGTCTTTTTTTTATATGACTTTTTTAGAAAAAAATTTAACTTACAATTACTCTAGTAACGACAAGGTTTTTTTTTTACTTTAAATTCTAGTTTACGATTATTTTTTATTCACAGAATTGTAGAAAAATTTCTTATTTTTTACTTTATTTTTTTAAATTGATAATTTGTTTTTGAGAAAGGACAATGCCATAAAATATGGCTTACTTAATTTGATATTTAAAAAAAAAACTTTAGCTCTTAATTTAATTTACAAAATTTGACATTTAAAAAATCTTACATAGACATCAAAGCGTTTTTCAATTCCATCTCTCTTCTCCTTTCTCCTCTTTAGTTTTTACTGCGTATGCTGATGTACAGGATTTTTCTCGAAAACATGTAACTGTTGTATTTATGATGATTCGCCGATTATTTTCTTATACGCCGGGTAAATGTGAGTTTTTGAGCGAAAATATTTCTTGTCACAATTAATTTCACACAAGATTTCCTCCAAGCTTTTTGCTGTTCCAGCTGTTAGCACTTTTAGTTCTAATTTTTTATTTGAGTTAATTTTGATTGAATTTTTTACTAAACCGTTAGTTGGCACTTTTTTTTTTTTTTTTTTTGTTTCACTGTTTAACTGTTAATGGGCGTTTTGCGGATGCAGGAGTTCGTGCCGAGTTGGGCGCCAATTATTTTAAGGGAAATTGTGGTAATAATTATAACACATTGCTTTCGTTTATTTTACTGCTACAATTTATTTATTTTAATTTATAATTTTGTTTGTTCTTTGATTATGACAATTCGCTTACTGTACGATTTAAGTTCAATAGTTTTTATTTAATAACGGTTTCAATAACAACCAACAATAAAGTTACAACTTATTTATTGCGATATTAACACTTCTAATTCTTAATATTTAAGTATGAAACTTCTATGAAGTATTACAGTTTATTAACGTTTAATTTACGTTTATTAATGTTCTTCTTTACGTTTTATTAACGTTTTAATTTAAGTTTTTATTACGATTGACTTACGTTTTAATTTACGTTGAATTCACGTTTCAATCTACCTACTATGTAGGTTCAGTTCAATTTTCAACTTAAAACTAAAGAACTCTATTTTAAATTTTTTTTTATTTTATAAAAGCTAAACACTCCTCAGCAGCAGAGAAACACAAAAATTGCCAAAACAAGCGAAACCTAAAAACCAACAAAAATGCTGAAGAATCAAAAGATAAAAAACAGTCAAGTGCATTTGTTTAACAATCATAAATTGTGGAAGTTTCAAGTGCACTGACTTGAGGACTGTTTACGCTGCAGAATTAGGGGACAAGACAATTAAATAAAATGCAGCAGTTTGAGGAAATGTTTTGTGAAACTGACACCCAAAACAAATAAAAGTGTGAATGGCCGTAATTGGTGCCATAAAAATAATAAATAAAAATGCCTGGGAATGCAATATGATATTGCGACATAAAAATAAATGTAAAACAATGCAATGTGATATTGCAACATACTCGTGCCCGTTTAGAGTAATTTGATGAGGGCAAAAACATTTATAAAAATAAATGACAAACTAAGGCGTTTGTCAAATTGGGTGGTAGAATAATTATTTACCAAAAATATAATGACGACATAGTGTTCGTCATAGTGTTCGTTAATTGGTGAACTAATTTGTTCACCATATTGGCCGACATGGATGGCGGACTGACGTGATTGGTGGACTGAATTGTTCGCCATATTGACGGACATATTTGTTTGCCATATTGGCGGACTGTTATGATTGGCGGACTGATTCGGTCGCCATATTTGCGGACATATTTATTCACCATATTGGCGGACTGTTCTGATTGGCGAACTGACTTGTTCGCCATATTTGTGGACTGATTTGTGCACCATATTGGCGGACAGATTTGTTCGCCATATTAGCGGACTATAAGGTGGCATGGAAGTGTGTCATGCCTTAACTTGTATGCTCAAATATCATACTAAGGAAAGGTAAATTTTTAAGAAAGTTTACTAAGGAAAGGTAAATTTTCGGAATTTTGAGAAAATTTAAGGTAAATTTTAAGAAAGTTTACTAAGGAAAATGTAAATTTTCAGAATTTTTGAGAAAATTTACTAAGGAAAGTTAAATTTTTAGAAAATTTACTAAGGAAAGGTAAATTTCTAATCACATTTACTAAGAAAAAGGTAAATTTTCAGAATTTTTGAGAAAATTTACTAAGGAAAGTTAAATTTTTAAGAAAATTTACTAAGGAAAGTTAAATTTTGAAGAAAATTTACTACGTAAAAGGTAAATTTTCAGAAGTTTTAAGAAAATTTACTAAGGAAAATGTAAATTTTCAGAATTTTTGAGAAAATTTACTAAGGAAAGTTAAATTTTTAAGAAAATTTAGTAAAAAGGTAAAAGGTAAATTTTCAGAATTTTTAAGAAAATTTATTATGGAAAGGTAAATTTTTAGGAATAGTTACTAAGGAAAGTTAAATTTTTTAGAAAATTTACTAAGTAAAAGGTAAATTTTCAGAAGTTTTAAGAAAATTTACTAAGGAAAGGTTATTTTTAAGAAAATTTACTAAGGAAAGGTAAATTTTAAAGAAAATGTACTAAAGAAAGGTAAATTTTTAAGAAAATTTACTAAGGAAAACGTAAAATTTCAGAATTTTTGAAAATTTACTAAGGAAAGTTAAATTTTTAAGAAAAATTGCTAAGGAAAGGTAAATTTTTAAGAAAATTTACTAAGAAAAAGGTAAATTTTCAGAATTTTTAAGAAAATTTACTAAGGAAAGGTAAATTTTTAAGAAAATTTATTAAGGAAAGGTAAATTTTCAGAATTTTATAAAATTATATAAAAGTATTTATTTGATGCCCAGTTGGCTGTTATAAAGTAAGTGAAGATTCTGATTGTTTTAAGGCGACAGGTTACTGCGTGTATCGTTTATAAATTTACATAAGATCAATTCTATGTTTTCAGATAACTCACAATTAGGTTATTTCAATTCACAATAAGTTTTATGTTAAAATGTAAATTGCATTTTACACATAAAATACAATAAAGTTAATGAATTAATTATAAATTAGGAATTCAAATGTCATAATAACAATTCATATTGTATAATTATAAAATGTATGAAAATATAAATATGTTGCATGCCCCTCTTGCACTTGTGCAACCTTAGATCCCGGCTGGGCGCAGGGCACCTGTGCGAGGGATCGAAGGGCTTCTGAAGTCACTCGTTAATCAAGAACGATCAGCTGAGGTTGGTTGATTGGCAATTGTTGCCTTTTGTTAGTGGATTGCGACCTATGGTTGAGTTGCGACGATGATTGTCGTGATGACGTTGATTGATAACTGACGGCCTGCAAGTTGTTTTGATTCTGCGTCTCAGGTCATTTGGTGTAGTACGACTGGGGTGCAGTAGTGTGTGGAGATAACTGTCACATTTGTGGCATGTGTCCATTGATTGACATCCTCTTAGATCGTGATTGAGACTAGGCAATTTTCGCCTTATCGGTGTTTGAGAATTATTCTGTGGCGTGCTTTGGATGTCATTTTAAGAAATCTCTGGCAGAATATCAGCGAATGGTATCGTTCATATACTCTGCACTGATGAATTTCGGGATCCCGAGTGCGTCGATTGTTTCTGCTAAAAGATAAGAATGGAACAAAGAGAAGAGAAAAAATATATTGGTGATAGATATGAGAAAATGCGTTAGTTTGTTTTATAATGTTAACACAAAAATATAATGTCAGTTCGCCTTGCAGTGTTATAAATAAAACAAACTACCAGTTGTTCGTTTGACTCCACTTTTTAGATTGATTTTTATTTTTTTGAAGTTCTTTCTTATATATCAATATTACATATTATTCTAATTCTCTTAATTGCTATTTCCTAATCTTTACAGAATTTGTCTTACAACTAGCTTACAAACTATTCTCTCATGTTTGCTTGTGTGTGTGAGCGGTCATTTGTCAGTCTGTAGTCCAATTTGTCATTATACTCCCAGTGCCCGAAATCACTGGTGGTTCATTGGCACAAACAAAAAAATCAATTTCATAAATTTAACATAAAGCCTTTACATTTATTTCTACACCAGTGACACACTTGGATCAATATATTTTATTGCTAAATTTTTAATTGTTTTAATTTCTTTCTTTTATTTTGTTGTGCTCACACACGCTTTAATACATGAATGATATTGTGTATGCTCAAATATCATTTTAAATGTTTGTACATTTTGGTACTCTATTTTGTGTATACACAACATCATTACACCCACAACGCACAAGAGTGAAATCATCCAATTTTATTGTGAATTTGGATTGTTTCTTTTCTTCATGTTAAAGGTGCTATTACATGATGTGTTTTTTACATATGTACTGTCAGATTTTCCCACAGCAAAAGTTGTACACATCGTGTGATACATATGAAACGGAACAGTGAAATAAAGCCATAGGCAATAAGGCCATATGGCCTTATTGCCCATCTTATTGGGAAATAATGCCATATGGCTTTATTCCCACAGGGGGAGTGAAACAAAGCCATATTCATTTAGTGGGCAAAGTGGAAATAACGCCATATTAGTTTTATTAAATTTTTCTGCTACAAACTGAGGTTTTTTAAGATTATTTCTCGTTTAAAATGTTTTCCTGTTGATTTTTTTTTTGTGACGCGCTCAGGAAACTTACATTTAGCGAAGCCACCTGCCGCGTGCCGCCGGACCACCGCGACGCAGGCCCGGTGGCGCGGTGGTCCGGCGGCACGCGGCAGGCCCCAGTGCTTTAAATATGTTAATCGATATTTAGTTAAATTATTTCACAAGAAAATAAAGACAGTTAGTTGATAAGTTGTAACCCTTTTCCTTTTTAAAACTAATTAAAACATACCTCTCGCATACTCGTTTGTATGCAGCGCAAATGCAACTTAGCGCATTCGTGTGACCGATAACACCAGCGTTATCGATGCAACCTTTTTTTATTTTATCAACAGCTTTTAATTCATTATATATTAACTCTTGATTGCTATGAATATGTTCTTTAAATTTTTTTGGTTAAACACATATTTTATCGGATAATATGAACTCCATTCTCGAAGAACATTCCTTTTTATAACACGTGTAATAAACCTTATTTTCTTTTTTTGCAAGTAAGAAGTTTTTTCTAGTAATGGGCTTTGTTTATTAAAACAGAGAGTTGCGACACTGGTTATGAATGAAGAACCGTTAGTTTGTTTTAGTACATTTTTTTTAGTTTCTACATACTATTAAATTATCCGCGTGTTACAAGAAAAAATAAAAAGTTAAAACAAATAATAAAATGGAACAGGAACAAATTTTTGAATACGTTTTGATACCTGGATTTAGAGCATCCAGCCAATTGCTATATATTAAAGATGAGGAACAAATATTTAAGTATAAATATAGTAAAAATAATATTAAATATTATTATTGTTATGAAAAAAACTGCAATGTCGGTGTTTCGGTGGACTTTAACAACACTATTTACTGTCGTAAAAGTGGAAAATTCCAAGTTCACAATCACGGAGCTCAAAGTGAACTTTTTGGTAAATTGAAAGTGATCAATCAAATTAAAAACAGTGTTAAAAAAGCTCCAATTAAGAGATCCAGTGTACGTGACATTTTCGATCACGAGTGTAAAAAATTTAAAGAAGATTCAAAAACAATTGAATTTGGAAGAATGCGTAGACAACTCTACAACTTAAAGCAAGAACAATTTCCTAAATCTCCAATGACTTTCAGTAATATAATTGACACATTTAAAAATGAAGAAGTCATACAACAATTTGCTATGTCGAGATATGAAGGCGATGAAAAATTTTATGCTGATACAATAATAGCTGACAATTTTGCGTATAGCCTGTTCGTTTCGCCAACAATTACGAAAGCTATAAAATCAATGAGCATGTCTGAGCCGCGAAATTATATATTAGATGGAACTTTTAATGTGGTTCCAATGTCGAAGGAATTCAAGCAATTGCTTATTATTCATTTCGTCCATAACACACATGTAAGTTATAATAGTATTGTTAGATTCATCAATATGGAATAAAAAAAATATAAAATAAATAATTTTCTTCTTGTTTTCAGGCGTTTCCATTCATATACGTGTTGATGTCCAAGAAATCAGAGGAATCATATACACATTTGCTCCAGTATTTAAAATCTAATATATTAAATTTCGAACCAAATAAAATTATAACTGATTTTGAAAGTGCTTTGCGTAATGCCATTAAAAAGTTATATCCAACAGTAAAAATGGTTGGTTGTTGGTTCCATTATACAAATGCATTACGGCGAAAAGCTTTGAAAATTCCTGGATTCATAAATGCATTAAATAGGAATAATCAGGCTAAAGTTTTCTTTAACAAATTTCTGTATTTGCCATTGTTGAAACCAAACGATATAGCAAAAGCATATCAATCTTTGAAAGCAGATGCAATGGACGAAAAATATGTTAAAGGAAGTACCTCGGAAAGTTTTTTTCAACCATTCATAAAATATTTTGAATCTTACTGGATGAAAAAAGTAAAAGAACAATTCTATAGTTATAATTTTAATAATATTAATATTTCTTCTTGTTAAGGAAAAAGTAACCAATTTCTCCGTTTACAAAGAGCCGATGCGAACAAGCAACGGAGCAGAAAGCTTCCATAATCAGCTTAGCATGAAACTACCAAAGCACGGTAATTTTTATAAATTTATGGACTCCTTATGCGATTTAGACGCGGCTAAATCAAGCGATTTCTTAAAAACCATTTCTGGATGCACATCTTTATACGCAGAAAAACGGTGTTACTTTGAAAAGGTAAATCAGTTTATACAAAAGCGGTATCAGTTATTAAGCGAAAAGAAAATAACACTGAACACTTTGCTCGCACAGTTCTCTAAAATGAAGAACTGCATGGTTGAGGAAAGTTTCGTTAATACGATTGACAGCGATGACGATGAATCTGATAGCAGCGAAGAAGACAGCAGTGATACTGAAATAGATGAACGTCATTGTCTGTCATGCATTATATGTTGTGTAAGAGAAAGGCAAATACTGTTTGATCCATGCAAACATTTTAAAATTTGTCAAACCTGCTACCAAGAATTGAAAGAAAGGGCTGAGAAGAAAGGAACACAAACGTTGTGTCCAATTTGTCGTGCGATTATCAAAGAAGGCACATTCATATATTGTTAATTAGAATTTATTAACATTTCCTTTTGTTAAATGAACTTAATTCTTTTTTTGTAAAAACTTATACATTTCCATTTTTTGTAAAAAATTACAAAAAAATAACATTTCCATTTATCAATTGAACTTATTTTTTGTAAATATTACTATAATAAAAAATTATAAAATGAGCAATAAGGCCATAATGGCTTTATTTCACTCACCCTGGGGAAATAAGGCCATATGGCATATTGCCTATGGCTTTATTTCACTGCTCCATATGAAACATTGTTTATGTACAATACATGAGGAAAGTCACATGTACATTTTTCAATTAGAGCAGGTTCTATTTTTGTATGACAAACATATGAAAATACAACACTGCTTGTGGCGAAAGAAAAACAGAGTATATTATAAAGATTAATATTGAAAGAAAAATAAATTGTTTAATATTAATTAACAATTAAAAAATATATAACTTTTTTTTAACAATAAATTTTTGTAAATTCACAAATTAAATCAGCTGTTGTTTACATTTAGAGGTTATGTCATACGGAAATACATATGCACGTGTGATAGCAAAAATTATGAATCGTATGTAAAAGACAATTTTGACAGACATGAGGAATTTCATATGGATAAAAAAAGTGACAGAACATATGCAAAAAACACATCGTGTAATAGCACCTTAAGCCGATGTCTGGTGTTGATATATAAAAAAAAATTCTTATTTTAATGAAATATTATATTCTTAAGTATTACATTCTTCCTTTTCTTTCTTTATTTTTATTTGTTACTTATTGGTTATCTTAGCCATATGCGCATATTTGTATATATAAAACAATGTTCTTAAAGTGTAAATTTACTTATAAACAAAATTTATTAAAATTACACTGTGGAACAAATTCAGGTTAGCAAAAATTAGGTCGATTCTGAGAGTGAGGGGTGAAAATAGAGGCTAAATTAGAAGACCCGTATCGCGGCGTTTCTTTATGTTAGTTCGAATTTTTTTTTAATCCACCTTCGAACTTTGCAGTCAAATGCCGATTTTCAGCACATTGTTTATATGGTTTTTTGGCTATAACATTTATAATACAACACTTGCGTTTTCCAGATTTATATTAATTTACTTCGCATTTTCTATGTACCAATTTTGTTCAGTGTTGGTTTTGAAGAAACATTGAAAAAGAAATTATAAAAATATGGAAAAAAATATATTTTTGAAATGTTAGTTATGAAAAGTTTTAAGTAAAAAAATTAAATAATTTAAATTAATGATTTGGCCAGTTGCCGTTTAGCAGGCGGCTGTGGATCAACATCACTGCTCTCTCTAATATCTTGGTCATCGTCATCATCATCAGAAAGGTCGATAATTTCATCCAACAGATATTCTGGAATTTCATCTTTGTCTTCCCCTTCTTCCTCTTTTTCCTCGTCTTCCTCTTCTTCAAAGGTGTTTTTATACCACCATCAAATTTCAGCGAGTATTGCATTCTGGAGATTTCTCTCCTCTGTTCCTGAAACGAAAATAGTTTTCAAACGTTAACATGTTTAAATTGTGCACTCGGACAAAGATATTAGAAAAATATATTAATTCAAAAATGCACACTCTATAGTTACCTTATTTCAAATGGAAGCGCAGTTTGGTGACAACGTTCGTCTTTCTCATCAGATTAAGTTGGCAACTGTTGAGCGAGTTGATCAAGATGCTGATGCAAGAGATGAATTTTGTACGACATTTAACCCCAATTTCATCGAAAGCTGCCAACATGTTTGCAACATTGCCTGTATTTTGTCTTTGCGATCCTTCCCCAAAAGTCCTTTAATGACTGCTTTCAATGCGAGCCATGCATTTTATTCTCGGTCTGTCAGAACTTGGTCAAAATGTTGACGACTCATTAGTTTCCGTATGTCGGGACCATTAACAACCCCTTCCTGAATTTTGGCGTTACTTAGTCTTGGGAAAATGTCTTTTAAGCGGTTGAAAACTGCTGGTTTTTTGCGATACATTTAAAAAATTTTTTAGCAATGCCAAGTTTAATGTGGAGCAACGGCAACAACATTTTCATTTCAGGAACAAGACTTTCATGTAGCCTATTGTCTTTGAGCCAATGCGACTATTCTAGTTAAGCTGTTTGTACTGGTTTCTTCCTATAATACCTTCTCCGTATCGTGAATCCCAATCGCACTAAAAACACGAATATTTTGGACGGTCAGATGCTGTTAAGCCTGAAACTATTTTGAGGTCGCAGCAAATGCGCCACCGGTGTTCGCTATATTTGACTACTTCCAGAATGTGTTTCAAATTATCGAAATTTTCACTAGTGTCAGTGCTATACGCAATCGGACAGAAGGCATTCTATTTGTCTTGTGCAAAAGCACAACTTTTAATGAAATTTATTGAAGAAACTGAGAAGCATATCAAACAGAAAGCAAAAAAGACTTAGTTTGTGGAAAATATTTTAAAAAGCATGAAAAGAAAAATAATTTTTCCAACATTTTACTTCATAAGCACCACAAAAATTTTCTAAATAAATTTTTTTAAAAAATTTTGATTGTTGCACAGGTATCTAGCAATAATTTGGCTTTCACAGATTGAAAAATATCAATTAGTCGACGAGTTATAGCCAAAAAAAACCATATAAGCAATATGCTGAAAATCGGCATTTGGTTGCAAAGTTCGAAGGTCGATTAAAAAAAAATTCGAACTAACATAAACAAACGCCGCGATACGGGTCTTCTAATTTAGCCTCTTTTTTCATCCTTTCACTCTCAGAATCGACCTAACTTTTGCTAACCTGAATTTGTTCCACAGTGTAATGATAGAAATTGTTCTATGCAGATTTGTTCTATATTCATCAAATTTTGTTCGTAATCTCTTAATAATTTTAATTATTTTTCGACACCTAATATAACGCGACTACTCATTTTCTCAACTTTTATTTACTAATGTTTGACATTTGTAAAAGTTGCCAGGAATGTATATAAAAAAGGTAGCCAGTTTGTTGAATAAAATTAAGAAAAACAGAGTGGACAATATGCGAATTTTTTTAATATAATATTAGTTACGTGTGCAAAGAAAACGTAGCCTTTAAATGAAAATGGACTACAAGCGAAGTGGCCTTTATAACAAATAATTTTTATGAAATTCGAAAAAACCTGCAAATGAATATGACAGTTTTGGCTTACATCTGTTTTTGGGCTTTAAGCAGAATGGACTATAAGCGAAAAGTACTGTATACAAAATTCACAAACTTTTTTGATACATTGTATATCTATAAGTTTCTAGTGGGTAAATAAAATTATTTTTCGTCTGAGCATAATGTAGCCATTCAAAAATTTATCGGTTTTTATTTTATTAAAATTTTGTCAGTAAGACCATCCGCAACATTATATACCCAAAAGTTAATGATCGTAAAGACATAACATAATCAAATAATATAAACATGTATTATTGTATGTCTCGGGTAGGGTAGACGAAAATTGATTGTCACCAAAAATACACTACAACGTATGAATGTGTGTATGTACATATGTATGTCTTTAACTAAGTGAATATACCTATATATGTATATATATATATATATATATATATATATGATAAAATAAAACCAATGTGTTTGATAAAAAATTAAAGTTATTTAAAAATCTAAAAATATCAAACGCACTGTTTTTTTTAATGATCTTTATTTAAAGATTCGACTACGACTAACTTTTCTTAAAACTAATTTACAATATATATATGACGATCACAAGACAAAGTAAATAACAAACTACTTGACGAAAAGAACAGTTATCTCTCACTCAATAACATGAGAGACGTATGTATATTGTGTTAGCATACCAACAGTGTTTGTTGTTGGTTAGCTAACCACAATATACAACACGTAAACAAGTAGGAAAAGGGATAGACAAACGACAAAACAATAACAGTGACGACACCATCCACAGTGATGGCACCCTGATTGGTGATCTGACCCGACATTCTCCCCCCGTTGAAAGGTCTGCATTTCAAAAGTCTTCATTAGAGGGTAAAGGAGCCACTTTATGTATGGGTCGTCTATATAAGCCGCTTGCTGATTTTAATTCTACTACTCGAACTTTTCCATCGGAACCAGCGAAAGTCTGAGTAACTCGAGCAAGTGGCCATCGTTGTGGTGGAGTATTATCTTCATGAATAATGACTAGTTGTCCAACCTTGATGTTCGGCTGTGGCTTGAACCATTTTGATCGTTGTTGGAGCGATAGAAGATAATCACGGGACCACATTCGCCAAAATTGTTGTTTGAGAAATGAAATTTGCTGCCATCGAGTTAAAGTGGGTAGTTTTGTCAAATCAAAATGTTGATCAGGAACAGAAATTAAAGATGAGCCAATTAGGAGATGACCAGGGGTGAGAGCTTCGCCATCATTGGGGTCATCTGACATTGGAGCAATTGGTCGCGAATTTAGAATTGCTTCTATCTCAACGACAAGTGTTTGAAGTTCTTCGAACGAAAGACGAGCTTGAGCAACATTTTTTATTAAAAGCGTTTTAGCTGATTTAACCGCCGCCTCCCATAAACCACCGAAATGTGGAGCCCGAGGCGGGATAAAACTGAATTCAAAACCACTTTGAATGGAAAAAGATTTGAGCTTAGAAACGACATCGTCGCAGAGCAACTTATCTGTAAGTTCCTTTAGCTTATTATGAGCACCGGAGAAATTGGTTGCGTTATCACAAACGATGCGTTGCGGTAAGCCGCGCCTTCCAACAAACCGCTTTAGGCATAATAAGAAATTATTCGTGGAGAGATCCGAAACCAGCTCAAAGTGAGTTGCCTTTGAGCCAAAACAAACAAAAACTGCGATATATGTTTTATATGGCACCTTTCCACGAATTCGATACGAGGTTAAAAACGGACCACAAAAATCGACACCAGTAATTAGAAATGGGCGTTGTGCTCTTAAACGATCGACTGGTAAAGTACCCATTATTTGTCCCATCAATTAAGGCTTGTAGTGGAAGCAGTGTACACATTTTCTAATGACCTTTCTAACTACTTCTCGAGCATTTATTATCCATAGCTTTTGTCGAATAAGTCCAAGTAATACCTTTGGGCCAGCATGTAAATGAATGCGATGCAAATGCTCAATATAAAGTATTATAAATCGATGATCCTTTGGCACTAAAGCTGGAAATCGAACATCATAGGGGATGGGTGCATTAGACAACCTACCGCCGACTCGAATCAGCTTAACTTCTTTGTTATTAAATTTAGTTTTTTGAATAAACGGAGCCAATTTCTGTAGCGATGGTTGAACTAAATTATTGTTTGAAAGAGCAATGATTTCATCAGCAAAATTGATACTCTGTATATAAGATATTAGTGTCCAAAAAGTAATTTCCAACTCTGAAGCTTGGAGGTGAACAATAGCAATTGCCTTTAAAGATCGATTTACAGGGGATCTATTAAAAATACGGAAAATGTAAGTAAATATTCGAACAATTGTATAATATGAAGAATGCTTATCGATAATATTGTCAAAAATAGAAACAGGTGGTTCATCCTTTATACAAGTAAATACAGCTGCCTTTCTTCTCTCCAAAATTTCTGTATCGTTGAACTCCTGGTAACCGGGCCAACAAGAAGCGTCTTCGAGTAATTCTGCTGCGCTGCAGCCGCGAGATACAATGTCTGCAGGATTACTTTTCGAAGGAACATGTCGCCATTGAACTTCTCTAGTTAGTTCCTGAAGTTCTGAAATTCGGTTTGCCACAAAACAATTCAGTGTTGATGAATGTAGTTTTAGCCACTGTAGAACAAATTTCGAATCTGTCCAAAAGAAAATAAGAGATACAAATTTAGATATTTTGGTTTTAATTTTGGACCATGTTTTACTGAGCAAAACTGCAGCACATAATTCGAGACGAGGTAAAGATTGAGTTTTTATGGGAGCTACTTTTGATTTGGAAATTAACAGAGTCGTTCTGTAAGAGCCATTTATACAAACACGATAACATATACAGCACCCAAATGCGCGTTGGGATGCGTCTGCAAATCCATGTATTTCGCCGAGTGTATTTTCGAGGTACTTTAATGTTGTATATATTCGATAAATCCTCTTTTATTTGAATCCAAAGTTTTACGAGGTTAGAGTTGATAGTTTCATCCCAACCGATGTTTTGTACCCACATTTCTTGGAGCAACATCTTGCACCGAATACCGATAGGGCTTAAGAGACCAAGCAAGTCAAATATCTTTGCTACTATGGACAAAATTGACCGTTTGGTGGGGCAACTTATGTCGGGAAATTCGAAACGAAACAAAAAGTTATCTTGCCTTGGATTCCAGGACATGCCGAGAGTTTTAGTGATTTCATTTTCACTTGTTTTTATTGTGACTTCTTCATCTGCATTTGAAATAAAGTCAATACAATTACTATTCCATTTGACCAGCTGAAGGCCATGTAGTTGTAAAATTTTCATAATATCAATTTTTTTCAAATTTCAATCTCCGAAATTGTCGGCGCCAGTAAGAACGTATATCTACGTATAAATCCTCACGCAATACTTGTGAGCCAACTGGATATGATGATATATATTTATCAGCTATATAAAACAAACTTCGAATTGCTAAGAAAGGAGCCGCTGATAGCCCATATGTAACAGTATTAAGTTGAAATACCTTTAGTTTGTCTTCTCTATTAGCTCTCCATAGAACCAATTGGAATTTACGATCGCGTTCATCGACAAGAAACTGACGGTACATTTTAGATATGTCCGCTGTGAGAGCAAATCTATTTAAACGAAATGAAAATAATGTTGTTATCAAATCTTGTTGTATTGTAGGCCCAACCATAAGTGTCTCATTCAACGAATAATTCGTTGAAGTACGGGCCGACGCATCAGAAACTACACGAAGTTTTGTAGTGGTACTTAGTGGCTTTATGACACAGTGATGTGGTATAATATAGTAAGGGTGTGTTAAAGACAAATTGTAGGGTGACATATGACCCAATGCCATATATTCGTTCATAAAATCGACATACATTGGTTTTAAATCAGAATCGCGTTCTAATCTGCGTTCTAGCGATAAAAATCGTCTACGAGAAATTTCAAAAGACTCACCCAAACAATCCGGACTAATTTTGAAAGGTAATCTGACTGCAATACGACCGTCAGCATTAATATTTACATTATTTACAAAATGTTCTTCACAGCTTTGTTCTTCTGCAGTAAAAGTTTGGGAACCACTGGTGTACTCTTCCACTTCCCAAAATCTTTTCAAAGTGTTGTCTAAATCTTCTGTTGACGAATCGATTGCCAAGGTGCACGTAAGAGCTGTAGAAGCAGATTGAGAGCTGTATTTTCCACCAACAACCCAACCAAAAACTGTATTAATCAAACAAGGCATACCTTCTTCTAATGATATACGTCCCTCGAGCAATAAATCCAAGAATACCTCAGTGCTTATCAACAAATCGATTTTTTGAGGCTTGAAGAACGATGGGTCAGCTAATTCAATCGTTTCAGGAATTTTCCAATTTGATGTCGTAATAAATTCACCAGGCTGTTGAGCAGAAATTGACTTTGTTACAGCAAAGGTTGAGGACGACTGGAACGAGCATACACGTGATTTAATCGTAGCTGCGACACAAAATTTGATTTTCGTTCGGACCACACCGATACCAGAAACATCTTGGGAATTTGGACGAAATTGTAGCTTGAGCCTTTTCGCAACTTCTTCTGTAATAAAATTGATTTCAGAACAGGAATCAAGTAGTACTCTTACCGGTTGAAATGATCCAAATATGTCTTTAATGAGAACCACAGCAGTTGGTATTATGGCTCTCTTAAACGACCGAGCTACCAATGACACAGGATTACCATGACTAGTTAAGGGCCTTTGGGTTTGACCAATATTTGTCGATGATGTTCCAGATTGATCGGAAACCATGAAAATATGAAGCGTAGAATGGTGTGGAGACTGGCAAACTCGACACCGAGATTTAGAGGGATATTTCGAAACCAAATGACCCTTTCGAAGGCAATTGATGCAATTTCCATTACGTTTTACAAAGTTAAACTGCTCCGACACTACGAGCGACAAAAATGAAGTACAGGTTGCAATATGATTTTCATTGCTGTTGCAATATGAACAAGTTGAATTTGTGTTCGAATTCACAAAAGTATTTACAGGTCGATTGACGTTCGATTTTGGTTTGAAACCACTATGTTTATGATTTGAATCACTTTTCTTAC
Organism: Cordilura impudica; assembly: GCA_963682025.1. Classification (NCBI taxonomy): domain Eukaryota; kingdom Metazoa; phylum Arthropoda; class Insecta; order Diptera; family Scathophagidae; genus Cordilura; species Cordilura impudica. The sequence continues at coordinate 7,282,906 of OY821522.1, forward strand.
CATGACTTTCCAAAAATTGACAACGATGGCTCAATATTTTGTAGCAGGTGTCCCAAGATGGTAGTGATTTAAATTCCTGTTTTTCGTCATAATTTTCTCTGGATCCGTCATCCAGCTTTGACAAAACAATATGAATTATTATTGCATTCATGACGTCCATATCCGAACCAAGCGATAAAAGCGAACCACGAATCGCCGAAACAGTATCAATGATGTTACGTAATGAGATACAATCACCCTTAGACATTTGAGAAACATTAAAAAGAGCAGTAATATGTTCAAGCAAAATTAATACCTTATTGTCATATCGTTCCTGTAACCGCTCCAGAGCCTTGGGGTAATTCTCATCCGTTACCTGGAATGGTTCCACAACAGCTAAAGCAGGGCCAGAAAGGCAATTCAATAAATAATTGAATTTATCAACAGCAGTGATCGATGAATTCTCATGGACCATATTATTAAACGTTGTAATAAATCTTTTGTAGTCGCCATACTTCCCATCAAATCGTGGCAACTTCAATGATGGCAATCTGCTTTGATGTAACACTCCCGACATTGAAGCGTTCAAAAAACTATGTTCTGCTGAAGTTGAGCAACGACTTTTATTTATATGGGACAACAACTTTGCTTTGGCAGCGATGAAAACTTCTTCTAAATCACTTCGATAATTATCGTTGGGGTTAATTTTTCAATTTGTCCTTGTATATGACAAATTTCCTTAAAATAAGCTTCTAAAATTTGCATGCGACATTGCAAAATGGCTGAATCAACTTTGTCGCCATCTTTTTCATTTTTCTTTTGTAGGTTAGTTATGTTTCGTTTCATAGTGGATCTTTGTTGTTTCAACGAAGCTAAGTCTGAGCCACTAGTATTAATAGTTTCATCAGCATTGTTAGCCATTTTGAAAAATCAAAAATTTTACAAATAAAATTACAAAGAACCACTTCGGAATTGAAACACTTGTTTAATTCTATGTAAATGAAAAAAGCGCGATCTTATTTTTATATATGTACCACTTATGTATTTAGAATAACGGCACTGTTTAAAATTTCCAAATTTTAATATATATAAAATTCCACAAAAGGGCTACAAAATTGTTGAAATATCACCTAAATTAATTCGGTGAGCAAACGAAGACAAATTGTTTTATTTACAAAATTAAAATTTCATAATTTAATTTTGTTTCAAAATTGTTATTGACGGCAGTGGTTAATGTCGGCTTAAAAAACTTCGAAACGAAAATGTATGTATATCAGCAACTGTAACACCTAAGTTATCTCCAACGACGATAATGAGAACTGCGTGGCACAATTGTTGCATATATCAAAAATGTCTTTTTTATTTTGTAGTGGCTCTACGGGCCAATTAGTTTTAACCGAACAAAAAATAAATTGAAAATTTAAATTTAATTAAACACTGACCGTCCTGTCACGGTCGCCAAAAATGTTTGATAAAAAATTAAAGTTATTTAAAAATCTAAAAAATATCAAACGCACTGTTTTTTTTAATGATCTTTATTTAAAGATTCGACTACGACTAACTTTTCTTAAAACTAATTTACAATATATATATGACGATCACAAGACAAAGTAAATAACAAACTACTTGACGAAAAGAACAGTTATCTCTCACTCAATAACATGAGAGACGTATGTATATTGTGTTAGCATACCAACAGTGTTTGTGTTGGTTAGCTAACCACAATAGGGATAGACAAACGACAAAACAATAATAGTGACGACACCATCAACAGTGATGGCACCCTGATTGGTGATCTGACCCGACACAATGTAAATAAAAAAAAAATATGTATATATATATGTATATTAGAGTTCGTTTGGCGACCAGGTCACCTGATTTGTTTTTCGGGTATCAACATTTTTTTTAAGGTTTTTGGGTAAATAAAAATAATGGCGGTCTTTTTTTTTTTTCGAAATTATCACTCCTTGGGGTGGTTCAACCCACCTAAAAACGCGGATTTTGAGCTCATTTTTCTGGAGTGCAAAAATGGTTATATATATTGCAAATCTGATTTCACCAGTCGGTTCTGCAGCAAAAACTAATACAATGTATGTTTTTTGAACCCCTAAAAAGTTCCAAAAACCCACAACCCAAAAATTTAGATTTTTTTAAACATGCACGATGAAAAGGCATTTTAAGCTTAGTGAAACGGTACCAACATTTTATTTTTATCAGAACCCGTAAAAAAGTTATATGGGTTTAAACATTTTTTGTTAAGGTTAAATAATAACTTGTTAGAAAAAAGTTAAAACTGTTGAGAAAAATTTTGCGAAGAGTTTCCTGTCATTTAAAATTTTTAAAAAATTAAATCTTAAACATTTGTTTGCAATTGATAATAATATATCAATATGTCGGATCTGTTACATTTAGCAAAAAAAAAAGTTATGCGAATACCAGGTAAATACAGAATTTGTTGTAATAATCTGAAATAACTCATAAAATTCTTTTTAGATGTTTAATCGTGTACTCATTTAGACGTCTTACGCCGTTTTCTTACGATTCATGAACTTAATAACACAAAAGATGTGTTTGTATCAACATCATCTCTAGTATCCGAAATCGACGTAGAGCAATTGTTACTGTTTCCAAAGCAACGCTATTACCTTCGTAACAAGATAACCAAACTTTACGGAAATTTTTGCAATGCCAAACGAAATTTTAAAAGAGGGAGTTCGGGTCCAATGAAACACGTAAAAGAATTCTACAAAAAACTCTCTATTCCATTTCCGTTGACACAAGAATTTAAGCGAGCGTCGAGAAAACAAGTAGTTAAAGCATCTCTTACTAACACATTAGAAGAGGAAGAAATACATGTAGACATTGACAACAAAAATCAAGACCCAGATTGGATGGTAGCTGAAGCAAAATCCAAAATTGGTAAGTTTCTTTTTATAGATCCAAAGACTTGCCGACTGTTGGACAGCATTGGAATTTCTTCCAATTCGATGTCACTTTTTTTCAAAGAATTGAAACGTCTCAACAACATAGAAGGAAATACATCTTCTTCATATTTGTTAAAACGACGGTCTAGCGAACGTGAGCAATCAATGAAACGGCTCCAGGAATTTGAATTTCCCGACTACTTAATATTGCATTGGGACGGTAAACGTATGCAGAATAATAGCCGCGATATGGTAGAAAAATTAGTCATTAGTGTTTCCGCAACAAATGGGTTACAAAAACTAATTTCTTGTAATTTTATTGACGATGGCTCAGCAAGATCTATTTCAAATGAATTAAAAAAGCAATGTGATACATTAAACATCACAAACAAGATTGTTGGTCTATCTTACGAACAGCTGCAAATTCAGAACAGCTGCAAATTCAGGCGTGAAAGGAGGTGCAGCAGTGTTATTCGAAAAAAAAAAAACAAAAAAACTGTTGAATCGTCGACCTTGTCGACTTCATCAAAAAGAATTGTGCGTGGCAAATCCATTTAAAGAAGTGGTAATGAAAACGGTTGGTGCTGGAATTCCAATTTTTAGTCAATTTAGAAAGTGGTTTATACATAATCGTGGTTTAAAAATTACACCGGCATATAATTCAAAAGCAGCTAAAAGGATTCTGGACCAAAATCGGCAATCGTTGGTAGATTTTTATGTTAAACAAACCGAGATTAATCACAGAAGGGCGGATCACAGAGAAGTGGCCGAACTTGCACTTGTTCATTTAAATGCGAATCCTGGCTATAATTTAAAAGCTTGCGGAGCAGATCACCACGCCCGATGGCTCTCAAAAGTGATATATATTTTCAAAATAATGTTGTACAAAAATAATTTTTGCATTTCGGAAACGTTGTTGGAGCAATTTGAAGCTATGCTTCTCTATTTTATAACCGTATACCTAAAGTATTGGTTCACGTGCGAATCAACAATTTATGCTACAAAAAATGACCTAGACTTTTTGTCCGAACTTGAGAAATTTTCGCAGATGGAAGGAAAATATTGTTCTTTGATTGCAAACAGTGCTAAAGCCACTCAGCTACGGCATTTGGAATACCTAAGCGATGATAACGCAGTATTTTCAATTTTTGACGAACGAATTTCATTAGAGGAAAAGGAAAAACTACGAAAAAAATTGTTACCAAGTAAAATCAAAGATCAAACTCAAAAGTTGTTAGAAATTGATCCAAATTGTTATTTACACGATTTCAAAGACTATGATGCCGACACTGTTACATATTGTACACTGGATGAAGAAGCTGAAGATTTTGTTAACTTGATCCATTCAACCGATCAAATACTTTATGAAAAAGATTTCGTTGATGTCGATGAAAATGAAAATGTATTAAACAAAACTATCGATGTAACTAGCAAATTAGCAAATTATGATTCTTTTTGTTCTAAATCGCCTTTTGATTATGTCACTCTTCACAGCATAAAAAGTTTAGCTAATTTTGGTATAAATATTTCTTTTATGGGTCATAAAGCCATTGATTGGCCAACTAACAAAAGCTATGTAAATGCAATCAAAATCGCCAATAACATTAAACATACAAGCATTTATACGGAACAACTAGTTGGCCGAATTTCAAGACTAAACGATTCGTGTTTGCAGAAAAATAAAGATGGTTTAAATCGTTTAGCTATAGCCGCAGTAGATAACACTGAAATTGTTTAAAATTACTTTAAATAAATCATTTGAAACAGTAAAAAAATTTGTAAACTTTTTTTATCAATTATTTTTTTTTTGTTATAAAATAATTTTGAAGTCTCATAACTTTTTAACGGGTTGTGATAAAAATAAAATATTGGTACCGTTTCGCTAAGCTTAAAATGCCTTTTCATCGTGCACGTTTAAAAAAACCAAATTTTTTATTTTTTTTTTAATGAGATTTGCGCCCTCTGTTGTGTGTTTTTGGAACTTTTTAAGGGTTCAAAAAACATACATTGTATTAATTTTTGCTGCAGAATCGACTGGTGAAATCAGATTTGCAATATATTTAACCGTTTTTGCTCTGCAGAAAAATGAGCTCAAAATCCGCGTTTTTAGGTGGGTTGAACCACCCCAAGGAGTGAAAATTTTCAAAAAAAAAGACCGCCATTATTTTTATTTACCCAAAAACCTTAAAAAAAATGTTGATATCCGCAAATCAAATTTTTAAAATTTACTCTAATGTATATATATATGTTTTATCATGCCGTCAATACTTAACTAATAATTACATTAACATTCTAGCAATACTTATTTTTTTTTTTTTTAACTTAAAAAAAATATATCATTTTGTAATTCTATGCTCTTATTGAATGAATAATACAATGTCATTAATAATTAGTTTCATTAACAGTTTGGTAATAATTTTATAAATGTTTACTTAGCTTAATATTCCCCAAAATATTCCGCAGAAAAATTGTTTGTAAAAATAAAAAACAATGGGTGTTAGTTTTATTTTTATAAAACGTTATAAAAATTTATATTATTACATAATATTAATTCGGGGCTTGACGTACCTTGACGTTCGGGATTGTCACTGATAACTAACTTGTTGGCTTAACAAAACACCCTCTCAAAGGCATCTTAAAAGGCTACGATAAACCTTTTGAGCTAAAAAGGAATGTTTCGTTAAGCCAACAATCGGCGTGTTCACGCACTCTACGCGTAAACATCCCGCCCCCTTGCACGAGTGCAACAAGAGGAGCTAAGAAGTAAGTGCGATATAAGTAATAAGACGTAAGTAATATATAAAAATTCCACTATACAATTCGTTATTCTTAACCTATGATAAAAAAAAAAAAAATAATAATACTATAATCCATAACAATTCATTTTGATATGGTACAAAAAAAAAAAATTATGTATATAAAAAAAAAAAGAATTGTATATTTAAACCACTTGTCCCGAGTGAACGTTGATCACAATTGTGGCTGGCTGGGCTGTGTTTCTGCGATAATTGCTGGGGGTCTGTTGGTGACAACACTGATGTCGACCACTAAGTTGAAGTTGTTGTTGTTGATGTTGTTGCTGATGTTGACGTTGTCTCCACCGAGGTTGCTGTTTTTTGGGGTTTTGTAACCGGTTTTTCCGTTGCTGGTGAGGTGCACGGGTGTGCTGAGATTGTGACGACGGTTGCCTGCAGCGATGAAGAAGCGTATGATGCTCCTCTAGGCACTCTCCACATCGATCTCGACTGTCGCAATTTCTTAATAAATGCCTTGTCGCAAAACAATTGAAGCAGTACTTCAACCTCTTCACGGTTTTTATGCGGTCTTCCACTGACATGCGCTTGAAACGGAAACACTTCCGTAGCGGATGGCTTTGTTTACATAGCCTGCAAGCTGGTCCTCGCTCTGGGGTTTCGGGCGAATCGCCTGCGGGTGCCTTAACTTCCAGGGTTTCAACTGGTCGGTGAACTTCGAGACGACGTGCTGCGGTAGACATGATAAACCTGTGGAGAAAGCGTAAACGAAAAAACGAGTTAATTCTGTTCTGATACGGGTAAGAGAACAAGCTTCACAATAGGTCGAGTAAAAACGCCAAATGCCGTCCTAACATCGCAGACGCGAACTTTCCCATCTGGACCCTGATAGATTTTCTCTACCCGCCCCAGCCTCCATTCATTTGGAGGCAAATTATCTCGTCGGATAACAACTACATCTCCTACCTGAAATTCTCTCATAGGATATTTCCACTTTACGTGCCTGTGAAGTTCCTTCAAGTACTCTGCCTTCCACCTCAAGGAAAATTGATGGCGAAGCACTTTTAATTTCTGCCACCTATTGGCATGACTGAGGGATAAGTCAGACATATTGGGTTCCGGAGGAGCTAATAATGGCGCACCAATTAGAAAGTTACCCGGTGTTAATGAAACGATCTCATTCGGGTTTTCGTTCATAGGAGATAAAGGTCTAGAGTTTAAACATGCCTCAATTCGGGGAAGCATGGTGGAAAACTCTTCGTACGTAAATTTCTGCGCATATGAAATCTTTTTTAAATGGGTCTTAAAACTTTTAACACCTGCTTCCCAAAGACCGCCCATGTGGGGAGCGCCTGGGGGTATGAAATGCCACTGCACAATTTGGGCGCTGTTTTGGGAAAGAATTTTTTTTTTAAATTGAATAGAAAGTGCTTCCTATCCGTATCGAGTAAATTTGAAGCACCGACAAATACGGTCCCATTATCTGAATACAAATGAGATGGACAACCTCGTCGGGAGAAAAAACGAGTGAAGGCGGCCAAAAGCGTTTCAGAAGTCATATCACTAGTGGCCTCCAAATGTATTGCTTTTGTTGCAAAGCATACGAAAACTACAACATAGCCCTTTGTTATTCTACATCCCCTGCCAATATACGATTTTATATCGAAATGACCTGCAAAATCGAGGCCAGTATGAGTAAAAGGTCTAGACAAAGATGTTCTTTCGGGGGGTAAAGCAGCCATGATTTGCTGACCAGTCTTTTTTTGATGTAGCACACATATTGTGCAGCTACGAATGGTCCCTCGAATAAGGTTCTTTAGATTTGGAACCCAGAACTCCATTCTGATAACGCGTAACATTAAAGACTGTCCGCCATGCACTGTACATTTATGAACATGCTTTACGAACAATTCCTGAAAATACCCTCATACGGTAATATTTTCGGATACCTTTCATCGTATGTCAATCCTGGGGAATGAACAAGTCGACCATTCATTCTCATCAATCCATTTGAGTCAATAAAGGGATTTAAGGCTAAAAGTCTACTTTTCGGGGGTATGGGTAGTCCTTTCGACATATACGAATATTCCGGAAAGTAGGTTTTCTGACAAATGAGAACGAGGCGATCTTTAACAAATTTAGTTTCCGAATGAGAAATATCTAAAGTTTCTTGTGAACAACTATTTCTCCTCATAAAATTAAGAAAACGGAACCAAAACGCAATAACTCTCATTGCTCGGGGAAGATCGGAAAAACGCTTAAGGATGTCATCGGGTTCAGCTATATCTTTATGTGACTCTATACATTCTAAATGAGAATGAATACTAATTGATTTCGCCGGCCATCTATCCTTTGACATGGTTTACCACTTAGGACCATGCCACCATAACGAATTATCAATTAAGTCACGAGCGAGAGATCCACGACTTGCCAAATCGGCGGGATTGTCTTTGGAACTAACATGAGACCATCTATCATTTCCAACTTTTCTCTCAATGAGTGCAACTCTATTCGCAACAAAAGTGGGCAAATGGCACGGGGGTTTTTGAAGTCAAGTCAAAACAATGGTAGAATCAATTCACAGAAAAATCTTTTCCTTCCCAAGATTTAACTGACCACACAGAGATTCTACCATATTTGCCATTAGTATCGCTCCACAGAGCTCTAATCGGGGTAACGTCTCAAATTTAACGGGAGCTACTTTTGTTTTGGATGCAAGTAAATGCGATGTTATCTCAAACGGGTAAGAGATGAAGCGAACATAGAGTGTTGCAGCAATTGCTTTTTCAGAAGCATCACAAAATCCGTGAATTTCAATATTCTTATCGGGGGTATAATTCACCCATCGGGGTATTTCAATTTTCTCAATATTCGGGTAATCATCGAGAAACGAGTGCCATTGAATCAACGTGGAAGAATTCAAGCACTCATCCCAATCTGTCTTGTCTTTCCATATTTGTTGCATTATCATCTTGGCAACAATAATTTTCGGAGAAAGCCAACCGGCAGGATCAAACAACTTAGCAATTTCTGACAAGACAGCACGCTTAGTGACCACATTTCTACCTGGCTGCGAAACGAGTTTAAAATAGAAGCTGTCTTTTACAGCGTTCCACCGCAAACCTAGGGTTTTCGTTGTGCTTGCGTCTGAGAATTTTAAGAAATCTGTATCAAGCAGATTCTCCTCGGGTAAATCTTCTAAAAGCCGTATATTATTAGCCGTCCATTTACGAAGAATGAATCCAGCCGAGTTCAGAACTCCAATCAGTTCATTACGTTTTTTGTAACCATCTTCTAGCTCATGGGAGCCAGCTAGCACATCGTCGACATATGGCTTTTTAAAATCTCAGACGCTTGTAATGTTGGGCCGGGGTATAATACTCCATTCAAAGTGACGCCATTCGAAGACGGGTTTGAAGCGTTAAATACTACTCGAAGTTTTGTAGTAACGCTCTCAGGTTTTATAACCGCATGATGAGGCATATAATAACTAGACGTCTCTGAAATCGGGGGTTTTATTTCACGAACATGACCTTAATCTATATATTCGTTAATCACATTATCATATTGTGATTTTAAATCGGGGGTTTTTAGGAGTCTAGTTTCGTTTCTCATAAATATAGACAGCGCAACATTACGAGAATTTCCTAACGATAAATTATTCGGGAACTCCGGTTTAAATGGGAGTGAAACTACATATCGTCCGTCCGAATTTTTATATGTAGTGGATCGATAAAGTTTTTCGCAAAAATCTTCGGCCTCGGTTAAACGTGATACTGGCGGAACTTTTTCCAGTTCCCAGAATCGAGCCAGTCGAGTATTTAACTCCACATGGTTGAAAAACGATACAACTGACTGAAGTGGCTCAGAGTTACTCACTTTACCAGTAACAATCCAACCGAAGACAGTTTTTTGGGCAACCAGGTTGCCACTCGGGTGCTTTTTAACATCGGATAATAATATTTTCGGATAAACATCTCCCCCAAGAAGGAGATCCATTCGGGTGCTATTGACGTCAGCCATATTAATTTTTGGAAAATCTGCGCTAATAACATTCGCAAGTGCACACGAGGGTAAACGACCTGTCAGCTTCTCAACAACGTAGGTCTCAGTTCGAATATTAAAATCGGGGTCAATTGGAGAACCAATGGACATCCAACAAATTTTTGAGGATGTAGCAGCTATACTACCACTAAGGCCTGAAATTTCAGCCATTGGAGCAGAAACAGTGGGTATACAAAGCTTCTTTTGCAACCGTTTCGATATAAAAAAGGCTTGAGAAGCGGGGTCAATTAAAGCTCGAGCTGAACTAGAAACATCTTTAATGCTAATTTTACAAGTTGCAGTTCCTAAGAGCAGATTGCGAGTTAGAATCTATCTGTGTACTAAAGGTTTGATATGATCGTACTCCTGTTGAAGTAGATGGTATCTCATCTGAGTTTATGGGGTTGGTCGAGTTATTTTGATAATTATTCGGAAGATTTTGTTGTACAAAATTACCAGAATTTACTCTACCCGGGTGATTCTCCCTATGAAGTAACGAATGATGTTTTTGTTTGCACATAAAACAAACGTGAATGCTTTTGCAAGCTTTATATTCATGGGAGGGAGCAAGACAATTTGTAGAACAATTACACTTTTTGACTGTTGATAACCGCTCATCAACATTTTGTTTTAAAAAGGTGGGACATAATCGTAACGGATGCTGTTCTTGACAAAATACGCAACGAGTGACCGATTGACTAGCACTTGTCTTAGTAGCAAAACTGTTTATCCTTTTCGAGTCATTAAAGGATCTTCTGACATTACTTACACTTGTGTTTACATTTCTCGGGGGAAAATTCGGGGTATTGGTATGAGCACCTTTTATATCGTAAACAGATTCAAGTGTTTGGTAACGTGTGGTTAAAAACTTATCCATTTCGTCCCACATTGGCATATTATTGTCGCGTTTCATCGATTGTTCGGGTAATTTTGTTGCACAAATATAAACAAATGTGCTAATGCTTTTGCTTTATTTAAAGTAAAAACATTTGATCTTGAGCCTGAACAATTTCAAACTCAATCATTAAATTGATAAAGATCGAAAATAAGATTTTTTATTTTTATAAAAAATAATAAAATTAAAAATACGGAGGGCACGCCGTTAACGCTAAATGTAAGTTTAGCAAAAACAAATTGTTTTTCTTGTTTTTTCAAGACAAAAACAAACATGTATATTGTAGTATGCAATGTGTACTCGTATACAATCATATTTGTTTCAAAGTTGTTCTATTATTAGTTTGTTATATTGGAAGAGGCTTAAATAGTATAACTTTTGCTTGAATTCTCATTTGGTTGTTTTCAGCAAATATATGTGAATTTAACTTTTTACCAAACAAACTATCTACTGATTTTGGTTACTGATGAGGGTTGGTGACTCTTCCCGAAACAGCTGTATAACCTGTCATGCAGAATATACATAGATCAATACTCGTATACAATCATATTTGTTTCAAAGTTGTTCTATTTTTAGTTTGTTATATTGGAAGAGGCTTAAATAGTATAACTTTTGCTTGAATTCTCATTTGGTTGTTTTCAGCAAATATATGTGAATTTAACTTTTTACCAAACAAACTATCTACTGCTTTTGGTTACTGATGAAGGTTGGTGAATCTTCCCGAAACAGCTGTATAACCTGTCATGCAGAATATACATAGATCAATTTTTGAAACAAATGTGCTAATGCTTTTGCTTTATTTAAAGTAAAAACATTTGATCTTGAGCCTGAGCAATTTCAAACTCAATCATTAAATTGATAAAGATCGAAAATAAGATTTTTTATTTTTATAAAAAATAATAAAATTAAAAATACGGAGGGCACGCCGTTAACGCTAAATGTAAGTTTAGCAAAAACAAATTGTTTTTCTTGTTTTTTCAAGACAAAAACAAACATGTATATTGTAGTATGCAATGTGTACTCGTATACAATCATATTTGTTTCAAAGTTGTTCTATTTTTAGTTTGTTATATTGGAAGAGGCTTAAATAGTATAACTTTTGCTTGAATTCTCATTTGGTTGTTTTCAGCAAATATATGTGAATTTAACTTTTTACCAAACAAACTATCTACTGCTTTTGGTTACTGATGAGGGTTGGTGACTCTTCCCGAAACAGCTGTATAACCTGTCATGCAGAATATACATAGATCAATACTCGTATACAATCATATTTGTTTCAAAGTTGTTCGATTTTTAGTTTGTTATATTGGAAGAGGCTTAAATAGTATAACTTTTGCTTGAATTCTCATTTGGTTGTTTTCAGCAAATATATGTGAATTTAACTTTTTACCAAACAAACTATCTACTGCTTTTGGTTACTGATGAAGGTTGGTGACTCTTCCCGAAACAGCTGTATAACCTGTCATGCAGAATATACATAGATCAATTTTTGAAACAAATGTGCTAATGCTTTTGCTTTATTTAAAGTAAAAACATTTGATCTTGAGCCTGAACAATTTCAAACTCAATCATTAAATTGATAAAGATCGAAAATAAGATTTTTTATTTTTATAAAAAATAATAAAATTAAAAATACGGAGGGCACGCCGTTAACGCTAAATGTAAGTTTAGCAAAAACAAATTGTTTTTCTTGTTTTTTCAAGACAAAAACAAACATGTATATTGTAGTATGCAATGTGTACTCGTATACAATCATATTTGTTTCAAAGTTGTTCCATTTTTAGTTTGTTATATTGGAAGAGGCTTAAATAGTATAACTTTTGCTTGAATTCTCATTTGGTTGTTTTCAGCAAATACATGTGAATTTAACTTTTTACCAAACAAACTATCTACTGCTTTTGGTTACTGATGAGGGTTGGTGACTCTTCCCGAAACAGCTGTATAACCTGTCATGCAGAATATACATAGATCAATTTTTGAAACAAATGTGCTAATGCTTTTGCTTTATTTAAAGTAAAAACATTTGATCTTGAGCCTGAACAATTTCAAACTCAATCATTAAATTGATAAAGATCGAAAATAAGATTTTTTATTTTTATAAAAAATAATAAAATTAAAAATACGGAGGGCACGCCGTTAACGCTAAATGTAAGTTTAGCAAAAACAAATTGTTTTTCTTGTTTTTTCAAGACAAAAACAAACATGTATATTGTAGTATGCAATGTGTACTCGTATACAATCATATTTGTTTCAAAGTTGTTCTATTTTTAGTTTGTTATATTGGAAGAGGCTTAAATAGTATAACTTTTGCTTGAATTTCCATTTGGTTGTTTTCAGCAAATATATGTGAATTTAACTTTTTACCAAACAATCTACTGCTTTTGGTTACTGATGAGGGTTGGTGACTCTTCCCGAAACAGCTGTATAACCTGTCATGCAGAATATACATAGATCAATTTTTGAAACAAATGTGCTAATGCTTTTGCTTTATTTAAAGTAAAAACATTTGATCTTGTACCTGAATAATTTCAAACTCAATCATTAAATCGATAAAGATCGAAAATAAGATTTTTTATTTTTATAAAAAATAATAAAATTAAAAATACGGAGGGCACGCCGTTAACGCTAAATGTAAGTTTAGCAAAAACAAATTGTTTTTCTTGTTTTTTCAAGACAAAAACAAACATGTATATTGTAGTATGCAGTGTGTACTCGTATACAATCATATTTGTTCCAAAGTTGTTCTATTTTTAGTTTGTTATATTGGAAGAAGCTTAAATAGTATAACTTTTGCTTGAATTCTCATTTGGTTGTTTTCAGCAAATATATGTGAATTTAACTTTTTACCAAACAAACTATCTACTGCTTTTGGTTACTGATGAGGGTTGGTGACTCTTCCCGAAACAGCTGTATAACCTGTCATGCAGAATATACATAGATCAATTTTTGAAACAAATGTGCTAATGCTTTTGCTTTATTTAAAGTAAAAACATTTGATCTTGTACCTGAATAATTTTAAACTCAATCATTAAATCGATAAAGATCGAAAATAAGATTTTTTATTTTTATAAAAAATAATAAAATTAAAAATACGGAGGGCACGCCGTTAACGCTAAATGTAAGTTTAGCAAAAACAAATTGTTTTTCTTGTTTTTTCAAGACAAAAACAAACATGTATATTGTAGTATGCAATGTGTACTCGTATACAATCATATTTGTTTCAAAGTTGTTCTATTTTTAGTTTGTTATATTGGAAGAGGCTTAAATAGTATAAATTTTGCTTGAATTCTCATTTGGTTGTTTTCAGCAAATATATGTGAATTTAACTTTTTACCAAACAAACTATCTACTGCTTTTGGTTACTGATGAGGGTTGGTGACTCTTCCCGAAACAGCTGTATAACCTGTCATGCAGAATATACATAGATCAATTTTTGAAACAAATGTGCTAATGCTTTTGCTTTATTTAAAGTAAAAACATTTGATCTTGAGCCTGAACAATTTCAAACTCAATCATTAAATTGATAAAGATCGAAAATAATATTTTTTATTTTTATAAAAAATAATAAAATTAAAAATACGGAGGGCACGCCGTTAACGCTAAAAGTAAGTTTAGCAAAAACAAATTGTTTTTCTTGTTTTTTCAAGACAAAAACAAACATGTATATTGTAGTATGCAATGTGTACTCGTATACAATCATATTTGTTTCAAAGTTGTTCTATTTTTAGTTTGTTATATTGGAAGAGGCTTAAATAGTATAACTTTTGCTTGAATTCTCATTTGGTTGTTTTCAGCAAATATATGTGAATTTAACTTTTTACCAAACAAACTATCTACTGCTTTTGGTTACTGATGAGGGTTGGTGACTCTTCCCGAAACAGCTGTATAACCTGTCATGCAGAATATACATAGATCAATTTTTGAAATAAATGTGCTAATGCTTTTGCTTTATTTAAAGTAAAAACATTTGATCTTGAGCCTGAACAATTTCAAACTCAATCATTAAATTGATAAAGATCGAAAATAAGATTTTTTATTTTTATAAAAAATAATTAAATTTAAAATACGGAGGGCACGCCGTTAACGCTAAATGTAAGTTTAGCAAAAACAAATTGTTTTTCTTGTTTTTTCAAGACAAAAACAAACATGTATATTGTAGTATGCAATGTGTACTCGTATACAATCATATTTGTTTCAAAGTTGTTCTATTCTTAGTTTGTTATATTGGAAGGGGCTTAAATAGTATAACTTTTGCTTGAATTCTCATTTGGTTGTTTTCAGCAAATATATGTGAATTTAACTTTTTACCAAACAAACTATCTACTGCTTTTGGTTACTGATGAGGGTTGGTGACTCTTCCCGAAACAGCTGTATAACCTGTCATGCAGAATATACATAGATCAATTTTTGAAATAAATGTGCTAATGCTTTTGCTTTATTTAAAGTAAAAACATTTGATCTTGAGCCTGAACAATTTCAAACTCAATCATTAAATTGATAAAGATCGAAAATAAGATTTTTTATTTTTATAAAAAATAATAAAATTAAAAATACGGAGGGCACGCCGTTAACGCTAAATGTAAGTTTAGCAAAAACAAATTGTTTTTCTTGTTTTTTCAAGACAAAAACAAACATGTATATTGTAGTATGCAATGTGTACTCGTATACAATCATATTTGTTTCAAAGTTGTTCTATTTTTAGTTTGTTATATTGGAAGAGGCTTAAATAGTATAAATTTTGCTTGAATTCTCATTTGGTTGTTTTCAGCAAATATATGTGAATTTAACTTTTTACCAAACAAACTATCTACTGCTTTTGGTTACTGATGAGGGTTGGTGACTCTTCCCGAAACAGCTGTATAACCTGTCATGCAGAATATACATAGATCAATTTTTGAAACAAATGTGCTAATGCTTTTGCTTTATTTAAAGTAAAAACATTTGATCTTGAGCCTGAACAATTTCAAACTCAATCATTAAATTGATAAAGATCGAAAATAAGATTTTTTATTTTTATAAAAAATAATAAAATTAAAAATACGGAGGGCACGCCGTTAACGCTAAAAGTAAGTTTAGCAAAAACAAATTGTTTTTCTTGTTTTTTCAAGACAAAAACAAACATGTATATTGTAGTATGCAATGTGTACCCGTATACAATCATATTTGTTTCAAAGTTGTTCTATTTTTAGTTTGTTATATTGGAAGAGGCTTAAATAGTATAACTTTTGCTTGAATTCTCATTTGGTTGTTTTCAGCAAATATATGTGAATTTAACTTTTTACCAAACAAACTATCTACTGCTTTTGGTTACTGATGAGGGTTGGTGACTCTTCTCGAAACAGCTGTATAACCTGTCATGCAGAATATACATAGATCAATTTTTGAAACAAATGTGCTAATGCTTTTGCTTTATTTAAAGTAAAAACATTTGATCCTGAGCCTGAACAATTTCAAACTCAATCATTAAATTGATAAAGATCGAAAATAAGATTTTTTATTTTTATAAAAAATAATAAAATTAAAAATACGGAGGGCACGCCGTTAACGCTAAATGTAAGTTTAGCAAAAACAAATTGTTTTTCTTGTTTTTTCAAGACAAAAACAAACATGTATATTGTAGTATGCAATGTGTACTCGTATACAATCATATTTGCTTCAAAGTTGTTCTATTTTTAGTTTGTTATATTGGAAGGGGCTTAAATAGTATAACTTTTGCTTGAATTCTCATTTGGTTGTTTTCAGCAAATATATGTGAATTTAACTTTTTACCAAACAAACTATCTACTGCTTTTGGTTACTGATGAGGGTTGGTGACTCTTCCCGAAACAGCTGTATAACCTGTCATGCAGAATATACATAGATCAATTTTTGAAACAAATGTGCTAATGCTTTTGCTTTATTTAAAGTAAAAACATTTGATCTTTAGCCTGAACAATTTCAAACTCAATCATTAAATTGATAAAGATCGAAAATAAGATTTTTTATTTTTATAAAAAATAATAAAATTAAAAATACGGAGGGCACGCCGTTAACGCTAAAAGTAAGTTTAGCAAAAACAAATTGTTTTTCTTGTTTTTTCAAGACAAAAACAAACATGTATATTGTAGTATGCAATGTGTACTCGTATACAATCATATATGTTTCAAAGTTGTTCTATTTTTAGTTTGTTATATTGGAAGGGGCTTAAATAGTATAACTTTTGCTTGAATTCTCATTTGGTTGTTTTCAGCAAATATATGTGAATTTAACTTTTTACCAAACAAACTATCTACTGTTTTTGGTTACTGATGAGGGTTGGTGATTCTTCCCGAAACAGCTGTATAACCTGTCATGCAGAATATACATAGATCAATTTTTGAAACAAATGTGCTAATGCTTTTGCTTTATTTAAAGTAAAAAGATTTGATCTTGAGCCTGAACAATTTCAAACTCAATCATTAAATTGATAAAGATCGAAAATAAGATTTTTTATTTTTATAAAAAATAATAAAATTAAAAATACGGAGGGCACGCCGTTAACGCTAAATGTAAGTTTAGCAAAAACAAATTGTTTTTCTTGTTTTTTCAAGACAAAAACAAACATGTATATTGTAGTATGCAATGTGTACTCGTATACAATCATATTTGTTTCAAAGTTGTTCTATTTTTAGTTTGTTATATTGGAAGAGGCTTAAATAGTATAACTTTTGCTTGAATTTTAATTTGGTTGTTTTCAGCAAATATATGTGAATTTAACTTTTTACCAAACAAACTATCTACTGCTTTTGGTTACTGATGAGGGTTGGTGACTCTTCTCGAAATAGCTGTATAACCTGTCATGCAGAATATACATAGATCAATTTTTGAAACAAATGTGCTAATGCTTTTGCTTTATTTAAAGTAAAAACATTTGATCTTGAGCCTGAACAATTTCAAACTCAATCACTAAATTGATAAAGATCGAAAATAAGAATTTTTATTTTTATAAAAAATAATAAAAATATAAACAAATATAACATGCCAACTGTCGGTATTCACGTTAAGTAATGAAAGATTCGTAATACAATCATTTATGGTTCTTTGCAAATTTTTTAAGCTAGGGCCTGTTTCACGAGTTACGGGGGAAATATTGAAAAGAATTTTCAATTGCGCATTTATGAGAACTCGCTTACTCTCATACATGTCCATCAAATTTTGTCACGCGAGGGCAAAACCATCATTGGTTAAAGGACAAGTTCGGATAATATTATGCGCCTCGCCTTTAGTTTTTTGCAACAGATAGTACAATTTTTCAACGGAGCTTAACCGGGGGTTATTCTTGTACAAAGCCGAAAACATGTCTCTAAACGTTGGCCAATTCACATAATCCCCATAGATAATTTCCGTATCACACGGAGGTAAATGAATCGCAGGGGCGGAAAATTGTAAATTTTCATTCGTCTTTTCTTTTACAGACTTTGTTTTTAACCGCTCTAAATTGTCGGAAACAAACGAAATGCCGCGAATATACGTCGTGTAAGAGGTCATATATCTTTGTTTTATCTCCCTAATGAGCATCTTATTTGTTTCCGATTCTAGCGGGATGGACTCGTAGGATCCCCGAACGGCTTCCCATAAACGATTTAATTCCTTTTCGTGAAGACCTAATGAACCGATACTGTGATCCGTTGGAGCAATACAAGCAATAAATGCTTCGAATTCGGTTAACCGGTCAGAATATTTAACCAAATCGGAAATGTCTGACATTTTAAATCAGTTTTTTACACGCAAATTACCAAAAGTAAAAAACTACTAGACTAGAGAAGATTCTAGCCAAAATTAAAAAAAATAATAAATTTTCAAAAAACGGGTAACAAATGCCGAGAATTTTAACAATTTATACGAAAAAAAAATTTAAGAAATCGAAAAATATAATAAATTTTCAAAAAAACGGGTAACAAATGCCGACAATTTTCACAATTGAGGGTTTCGGGGGTTATAATTTTCCAAAAGAAATGTATAGATTGCAAAAAATTTCAAAAATACTGGTTTAATATGAAAAATTTAGTAATTACAGAAAGTGGTTTTACACATCGAGTACAAAAAACTAAATTTAGTTTAAAAACCTTAATTTTAAAACACTTGAACAACTGGACTTTGCAAGGTAAAACACACTTTCGGTAATAAATCACTGTGTCAAATATCAAATTACACTAGCGTTGCAAATATATAAAAACACGAGCAATCACAATTGGATACCAAGAATACTTTATTTTATTTTAATATTCACCGTATTATTTAATTTATTTTGAGTAATGGTTAAAATAATTTTCCTTAATAATTACCAATTATCCGCTTTATTCGAGTAAAAAAGCTTTACAACACTAGTGTGGTATGTGTAACAATATAAAAATTAAACAAAAACAAGTAAGAGTGTTAAATTCGGCTGTGCCGAATCTTTGATACCCTCCACCTCGGTTTGAGTATTGATAATAAATGTAAACAAAATATTGGAAAAATATGCATGCGTTTCCTATATGCATGCGTTTCCGGTTATATGACATAACTTCTCGTTTAATTTAGTTTTTGCTAATTAAATAGCTGGCCTTAATCTCCATTGCAAAGGTAATGGTTGTGTAGGGTGGCTATATGCATTAAATCGTGCTAATTGGAGATGGCTGTATAGTTTCTTTTAACTGGCGAAATATTTTTTCATTGCGGCCATGTAGGTCGGATGGAGTAACAAAATAATAACCAAAAAAAGCTCTCTCAACTTTTTTATTAAAATATTGCCATATTTGGAAAACATAGAAAATAAATTTATAATAATAAATAATCAAATTAGGGATGCCAAACGCAAAAAACCAAATGTCCCAAACATTTTAAATAAAATAATTTGTTATCTTTATTTTCTGAAAAACTTCAAATATTCATCCAAAAAAAAAATTGTGGAAAATAATATATGTATAAATAACATTCTCATCAAATTGCGTTTATTTATGTAACAATTTTTATGTTCGCAATTATTAAATATCATTTGAGGTTTTCTAAAATTCATTGAATTTTAATTAATGTTTTCTGTAGTGCGAATTCAACGATCCGACAGAATTTCAACGATCCGATAATCGCAAAATATATCGACAGCTATTGTTGTTTGCACTAAGGATTAAGTGATTCACTAAGTACATACATCTTATCAACAGTCGACAAATCTATTTTTCTATTTATTTAAATTGTAAACGAGTGGCATCTCTGTTAAAATAAGCGAAAAACACAAAGAAGAATAGAAAAAAAAAAACAAATTACTTCGTGTTTGACAGGATGATTTTATGTTTATGTTTAATATGCTATTTAATTTTTTTATTTATATAAAAAAGTTTTTAATAGAAACAAAATATTTTCAATATTTTATGATTTTTATTTATGTATGACGACATTTCAACCTAAAAATTTAAGTTTTTATCGATTGAATAAACAACACAAAAATTGTTGTCGTTTAGATAACAACAACAGCTGACTTTACCAATAGCGAATATGGTTTAAAAATTTTACTGATAATTTTGCTTTTCTTTTTTAACGATTCGACAATCGTTAAAAGAAGTTACTGAAAAGCTATTAATTTTTTAATGTAAACATTTTTTAAATGTAAACATATTTGGTGTTTTTTTTTGGAATTTCAATTTGTGTTTAACGAATAAAATTTATATCTTAAAGATGCAATTGATGTCTTCTAAATTTAAAATTATTATTTCCGACGTTTTGATATGATTTTCTAAAATTCAGTTAATATTTTCTAATTTATAACTGGAAATTTTAATTCCAGTTTTTAGAATAGATATTTTCTTAAATTTGAATGGAAAATTTAAAAAGTGCAATTTTGTATTTTTGTGAATAATAATGCTTTAGTAATATAAACAATTTTTAAAGATTAGATGTAATCGCAATCAGATATTTTGTAGGTAAAGCAGAATAATAGTTCTATATAACTATGTAGACTGTTTTGAAAGCAAAAAACTCATTGATGAACTCGGTAACTCTATTTTGTAAAGACAACAAAAAGTTAATATGCAAAACTTATGTTCATATTTGTAAAAGAATAATGAAAATACGTATGAAATATAAGACCAGCCCGTGTATACTCTTAACATTGTTCTGTATGATATCCAGTTGAAAATTTAACATTCATGTTAAAATAGAAATAACTATTGCAAAGCTAATTAGAACAAACAAAAATTGTGGCGCCATCTACTGTGGCATAGTCACGCTGAGCAAAATTAAGTAACACTCAATGCAAAAGAAATGTATTTTCCCCACAACAAAATATTGCAGAATTTTATGTAAATAAAATAATATACCGATTTATTTCTAACATGCAGTTGTTATGGATATACATATGTATATATAATATATGTATATTAATTGTATTATTTGATATATGTATATGTATGTATATGTAAATATTACACACACAAAATACAATATCAAACGTTATTTTTGTGTTTTTCTCTTTAAATAAATTAATATGTACATACATTTTTTTTTGCTAAATTTACATTGTTTTTTTTTATTAAGAACTAGGTATTTTAGCATTATTTGCTTTAGATGTTGGTGAATTTTTACTCCCTTTATATTAACTCGTAGTGTCTGCTTGTAGAAAAAATTTTTGATCGATTTTAACCCCTTTCCCGTTACCCATTCGATCTGAAATTTTGCAGGCAGGCTCGTGGTAATAACAGAAATGATCTAACAAATTTTTTTAGTGATGCCAAAACAATGGAAACTTCTAAATTTTTCTACCAGAGTTAATAAAAAAAATGTACAAAAGGTTAGTTTTTATTATATTATTACCACAACGACCACAAAAACAACAAGTGCAGCTATGACAACAACACAACATTTAGAATAACAACAAGAACAGTATAGAAACATCATATTTTTCATTTTTTTTTTAATTTTTCAGAGATTTCCCTGGACCTGTTCCACCGATTTTAATGATTTTTGAAACAGAAATCTTCCCATGAATTTGGTGAATCATTCTCACTAAAAATGATCACTGTAGCTGCACTATTGAGGGCGTGATCGTGACAAGAACAACATAGAAAAATATATTTTTTCAAGACTTTTTTTAGTTCTTCATTCAAATCTTGGGCCCTAATCGACCGACTTGGACGATATTAAAAAGAAAACTTTTCAGGATGTTAATGAATCATTTTTTATCTCAACGAGCACCCTAGCTGCCCGATTGATGCCGTCATCGTGATTTCCACAGACGGACAGACGGACATCGCTATATCAACTCCGGTTGTTATAAGGATCACAAATATATATATTTTATGGGGTCCAAAATTTTTTTTCTAATTATTACAAACGGAATGACAAACTTATATATACCCTCTGCACAGTGGAGTGGAGGGTATAAGAAAAATGGCACCAAGAAAATACACGGGATTAATAGCAAACGCTTTTCAGTATGTATAAAAAAAACTTCACTCACTGTACCAACCAACACTAGAGTTAAATGAGAAAAAAAACACCGTATATATATTTTCTCCCTTTTGTGTTATGTTCGTTTTAATTTGTGTTGACCGAACAAGTACTGGCAAATTAAATATAACACCGCTTTTATATATTTAAGAGTACATAACTATAAACACAAAAAAACACTTTTGAAAAAGAATTACAAGCTTTCTTTACAAAAGAAACGAAACCAAATGTTATGTGTATGTGTTTACCGAGCAAAACAAAACTTGTTACTTGAAACTTTAGCGGTTGTTACTGGTAACTTTTAAAGGGTTCACTTTAACACAGAGTTTAAAATTAAAATTTTTTGGTGTATATGTATTCCTTTCTCTAATCACAAACCAAAAAATGGATCACTTATAGTGTAAGAGGGGGCAGGATCGCCATATAGTGTAAGCTTGGCAGGATCGCCATATAGTGTAAGAAGGGTGTATAAATGGATACTAAGATTGGGTGAGAACCGGACCAATCTCAGGAGGAATTTTGTCAAGTGCTTTCCTCAAAGCAGTTCCCGCGTGCACGCTAGATGCACTTTTTTAATGTTTTACAGAGATAGCACGTAGGCAGATTATGCCAATGTTTGAACCCTTTGGCAGAAAAACTGAGAGATGCACACAGACAACAATTAGACATAAAGGTCAACAAGAAGTGGTTCGTGAATAAAACTACAACCGTCATTCCAGACGACGTACAGTGGGTTTTGTCATTGGGTAAAAAACATGCTTTACCTATGACCAAGGAAAGATTCCCTATGTTGAAATTCATAGCTGAAGGTGAGGATTTTATCCAAACTATAGAAGAGAGAGAGGAACAAGAGATAGCAAGAACCAAAATGACAACTATAATCGATAACCACATAAACAAGACACACATCAATAGTAGAGATAAGTTTATGTTAAATACAGTGAAACAAACAGAAGGGTTTCTAAAACAAAATAGAAATATTTTAATTCTTAACGCGGATAAGGGCAATGTAACGGTTGCAATTGAGAAGGACGATTACAATAACAGGATGAGTGATATAATAGGTGATATAATGACTTATCAACGATTGAAAAAGGACCCAACAAGTGTACTTCAAAAGAAAAATAATGATTTCGTAGAAGAGCTTTTTGAAAATCAAATAATTTCACCAATAGAGAGGAAAAGACTTAAAACTGACACGGCTACAGCACCAAGAATTTATGGACTTCCTAAAATCCATAAGGAAAATTACCCTCTAAGACCTATATGTTCTAGTATAGATGCTCCATCAAGTGAACTCTGCAAATACGTAACCAATATTCTCAAGAAAATTACGGAAAAATCACAATACAACGTAAGGAATTCAGTGCAATTTAGGAATAAGATTAAAGACTTGACTTTACAAGACGATGAGAGATTATTTTCGTTTGATGTAGTGTCGTTATTTCCAAGTGTACCAGTCGATCTAGCATTAAGAATAATTGAAGAAAGGTGGAATGAAATTACAATTTTCACTGATATGTCAAAGACACAATTTTTGAGCATACTGAAATTTTGTATAAAAGAAAATAGATATTTTAAATATAACGATAAAATATACTCTCAAAAGAAAGGTCTACCCATGGGATCACCAGCATCACCGATTGTTGCTGATATCGTGATGGAGAAACTACTGGACACTTGTATAGAAAACTTGACGCAGAAACCAAAAATATTGACAAAATACGTAGATGATCTATTTAGTATAGTTACAGAAAGCCAAATAGAGGAAATAATGAATAATTTGAATAAATTCCATCACAATATAAAATTTACAATGGAAAAAGAAATTGACGGCAGACTTCCATACCTGGATACCTTAGTAATACGGCAAAATAATAAAATTAAAATAGATTGGTACCAAAAACCAACAGCGTCTGGTAGGATAATTAATTTTTATTCGAAGCATCCCAAGAGAATAATAATAAATACAGCCTCAAACATAATAAGGAGAGTTTTAAACATTAGCGACGAAGAATTTCATAATGACAACATAAAAAAGATAAAAGACATGTTACATAACAATAATTTTCCGACAAAAATTGCAACAAAACTTATAAAAGAATTTAAAAAACAAAAGACACGTACTTTTGAAAATAAGGAATCACCCACCATATATAAATCTTTGACATATGTTCCAGAACTGTCAGAAAGAATTGAAAAATCTCGGCTACATAACGCAGAAAAATATAGAATGGCTCATAAGACAGGTTTTAATCTTGGACAATTATTTAGCAATACTAAAGATAAAGTGGAAATGTTGGAAAAAGCCAATGTCGTATATAAAATACTATGCAACGGGAAAAATGATGAAAATTGCAATAAAGTGTACGTAGGGACTACTAAAAATAAACTTAAAACTAGAATATCAGGCCATAAATCCGATCAACGTTTTTTAAATAGTTCGTCACAAAAAACTGCACTATCAGCCCATTGTGCCAGTACTAATCACTCGCCAAATTTTGATGAGGTACGAATATTACAACAAGAACAAAATTACAAACGACGCTATAAGTTGGAGATGCTGAACATTATCAATACAGCAACAACTATGAATTTTAAGAGCGATGTGGAGAGTGGCTGTGCAAAACATTATAGATATCTAGTTAGTAAGACCAAGCAATACACAAATTCAGTGCAATCATGACGATGGTAGTGAAAACTACATAGCAATAAGGAAAAAAATTTTTTGTGTGATTTTTATAAAATTTAGTAAGTTCGTATTGTTATTGTTATTACTGTTTTAAAATTTTTGTGAACTTTGTTTTTTGTATTGATGTTTTTAACTCATTTTGTTGTTTGTTTTTCTTATTTATATTTTTGTGAAACATTAGACTGTCCCTGATGAAGATATTCAAAGAATATCGAAATATTGGAAACATTTAAATAAATAAAAAACATTTAAAACTCATGACCTCGAGCTTGAATATTTATTCATTTGAGATTCTATAAAGAAAAGGTCGAATTAAAAAAAAATAAAAAAAAAAACTTTTATTATAAAAACGGAGAGCACGCCGAACTAACATCAAAAATGGTCTACAATAAATTTAAAAAGAATAATTTTTTGAGGACTAACATCAATAAACACAAAACAATAAAGGAAAAAACGCTGAAACTAAAATCATCAATCACATTCCTGATACGTTGCAGAAATACAGGTATTATACCAAAATTTATTACAAATTCCACAAAGAATGTGAAAAAAATTTTCGACAAAAATACAAATGCCATATCCACGGTACAACAAAAACTAGAAAAACACTTACAGAACTTTCACGACAAGATTCTAAATTTAATCATACGACAAAATCACGAACTTTTAAAATATAACGAAGAAATAAGGGAAGAACTTAAAACGAAAATAGAAACCCAACTAACACAACATGAAATAGAAGAACTATGGAGGAGCGACAACGTCTTAACTGAATCCACTAACAACAAATTAAAAGAAAGACATAGATTAAAATTTGAAAAACTGAGAGATGCACACAGACAACAATTAGACATAAAGGTCAACAAGAAGTGGTTCGTGAATAAAACTACAACCGTCATTCCAGACGACGTACAGTGGGTTTTGTCATTGGGTAAAAAACATGCTTTACCTATGACCAAGGAAAGATTCCCTATGTTGAAATTCATAGCTGAAGGTGAGGATTTTATCCAAACTATAGAAGAGAGAGAGGAACAAGAGATAGCAAGAACCAAAATGACAACTATAATCGATAACCACATAAACAAGACACACATCAATAGTAGAGATAAGTTTATGTTAAATACAGTGAAACAAACAGAAGGGTTTCTAAAACAAAATAGAAATATTTTAATTCTTAACGCGGATAAGGGCAATGTAACGGTTGCAATTGAGAAGGACGATTACAATAACAGGATGAATGATATAATAGGTGATATAATGACTTATCAACGATTGAAAAAGGACCCAACAAGTGTACTTCAAAAGAAAAATAATGATTTCGTAGAAGAGCTTTTTGAAAATCAAATAATTTCACCAATAGAGAGGAAAAGACTTAAAACTGACACGGCTACAGCACCAAGAATTTATGGACTTCCTAAAATCCATAAGGAAAATTACCCTCTAAGACCTATATGTTCTAGTATAGATGCTCCATCAAGTGAACTCTGCAAATACGTAACCAATATTCTCAAGAAAATTACGGAAAAATCACAATACAACGTAAGGAATTCAGTGCAATTTAGGAATAAGATTAAAGACTTGACTTTACAAGACGATGAGAGATTATTTTCGTTTGATGTAGTGTCGTTATTTCCAAGTGTACCAGTCGATCTAGCATTAAGAATAATTGAAGAAAGGTGGAATGAAATTACAATTTTCACTGATATGTCAAAGACACAATTTTTGAGCATACTGAAATTTTGTATAAAAGAAAATAGATATTTTAAATATAACGATAAAATATACTCTCAAAAGAAAGGTCTACCCATGGGATCACCAGCATCGCCGATTGTTGCTGATATCGTGATGGAGAAACTACTGGACACTTGTATAGAAAACTTGACGCAGAAACCAAAAATATTGACAAAATACGTAGATGATCTATTTAGTATAGTTACAGAAAGCCAAATAGAGGAAATAATGAATAATTTGAATAAATTCCATCACAATATAAAATTTATAATGGAAAAAGAAATTGACGGCAGACTTCCATACCTGGATACCTTAGTAATACGGCAAAATAATAAAATTAAAATAGATTGGTACCAAAAACCAACAGCGTCTGGTAGGATAATTAATTTTTATTCGAAACATCCCAAGAGAATAATAATAAATACAGCCTCAAACATAATAAGGAGAGTTTTAAACATTAGCGATGAAGAATTTCATAATGACAACATAAAAAAGATAAAAGACATGTTACATAACAATAATTTTCCGACAAAAATTGCAACAAAACTTATAAAAGAATTTAAAAAACAAAAGACACGTACTTTTGAAAATAAGGAATCACCCACCATATATAAATCTTTGACATATGTTCCAGAACTGTCAGAAAGAATTGAAAAATCTCGGCTACATAACGCAGAAAAATATAGAATGGCTCATAAGACAGGTTTTAATCTTGGACAATTATTTAGCAATACTAAAGATAAAGTGGAAATGTTGGAAAAAGCCAATGTCGTATATAAAATACTATGCAACGGGAAAAATGATGAAAATTGCAATAAAGTGTACGTAGGGACTACTAAAAATAAACTTAAAACTAGAATATCAGGCCATAAATCCGATCAACGTTTTTTAAATAGTTCGTCACAAAAAACTGCACGATCAGCCCATTGTGCCAGTACTAATCACTCGCCAAATTTTGATGAGGTACGAATATTACAACAAGAACAAAATTACAAACGACGCTATAAGTTGGAGATGCTGAACATTATCAATACAGCAACAACTATGAATTTTAAGAGCGATGTGGAGAGTGGCTGTGCAAAACATTATAGATATCTAGTTAGTAAGACCAAGCAATACACAAATTCAGTGCAATCATGACGATGGTAGTGAAAACTGCATAGCAATACGGAAAAAAATTTTTTGTGTGATTTTTATAAAATTTAGTAAGTTCGTATTGTTATTGTTATTACTGTTTTAAAATTTTTGTGAACTTTGTTTTTTGTATTGATGTTTTTAACTCATTTTGTTGTTTGTTTTTCTTATTTATATTTTTGTGAAACATTAGACTGTCCCTGATGAAGATATTCAAAGAATATCGAAATATTGGAAACATTTAAATAAATAAAAAACATTTAAAACTCATGACCTCGAGCTTGAATATTTATTCATTTGAGATTCTATAAAGAAAAGGTCGAATTAAAAAAAAATAAAAAAAAAAAACTTTTATTACAAAAACGGAGAGCACGCCGAACTAACATCAAAAATGGTCTACAATAAATTTAAAAAGAATAATTTTTTGAGGACTAACATCAATAAACACAAAACAATAAAGGAAAAAACGCTGAAACTAAAATCATCAATCACATTCCTGATACGTTGCAGAAATACAGGTATTATACCAAAATTTATTACAAATTCCACAAAGAATGTGAAAAAAATTTTCGACAAAAATACAAATGCCATATCCACGGTACAACAAAAACTAGAAAAACACTTACAGAACTTTCACGACAAGATTCTAAATTTAATCATACGACAAAATCACGAACTTTTAAAATATAACGAAGAAATAAGGGAAGAACTTAAAACGAAAATAGAAACCCAACTAACACAACATGAAATAGAAGAACTATGGAGGAGCGACAACGTCTTAACTGAATCCACTAACAACAAATTAAAAGAAAGACATAGATTAAAATTTGAAAAACTGAGAGATGCACACAGACAACAATTAGACATAAAGGTCAACAAGAAGTGGTTCGTGAATAAAACTACAACCGTCATTCCAGACGACGTACAGTGGGTTTTGTCATTGGGTAAAAAACATGCTTTACCTATGACCAAGGAAAGATTCCCTATGTTGAAATTCATAGCTGAAGGTGAGGATTTTATCCAAACTATAGAAGAGAGAGAGGAACAAGAGATAGCAAGAACCAAAATGACAACTATAATCGATAACCACATAAACAAGACACACATCAATAGTAGAGATAAGTTTATGTTAAATACAGTGAAACAAACAGAAGGGTTTCTAAAACAAAATAGAAATATTTTAATTCTTAACGCGGATAAGGGCAATGTAACGGTTGCAATTGAGATGGACGATTACAATAACAGGATGAATGATATAATAGGTGATATAATGACTTATCAACGATTGAAAAAGGACCCAACAAGTGTACTTCAAAAGAAAAATAATGATTTCGTAGAAGAGCTTTTTGAAAATCAAATAATTTCACCAATAGAGAGGGAAAGACTTAAAACTGACACGGCTACAGCACCAAGAATTTATGGACTTCCTAAAATCCATAAGGAAAATTACCCTCTAAGACCTATATGTTCTAGTATAGATGCTCCATCAAGTGAACTCTGCAAATACGTAACCAATATTCTCAAGAAAATTACGGAAAAATCACAATACAACGTAAGGGATTCAGTGCAATTTAGGAATAAGATTAAAGACTTGACTTTACAAGACGATGAGAGATTATTTTCGTTTGATGTAGTGTCGTTATTTCCAAGTGTACCAGTCGATCTAGGATTAAGAATAATTGAAGAAAGGTGGAATGAAATTACAATTTTCACTGATATGTCAAAGACACAATTTTTGAGCATACTGAAATTTTGTATAAAAGAAAATAGATATTTTATATATAACGATAAAATATACTCTCAAAAGAAAGGTCTATCCATGGGATCACCAGCATCACCGATTGTTGCTGATATCGTGATGGAGAAACTACTGGACACTTGTATAGAAAACTTGACGCAGAAACCAAAAATATTGACAAAATACGTAGATGATCTATTTAGTATAGTTACAGAAAGCCAAATAGAGGAAATAATGAATAATTTGAATAAATTCCATCACAATATAAAATTTACAATGGAAAAAGAAATTCACGGCAGACTTCCATACCTGGATACCTTAGTAATACGGCAAAATAATAAAATTAAAATAGATTGGTACCAAAAACCAACAGCGTCTGGTAGGATAATTAATTTTTATTCGAAACATCCCAAGAGAATAATAATAAATACAGCCTCAAACATAATAAGGAGAGTTTTAAACATTAGCGACGAAGAATTTCATAATGACAACATAAAAAAGATAAAAGACATGTTACATAACAATAATTTTCCGACAAAAATTGCAACAAAACTTATAAAAGAATTTAAAAAACAAAAGACACATAATTTTGAAAATAAGGAATCACCCACCATATATAAATCTTTGACATATGTTCCAGAACTGTCAGAAAGAATTGAAAAATCTCGGCTACATAACGCAGAAAAATATAGAATGGCTCATAAGACAGGTTTTAATCTTGGACAATTATTTAGCAATACTAAAGATAAAGTGGAAATGTTGGAAAAAGCCAATATCGTATATAAAATACCATGCAACGGGAAAAATGATGAAAATTGCAATAAAGTGTACGTAGGGACTACTAAAAATAAACTTAAAACTAGAATATCAGGCCATAAATCCGATCAACGTTTTTAAATAGTTCGTCACAAAAAACTGCACTATCAGCCCATTGTGCCAGTACTAATCACTCGCCAAATTTTGATGAGGTACGAATATTACAACAAGAACAAAATTACAAACGACGCTATATGTTGGAGATGCTGAACATTATCAATACACCAACAACTATGAATTTTAAGAGCGATGTGGAGAGTGGCTGTGCAAAACATTATAGATATCTAGTTAGTAAGACCAAGCAATACACAAATTCAGTGCAATCATGACGATGGTAGTGAAAACTACATAGCAATAAGGAAAAAAATTTTTTGTGTGATTTTTATAAAATTTAGTAAGTTCGTATTGTTATTGTTATTACTGTTTTAAAATTTTTGTGAACTTTGTTTTTTGTATTGATGTTTTTAACTCATTTTGTTGTTTGTTTTTCTTATTTATATTTTTGTGAAACATTAGACTGTCCCTGATGAAGATATTCAAAGAATATCGAAATATTGGAAACACTTAAATAAATAAAAAAAACATTTAAAACTCATGACCTCGAGCTTGAATATTTATTCATTTGAGATTCTATAAAGAAAAGGTCGAATTAAAAAAAATAAAAAAAAAAAAAACTTTTATTACAAAAACGGAGAGCACGCCGAACTAACATCAAAAATGGTCTACAATAAATTTAAAAAGAATAATTTTTTGAGGACTAACATCAATAAACACAAAACAATAAAGGAAAAAACGCTGAAACTAAAATCATCAATCACATTCCTGATACGTTGCAGAAATACAGGTATTATACCAAAATTTATTACAAATTCCACAAAGAATGTGAAAAAAATTTTCGACAAAAATACAAATGCCATATCCACGGTACAACAAAAACTAGAAAAACACTTACAGAACTTTCACGACAAGATTCTAAATTTAATCATACGACAAAATCACGAACTTTTAAAATATAACGAAGAAATAAGGGAAGAACTTAAAACGAAAATAGAAACCCAACTAACACAACATGAAATAGAAGAACTATGGAGGAGCGACAACGTCTTAACTGAATCCACTAACAACAAATTAAAAGAAAGACATAGATTAAAATTTGAAAAACTGAGAGATGCACACAGACAACAATTAGACATAAAGGTCAACAAGAAGTGGTTCGTGAATAAAACTACAACCGTCATTCCAGACGACGTACAGTGGGTTTTGTCATTGGGTAAAAAACATGCTTTACCTATGACCAAGGAAAGATTCCCTATGTTGAAATTCATAGCTGAAGGTGAGGATTTTATCCAAACTATAGAAGAGAGAAAGGAACAAGAGATAGCAAGAACCAAAATGACAACTATAATCGATAACCACATAAACAAGACACACATCAATAGTAGAGATAAGTTTATGTTAAATACAGTGAAACAAACAGAAGGGTTTCTAAAACAAAATAGAAATATTTTAATTCTTAACGCGGATAAGGGCAATGTAACGGTTGCAATTGAGAAGGACGATTACAATAACAGGATGAATGATATAATAGGAGATATAATGACTTATCAACGATTGAAAAAGGACCCAACAAGTGTACTTCAAAAGAAAAATAATGATTTCGTAGAAGAACTTTTTGAAAATCAAATAATTTCACCAATAGAGAGGAAAAGACTTAAAACTGACACGGCTACAGCACCAAGAATTTATGGACTTCCTAAAATCCATAAGGAAAATTACCCTCTAAGACCTATATGTTCTAGTATAGATGCTCCATCAAGTGAACTCTGCAAATACGTAACCAATATTCTCAAGAAAATTACGGAAAAATCACAATACAACGTAAGGAATTCAGTGCAATTTAGGAATAAGATTAAAGACTTGACTTTACAAGACGATGAGAGATTATTTTCGTTTGATGTAGTGTCGTTATTTCCAAGTGTACCAGTCGATCTAGCATTAAGAATAATTGAAGAAAGGTGGAATGAAATTACAATTTTCACTGATATGTCAAAGACACAATTTTTGAGCATACTGAAATTTTGTATAAAAGAAAATAGATGTTTTAAATATAACGATAAAATATACTCTCAAAAGAAAGGTCTACCCATGGGATCACCAGCATCACCGATTG
This sequence comes from Cordilura impudica, assembly GCA_963682025.1. Taxonomy (NCBI): domain Eukaryota; kingdom Metazoa; phylum Arthropoda; class Insecta; order Diptera; family Scathophagidae; genus Cordilura; species Cordilura impudica. The sequence continues at coordinate 7,315,224 of OY821522.1, forward strand.
TTGCTGATATCGTGATGGAGAAACTACTGGACACTTGTATAGAAAACTTGACGCAGAAACCAAAAATATTGACAAAATACGTAGATGATCTATTTAGTATAGTTACAGAAAGCCAAATAGAGGAAATAATGAATAATTTGAATAAATTCCATCACAATATAAAATTTACAATGGAAAAAGAAATTGACGGCAGACTTCCATACCTGGATACCTTAGTAATACGGCAAAATAATAAAATTAAAATAGATTGGTACCAAAAACCAACAGCGTCTGGTAGGATAATTAATTTTTATTCGAAACATCCCAAGAGAATAATAATAAATACAGCCTCAAACATAATAAGGAGAGTTTTAAACATTAGCGACGAAGAATTTCATAATGACAACATAAAAAAGATAAAAGACATGTTACATAACAATAATTTTCCGACAAAGATTGCAACAAAACTTATAAAAGAATTTAAAAAACAAAAGACACGTAATTTTGAAAATAAGGAATCACCCACCATATATAAATCTTTGACATATGTTCCAGAACTGTCAGAAAGAATTGAAAAATCTCGGCTACATAACGCAGAAAAATATAGAATGGCTCATAAGACAGGTTTTAATCTTGGACAATTATTTAGCAATACTAAAGATAAAGTGGAAATGTTGGAAAAAGCCAATGTCGTATATAAAATACCATGCAACGGGAAAAATGATGAAAATTGCAATAAAGTGTACGTAGGGACTACTAAAAATAAACTTAAAACTAGAATATCAGGCCATAAATCCGATCAACGTTTTTTAAATAGTTCGTCACAAAAAACTGCACTATCAGCCCATTGTGCCAGTACTAATCACTCGCCAAATTTTGATGAGGTACGAATATTACAACAAGAACAAAATTACAAACGACGCTATATGTTGGAGATGGTGAACATTATCAATACACCAATAACTATGAATTTTAAGAGCGATGTGGAGAGTGGCTGTGCAAAACATTATAGATATCTAGTTAGTAGGACCAAGCAATACACAAATTCAGTGCAATCATGACGATGGTAGTGAAAACTACATAGCAATAAGGAAAAAAATTTTTTGTGTGATTTTTATAAAATTTAGTAAGTTCGTATTGTTATTGTTATTACTGTTTTAAAATTTTTGTGAACTTTGTTTTTTGTATGGATGTTTTTAACTCATTTTGTTGTTTGTTCTTCTTATTTATATTTTTGTGAAACATTAGACTGTCCCTGATGAAGATATTCAAAGAATATCGAAATATTGGAAACATTTAAATAAATAAAAAACATTTAAAACTCGAGCTTGACCTCGAGCTTGAATATTTATTCATTTGAGATTCGATAAATAATTTATTAAAATTTAATCTTAATTGCAATAGATCCATTTATATCATAACTATTTTTATACTTAATTTATTGTAGCTGATGAAGTATTTAAGTCTTGTAAATTTTTAAATACCCAGTCTTTCATCCAGCTTTTTTGTCGCCTTTATTTACTGCGTTTTTTTGTCAATCCTTTCTTGGCGTTACTAGGTTCAGCTGTTGATTTCGCTGCTGGTTTATTTGTTGTCTTTGGAAAGATATCGCATTGAATAGTGGCAGAAAACTTTTTCAACTTGGGTCTTCCATCGACAAGCGGTATAAAAGCATGGTATTGAGCGGTGCCATCGATTGTTACCGCAGCATCGAATCTGCTCTTCAGTGTTTTCAATGTTTCCTGATGATCCTCTTTGCTACTGAAAACTATTTTAGTTTCTTTACAATAACTCTTTGCCAAATGGAATAAAGCAGTCGCATCTAAGATGCGATCTTGATGAAAGCACTGGAGGCTATACTTCGCTGCATTTCTTTTAAGGTTTGCTCCAATACCATCACATGCTCCTTTACCATGAGCAGTAGAATGAAAATGCCACTCAGCTGGCATTCCAAAATCTTTTTCATGGGCCATAAGATTTGCCAAGCTACCTTTGTTTTTAAAATGTTGACGAGCTCCGTCCGAAACGTAGTATACCTTCTTTACTGTAAATTTAGATTTTAGAAATTTTAGCATTCTCTTCTGGTACTCATAAACTGCAACGGTATCATGTTTTAAATCGTCGGATATGATTGCCATACTTTTGTGTTCCAGCTTTTCATCTTTCAAGTAGTAAATAACTACTGTGAATATAGTTGCTTGGTCGTTATGGAAGTGGAATGCTTGTATGGCATCCTGAAGAACATATTTATAGTTTTCTGCGAAATCATATGAAATAACGAATTCACCAGACTTCAAATGTATCTTCAAATCCTTGAAGAATGACCATTGCTCTTTGACTAAAAAGTCATGGTTTCTCAAGTTTAGCAATCCTGTACACATTTCTTCCACAAAATCATCCACATTTAAAATGATTGTTTTCAATGTGCATCTGTCAGTCTGAATCCAAGAATCAAATCTGACCTCCTCTATATATTCTCGATCTAAAGAGTTGATTAAATTTTCTTTGATGAATGTGGTTTTCGGGCAATTGGTACATTCACCTAAGTGGCAAGAAGTTGTTGCATTAGGACACATAGTCAATTTAAGGCAATCGCGGTAATCGTGTAAATCTTCTGCCGAATCATCTGTTAAATACTTTAAGTTGATTTCCTTCAACATCAGTTTAACATTTTCATGGTAAATTCAAACGCATACTGTGTGAGTTCCGCTGCTTTCTGCCAAAACGCAATGTTTTGGCCTCGTTTGGGTTAATTTCGTGAAGCCAATTCTAACATCCTCGTGTTCAGATTGAAATGTTGCAAATAAGTCTTTCAGGTTACAGATAACCATTCTCTTCTGTTATGTTATGAAGGTATGTTACATACCTTCGGAAAGTTTTGTTTGTCTAGTTTCTCAGTATAAGTTTTATTTGTAAGGTTTTAGACACAAATAGAAAAAATTCAAAATAGTGCATTTGTGAAAAATTGAAAAACAGTTGTCTTGAGTTACAAAACATTTATTTTGATAGATATCCCACTCCCATCCCACTAAGCGACCAAAAAGCTCTTAAAGTAAAAATCCTAAGCTTTCTTATGAAAAAAAAAAAAAAAAAAAATGCCCTTTTTGGAAAAAAACCTGTTTGGCCAAAATGTCAAATTTTGATCCCCTCTAACTCAGAGAGATCTGGACCGATCTTGTTGAAAAATTGTGTCTGAACTACTATCTAATAGGACTAACCTTGGTGCAAGTTTCATCCCGATCGGAAGACATCGGTTTCAAAAGTTGGTGCACTTGACATGAAATCCCCCATATGTATATATATGAATATTTTTTTTTACCAAACGGGGGAAACTTAACCTTCCGCTAGAAATTTGTTGTATGTGGTTAACTGAAAATAAACCAATTTTTCGGGGAAATTAATTTACGTGAACTTAGTTTTATTTTTATTTTATCCGGTTCGAATGGACCAAATGTTTTTCTCGCAAAATATTCACCAGAAAAATTGTTTGTAAAAATAAAAAACAATGGGTGTTAGTTTTATTTTTATAAAACGTTATAAAAATCTATATTATTATATAATATTAATTCGGGGCTTGACGTACCTTGACGTTCGGGATTGTCACTGATAACTAACTTGTTGGCTTAACAAAACACCCTCTCAAAGGCATCTTAAAAGGCTACGATAAACCTTTTGAGCTAAAAAGAGTGTTTCGTTAAGCCAACAATCGGCGTGTTCACGCACTCTACTCGTAAATCTTATATTGTACTTTTGTTTTCGTTTTCATTAGTTTATAGTGGTTTTATATTTTTAAATTCAATATAGAAATAAAAATCCAGCAGATTTAAGCTAGTTGTTGTTCTGATCATAAAACCAAAATTGATTTTGTTTTTTCTAAAAACCTTGCTTTCTAAAATCACTCAATAACTTAAAATTACTTAATGTATTTGTTTTTACTGATTGGTCGTATTATTTCTGTAGAAAGTTACAGAATTTCCATTTGAATACAATGTGTAAGAACAGCGTGTGAAGTGTGCCCCACATTTTCTTCATCCACATAAAAAAATAGAAAGTGTCAATGCTTTACCAAAACAAATATGAAACGATTAAGTGGTTCATTTTGGTAAATGCCACCGTCCACACACAAACAAGTGTTAAACATATCAAACGTAAAATCAGTGCAACCAAATACATTGGAGTATGCATAACGAAAATTCATAGTTTGTTTACATTAAATTACAAGCTATATTATGCATGCTACATAATATAGAATGTCGAAATATTGGAAAATAAATTAAAATATTTTTATTATTAAAACGGACCTCAAGCTCGGAATTTTTATTTATATATTTTTATTTTTCTTTGTGACTGAAACAAAAATTTATAGTAAAATAATTATTATGAAGTAATTTGAATACTTTTGTTCTACATGTAATGCATTTTCTTTACTTATCAGTGATTTTAATTGCTTATTATTTAATTGCTTATTACTGTTAATTTATTTCTTATATGACCAAAAATATTTCTTATGAAAATTAATGTTTAAAGTAATACTTATTGGTCTATATACAATGTTATATTAAAAAAATTTTCTCTCTTTTTTTTGTTTCACTTTTTTTATTCACAAATGTTATTCGAATTCTTAATTGTTCATAATAGTAGTATAATGACAAACATTTTATTTCATTTTTATTTTTTTGTTAATGTTATGTTCATAATATTCATGTTCTGCTCAGTAATACATTTTTACATTTATTTAAAATTAAATAATTGTTTAGGCTTTCTTATTATATATCTTTAACAAATTCTTGTGGAAAGTTTTTATTTTATCATTAATTTTAATGCTCACGTTCAAATCTTTAATATTGATAACTTCGTATGGTCTTTGTATGGTGATTCATTCTTTTTTCTTTTTTCTACATTAACTAGAACTAAATCTCCAATTTTTAATTCTATACTATTGAAATTTTTATAAGAATCTAGTTTCATTTTTAATTTCACTTCCTCTATAATTTTTGTTGCATTGTTTAATGAACACTTTAATCGAAGCTTTAATTCGTTAACGTAGTTTTCAATATCATATACCCTAGTGTTGCTTTCAATTATGTTATCCCCAGGTAAACTGGGTAGTTTACCAAAAATCAATTCAAATGGTGAATAATCAGTGTGAATATGTGGAGTAGTATTATACGCGAAGGTATAATATGGAATCCAAGCACACCAATTATCATATTCAACGAAGGATAGAAAATATTCATTTAATACCCTATGATTTCTCTCAACAGTCCCTAGAGTTTCATGATGATAAGGTGTGGAGAATTTTTGCTCCACTTTCAACAATTCACATATTCCCTTTAATAGTTTGTTCGTAAACTCAGTACTGTTAATGTGTGTTGAAACTATTAGTATATATAAGTCTTTTAACTACTGACTTTATTGAAGTTTTGTTTGAGGTATTTATACTAAAATTATGCATCAAAAAATGCTAACTTAACTAAATGTTATTGAATTAAAATTTATGCTATATTGGCCAATAACAAAACAGACTGTATAAAAAGGTATAAATGTAATTTGATCTATTAATAAACAAAATTTAACTTAAATTGGCCAATAAAAAGAAAGACAATATTAACTATATAACATTCAATGCATTCACTATTTATTGTAATATATTAGGGGAATTCTACATTAATTGAATTTAAATATATTGAATCTTAGCATTCTCCCCCGCGTTGAACGGATGTTCAACAATGTTGTGGTGATCTTATGTTGCCTAGACCCTTATGATGAAAATCCTTGGCATTGGTGTAGGTATTTCCAATTCATGTGATTGAAATTCGATGTTTTCTGCATTATTTTCTATAGACGATATTGTGTGTGGTTTTCGCCTGGTTGTACACTTTTTACATCTGGACAGCATTATCAATATTGTTACCAAGCTAATCGATAGTGCCAGATATCCAATTGCATGATTGTGTTGCTGGTGGGACTTCAATGTGTTCGAAATGTCTATGATGTTTTGTTCTTTAAGAGATATTTGTAAAATTGATAGCTCTTTGAGATTTTTGGCGTATATGCTCTCCAAGATTGTCGAGTTCGACTGATTATTGCTTATGGAATATGTAATGTTTGTTTGCGGTGATAAAGCTGAAACTTTGCCAAGACTAGTGTATGATGATCTGATCGTACTAGAGACAGTTTGTCTTCCGTTCATTGCGACGAATTCATGCTTCAGCATGCATTCTGGATCCAGGGTCAGTTGCCCGGATCCCCGTAAAGAGAAATGAGTACTGTCTTTATTGCATACAGCCGTGGCTCTTGAAGATGATAAGGTGGCATATATCCATTGATTTCGATTATTGAGGGGTATTCATTTTGTGTTGGATTTCTCCAGAGTGCACGTTGGTGTCGTTTTGTTGTTGTACAAATTGATTTCACACATGCACGTTTTTGAACCCAAATCGTAGCGAATTTGAACGTTGGACCACAGAAACATATCTTGTTTTATTCTATCACAATTGCTGAGTTTCGAATATGTAAGAATGACGTATTGTTTATGGGATGTTGTTATGCCCATGAAATCAGTACATTGTTTGATGGCTACCATGGTGTTGTTTAGTATGTTGGGTACAGGAATCAAGTGGAACATCTTAAATTGCTCATTTTCAGCCAAGGGTATCTTTATTTTTAAAACTGCATGTTGGTGCGTAAGTTTACCTTGAACCTTCATAAGTTTGAATATCTGCAGTAATTCATCTTTTCCGGCTACAGGAAGAGTCACTGAAGTTGGTGCATGGAGTTTAATTTGATAAAATTCAGCTTGTAACTGTTGTGGAGTCAGTAACAATGGACTAATTTTCCCATGATGCATGTATATGAAAGTGTCCAGAATATATGACTGTATTCTTCGTATGTTATTTAAAATTAGGTTCTATTCTAAGACCCCATTATTGAATAGTTGGGTAAGATGTATCTGGATTAACACATTGTTGATGTTCAAATCTTGCCTTAGCTGCCAAATAAGTTTTTTGTATGACATTGATTGTTGAATCAACAATCGATGTTTGGTTCTTCAGTAAATTTAATAGATGTGATTCATTCTCCTGTACTTGTTGTATTGTATCTGATATATAATCAGAATCCAATATGCCAAACAATGAATGAGCAACATTCCCAAGTATATTAAATGCTCCTCTTTTACTTCGTAATAGTTGATTCTCAAGTTGTAGATCGTTTTCCATGTGTTTAAAATGGTAAATAATGCTGAGACATGATTCGTTTAGTTTTATCATTCTGCACAGATTCTATAGGGTTTTCGTGCCATTGACCAAAGTTGATGTTTCAGACCAATAGGCCCCCAGGTCGTAATATACGAAAAGGTTCTATTCAGTGGTTGAAATGGCTGTTGTCCCGATTTCTTCGAAATGGATACCTGATTTTGTTCCAAATCTTTTGTTTTTGACTGGATTTCCAAGTGCCATAGGTAACAGCAAAAGTATCGTAAGTAGTGCTAAGCTGAGATGAGTTGATAGCCCCTTTTTCCTTTTGGCCTTAGGTTCCTCAGTTGAATCTGAGATGCTGTTGTTGATGGCTGCAGTGTTGTCATCGGACAAGATGAGCTCTTCTGAGTCTGGTTCGATGGGTAAAAGAGCGAGCCGATGTATTGGGCGTTTGAGCAGTCCATTTGCTGTTTTGACTTCCACGACTCTGATTACATATCAGTACCAGAGTGAGTTTTAATAACTCTCGCTAAGGTCCATTTCATGACTGGTAGGTTATCTTCCTTTATTATTACCAGATCGCCAACCTTGATGTTGGGAAATTGTTTATTCCACTTATGACGTTGTTGTAATTGGCTTAAATATTCGGTGGACCATCTTTTGCAAAATTCCTGTTTGAGATGAGCCACGAATTTCCAGTGAGCGAGTCCTGATGCTTTTATTGGTGTTTCACTACTATCTATTTGTGATACGAGTCAAAGCCTCAAGATTGTTAGGATCACTTGATATAGGTGTTAGTGGGCGAGAGTTGAGTATTGCCTCAATTTCCACTACGATTGTTTCCAGTTCTTCCTGAGTTAACAATGCCGTCGAAACACTGCGAAACAATAGATGTTTGGCAGATTTCACTGCTGAGTTCCATAATCCCCCAAAGTGTGGTGCACGCGGTGGGATAAAGTTGAAATGTATTCCTTTTGGGCTAGCAATTGAGATGATTGATTCCTACCCCTTGTCGGAATAGATACTTTCAGCTAATTCTGCTAACTGGTTTCTTGCTACTATGAAATTGGTAGCATTGTCTGAATATATGTTTTGACAACGCCCTCGACGGCTGATGAATCGTTTTAAGGCACCGATAAACGCTTCAGTTGATAGATCAGTGACCAGTTCAAGATGAGTGGCCTCTGACCTTATAATGAATCCAAAATGGTCCGCAATAATCTACACCAACGTTGATGAAAGGTCGGGCTGGAGTAACTCTAGCTTGCGGAAGGTTGCCGATAATTTGCCTATATAATTTTGGTTGTGCTCTAGTGCACCTTATACATATTTGGACTGTTGATCGTGCCGTTATTTTTCCTCTTATTGGCCAAAAAAGCTGTGTGATTAAATTTAGTAGAGCTTGTGGTCCACAATGTTTATATTCTTCGTGAATCATTGTGAATAAAAGTTTTATGATGGGATAATTGTACGGAATCACCATTGGATGTTTTGCATCGTATGATAGTGATGAAGACTTCAATCGTCCGCCAACTCGTAGGATGCTTGTCTCGTCGAGGAATGGGGACAAACTGATGATGGAGCTCTTTTTATTGATTTCATTGTTTTTCCGACAATTATTGATTTCCTTCGAAAATTCTGAAGCCTTTTTGGTTTTTATAATTATGTGCAATAAACCATTTAGTTCGGCAGGAGTTAGTGATTGATGTGAGGGGTGCTGATATTTTTTGATCTTTGAATTTTTGATGAATCTAATTATACATCCCCATATTCCTTGCAGTGGTTTGAAGGAGTTTTTATGTGGAATTTTCTCTCGAGTTCACCGGGGATTTGGAGTTGTTGGGAGAATTTAGGAGGCCACAGCTCTTCTTGTCCATGCAGAAACAGTGGTCCATACAACCATAAATTACATTGAGCAAGTTGAACTGCTGGTAAACCTCTGGATAGTATATCAGCAGGGTTGTCCCTTGATCGGATGTGGCGCCACTGGTCGGGTAACGTCAATGATTGAATTTCGGAAATTCTATTAGCTACGAACGTATGGTACATGGAGGATTGAGCGTTTATCCAGGATAGTACTATTTGTAAATCAGTCCATCAAATTGCAGTTTGATTTTTGATTTGAAGATCTGTTTTAAACCTGTGTGTAAGTTGGGCCGCCATAACTACAGCACATAATTCTAGACGAGGTAATGTCTGTTGTTTTAATGAAGCAACCCGCGTCTTGGCACAAAGCAGTTGTACAATTACTCGTTTATCCTTAAGAATTGCTCTGATGTAAGCAACTGCACCAAAAGCCTTTTCTGAAGCGTCTGAAAATATATGCAGCTCTGTTTTTACTGGTAGTTCTCCTTTACAAACGTGTCGAGGAATTTTAAAATTGTTTAGACTGTCTAAATCATTTCTGAATTTATCCCAGGTTGTGTGAAGATCTGCAGGCAATGGCTCAATAGCTTGAATTGCCATAGCTGCTGAATAAACGTCTTTGCATTGACAACTTCAGGTACTAGTATTCCAAGGGGGTCAAATAACTTTGCGAGATCTGACGATGCCGTGCGTTTTGTGACAGCCTGTTGATGATTCACTTTCACCTTGATGCAAAAAAGGTCAGTTTTAGGCAGCCATGATAATCCCAAAGTTTTTACCGTGATTGTGTTGTCACTGTTGAAATCTAAATCCACCTCCTGATCACCGAATGGAATATTTTTAGCAGTTGTGGGTGATTTGCACACCATTTTTTCAAATTGAAACCATGCCGTTTTAATATCGTGATGAGTTCCCTTTGCATCTCAATTGTAATGTTAAGGCTGTCTGACCCTCCAAGTCCATCATCCACGTAGAAATTATCCTTTAACATTTGAGCTCCAAATGGATAATTTATAACATTTTGGTCGGCGATTTTTTGTAGACATCTTGTGGCAAGGAACGGTGCTGTCCGTGTCCCATATGTAGCCGTGTTAAGTCTATAGTAATTGACAGGTGCTGATGGTTTTTCTCTCCAAATTATTAATTGGTAGTGCCGATCGGTTGGTTGAAGTAAAATTTGTCTATACATTTTTTCGATATCAGTGGTGAAGACAAATCTCGGTAATCGGAAACGCAGCAAAATTTAAAATAATTCATTTTGGATAGTAGGACCCATATACATCAAATCGTTGAGTGAGTAGCCTGATGAAGTCTTTGCTGATGCGTCGAACACTACTCTAAGTTTTGTTGTGGAGCTGTCTGGTTTCAAAACGCAGTGGTGAGGAATTATATATTTTGGATCTAATACGGTATCAATATCGACCTTTTCCATATGTCCTAAGTGTTCATACTCCCGCATGAATTTGATGTATTGAAGTCGAATGTCTTCGTTGTTTAGAAGTCGACGTTCTAGGCCCAAAAATCTGTTGTATGCCATCGCGTGGGAGTCCCCTAAAGCTGTTGGGTTCTCACGAAATGGAAGACTGACAATGAAATGGCCATCTGTATTGGTGTGAACATGTTGGGTGAAATGTGATTCACATTGTTGTTCTGATGGTGACAGGCCCCTTTTGTTGGCTTCAATCTCGTCCAATTTCCAAAGATGTTCTATGGCTTCTTCCAATGATGTAGTGTCTCCAAATATTGCACATGTGGGCGCATATAATAGGTTAGGCGATGGATTTTTTTTCCCATTGCACCTCCCACAATCAAGCCAAGTTCAGTGTTTTGGAGTGTTGGAAGATCATCACCTAGATGTATAGTTCCATTTTTAGTTAATTTGAAATAAAACTCTGCTCCAAGTAGCAAATCTATTTCTTCTTGCTGATAGAAATGCGGATCTGCTAGGTGAATGTTGTTGGGAATATCTCAAGTTGAAATGTCGAACTGTTGACTTGGTTGTGCGGGAATTTTACTTGGGAGTACACAAGCTTCCACGTTTGCCATGAACTTGAGGTCCCTGGACTTCATAGCGATATTTAGGCGATATTTAGATTTTTCTGGGTTTCTCTAACACCGTCGAGGCACAGGGAGGCTTCTGATGGTGAAATTACCAATTTTTGGCAAAGACGTTTAGATACAACATTGACTTGTGAACCTGAATCTAATACTGCCCTAAATTCATTGGATACACCGTTTGAAGCTGTAATGATAACCTTCGCTGTTGCTAGAAAGACATAGCCCTGGCGGCCCGCACCGATGTTTGCTGCTGCTGACGTAACTGCTACAATGTTTGATGTAGTCATTTTACTGGTGTATTTGGATGTGAACTGCTTTGTTTTGAACTCGAATTTGATGATATTTTTCTTTTTGTGTATTATACCTTTTATTTAAATGAAGCAACGTATTGTGCTTTTTTGTACATTTTATGCAGCTACTAAAATTGCAGGATTTCAAAGCGTGGTCACTTCTGAAGCAATTGACTCATAGATTTTGTCGTTGTACCCATCGTAACCGTTCTGCTTCTGATAATTGCAGATATTTGCTGCAGTGGTATAATTTATGACCACTATTATTGCAAAATTTGCATGTGCTAATATTGTTTCCGGCGGATGTTATTATTGTTGACACCGCCTTATATGTCGGTTTTTCCTTTTGAGTTATTGCCTCCATAGATTGGAACTGAAATTCCAAAAACGACAGAAATTCAGATACAGTTGGCACATCTATTGGGTTTGCTAATGATTGCATGTATCTGATATGGGTATTCTTATCCATTTTTTTAATCAATTACTGTATTAGTATCGCATCCCAGGAAGATGTTGTAATTCCTAAGTTATTTAAGGCAAGCAAGCATTCCTTGTTGGTATTATGTAGAGCCTTAAGTGATGGTGCTGATGAAGTTACTGGCTGTTGGTGAATTATTTTGTCCACTAAGTTAGCTATCAGGAGCCTTTTTTTGTTATAGCGTTCTTGCAACGTTTTCCATGCAGTACTATAATTTTGCTCCGTTAATGTGAATTGGCTTATCAGATGTTCTCTCTCCAGTTAGGTTAGTCTTTAAATACCACATTTTCTTTGCTGCTGGGATGTGTTGTTTATCTACCATCTCTGTAAATAGATCATGGAATTGACTCCATTTTAGGTAATCTCCATCAAATTTTGGAATCATTACTTTTGGTAAAGGTAATGGATTTTTGTATCATCGACGTTGATGAAGATGTATTATTGGATATATTGTTGTGATTTATTGATGTAATTGCCACCGCCAGATTTCCCAAATGATTTTGAACTTTTTCAATTAGTGCGAAGAAGTCATCCATATTAAAACCAGCCCCTGATGGATCTTCAATTTCTTCGCAAATATTGTCGCATAAAACTTGTATCTGGTTCCAGAGATCGTTGATATTCTTGATTCTAAGCTCATAATATTGGGGCGGTTGAATTTCTGTGATAGAAGCTAATCCATTTAATAGCCGCTCTAATGCTGTCATTCTATTTTTAGTTTTCCGGATCAGGCTTTGATGATTTTCGGACGCATGTTGAGTGATCTGAAGAGCCAATGATTGGGCACCATTATTTTCAATCACAGATGGCCTTTGTTTGGTTTCGGATGAAGCGCTTAGTCGGCTAGCCTCGGTAGTAAATATTTGTATATAGGAGGTTGTTAATTCATTGATTTTGGAATAATAATCATCCGTGAAGTATGCATGCTCAGTTCTCAAGCTTTGAGCATCGTAGAACTGGCGTAATTTTGAGTCCTGGGCTTCAAATTGATCCCAGGCCTCTTGTAATCGTCGTCTACGATCTTCAAAGTATCCTGCAGTTGTTTTTCTGTCTGCAGAATCTTTTTTATAGTTTCGTATTATTGCTTGAATAGATTCACCTGTCTTCGATAGAACATCTAATAATTGCTTTGAGGTTTCCATCGTGTATGTGACTGCAAAACTATATGTGGATTACAAAATATATCTATTTGTAGCTGAATCTGATGAAAAATGATACTTGTGGATGACCGAAGTCCTTATGACTTGCGTAGCAGGATTTGCTGAACAAGAACGCTTGTGGACAATTGATGTCCTGATGAGTTGCGCACCAGGTTTTGCTGAACAAGGACGCTTGTGGACAATTGATGTCCTGATGTGTTGCGTACCAGGATTTGCTGAACCACGACGCTTGCGGACAATTGATGTCCTGATGAATTGCGAACCAGGCTTTTCTGAACAAGGACGCTTGTGGACAATTGATGTCCTGATGAGTTGCCAACCAGGATTTGCTGAACCAGGATGCTTGTGGACAATTGATGTCCTGATGAATTGCGAACCAGGATTTTCTGAACCAGGACGCTTTTGGACAATTGATTTCCTGATGAATTGCGTACCAGGATTTTCCGAACCAGGACGCTTGTGGACAATTGATGTCCTGATGAAGCGCTGCAGGGCGTGTTTAATCCACTCGTGATTGTTTCAAGTTCCTTACCACTGGTGGGGGGAAACTTGAATTTCAACAGTGTTCTGGGGTCACCAAAATGTTAATGTGTGTTGAAACTATTAGTATAAGTCAAACGAAACACTTAAATTTGGTCTGTACTAATTTGTTTTTTTCTTAAAAATTGTTTGGTCTTCAAGCACTTGTAACTTGAAGATCAGTGTTCAGTAATTAAAACAAAATAAATCTGTTAACTACTGACTTTATTGAAGTTTTGTTTGAGGTATTTATACTAAAATTATGCATCAAAAAATGCTGACTTAACTAAATGTTATTGAATTAAAATTTATGCTATATTGGCCAATAACAAAACAGACTGTATAAAAAGGTATAAATGTAATTTGATCTATTAATAAACAAAATTTACGTTAAATTGGCCAATAAAAAGAAAGACAATATTAACTATAAGTTAAGGAATGTCTCACATACTGTGAAAGACATACCAACAATTATGGTAAACAAGTCCGTCCGCCAATTAAATCATCTAAAATGGTATCATTCATTTAATTTTTATTTTTATGTGCAAAGAAAACAAATATGTTGCCACCCAGCTTGACGAATATTTTATTTCGTCATTTATTTTATGAATGTTTTGCCCGCATCAAATTACTCTCAACGGGCACGAGTATGTTGCAATATCACATTGCATTGTTTTACATTTATTTTTATGTCGCAATATCATATTACATTCCCAGGCATTTTTTATTTATTATTTTTCTGGCACCAATTACGGCCATTCACACTTTTATTTGTTTTGGGTGTCAGTTTCACAAAACATTTCCTCAAACCGCCGCATTTTATTTAATTGTCTTGTCCCCTAATTCTGCAACGTAAACAGTCCTCAAGTCAGTGCACTTGAAACTTTCACGATTTATGATTGTGAAACTAAGGCACTTGACTTGAATTTATGTCAACCATATGTTTTGATTGAGTTGCGTTTTTTTATGGTTTTCAGGTTTGGCTTGCTTTGGTATTTTTTCGGTGGTGTTTCTCTGTCGCTGAGGATTTGACTTTTCTTTATATTGATTACTATTAAGTAAAATAGGGTCAGTTCGCGTCAGAACTCAGACCTACATAGTAGGTAAAGAAATTATGTTATAAAAGAGTATTGAAATACGACGGTCGTGTAATTAAGAAAAATACTCAACGTTAAATAATAGAAGTGAAAAACATAATTTTTATTGTATGAAACAGCAAAACTTTTAATGGAAGCTGTTGCAAATTTTAATAAAGTTCATAAATTGAAACAAAATAACTTACATAGTAAGAACAATAAATAAAACAATTGTAAAAGAAGAAATAAAACAATTGGCGCCCAACGTGGGGCAACTCCTGCATCCGCAAAACGCCCATTAACAGTTAAGCAGTGAAAAAAAAGTGCCAACTAACGTATTAGTAAAAAAATTCAAGCAAAATTAACTCAAATAAAAAATTAGAACTAAAAGTGCTAACAGCTGGAACAGCAAAAAGCTTGGAGGAAATCTTGTGTGAAATTAATTGTGACAAGAAATATTTTCGTTCAAAAAATTAACCCGGCGTATAAGAAAATAATCGGCGAATCATCATAAATACAACAGTTACATGTTTTCGAGATAAATCCTGTGCAGTCATCACCAACATACGCTGCGAGGCCCAAAAGCAGCAGGAAACAAAATAAGATGGAATTCCAAAACGCCTTCATGTTTATGTAAGTTAGCCTAGTAATTTTTCAATACAATAAATTTTTAAGCGACGACTCTGGCGTTAAAAATTCCTGTAAAGTAAAATTTATAAACCCTAATCCTTTGTGAAAAATTAATTATTTAAAAATTGGAATTTTTTTTTTTTAACTAAAAGTTAATTATTTAATAATTTAAAATTTTTTACGTAAAATTGTTGTAGTTGTTGCATAAACTAAAAATTCCTGTGAAGTTTAAAGCTAAAATTATTTTTCTGGTATATAGAGTTAAAAAAATTATTGTAAATTAAAATTTTTCTCTAAAACCCTTTAGTTCTAAGCTAGTTATTATTCTAAATTTGTCATTATTTAACTATTTAAAAAATTAATTTTGAACTTTTAAACTAAATTTTGAACTATTATGTTTTGTTGTACCAAGTGTTAAAAGTAAAAAATAGGAAATTTTTTCTACAATTCTGTGAATAAAAAGTAATCGTAAACTAGAATTTAAAGTAAAAAAAAAACCTTGTCGTTACTAAAGTAATTGTAAGTTAAATTTTTTTTCTAAAAGTCATTAAAAAAAAAGACAATGCCCAGGAAGTGGATTCGTAAGAAGGGTTATTTGAGGGATGATTATCACCATCAGATATTCGAATGGACCCCAGAGGATCATGAAACGAATGCAAGAATTTTAGATAGACTCGATAGGGAGATATTTATGTTGGCTAACGAAGGTTATTTTAATGGGGTGGAAGATTTTAAAACCCCAAGAACGGAAAACGAGGAAAGAAAAGATAAAGACCCCAATGGGGAACATAATTAAAAAAGTAATTTTTTTTTTATTAGCCAACAGGAAAATTTAATAATCTCTATGAGAATTTAAGATGAAAAAAGAAAAAGAAAGAAGATAAGTAAAAAAAATTTATAAACTTTATAAATTTTTTTTCTAAATAAATTTTTAACACGGAAAATTTTTTGCAAAGAGCAAAAAATATAAATGATTATTACAAGGACGAAAAGTGCAAAGAAGGAAAAGGGTGTTATAAACGATTACCACGTATAAAAAACTTGGTTTTATTTTTTTTTATTATCTTACAAAAATAAAACAAGAAGTTGTTAATAAAAAAGAACAAGCAAATTAAAGCATAACTTTTGAAGAAAAATTTTGGCATTTGATTAAGACTATTTTTTACAGCAGAACGAAATTTACGTTGAAGATAACACTTTTCCACAGGCAAATTCGTTAACAGTAATAAATCATTTTTATTTTTTTTTATACCACATATTATTCAAAAATTGTTTTTAATAAATTAACCTAAAATTCTGAATTGTAAAACAAAAAAAGAAAATTTAAAATTAAATTTGGATTCGGTGAGTTCGCTAACGGAACAAAAAATTCCCATGAACACCGAAGAACCTTTTTTTTTTTAAATAAAATAAATGCCATTAATTATAAAATTTTTTTTTTAAATAAATAAATTAACCCAAAATTTTTAATTGTAAAACAAAAATTAAAGCAAAAAAGAAAAATGGAAAATTTATACCAACCACATTAAATTAACCTAAACTTAAACTTAAGTCAAAAGCATGAAATTAGAAACAAAAATGACAACTCACATAGTGAGGAGATGCAACAAAACAGTTGCATCCACATTAGATTAAGCAATAATATAATACGAAATTAATATTTCCAGTAATATGTAATAATAAGATTTTATCATTCGAATCTGGCGAAGTAGCCAAGTGTATGAATAGTTACATTATATTAAAAAAATTGTACAAGAAAAGCCTTTTCCTCATTTTGGCAGCAGCTTAGAAACACCGATAAATTTTGTCTTGAAAATTTACTGAACAAAAGTACAGGTCATTGCAACACAATTTCGGCCTACAGCGTGCCAACCATTAACGTGATTTGTAGTGCCATCAGACGGGGACGTCTGAAATTTAAAAGGGGGAGTAGTTAAGGTATGTCTCACATACTGTGAAAGACATACCAACAATTATGGTAAACAAGTCCGTCCGCCAATTAAATCATCTAAAATGGTATCATTCATTTACTTTTTATTTTTATGTGCAAAGAAAACAAATATGTTACCACCCAGCTTGACGAATATTTTATTTCGTCATTTATTTTATGAATGTTTTGCCCGCATCAAATTACTCTCAACGGGCACGAGTATGTTGCAATATCACATTGCATTGTTTTACATTTATTTTTATGTCGCAATATCATATTGCATTCCCAGGCATTTTTTATTTATTATTTTTCTGGCACCAATTACGGCCATTCACACTTTTATTTGTTTTGGGTGTCAGTTTCACAAAACATTTCCTCAAACCGCCGCATTTTATTTAATTGTCTTGTCCCCTAATTCTGCAACGTAAACAGTCCTCAAGTCAGTGCACTTGAAACTTTCACGATTTATGATTGTGAAACTAAGGCACTTGACTTGAATTTATGTCAACCATATGTTTTGATTGAGTTGCGTTTTTTATGGTTTTCAGGTTTGGCTTGCTTTGGTATTTTTTCGGTGGTGTTTCTCTGTCGCTGAGGATTTGATTTTTCTTTATATTGATTACTATTAAGTAAAATAGGGTCAGTTCGCCTCAGAACTCAGACCTACATAGTAGGTAAAGAAATTATGTTATAAAAGAGTATTGAAATAAGACGGTCGTGTAATTAAGAAAAATACGCAACGTTAAATAATAGAAGTGAAAAACACAATTTTTATTGTATGAAACAGCAAAACTTTTAATGGAAGCTGTTGCAAATTTTAATAAAGTTCATAAATTGAATCAAAATAACTTACATAGTAAGAACCATAAATAAAACAATTGTAAAAGAATAAATAAAATAATTTATATAACATTCAATGCATTCACTAATTATTGTAATATATTAGGGGAATTCTACATTAATTGAATTTAAATATATCGAATCTTAACAAGTACCATTATCTGATTTTAATGTTTTAAATGTTCCATATTTTAGTATTACGTTTTCCACTAGTGCTTCCGCTATTGATTAAGCTTGCTTTGTTTCCAGTGGACAAGCTATTACATATTTGGTGAGCTCGCATTGCATCGTATGTATGCAATATAACCTATAACCTTCCGTGTCAATCTTATACAATGGTCCTTTTGTATTCTATTTGCTTATTTCTCTGGCAAAGATCGCTCGTTCTTATAAATTCCTTAAACATTTTGTTCATATTTTTCCAAATATATTTTTGTTTCAATCGGAGTAGTGTCTTCCTTACCCCAAAATGTCCTCCGCATGGTGTTTTATGATAACATTCTATTAGTAATTTTTTCTATCTTCATTTTCTATTCTTTGAGGATTTCTATGTAACATTATTCTGACGTCAGTTTTCTTTTCTCTATTTATGATTTCTTAAAATCTCTTATGGGTGAGTATATTGAATATGTTATCACTCTTCTCAAGAGCATAACTTTTATAATTCAATCTCTCTAATGTAGATATTAGTTTCTCCAGTATATTATCTTAGTAATATGGATTGTCGCTAAATCTTACGGCCGTTATATTGCCACTATTATCGTCCTCAATTTTTATTTCCTTAGTACACCTCCTTATCTAATATAAATTTTAATTTCCCTGCGCGCTTTATATCGTTTATCGATGTACAGTGCCAGACTATGAGTTGATCAGACTCATCTTTGGTCGTTCCATCTGCTACTTCATTTACTATCTTGTTGTGAGTTTTCTTCCCATTCATTCCTCTTGATATCACCAATGCCTTTTTTATTTATTCGTCTATCTTAGGAGGTATCATTTTCTTTAGTATGTCAGGGTCTAAGTTTATTCTCGAAAGTGCATCTGCATTAGTATTATTAATGCCTTTCTTGTATACAATCTGAAAGTCATAATCAGATAGTTCTAATTGGATTCTTGTTAATTTTGAGCTTGGATTTCGGTGCGAAAATAATGCTACTAAATTTTCTAGTGCTACAACAAATTTTCTACCATACAAATACGGTCTAAAAAATTGTATACCCCAATATGTGCCAAATAATTCTTTTTCTATTACTGGTTTGTTCTTTTCATATTTATTCAACGAACGACTAGCATAAGATATTGGTCTGTCCACACCAATTTCCCCTTGTGATAATATAGCCCTTAAAGCAAAGTCGGACGCATCGGTCGTCAAGATGAGAGGTTTTTCAAAATTTGGATATTGTAAAATAGGTGGACTTATCAATTTGTGTTTTAACAATTCAAAAGCAGATTGATGTTGCCCTTTCCATTTCTCAATAATTCATTTAGGCAATTTGCTATGTCAGCGAATTTTGCGATGAACCATCTGAAATAGTTACAAAATACCACGAATCTTCTCACTTCATCCGCGTTTTTGGGTATTGGTTATCTTTCTATTGTCCCACATTTTCCCGGATCTGGTTTAATACCGTTAGGAGTTATCAAATGATCAAGATATATTACCTCATGTTTAATAACACAATATTTTCTCGCATTAAGTTTCAAATTATTCTTTATTAACCTGTTTAGAACCTTTGCCAAATTCGTGTTTGAACTACATCCGAAAATGTCACATCGATTATGTCATAAACATATAGAAATGCTTGAGATTCCAGACCAGATAAAGCTGTCATCCACATACGTTGAAAGTATTGTATGGAGCATTGTATGGACTTATGGATAGTTCTAGTATACCCTTTTACAACAAATCTTGTACCTGAGAATTTTTTTCTGCAGTTTGTGCATGTGGTAAACGGTAATTCTTTATATACACCGGTTTACCATCGTGTAAATCTATCGTCTGCTCATAGAAATTATTGGTCGTCAATTCCTCACCCTCTAGATGGAATACGGACTGATATCTTCTCAAAATATCTATAACTTCTCGTGTTTCCCCATTATTCATATTGCTTTATTTTAAATCCTCAAGCAACCTTGTAAATCTTGCCGAAGTATTTTCTTTCTTTCCTTTATGTATCCTAGATGTATCATAGTTTTTCAATGGTGTTGTTTAAATTCTAAGATTTTCTACTATAGTCCGCCACGCTCAGTAGTTTTATATGTTGATTACCTTCTTTTGGTAGTATAATGTTAGCTAAATACACACCTTCCATAATTTCTCTATTCAAAATCAAGCTATCCTCATTTAATTTTATCGGAAAAGGTATTATTATTTCACTCCTTGGTGGTACTTATACATAATTGACGTTAAATGCGTTATCATTGATTGGAATTATAATATCCTCGCCATTCAACTCAAATGTTAAAATATATTTATCGTAGTCAATTTTGCACCTTAATCTTGATAGAAAATCTCTACCTAATTGCACTTCATGCCTAATAATATTGTCATTTATTTCTATCCCTATTAACAGTTGAACCAAAAGACCGCACCTGTCCCTCTGATATCCCACTTAAATTACATATATTATCCAAATTAACATCATATTGGTCTAATAAATTTTCCTTGCACAGTGATATATCTGCACCTGTGTCTATCAAAACAATAAGAACGTGTTCGGTGTTCAGCACATTCAACTTGATTTAATTTCTAAGATTTGCTGATATACTATATATGTTCTCGTTATTTATTGGGATCTCGGAGATACTTGTCGAGTAGTCTCCCGTCCTAAGGAGTTTCTCTGGTCACCTATTTGATTTATATTGTATCTTCTGTTCCCGTTATTAGAATTTCTATTATTATTACGATGTCTATTGGAACTGTTGTTGCCTCTATTTCCATTATTATTGTCATAGTTGTTCCTATTACTCTTGTTGTTTCTATTCGCATTGAAATTTCTATTCCCATTATTATTGTTCATCTAGTTAGATCGGCATATTCTCGCAAAGCGACCCAATTTTCCACATTTATTGCATTTTACCCCATTTGCCCATGGTTTTGACCACACTTTCCGCATTTTGTCTGTCCCTTCTGACCGTTCGTGAAATTGCCAGTAGAATAGAACACTTGGTTCATTCTCAAATTAGCCTCAGATTCCTCAGCGATTTCCAGTGCCTCTGTGAAAGTCGAAACTCTACTAGCGTTAATGGTCGATAGTACCTGTTGGTATCTCAAGACACTTTTGAATATATTGAACGCAGTCAAATTATTCGTTCGGACTATTGATGCTCTATCATTTTCCCCGATCTGTGAAATCTGGATCTCATTGAGTCCTGATTCACCCTTTTGAGTTTATTTTTGATATTTTATTCAGAACAACACTTGTAGTCCCAACTGGTCTATATGATTTTTTTAATGCCCTTAATAATTCTGAAATATTGGTTGGAACAGTTTCCTGTCTCACCATATTCTGTACATTTGTTTCCAAGCAAATCTTAAATATGTATTCAAAAAAACAATTTTGTTTGGCTTCAGTAATTGTACCGTTTGCCAATTCTTATCTTGTTATAAAATTGTCTAATTCTCCTTTTTTTCCTGTAAATACTGGCACAAGTTTGCTAATGCTCACTTAGCTCATGTATATCCATCATTTCCACTACGATACCTTGTCTTTTTACCTTGTTAGTTTTCCTTTCTAAATGTAGGTTTAATATATCTAACGCCTCTTTCTGTGAGTTCTTAAACTCTTGTTTTATCAGAGTTTTCTCTTCCTGTGATACAATTCTCAATAGATTATCCACAAAATCCTTTTCTATATTTTTTAGCTCTAGCTTTTTCGTTGTTATTGTATCTTCCTAGTACGGACGTCCTAATCTCTTTCTTGCATTGACTATTAATGTCTTTAAATTTTGCAAGGCATCCATATGAAGTTATTGTATTAAATCTTTACAATTTTCTATATTATTCTATAATTTAAATTGTTTTTTGCTTTCTTAAATGCATATAAAAAAATTTTTGGTTTTATTTTATAAATTTTTTTTTTTAATTATTTTTTTCTTTTTCTTAAAAATATTTTTTAATGAAAATAATCTATCTACAATATTTAAATTTTCTATTTCAGTAACAACCAATTCTCCCAAATGATTGGATTCTTCCCTAGCTATGTCTGTTATGCAACTTTTGATTATTTTCTTTATTATTAGTACGACTACTATTAAATAACGATGATTATAATCATCTGTTACAAAAAAAATTCTTTAGGCACGAGCGAGTGATCGCTTACTGGCCCTACCAGTGTGAACTAGACGCACTTTATAAGCTATGTGTTAAAAATTTTCTGCAACTTTAATTGTTCCTGTTTTTCAGGTATTGGTCAATAAGGAACTCCGTCTTGTCGGTCTCTTCCCATATTCTGGATGATTGGCTCCAAGTTGGTGGTGGATTTGCGTTTATCTACTTTATTAGAATTGCCTTCTGCCGCTTCAATTTCTGGTCATAGCCACCTCTTTGTTTTTTTCTCACTACGTTTGGTATTGCTGGTTCAGCTGATGTTTTCTTCTTCTTCTGTTGACGTTGCATGTATTCCTCCAACTTCAAGGGTTGTGGACCTTCTTTTGACATCTACGCAGCTGGCGGATTTTTGGCTATCCACGCCAGGACTATTTATATTTTAATTTATTTTTATCCTTTGTAGTCGATCAGTGCACTTAAGCACAGTTAGGTTGGCGCAGATTCAAGCACTTCAACCAGTGCAGTTAAGCACTATTGTTTTAACAAGATCTGATGATTTGGCATAGGAGCATCTTTGGCAGGATCATCATTTGCAGGATCGCCATATAGTGGTTTTATATTTTTAAAAAACAGATTTAAGCTAGTTGTTGTTCTGATCACAAAACCAGAATTGACTTTATTTCCTAAAAACCTTGCTTATAAATACTCTATGAGAAGTTCTAGACTTCTTCTCTATGAGTGACTTTCTAAAATCACTCAATAACTTAAAATTACTTAATGTATATATTTATTTACTTAATGATTGGTCGTATTATTTCTGTAGAAAGTTACAGAATTTCCATTTGAATACAATGTGTAAGAACAGCGATGTGAATTGTGCCCCACATTCTATTTCTTCATCCACATTACAAAATCGAAAGTGTCAAAGCTTTACAAAAAAAAGTATGAAACGATTAAGTGGTTCACTTTAGTAAATGACACCGCCCACACACAAACAAGTGCAAAACATATCAAACGTAAAATCAGTTCAACCAATACATTGTGAGTATGCATAGAGAAAATTCATAGTTTGTTTAGTTTGTTCTTAGAATTATGTATTTAACACTAAATTTATTTCATTTCATTGTAATTTTCATCTTAAAACTTTATCATTAATATTCAATGCAATACAAATGCAAGTTCATTTTATCAATTCATTCTATAATCATTTTATTTTAATATTTTTATCAAGTCATTTTAAATACTCATTTTATCAATTTATTTTAATATTTTTATCAATTAATTTTTTTTTTATACTTCATCAATATTTTTATAATATTTTTATCAATCGATTTCATTAATTATATGTTGCCTGGTGTTCCCAAAATTCTGTCCAGATCCGAGGATTACTATTCACGTTTTTTACCCTTCTTATTGGTACTCGCTTCTATCTTCTCTTCCTTTATTCCTCTATTCTTGCGGCTTATTCCCATACCATATATATTCATTTCTTATAATCCGTATACTCATCCCATAATGGATATCAGCTTCTTCACATCGAAATTTAGTTTCGCAGAATTATCACAGTATCTCGCTAGACTATATATTCATTCATTGTTAAAAAAAACTTTCATAAATATTTTTCTGAGACACAAATATAGTATTCTATTATAATCCTAATTACTTTTCCTACATGTAATAGAAATTTCTTACTTTATTTCCTATATTATTTTCCTTTTTATAATGTATTAATTTTTTTTTTTTTGTATATATTTTTTTTCTTTTTTTTTTTTCTATAAGATACTAATAAATTAAATTTTACATTTTTCTTTCTTAATTTTTATTAAGATTTATTATTTAAAATATTTTTTATTCTTTTTTTCTTTATATTGTTACTTATGCTCTTAAGCCTATAAATTTTTCCTGTCTTATCCCCAAATTTGCTTAAGCACTTCGAGCTCTTCTCTCGCACCGTTAAATATCGGTATGAGTTTGGAAATTGATGTTAAATCAGTCGTGTTTAATATGTTATTCGCCATGGTTTTATCTATTTTAGTTGTTTCTATTTTCTTTTTGACACATAAACATTACCTATTGATTTTTTGGCGTTTGTTATGATTGTTTCAACTTTTTTATATGTTATCCATGAAAATTTACTAGAAATTATGTTATTTATTAAGTTTTATTTATTTCGTATACATTCGGATTAATTTTATTTATCAATAAGTTTATTTTTTTTTATACAATATTATTTATGTTATTTTTTAGTACATGTCTATTAATTTGGTTTTTTATATAATATATTAATACAGTACAATACATATTAATGCTAATATCTCCACGCTTACGCTTATAGCAGGAGGTGCGTAGTTGTTGCCGTAATGACTTCTTTTATTTTGTTTTGAGCATTCCCCATTTATCTTTTTATTTTTCTTGTATTGTTCTTAGCTCTATTCTGTTCTCTGATTACCTTTAATGTGTAGGAAAATTCTTTTTCTAGTTTGATTTTTCTTGCGTTTGAAGACTCTTTCTCGCTAGTAATTAACGTCTTGTCTTCAATTTTCTCTTTCAACAATTTTAGTTTGTCTTCCATTATCGTTAAATTTATTTTCCTTTCCCCCTTGTAATTTCTTCCTTTTATTTTTGTTTCCTGTACTGAAAATATTGGGTATACTGGTTCTATAATATTTTTATTTATGTAAAATTTTCTTCGGTTTGGGCCCTAGAGCTAGTATTTCAGGTTTTTCCGTTAGTTTTCCTGATTTCCACTGTTGCCTAGCTGTTTATATATTCTTGAGTATATTCTCAAGATTTTTTTTTGTCCATGAGTCCAGTTTTTATTTGCGCATAGCACTTAATAAAAACTGTTTACACAAAACGAACTATACTACCTTAATATTTTTTTAAGTTTGCTGATTAACTTGCAGGATCAGGATGATGGTGATTTTGGTTGATAATCAGGAATCCAGGGATGTTCTTAGGATCGCCATGTAAAGATGTTGCGTGTTGTCATGTAACGTTGAAAGGATAGTTGTTACAATAAACTTTATTGTTAAACATTTAGTTCCGTTAGTTGTAAATAAAATACTTCATTTGTTCGGGTTTTAAAGTAGTACTGATGCTTTAAAATCTAAAACAATACTGCCTACTAAAACTTAAATAATTGCTTCTTATATACTAAAATATTCTCTTAAAATTACTAAGTGCCAAAACAGCATTCCGAGCGCCCTTGGTAATCCACTTTGTGACATACATATGTGGAACACTTGCACCATGTGTCTCTTGGGTGGTCAATTATCTTGAACACACAATTGTGTCAAGTGCGACAATATCAAATACACAAAACATACATTTCCGTATATGCTTTGTGCTGCCGTCACTTAAACGATCGCAATTTGAAACTCTTTGTTTATTGTTATTGTGGGTTCATTTATTATTTGTGTGTCATGCCACACACAATGTTAATATTGATGTCATGTTCAACACGTGCACTATCAATTTCAATGTTTATGGTCAACACATGCTGTCAAGTAGTTCTAAGTTAAACAGTTCCTATTACCAAAGTAAAATGCTCTATGCTCAGCATTCATGCACTATGTGAATGCCCTATAGTATGCATACACTACATCACCGCCCTTAAGAGGAATCAATTTTTCAAAAAAAAAAGTGAGAAATTGTGGGATCACTGTAGATATTATTGTGTACATACTATATGCTTAATTATTAAAATTAGATTATATAGATTTTTACTAATAACCATAATGCTTGTACGTTTTTTTTTTTTTTTCATTAATATATTCTTATACTAATTATAATGTTTATACATTTACGTTTCTCTTTAATATATATATTTAAGTATATATTTTTTTTATATTTACATTGGTTTTATTTTATCATGTCATCAATACTTAACTAATAATTACATTAACATTCTAACAATAGTTTTTTTTTCTTTTTTTTTTTAACTTAAAGAAAAATATATGTCATTTTGTAATTCTATGCTCTTATTAAATGAATTATACAATGTCATTAACAATTAGTTTCACTAACATTTTGGAAATAATTTTATAAATGTTTATTTAGCTTAACTACTATTTCCGACTGGTTTTATTAAAAAATAAAATCTTATATTGTACTTTTGTTTTCGTTTTCATTAGTTGTTAAATAGTTATATTTCTTTACCAAATTTGTATGGTAAACCTTGATATTATTTCCTATCTTTACCGAAATTGTACAATAGTAAAATATTAATATATTAAAATTATCATACTTTCATTTTAGAATTATTGTTATTCTATATTATACTAGCAGTATACCCGCTACGTTGTTAGCGTAATTATTATGCTAATTATTAAAGCCATAATAATATTTAAAAACAATAAGAAATATAGTGTGAGTGACAATACGATGGAAACTTCTATCAAAATATATATTTGACGACTTGGACTCTTTTATTAATTTACACATTTATATGTTTTATTTATTTAACAAAGAAATTTTATCATAACTTCAGAAAAAATGAACAAAAGTTAAAAGTATTCATTTTTATGCTGTTGACAAAACAATGGAAACCTTTACTATACAATAACACTCGGAATAAAATGGTGGTCATGATCTTGAAGGGTGGATGATTCCTATACCGAACGATTGTATTAATTTATTTCAGTGAAACTCCCGAAGCGTTTAGCCGTTTTATGGCCATTTAAAAATATATAATTTTTTAGTCAACACTATTCGCCAACAGTATACTAATTCCAGTCCATGCGTTCTTTAGCAAGATTAATGCTAGCCAGACGCTTTTATGGCTTTATTCATAGAATATTTCACACAAATATTCTTTTGCCTACGACCATCACTGAAATCATCTACTGTTGTGGTTCGGTTCCTAAAACTTTATTCTTGCAATTATTTTTTAATAATTGAAAGAAAACATCAGAATCTGTAAATATTTAACTAACGGTTAAGATTTTTAAAATTTTCTTTCACTCTTTCTTCCATTTTTATTATTTTAATCAACTCTGGTAAAGAAATTTAAAAGCTTCCACTCTTTTGGCATAGCTAAAAAAAAATATTTCTTTTGCGTTTATCTATTGTTTTTATTGTATCTTATTTAACAAATGTGTTATCTTCCAATATAGAACACACAATAGTGATTTCTTA
Source organism: Cordilura impudica (assembly GCA_963682025.1). Lineage (NCBI taxonomy): Eukaryota > Metazoa > Arthropoda > Insecta > Diptera > Scathophagidae > Cordilura > Cordilura impudica. The sequence goes on from OY821522.1 coordinate 7,342,658, forward strand.
AATATATACATAATTTTATTACTGTGCGCGAAATTATTAAAAACAAAATTGGAAAATTTTGAATTTTGTAAACATCTCCGATGTATTGCCAACTACTCTATTTAAGTACTACTTTTTTATTCATAATTGGTTCGAAAATTATTCAAAAATAATATTATTTGTAATATCGATGGCTTAGTTTGGAAAGGAAGTAACTCAAGCCATAGGACAAACGCTATTGAAATTGGTGAATATGGGTGCATGTTTAGTCCTAGTCCCCATTCAAATAACCCCTATGATATCGAATTGGGTTTGTATATGTTGCTACAAAATATAAGTGACTTTACCACATATGATTGGGCTCGGTCCAACTTTCGACGTAGATTTTGTTTATGATTTTCTAAACCCAATTAGTTGGACCTAAGACCAATTCTCTAAACGCATGGTATAGGATATCGGTCTAGACCGACTATCATTTTCTTAGTTGGTTTCTTAAGGATATGTACTTTCAAAGGAAAATTTACCCATTGAAAAGTATCAGTTTTCCCATTTTTTGGCCGTTTGGGGGTAACGAAAGGCTCGAATTAAAACAAATTTTATTCTTCTCCGATGTTTATGTCCCTGGTGGAATCTACATATCAAATTTCATTTTCCTAAATTACTTTGTAAAGAAGATACAAAAAGGTACATTTATACACATCCGAATTTCCAAAAGATTTCGTCTCATTTGATGTTTCTATCTTTAGCGGAATCCCCAAGCTATATTTGATATTCGTTTGTTTAGAATATTCCAGATGTACAATTTTTCCCCGCTTTGGCCGTTTTTTACATATAAGAATTTACATATTAGAATTTCCGATATATTCATCCTTAACTGATGCCAACGTATTTGGTGGAGTCTGTATACTAAAATTCATAAACATAGACTAATATGTTAAGAAGATGCAAAGGTTTTCCCCTCATCGGTTGTTTCTATCTCTAGTGGAATCCACAAACCATATTTTCTATTCGCATGTTTAGAAGATGTACACTTATTCCCCATTTTTGCCATTTTTCCTCCCCTACATGCTAGAATTAACAATTAATTCATCCCTGACTGATGCCCACTTATTCGGTGGAGTCTGTATGACAAAATTCACACACAGAAAAATAACTCACCAACCGAATAGTTCTAAAACTTCACAACTGAATTTTTTATTTTATCAACAGAAATTTTATAGAAACTAACCATTTTGTGTGGTAATAAAATATTTACTATTGAGACAATAGAATTGTAATTGCAAGCAACTCATAATTCGGTTATTAACTTCATCGCAATTCTGTTGGCAATATATTTGGTAGCCACCACGAATCTGTTTTCTCTGCATGTATATAGATTAATATGTTAAGAAGATACAAAAAGGCACCATTTCCCCTTTTTGGCCATTTTTAATCCCCCGCATCTGGTGTTTCTATCTCTAGCGGAATCCACATACCATATTTCATATTCCTAGATTCGTTTGTTTAGAAGATACCAAATGTATACTTCTTCCCCTTTTTGGCCATTCTCCGATGTTTGTGTCTCTGGAGAAATCTACATATAAAATTTCCTATTCCTAAATTACTTTTTAAAAAAGGTACGAAAAGGTACCCTTCTATACCTACGGGCCGCTTTTTACCCCCTTAGCATCCGAATTTCCAAAAGTTTTCTTCTTATCTGATGTTATTATCTCTACTGGTACCAACATACTATATTTCATATTCCTTGATCTATTTCGCTTAGAAGACACCAAATGTAACTTTTTCCCCTTTTTGGTCGTTTTTCCATCCCCGGCCATTAGAATTAGCAAAAAATTCATTCTGGACTGATACAAACGTATTCGGTGGAGTCTATATACCAAAATGCATATATATAGATTAATATGTTAAGAAGATGCAGAAATGTACAATTTCTGCCCTTTTTGGCCGTTTCCCCCCCCCCCCCCTTAAATGGCCATATTTCGAAAAAATTAATCCTGAGCCAACATTTGTTTCCAGGATGGAATCTACACACCAAATTTCATATTCCTAGATTCATTTCTTATAATTTTCCCCTTCTTTGTCCGCTTTTACCCACTGATGGCTCGAATTTAAAAACATTGTATTCTTGGCCGATGTTTGTATCTCTGGTGGAACCTACATATCAAATTTCATATTCCTAAATTAATTTGCAAAAAAGATGCAAAAAGGTACCATTTTTAAATTTTTTGGCCCATAATAGATATCAGCTTCTTCACATCGAAATTTAGTTTCGCAGAATTATCACAGTATCTCGCTAGACTATATATTCATTCATTATATCAGGCATGTAGTTTCTCCATAGTCGAATCTAGTTTCGATGGATTATCACCACGTCCTATGTGCGTAATATTATCTTTCCTTTTATTACACTTGTTAAAAAAACTTTCATAAATATTTTTCTGAGACACAAATATAGTATTCTATTATAATCCTAATTACTTTTCCTACATGTAATAGAAATTTCTTACTTTATTTCCTATATTATTTTCCTTTTTATAATAATGTATTAATTTTTTTTTTTGTATTTTTTTTCTTTGTTTTTTTCTATAAGATACAAATAAGTTAAATTTTACATATTTCTTTCTTAATTTTTATTAAGATTTATTATTTAAAATATGTTTTTATTCTTTTTTTCTTTATATTGTTACTTATGCTCTTAAGCCTATAAATTTTTCCTGTCTTATCCCCAAATTTGCTATAAACACTTCGAGCTCTTCTCTCGCACCGTTAAATATCGGTATGAGTTTGGAAATTGATGTTAAATCAGTCGTGTTTAATATGTTATTCGCCATTGTATTATCTACTTTAGTTGTTTCTATTTTCTTTTTGCTAACACTGTATCTGACACATAAACATTACCTATTGATTTTCTGGCGTTTGTTATGATTGTTTCAACTTTTTTATATGTTATCCATGAAAATTTACTAGAAATTATGTTATTTATGAAGTTTTATTTATTTTGTATACATTCATTCGGATTAATTTTATTTATCAATAAGTTTAATTTTTTTTTATACAATATTATTTATGTTATTTTTTAGTACATGTTTATTAATTTGGTTTTTTATATAATATATTAATACAATACAATACATATTAATGCTAATATCTCCACGCTTACGCTTATAGCAGGAGGTGCGTAGTTGTTGCCGTAATGACTTCCTTTATTTTGTTTTGAGCATTCCCCATTTATCTTTTTATTTTTCTTGTATTGTTCTTAGCTCTATTCTGTTCTCTGATTACCTTTAATGTGTAGGAATATTCTTTTTCTAGTTTGATTTTTCTTGCGTTTGAAGACTCTTTCTCGCTAGTAATTAACGTCTTGTCTTCAATTTTCTCTTTGAGCAATTTTATTTTGTCTTCCATTATCGTTAAATTTATTTTCCTTTCCCCCTTGTAATTTCTTCCTTTTATTTTTGTTTCCTGTACTGAAAATATTGGGACTGGTTCTATAATATTTTTATTTCTGTAAAATTTTCTTTTGTCTATCGGTTTGGGCTCTAGAGCTAGTATTTCAGGTTTTTCCGTTATTTCTCCTGATTTCCACTGTTGCCTAGCTGTTTCTATATTCTTGAGTATATTCTCAAGATTTTTTTTTGTCCATGAAAAACGGGACACTTTTTCTTTATAACTACACACCAGTTTTTATTTGCGCAGAGCACTTAATAAAAACTGTTTACACAAAACGAACTATACTACCTTAATATTTTTTTAAGTTTGCTGATTAACTTGCAGGATCGGGTGATGATTTTGGTTGACTCGCAGGATCAGGATCAGGATGATGGTGATTTTGGTTGATGATCAGGATCAGAATGATGGTGATTTTGGTTGTAGATCAGGATCAGGATGATGGTGATTTTGGTTGATGATCAGGATTCCAGGGATGTCCTTAGGATCGCCATGTAAGGATGTTGGGTGTTGTCATGTAAAGTTGAAAGGCTAGTTGTTACAATAAACATTATTGTTGAACATTTAGTTCAGTTAGTTGTAAATAAAATACTTCATTTGTTCGGGTTTTATTGTTTTATTTTTATAGTGCATTTGGTTGTGCTGGTGTATGAATTTGACAGTTGGTACTATCTAATACAAATCTAAAGTAGTACTGATGCTTTAAAATCTAAAACAATACAGCCTACTGAAACTAAAATAATTGCTTCTTATATACTAAAATATTCTCTTAAAATTACTAAGTGTCAAAACAGCATTCCGAGCGCCCTTGGTAATCCACTTTATGACACACATATGTGGAACACTTGCACCATGTGTCTCTTGGGTGGTCAATTATCTTGAAGAAGTGCGACAATGTTAAATACACAAAACATACATTTCCGTATTTGCTTTGTGCTGCCGTCACTTTTTTTTTTTTTTGATTTTATTTATTAATTCAATAAAAAATTAGGTAACAATTAATAAAAAGTTAACGCCTCAGCGCCTTAAAGGCTTAAAAGAGGCTATAGTAGGCAACTTTACATTATATTCTTAGAAGATTAATTACATAATAAAATTGGTTAAGTATTTTTTGGAAATTTTAATTTAGATAAAAACATTTTCAACAACAATATATTTTAAAAGTATGAGAAAAAAAAAAAAACAAATTACATAAGAAGCGTTTCTACGTTTTGAAGTAAATAGCTTTTTAGGTGGTTCTTAAAAGTTGAAAGAACTTGTATATTTCGTAAGTTAACTGGTAGTTCATTATACTCATGTGGTCCAGCAAAAGCAATACGCTGTTTAGTCAGGTCCAGACGACATCTCACTGAACTTAAATTTAAAGCTTGTCTGGTAATTCGTCGAGTGTGGAATACATTTTGTGTAAACTGAATGGATTGTTGAGGATTTCCTTTCAAAGATCTAAAAACATATGTCAAAATTTTATGTTTATATAGACCTCGAATTGGCAGAATATTTTTTGCATACGTTTTAAACAGATCCAACGTAGAATGCGTTATAGGAAGGTTATAAACAAGCTTTAGAGCTTTATTTTGAGCAGACTGAAGAGATTTCAATGACTGATTGATTCTACATCCGTAAATTATTGGAAGGTATGTTAAATGGGAATGTACAAGTGACTGGTAAAGCAGCATTTTTACCTCAAGACTTAGCTTATTTTTAAACTTGTAGAGAATACCAATCCCGGAAGAAATTTTTGATTTTAACATATTTATATGAGAATCCCATAGTAAGTTGTGGTTCAAGTTTACTCCTAAATCCTTCACCATATCAGACTCAGTAATCAAACTACCATCTATATGAACAGTCATCTTTTCTTCATTTCTAGAACGGTATGGTTTAAATCTTATAACCTTTGTCTTATCTGTGTTTAGAACAAGTCTATTGAGTCTCGAGAACTCTGATAGTATTGCGGCATCGTACTCAATCTGGGTCTGCAAAACCTTCAAATGATTATATATATAAAATAGGCAAACGTCATCAGCATACATAAATAATTTTCCGTAAAAGTTTATATTAAATATATCATTAACAAAAATTTTAAACAGCAACGGACCAAGGACACTTCCCTGGGGAACACCGCAAAAATTACAGGCTTCATTAAACTTTTTGACTCACCCACCTGAACAAACTGCTTTCTGTTAGATAAGTAATGCATAAAAATATCCAGAGTTTTCCCCGCTACTCCAATCATTTTAAGCTTTTCTATTAAAATATTGTGATTTACTAGATCAAATGCTTTGGAATAATCAAAAAAGACACCTGCAACACCACAAAAGCCCGCATCCAGCTCACCACATAAATAATCAACAACACTGACCACTGCTTCCTCAGTTCCAGCTCCTTTTTTAAAACCAAATTGATTTTCAAATAAAATTTTATTTCTGTCAAGATAATCAGAGAGTTGGTAAAATATAAGTTTTTCAAAAATCTTATCCAAAATATTTAAAACCGATATAGGCCGAAAATTTGCAATATTATTCGATCCAATAACTTTAGGTATTGGGATTATTTTATGTATTTTTAGCGCATTAGGAAAACTTCCTTCATCAATCATATTATTAAAAGCAGCTGTTAATATATCAGCTACTAAATCAAATCTTGTCAATAACATTTTAGGAATTATTCCATCATAACCTGGACTTTTATTGCTTTTTAAATTATTCAAAACTTCTTCAATATTCATCCTGCTTACCTTTTTCAAAACAAAAGTATTTCTTTGAGGTATTAGAGTACGATAAAAATTAACGTCATCATCGACATTTACTGGTATTTTTAATTGTATATTGTTTACAGTTTTAACAAAAACATCATTAAAAGCCATAGCTTTCTCTTCATCAATTGTCAAAATACTCCCATTTTCATTTACGACGTTTTTTACAGAACGGTTATTACGACCAAGCTCTCTGTTCAAAAACTGCCACGTTCTTTTTGGATCACCACTACATAGTTGCAAGTTGTTCTTGTAATAATTATTCATAAGCATGTGGTTGCAATTCTTTATTATTTTACTTATTCTTTTAAGTTGGTTAGCTAAAGCTTTATTGCTACGATTTTTTCTTCGAGCCTTTAATAAACTTTCTTTGAAGGCAATCAAAGATAGCAAATTATCCGTTATCCACGGGGTTAATTTTTTACGTATTGTTGAGCGTTTTGTTATTACTTTAGTACAGTGTGATGCTGCAGCTGAAAAAGTATTAATTAATGTATCACACAACTCTGAAGAACCTCTACATGAGTCTGAGATTACTAGATTCTCATCCAAATAAAGACCAAATTGCTCATAATCCGTTTTATATATTTTTCCAATAACTGTATTTTGGGTCAGTATTCCCTTAAACGATCGCAATTTGAAACTCTTTGTTTATTGTTATTTTGGGTTCATTTATTATTTGTGTGTCATGCCACACACAATGTTAATATTGATGTCATGTTCAACACGTGCACTATCAATTTCAATGTTTATGGTCAACACATGCTGTCAAGTAGTTCTAAGTTAAACAGTTCCTATTACCAAAGTAAAATGCTCTATGCTCAGCATTCATGCACTATGTGAATGCCCTATAGTATGCATACACTACATCACCGCCCTTAAGAGGAATCAATTTTTCAAGAAAAAAGTGAGAAATTGTGGGATCACTGTAGATATTATTGTGTACATACTATATGCTTAATTATTATTTTTATTTATTTTTTTATTTATTTATTTATTTGTTTGTTAAATGCTATCACAACAAGATAAATCTTATAAGTTAAAGTGATAGCTTAATAATTTGCAAAGTATTATATGTTTTAGAGCTTATTTTAGTATAATGATACATTAGATATAATATTTTAATTGATACAATTATAATTTATTGAACGAAAAATAACAATTTTCAAGGTAATTTTACTAATTCCTTCACTAGTTCCTTTTTAAAACGTAACGTGTTGCTTTCTGTTTGAACGTTATTGTCTAATTTATTCCAAAGACGTGTAGTATAGATGAAAAATTGTCTTTCCGAAATAAGGCTTCTAAATTTTGGTAATATCATATTCTTCCCACGCTGAGATCTAGCAAAAGTAATTTTTGTGTAAAGATATTCAGGCTGCTTTTCGTATACGATTTTATGCATCAATACAAGGCATTTAAATCGTAGTAGATTTTCAAAAGTCATATTAAAAATCTGATACGAAAATGCCGATATATCGTCACTTCGTTTTTTGTTAAATACGTATCGAGCTATATTGTTATAGACAACAGTAAGTTTTTTAGTATCAGTACTGTCACAGTTTGCAAATATTTCACACCCATACAGCAGAGTTGGTATGAGATATGTTTTGGCCAAGAGCATTCTTATGTTAAGAGGCGTCGAGGATTGAACAGCCCATAAATTTCTCAACATTCCATATATCTTTCCTGCAACGATATTAATATGGTTAGTCCAGGATAGCTGTGAATTAAAATGTATTCCCAAGTTTGATGACGATTTAACACAGTCGATTTTAGCATTGTTTATTTTCAAGTAAACATCAGTATCTACGGTAATCTCATTTTTCGCAATAAAAATATACTTCGATTTGGCAGGATTAAGACTAAGACCATTTTTGACTGCCCATTTATATATATTATTTAAATCATCATTAATTAACTCAGTGCAGGTTTCAATATTCTGTATTTTTGTGCTGATATATACCTGTACGTCATCTGCATACATTTGGACGCTACAGTGTTTAGGAACTCCAGGGAGATCATTTATGTACATACAGAAAAGTAAGGGGCCAAGTATGGAGCCTTGCGGAACTCCCCTGTCAACGTTGAGGGCTGATGAAGTTATACCATTTAGGTAGACAATTTGTTGGCGGTTTGAAAGATATGAGGACATGAATTTATAGGCTGATTTAGAGAAGTTAAAAAATTTTATTAGCTTAGAAAGAAGGATTGAATGATTGACCGTATCAAAAGCTTTACTGTGGTCTAATAGCACTAAATAGGAAACCATGTTTACATCAAGTTTAGACCTGAGATCCTCTACGACGTCGATTAAAACTGTGATACAACTTCTTCCTTGCCTAAAACCTGACTGCTTTTCTGATAGTAGACTTAGCATTTTTAAATAATCATTTATTTGTTTATACATCAATTTTTCCAAAACTTTTGATAAAAATGGCAGTATCGCAATTGGTCGATATTCTGTGTTGTTTTTCGGGATTGGGACAACTTTAGCTTGTTTCCACATATCTGGGAATATCGACTTAGTAAGGCTCGTGTTAAACATGTAGGTAAAAAATGGTAAAAGTTTTGGGATAATAATTTTAATAAACTTCGGACTGACTTTATCCACGCCAACAGCATTTGACTTAATTGATAGTATACTTTCCAGAACTTCCGATTGTTCAGCACATCGAAAAGAAAAACCATTTTCTACAGGCACAGATGGGATATTTTCATATTCATTTTCAGTCGGTGTATCTACTTGGATCTCAACAAATTGAGTGTTTAGATTGTCAACATCAACATCAATATTGGCATCACAAATATTTTTTTTACCAATACCTATTGACCGTATTTCCTTCCATTTTTGTTTACTTTCCATAGCAGATGAAAATTTTTGTTCGTAGTATGACGATTTTACAGTATTGATTGTGTTAACAACTTTATTTCTTAAAGATTTATATAAAATATGTAATTGCGGGGTTTTAAATCTTTTCCATCTGTTATAACTGGCGTCACGACGTTCGATTAAGCTTTTAATAGTAGAATTAAACCACGGTGGCTGCGTGGCCTTGGCAATTTTGGTGTTAACTGGCACAACATTATTATAAATATCAGTGAGGTTGTTATGAACGAAAGTTACCTGATCATTTACATTTTCATAATCGTAAATCAAACTCCAGTTAACATCATTGAGCTTTTGGTTCAACATTTCATAATTAATATTTCGAAAATCACGAAAAGTAAATTGATCGTCTGGTGCTTCAATCGGGTTGTCATACACAATCAAGAGAAGGTCATGCCTCGAAAAAACTGGTGCAGAAATCTGATCATACAGCAATATTTTCTTTTTCTGGTTCACAAAAAATACATCAAGTAAACTGTTAGAGCCACTAGGGAAGTGAGTTGGAATAGTTGTATTTATAGGTTGTAAGCCTAGGATTTGCATGGACTCTATAAGCTCATTATCAACAAGAAGATTGCAGTTAAAATCGCCAGCTATAATTATATCATTATACAAAGGCATCAGTGGTTCAATTGTTTCTAAGAATTTGAAAGTATCAATATCTTTTCTCGGCCTATACACAGTCCCCACTAAAAGTTTAGTTTTTTCCTTAGTAGTCAATTCTAAAAACAAGTATTCAATTTCGCTTGATAATGCAGTTTTAAGTTTGACTGAAAAATTTAAATGTTTTTTAATATATACGGCAACACCACCGGCATGTGTTTTTCTGTCAGCACGAGCAAGTTTAAATCCAGGTAACTCATAAATTGCATCATTTATTTTTGGGATAAACCAAGATTCCGATACACAGATAACGTCAATTCCTGACCCAAGAAAAATATATCGGAACTCATCCATTTTACAATTAAGACTTTGGGCATTTATATGAACTATTTTAAGGCCTGATTTCTGTTTAGACAAGATACGAATCATAGTGTAAACACAGTCTTTGGAATTAAAAATAGAATCACCTATCATTTATCAAAGATTGAAAAGCAACACGTAAGAAAAAACCATTAGAGATAAACCATATAGTGTTAAAAGGAACGGTACAAGAAATGGTACATTTAAAAACGATAATATAAGAAATAAAAATATAATTTGAATCATGTATATAAAAATAATATAGAGATAATAATTGGTTAATAATCACGGCAAATATAGTTATTACAAAAACTGATCGAGTTGTTCAGGCATTTCAATTCGATATGGTTCATCATTTTCATTCTTTTTAACATGCACTATACCACGTTGAGTGTAGGCAGCAACAAGTTTTTCATTTTTTTTTAATTGAAGTGCAGTTTTGAATATTTTATAATTGTGCGGTGTTAAATTTTCATTTATATAAAATGGTTGATTACTCTCGAATCCAACATGATATAAACGTAGAGGACTTTTATTCGCACGACAAAATTCACCAATATTTTTAAGCAGAAAGTTTTTTTCATATGGCGAATACAGTTTAATAACAATAGGCCCGTCATCCAAGTTACGAACATATTTCATATTTTTAACACGAAATATTGATTTAAAATATGGCATATTAACGTTTACAGTATCACATATATTTTGAAAAATTAGTTGTAGATCTTCTATGTCATTGGGCGGTATTCCGGTTATTCGTAAGTCTGATGCGACAGTAGAGTTTTCTTGTTGAAGAATTTTTGAAATTAAAATTTTTACATCAGCTTTAAGTTGAACAGTTTCGATGTTCACTGTTTCTAATACTTTCACCCTATCATTTAATTCGCATAGTTCTTTCCTTACATCGTTTATAATTTCTTGTTTCAACTCAGTAAATCTCTTTTCAATTTCATTTATTAGACTACTCTTAATTTCTTCGAACATTTTTTTTATTTTATCAGATTGCTCTGCAATATATTCATTTTGTTTATTAAATTTAGTGTCTAACCAGCCCAACAAGCGTGTTTGTGATTCAGTTGTATTTGAAAACACAAGCTCCGATGTTCTTGGAGCATCCGCCGAACAAGTGCCAAGATCAGCTTCGCGTGCTTTTCTCTTAGATTTACGAGGAGACATATTTTTAGTTTAAGAGATAGTTTTATTTTAAGAGATAGATTATTCTCACTATTTGTTTATTTATTTTTATTTTTAAAGCCACTCAGTTTTTTGCTTGTATATTTGGTTCTTTTATTTTATATTTTTGTATTTGTTGTTGTTCTTCTACGGTTTTTGCTGTTTACTTTCATGCTTTGTTTTATTTATTTGGGTTTCTATTGCTTGTAATTTTTGAAAAACAGAAAGTTTATTCTAATATTTGTGTAATATTTTTATAAAATGATGTGATAATTATTAAAGTTTTGTTTTAATTTTGTATCACTGATCTATGTATGTTGTTTATTAAAAATGTTTATGAGTTTAAATTATTTTTCAGTTTTTATTTGATGATGTAAAAGCAATTATAATTGGAGCGATTAGAAAACACGAGTTAACCGCACAACTCACAATCTATATAAATTAGATTATATAGATTTTTACTAATAACCATAATGCTTGTACGTTTTTTTTTTTTTTTTCATTAATATATTCTTATACTAATTATAATGTTTATACATTTATGTTTCCCTTTAATATATATATTTAAGTATATATTTTTTTTTATATTTACATTGGTTTTATTTTATCATGTCATCAATACTTAACTAATAATTACATTAACATTCTAACAATAGTTTTTTTTTTCTTTTTTTTAACTTAAAAAAAATATATGTATATCATTTTGTAATTCTGTGCTCTTATTGAATGAATTATACAATGTCACTAACAATTAGTTTCACTAACATTTTGGAAATAATTTTATAAATGTTTATTTAGCTTAACTACTATTTCCGATTGGTTTTATTAAAACATAAAATCTTATATTGTACTTTTGTTTTCGTTTTCATTAGTTGTTAAATATTTATATTTCTTTACCAAATTTGTATGGTAAACCTTAATATTATTTCCTATCTTTACCGAAATTTTACAATAGTTAAATATTAATATATTACAATTATCATACGTTCATTTTAGAATTATTGTTATTTTATATTATACTAGCAGTATACCCGCTACGTTGTTAGCGTAATTATTATGCTAATTATTAAAGCCATAATAATATTTAAAAACAATAAGAAATATAGTGTGAGTGACAATACGATGGAAACTTCTATCAAAATATTATTTGACGACTTGGTCTCTTTTTATTAATTTACACATTTGTATGTTTTATTTATTTAACAAAGAAATATTAACATAACTTCAGAAAAAATGAACAAAAGTTAAAAGTATTCATTTTTATGCTGTTGACAAAACAATGGAAACCTTTACTATACAATAACACTCGGAATAAAATGGTGGTCATGATCTTGGAGGGTGGATGATTCCTATACCGAACGATTGTATTAATTTATTTCAGTGAAACTCCCGAAGCGTTTAGCCGTTTTATGGTCATTTAAAAATATATAATTTTTTAGTCAACACTATTCGCCAACAGTATACTAATTCCAGTCCATGCGTTCTTTAGCAAGATTAATGGTAGCCAGACGCTTTTATGGCTTTATTCATAGAATATTTCTCACAAATATTCTTTTGCCTACGACCATCACTAAAATCATCTACTGTTGTGGTTCGGTTCCTAAAACTTTATTCTTGCAATTATTTTTTAATAATTGAAAGAAAACATCAGAATCTGTAAATATTTAACTAACGGTTAAGATTTTTAAAGTTTTCTTTCACTCGTTCTTCCATTTTTATTATTTTAATCAACTCTGGTAAAGAAATTTAAAAGCTTCCACTGTTTCGGCATAACTAAAAAAAATTATTTCTTTTGCGTTTGTCTATTGTTTTTATTGTATCTTATTTAACAAATGTGTTATCTTCCAATATAGAACACACAATAGTGATTTCTTAAATATATACATAATTTTATTACTGTGCGCGAAATTATTAAAAACAAAATTGGAAAATTTTGAATTTTGTAAACATCTCCGATGTATTGCCCACTACTCCATTTAAGTACTACTTTTTTATTCATAATTGGTTCAAAAATAATATTATTTGTAATATCGATGGCTTAGTTTGGAAAGGAAGTAACTCAAGCCATAGGACAAACGCTATTGAAATTGGTGAATATGGGTGCATGTTCAATCCTAGTCCCCATTCAAATAACCCCTATGATATCGAATTGGATTTGTGTGTTTATTACATATATTAATCCGTAGACCAAAAATAAACCCTATAGGACAATTCATTTAAACCTATCAAAAACAAAAATATTGCACTATTGCACAGGTTTTTCTCAAAATCGGTTTGTATATGTTGCTACAAAATATAAGTGACTTTACCCCATATGATTAGGCTCGGTCCAACTTTCGACGTAGATTTTGCTTATGATTCTCTAAACCCAATTAGTTGGACCTAAGACCAATTCTCTAAACGCATGGTATAGGATATCGGTCTAGACCGACTATCATTTTCTAAGTTGGTTTCTGAAGGATATGTACTTTCAAAGGAAAAGTTACCCATTGAAAAGTATCAGTTTTTCCATTTTTTGGCCGTTTGGGGGTAACGAAAGGCTCGAATTAAAACAAATTTTATTCTCCGATGTTTATGTCCCTGGTGGAATCTACATATCAAATTTCATTTTCCTAAATTACTTTGTAAAGAAGATACAAAAAGGTACATTTATACACTTACGGGTCATTGTTGCCCCCCCCCCCCTTTAACACAACCGAATTTCCAAAAGATTTCGTCTCATTTGATGTTTCTATCTTTAGTGGAATCCCCAAACTATATTTGATATTCGTTTGTTTAGAATATACCAGATGTACAATTTTTCCCCTCTTTGGCCGTTTTTTTCCCCTACATATTAGAATTTCCGATATATTCATCCTTAACTGATGCCAACGTATTTGGTGGAGTCTGTATACTAAAATTCATTAACATAGACTAATATGTTAAGAAGATGCAAAGGTACCATTCTTTCCCCCTTAACATTACAAGTTTTTCCCTCATCGGGTGTTTCTATCTCTAGTGGAATCCACAAACCATATTTTCTATTCGCATGTTTAGAAGATGTACACTTATTCCCCATTTTTGCCATTTTTCCTCCCCTACATGCTAGAATTAACAATTAATTCATCCCTGACTGATGCCCACTTATTCGGTGGAGTCTGTATGACAAAATTCACACACAGAAAAATAACTCACCAACCGAATAGTTCAAAAACTTCACAACTGAATTTTTGATTTTATCAACAGAAATTTTATAGAAACTAACCATTTTGTGTGGTAATAAAATATTTACTACTAGATGTAACCCGGGGTGCTTTGCTACACCCTGCCCCTCCCCCGCCCTTCCGAATTGTTATGAAAAGGCTCACGCAAAGTCCCAAGGCTCTCACTAACACAGCTATTCAGATATAACACATTTAATATTAAGTTTGTAAAGGGTGCCATGCGCATTTTTCCAATCCCGCCCACTTTTTTGTCTGACTACTCACGTTAATAATAGATAACCTGAGATAAATTTGCAAAGCTCTCTCTATCATAGTACTTAATATATATGATATTAAAAATTTACTTTGTATGGGAGGTGCCACGTCCACTAAAAATATTAAAAAAATACAGCCTGTAGCACTTCCGATATTCGCAGTTAGAATCAGTTAAAATTTCAGGAAGATCAGATAAGTCGTTACGGGGATTACCTCCTACAAACAAACAAACACATTACCTCTTTATTATGCTAAGTATAGATCATTAATATAGATTCATTTATTTTGGTACTTGCTGATATAAATTGTTTTTTGTTTTTTTTAATTCGGTACAACAATTATCAGATTTTTCGGCGTTCCTGCCCTGGAGGTACATGTAGCTGCCCATGAGAAGAACATGGATTTTCCAAATTAGATCTGGCACCACTCAACTATTGGCTTTGAACTTAAAATATCACTTGGCAATTTTTATTTTTTAGCGATTTTTGATTTTGGCCATTTTTGATTTTGAAGATTTTTGTTTTTGGGCGATTTTTATTTTTCGCGATTTTTGGGTTTGGCGATTTTTGATTTTGACGATATATTTTCCACGACAAATCACATTGATAACTAATGTACTTGTCAAAAGACTGTTGCTTTCGTAGTACATCATATTTTTGATATAGGAGGTGCCACGCCCACTTTTTATTGGACTACTCACATTAATATCCGATGGACTCGTGCAAAATGTCGAGCCTTTCCCAATTATATGCTATTAGATATCTACTTTACATGGACGGTGCTACGCCCACTGCTTCGATCACGCCCATTTTTTTGTTCGACTAATCACACAAAGAACCTATGGGCTCACGCAAAGCCACAAAGCTCTCTCTTTTACAGTACTCCAAATATATGAAATTAAATAGTTACTTTGCATGGGGAGTTCCACGCCCATTGTTGTGAACCCGCCAATTTTTTATCTGACTACTCATATTAAGATCTGATGGTGTCTTGCAAAGTGCCAAAGCTTCCCTCTTTTAGTACACCAGTTATATGATATCATATATTTACTTTGTACGGGCGGTGCCACGCCCACTACTCCGATCACGCCGATTTGTCTAACTAATCATATGAATAACTTATGGGTTTACACAAAGTCCCAAGACTCTCACTATAACAGTACTCCAGATATATGGCATTATATATTTTATTTGTATGGCAGGTACCACGCCTATTGGTCCGATACTGCCCATTTTTTGTCCGACTGCTCACATTAATAATAGGTGACATCAGACAAATTTGAAAAACTCTCTCTATCATAGTACTCGAGATATATAACATTGAATTATTACTTGTATGGGAGGTACCACGCCCATTTCTCCGATCCGGCCCATTTCCGGCGTGGCTACTAATATTAACAATAGGTGACCTCACACAAATTTGCAAAGCGCTCCCTATCATAATACTCAATATATGTATATGATATTAAAAATTTACTTTGTGTGGGAGGTGCCACGCCCACTAAAAATATTAAAAAAATATAGCCTATAGCACTTCCCATATCCGCAGTAAGACTCTGTGAAAATTTCAGGAGGATTAGATGGCTAGTTACGGAGATTACCCCCTACAAACAAACAAACAAACAAACAAACACACATTACCTCTTTATTATATTAATTATTATTATTATTATAAGTATAGATTGAGACAATAGAATTGTTATTGCAAGCAACTAATAACTCGGTTATTAACTTCATCGCAATTCTGTTGGCAAAATATTTGGTAGCCACCACGAATCTGTTTTCTCTGCATGTATATAGATTAATATGTTAAGATACAAAAAGGCACCATTTCCCCTTTTTGGCCATTTTTAATCCCCCGCATCTGGTGTTTCTATCTCTAGTGGAATCCACATACCATATTTCATATTCCTAGATTCGTTTGTTTAGAAGATACCAAATGTATACTTCTTCCCCTTTTTGGCCGTTCTCCGATGTTTGTGTCTCTGGTGAAATCTACATATAAAATTTCGTATTCCTAAATTACTCTGTAAAAAAGATACGAAAAGTTACCCTTCTATACTTACGGGCCGCTTTTTACCCCCTTAGCATCCGAATTTCCAAAAGTTTTCTTCTCATCTGATGTTATTATCTCTACTGGAACCAACATACTATATTTCATACTCCATGATCTATTTCGCTTAGAAGACACCAAATGTAACTTTTTCCCCTATTTGGTCGTTTTTCCATCCCCGGCCGTTAGAATTAGCAAAAAATTCATTCTGGACTGATACAAACGTATTCGGTGGAGTCTATATAGTCACATAATCAAATGTGTCCCTCACAAACACATAAAGGGTTAAATGTGTTCATCAAGTTACGTCTGCATGTGTCTCTAATGCAGACGTAATTTAAAGACACTTGCATGTTTGTTTCCCTATAATTGTAGTTAGCGTGGGATTCTGTTTTTTATAAAAATATTTGTCAGCAGAATTCCACATTAAGCAGGGCAAATATACTTTAATAAATACAATAAAGATTCAGTTTAAAATTAATAAAAGAAGAAACAACAAGTCTTTTATTTAACTGGCGACGAGGAAAAAACTAAACGAAATCGCAGAAGATTTTTGTTTAAAATAAAATAAAGAAAATTCAAAAGTGTTCACGGGAGAACTGTGTTATAAAAAAAAATTGGTTTAAAATTCAAATAATTGTAAATTTTGTGAAATAAATCTAAACAATAGCTAAAAGTTCCTCAAATACGTATAAAGAAATGTGAACAAGTCATGTCTTTTGATAAGAAACCTCTCTACCAAGTTTAAAAGAACATCAAGGTTATAACTAAATTAATATTAATATTTTTAAAAGATAGAAAATCTAAATGATAATCAATGAACTAAAAAAAATAAAACGACCAATAGAAACATAGAAAATCGCACATATAATACAATAAACAAATAAAATAATACTTCAGTGGCAATACATCTGAAAATAGAAGAAAATTTTATAAATATCTCAAAAGAACAAAACAAACAAACCAAACAAATTTTACATGCAATTTCCTACGCAAACAAAATTTGATATTACAACAACTAGAATTAGGAACTGGTCAAAATCTTTAAGCATTAACGCACAGGACCGGCCACATCATCAATAACGTAAAACAACAACGAATAACATTTACCTTCTTGAAATAAAAGCTAAAGCAGAGTGTACACGTGAAGTGTCATCATTAACATAAGCAGCAAGCAGCAAGAGACTAAGAACATAAATTCAATTCAAACCAAATAACAACAACAAAAAAAAAAACCAGCAGAAACAAATTGAAAGCTAAGCTAGGAGTATACGTCATCATTAACAGCAAAGAAGTTCTAACTGAAGAGGTAAATAAATCCAGCTGAAATACAACGGAAATTCAAACAAAAAAAAGGGAACCAACAACCGCAGCAACAGCATTAAGTAAGTCACTTTAAGAGTTATTTAAGAAAATATACGTATTAGAATATAAGAGAATTGAATAAAACAATTTAATAAGAAAAAATAAAATAAAATAAAAGAAAAGAACATAAAATATAGACCTACAAATTTTAACTGACTCGTTGTTGTGGTAATAATGGAAGTGAACGTAGTTCAACAGTTTAATCTGATACTTAGTTGCATTAGAGAAATACCGGCGTTCGACGGTACTAATGCAAGTCAGTTGCCGGATTTTTTGGCACAATGTGAGGCACTACTGCCATCTATCCTCTCCTTCGATGAGAATAACATCAACATTTTGTTTGGGTACTTAAAAAATAAATGCATAGGGGTGACGAGGGAAACACTCCATAGACACGGGACGATAACAGACTGGCAGGAATTGAAGGAAGTTCTTCTGAGTAGCTTTGGGGAGAGGGAAACAAGCACAGAACTGATGGACAGACTCAAGACCCTGACAATGGCTTCTACAATAGGGAAATACCATGACAGTATAAACAAAATTAGGAACAAACTCCATATCAGACGCCTGACACATGGGGGAGAGGGTTTCTCAACGGAAGAAATCAATAGAATTACCCTACAGGTGTTTAAAAATCATTTGCCAGAACCGACAAAGACCGTGATATTCGCAAGAAACCCAGGAACGTTAGAAGAGGCGTATAAAATTATTCTGGAAGCAAAACAACAGAACTATACCGCCTTTGGATCAAGTCGGGGAGACAGTAACCCAAACGCTTCGCTTAGGACAGGGTTTAGTAGAGACATGGGTAATAATTATCGTGCAGGTAATTATAGGAATCAGAACCGAGGACATAATAATAACACTGGCAATATTCGTAATGGTTACAATGGTAGTAATTTTAATAACAACCAATCAGGGCAGTATAGCAGAAATAATAACCAGTCCGGAAACTGGAACAGAAATAATAACCAGTCCGGAAACTGGAACAATAATAATGACCAGTCCGGAAACGGGAACACTAATAATAATAACCAGTCAAGAAACTGGAATAGAAATCATAACCAATTCGGAAACCATAACGGGTCCAACCAAACCCGAAACTCTCACCAATCGAGGGGCGTAGTTCCCATGGAAATCGGTTCTTCGAATTTGAATTTTTCAACGGAGGCCTTAGACAACTTCCCTATATAATAATCGAAACCCCAATTAGAAAACTATATTTTATCATAGATACTGGAGCGGAATTCAGTGTTATAGACGGAGGAGTTTGTTCGCCAAAATGGGGAAACAAATTTCAGTGTCAGCCAGAGCACTGGGCAGAACTTTTCTTATGAAAACCCTTTGTAGGTTCCCAATTTTTAAAGAATTTAAGTTAGATAATTACTACTGCGAATTTTTAAAGTGTAAGTTGAACAACGGATTCGACGGACTAATAGGAAACAATATTTTAGGAGATTTGGGAAGCATTATAGACTACCCAAACAGACGAGTTATTACTAGGAACGCTACATTGCCATTTTATTTGTGTAAGGAAGAGGAAATTTATCATAGTTTGTCTTATATGGAGAACATTATTGAAATCGGGAATAATAGAGTGGATGGGAACAATGTGTTTGAATTCGTGAAAACAGATCATTTGAATGCACACGAAGTGACCAAGTTAAGGCCTACTGTATTCAGGTATAGGGAAATTTTTTACAACTCGGGTCAAAGATTGACATTCACGAATGACATAAAGCACAAACTGAACACGAAACACGATATGCCAGTGTATTCGAAGACATATCGATATCCAGAAATTCATAGGGAAGAGGTCAATCGACAAATTCAGGAAATGCTCAGGGATGGCATCATTAGAGAATCAAACAGCCCGTACAATAGCCCTATTTGGGTCGTTCCGAAGAAACTGGACTCAACCAACGTACAGAAATGGAGAATCGTTATAGATTATAGAAAGTTGAACGACATTACTATACAGGACCGATTCCCCATGCCCAACATAGATGACATTTTTGACAAACTGGGCAATTGCCAATATTTTTCCACGATAGACCTTGCTAAGGGATTCCACCAGATAGAAATGGATCCGGGCGATGTTCATAAGACCGCATTTTCAACTGCAAACGGCCACTATGAATTTCTGCGAATGCCATTCGGTCTTCGTAATGCCCCTGCCACATTTCAGAGACTTGTTAACAATATCTTAAAAGATTACATCGGAAAAATATGTCTGGTTTATTTAGACGACCTCCTTGTTTTTTCCACTAGTATGGAAGAGCATATGGAGTCTCTGAACAAAATCCTTCACTGTCTCCAGAAGGCCAATTTAAGAATTCAACCGGATAAATGTTTATTTTTGTCCAGGAAACGGAGTTCTTAGGCCATGTGGTTACGCCCGAGGGAATCAGAACTAATCCCAAGAAAGTCGAAGCTATCGATAAAATACAATTGCCTAGGACGCAAAAAGAGATTAAATCTTTTCTGGGAATAACCGGATACTATAGGCGTTTTATCAAAAGACAACAAGTCTTTTATTTAACTATATACCAAAATGCATATATATAGATTAATATGTTAAGAAGATGCAGAAATGTACAATTTCTACCCTTTTTGGCCGTTTACCCCCCCCCCCCCCTTAAATGGCCGAATTTCGAAAAAATTAATCCTGAGCCAACATTTGTTTCCAGGATGGAATCTACACACCAAATTTCATATTCCTAGATTCATTTCTTATAATTTTCCCCTTCATTGTCCGCTTTTACCCACTGATGGCTCGAATTTAAAAACATTGTATTCTTGGCCGATGTTTGTATCTCTGGTGGAACCTACATATCAAATTTCATATTCCTAAATTAATTTTCAAAAAAGATGCAAAAAGGTACCATTTTTAAATTTTTTGGCCGTTTTTACCCCCCTTAAAACCCGAATTTCCAAAAGTTTTCCTCTCATCTGATGTTTCTATCTCTAATAGAATCCACATACTATATTTGGTATTCCTAGATTCGTTTGTTTAGAACATACCAAATGTACACTTTTTGCATTTTTTGTCCGTTTTTCCTCCCCCAGACGTTAGAACTAGCAATAAATTCATTCTGGACTGATGCCCACTATTCGGTGGAGTCTGTATACCAAAATTTATATATATATATTAATATGTTAAGAAAATACAGAGAGGTAAATTTTTTACACTTTCTGGCCGTTTTTCCCCTTAAATGGCTGAATTTCGAAAAAATTTATCCCTTGCCAATATTTGTTTCCCCGATGGAGTCTAAACATCAAATTTCATATTCCTCGATTCATTTCTTATCATTTTCCCCTTTTTTGTCCGCTTTTACCCCCTTAATATAGGAATTTCCAAAAACCCGTTCTTAGTGGATCTTTACGCCGATAGAGGAACCTACAGTCCAAATTTCAAGCTTCTGGGTCGAATGGTTTGGGCTGGGCGATGATCATCCTCGCAACTCTTTATATATATAGATTTCTTTTACATAATTGTTCTTAGAATTATGTATTTTACACTAAACTTATTTCATTTCATTGTAATTTTCATCTTAAAACTTTATCATTAATATTCAATGCAATACAAATGCCAGTTTATTTTATCAATTCATTCTATAATCATTTTATTTTAATATTTTTATCAAGCCATTTTAAATACTCATTTCATCAATTTATTTTAATATTTTTATCAATTCATTTTTTTTTAATATTTCATCAATTTATTTTAATATTTTTATCAATCGATTTCATTAAATTTATGTTGCCTGGTGTTCCCAAAATTCAGTCCAGATCCGAGGATGTTACGATTTTTTTTTATTGTTACAATTTTATTTATCAAAGCATTTTGTAAATGTATTATCATATAAAATTGGTATATTTTTTTTTCTAGCATGGTAGAAAATTTAAAATTCACAGGTTGGGAACTTAGCTTAACGAGTATATATGCAAAATGTATGTATGTCAGGCCATAAATAATGCAAATATATATAAAAAAAAAAAACAAAAGAACCAAACTCATTAATCTCATTTTATTGCATTATATGGTAATAGTTTTGTCTTACTTTAACAAGTATGACCATTATAATTCTTTACTGACTTTGAATTCACCTTTAAGATCATCACATAATATAGAAGGTCTAACCAAAAGCCACAATTTCTTTTACTATCATTTATAGTGTGAATATTGAAGTGAAAGGTTGAAAAAAATTTAAATTGAACAGTGTAATGTTAGCAAAAATTTTGTGATTGAAAAAGTAGTTAAAACGTTGCTGCTAAATATAATAAAAAAATTAGTTATACCAAATAAGGCGATAAGTTACAACTGGAATTGTGTGTCTCAACGCCACACTTCAGTAACCAGTCTCCCGGTTTCGGAAACCATTTTTACCACGGAAAATACTTTAACGGACAGGAGTTCTGTGCTCTGCATTTCTGTACATTTTACTTCCAACGTGGTCGAAAACCTCATGTGGTCAAAACCTACACGCGGCGGTAAGAGACTCACACAACACCACAAAACCAACATCGAAGATCTGACATTCATAAGACGAAAGGAATATGTGAAAATATTTTTTAATAATTAGTAACTATTAGCATATGTAAAAATTTTAAACTTCAAAACTTCTTAAGCCTTAAAACCTAAAATCTTAAAAAGGATCTATGAAAGTGATGTATTATAATAGATTTCAATGGCGTATATAAAAATATAATTATGAATTTAAAATAGTAAATTGCCGATTTCACATAAAAAAAAAAAAAAAAATTAATTTAAATAATTATTATATTCCTGATTATAATGCTACATTTTTCGTATACATATGACATATAGTTTTTTTTTTATGTTACTTAAAATCAAAACTTTCCTTTAACTATAAATTAATTTTACCAACATTTTTCCTTTGGGTGTTTTGTACCAATATCTCAACAAAAAGAATGTAAAATTTTTTTTTTGTTAAACTTGTAATCCTAATCATGTTAATATTTAAAATTATTTTGTTTTAATTATTATTATATTTCTATACCATTATTCACAATACCTATAAATTCTCCTTTCTTTTTATGAGAGTATACCAATAAACAACAACACGTCGATTTGCTGGGCCCATCAATTGAGACAGTCGCAAATATGAAATATTAAATCTCTTCATTATTGTAAGTAATGATCCACTTTATATATTCTATTTTTATTTTGTAAAACTAGCTTTACCCTCTTTATTGGTTCAGTTTCACTTCGTTCCTTTTTGTATGTTAAGATTTGTCCAAATTAAAATTGTACAAACAATGAATTAGCAATATACGAACAATGAATACGTTATGTTCCATTATAGCAGTAAGCATACTATTAAGCTCCATTTGTTCTTACATATAAATCATTTATATGAATTTTAATTTTAATAAAATTAAATTTTGAATTATTATTACAAAAAAAAAAATGAATCTTTAAGAAATTTACAATAAGGGAATGATAGGAGGTATTAAATGTAAGTATACGTAAATATCAGTCGTGCTTCTATTAGGGACAGTGTAACAATTTAGGGTATTTCAACTGTCATGGTGTCTGACATTTTGTTGGTCAAGCGGGAGGAAAAAAATGTACCCCTTCATGGCAAATCACCTCGTCATGTTTTTTCTTTTTTTTTAATTTGTATATGTTTATTCTATTCTATTCAGTTTTCTCTTGTATTTTGCACACTGGTTGGTAGTTCTAGGCAAACAGTGTGTTATATGCGTATGTGCCAAAATATGAGATAAGAGCCAATTTCTACCAACTATAAAGCTAGCCGAAATATCTTTTTTTTTATGCCACTTATCCGAATATTTTGTATTGCTAGAAAAAAATTCTAGCCGGCACATAACATATATGGCGCCCAACGTAAAGCTCACGATAGCTTTAAATATGACATTTCAAAATCTTAGAATATTTCAAATACAAATTCGTTTTCGTTGGTTAAACAGAACTTCATAACATTAACACCAAATGTATAATTCATTTATAAAAGTCTTTGTTATTGATTCAATTAACATCAATCAAATCGCGATATAGAAGCTTATATGTTTAAAAGAAATTTAACCACATACATATTCAAGGTCTTTCACTTGTATCTTTTAGTCCAAATTCAGAAAGTCAAAATTTTTGTTTTTGTTGCATAGATCATCAAAGCATTGTGTCGCAAAAGTTATTCAAGTCCAGTACAGATCGATTATATAAAGTCTGCAATGTTGCGGTTTAACTATCTGCGATACATGATTTATATATATATATCACATGAAAAGTAGGTCCGATATTTTGTTCAAAGCAGAATACGTTGCACTTTTTATAAAAAGCACAACTGATATCATATACGTATATACATTTTTGTTTTCTTATCATTCCCAAATAATCTAAATAAAATTATTTACATTAACCCTCATAATTAATAATTAAACACAATATTATTTTATACACTTTTATCATTGTCAACAACTTTCGTGACATCAACTAACTTATAATTAAAGTCTATGCATGCATACTTTACTGGCAAATATTTTATTAGTTGTAATTCCTTAATTCCAACTATAAAAAGTTACACTTTTTCTATTCTTTTTTAAAATTAATTTTGATAATTGATTTTTTTTTGTTCCTTTCGTTATGAATACGCGAAATTCTTCTCGTGGGACAATAAGTAAAGATAGTTCTTTTAATCGAGGTCGCGGGAGTAGAAACTTATCAGCTTCACGAAATAACATTTCAATTGCATTAAAAGATCCCCCAACTACACCAAGATCTAAAGTTGTCCATTCTCCAACACTTAACAGAACACCAAGTTCTACCAGTTTACCTTCTTCTTCACGTTTTGAAGATATACGAATTATGGATAACCCAAGCTTATCATTAGACGCTCCAATTTTCCAGCCAGAAGGCGCTGGCGCCGTAAATACAGCTATTATTAGTCAATTTGAGTTTCCTGCTGATACTAATCCAATTAATGAATCTCGTTTTGAACTTCCCTCTGGTCCGTCCAGTAACAATAATACGAATGCAAATTCTAATTCAACTACACCATTCGATTCTCTTATAACATTTATGGAACAATCTATGAGAAATACTCAAGAAGAGTTTAGAAGAGAACTCAGTTCAATTAAAAATAGTATTTCTCAGATGGGTAATATAAACCCTTTGCATACAAACAGGACAGGAAGAATTTTACAACAAACACCTTCTTCAGATTTTAATAATTTTTCTGACAGTCAAAATAGGTCATATACAAACAACGATCATATAAATTTAGAGAAGTGGAAAGTTTCTTACGATGGAACCGGATCTGTATCAGACTTTCTCTTTAAAGTAGAAACACTGTGCACCAGAACCAAGTGCTCCAATGAACATCTACTTTCAAACTTTCATGTTCTTTTGGATGGTCGTGCGGAAAAATGGTACTGGCTTTTCATGAAACAACACCCGAATGTTACATTTGCAATGTTGCGTCATTCGATTACCGGAGAATTTGGTCAATTAGAGTCTGATCACGATATTTTACTTAAAATCTCATTGCGAAAACAACAGCATAAAGGAACATATGATGATTTCCACACATCAATTGTTTCAATGAACCTTAGGCTTAAAAATCCTTTACCCGATAGTACACTAATAGACATTTTAAAGAAAAATTTAAATATAAATTTACGATTTCTGGTATTTAGTTCTGAATCTCGAAGTTTGAATGATTTTCGAGATATAGTCAGAAAAGCTGAAAAGGTTTTGCGGGATACAAAGTTTCAAAATCCAAATATTGGACCGTCTCGAAATGTTAATGAAATCGAAACATTAAGCGAAGAACTTGATAATTCTGAGACAATTGACCCCCAAATTGAAGCTCTTCAAGCTTACAAGAGGAAAGTAGCAAATGATTACTCTAACATAAAATGTTGGAACTGTTTGTCCTACGGACACTCGTACATTTACTGTACGGAAGAAATTAAAAAACCGTTTTGTTTTAAATGCGGACAAAAGGGCGTCTTGACACCAACGTGTCCAAACAAACATGGTTTTCAGGGAAACCAGAAAATGGGCGATCTGGCTACCGGGGACACTCGTCCATCCCAGCAAACCCCGAGTTTAAATTAGAATGCAATGTGGATGATGAACTAGAACTTGATAATA
Source organism: Cordilura impudica (assembly GCA_963682025.1). Taxonomy (NCBI): domain Eukaryota; kingdom Metazoa; phylum Arthropoda; class Insecta; order Diptera; family Scathophagidae; genus Cordilura; species Cordilura impudica. The sequence goes on from OY821522.1 coordinate 7,368,880, forward strand.
GTTCCCCAATGTTACCACAAAAATTAAAAGCAAGTAAAATCTTACTCAAAGAAACTTCTACTCAAAAAATCGATACATGTGATTCTTCACGCAAAAAGAAAAAAATTAATCTGACTATTCCCAAACAGCCTTACAGTTTATTTAGGAAACCCGCTGTTACTCGTAAGATAATGAAATGCCGTTTAAGATTTAAAAAACGTAAATATTTTCGTAAACTCCTAGAATCAACCATCATTCATGGATCTGACGAAAGACCTTTTGCCAAAGTCAAAGTTTTCAATGATTCTTTAATTGGTTTACTCGATTCTGGGGCAAATGTTTCCATTTTAGGAAAAGATTGTACATTATTTGTTGAAAGAAATAATATTTCGTACAAATCCTTAAACTCTTCGATAAAAACAGCCAATGGAGAAAAACAAAAGGTTATTGGTTTTTGTACCTTACCAATACATTTTAAAAATGTAACCAAGGATATTGACTTTTATTTAGTACCTTCTTTAAGTCAAGAAGCGTACTTTGGTATTAACTTTTGGCAGGAGTTTGCATTAGCACCAGATATAATCAAGCCTTTTTTTTCTAATGTTTCCGAATTATTGTCTGATTCAAATTTAGATGGAAATGTTCATGATTTGACCCCCGATGAAAAATTAGTCTTTGAAAAAGTAATTACAGAATTTCCTTCCTATGAAAAATTCGGTTTAGGTTGTACAAACTTGCTGGAACATATTATCGACACGGGAGACGCTACCCCAATTAAATGCAGGCATTACCCTTTATCCCCACCAAGACAAGAAGAAGCTTTTAACGAAATACAAAGGCTACTTAATATGGGCGTTATTGAAGAATCCAATTCCCCTTGGTGCTCCCCTGTCGTATTAGTTAGGAAACCTGGAAAGGTACGCTTGTGCATAGATTCGAGGAAATTAAATGCGGTAACAAAAAAGGATTCCTATCCACTACCGCACATAAACGGGTTGCTTAGTAGGCTGAAAGACACCTTCTTTATAAGCGGGATAGATTTAAAGGATGCCTTTTTACAAATTCGACTTTCTGAAACTTCCAAAGAGAAAACGGCCTTTGTTGTGCCTGGGAAGCCATTATATCAATATAAATATATGCCTTTCGGACTTTGCAATGGCCCCCAAACCATGAGCCGCCTCATGGATAAAGTCATTCCTTCAAGGTTAAGGGAAAATGTATTTATATACCTCGATGACTTACTTGTTTGTAGTCCAAATTTTAAAGAACACATAAAACTTTTGTCAGAAGTAGCTTTTTGCCTGAGGACCGCTAAACTAACAATTAATGTTAGCAAAAGTAAATTTTGTCAAAAACAAATTAAATATTTGGGTTACATTGTTGGTAACGGTTGCCTTAAAGTTGATCCAGATAAGGTCGAGTCAATCCGTATGTTTCCCCTACCCAAAACACCAAAACAGGTGCGCAGGTTCGTGGGTATGGCCAATTGGTACAGGAGTTTTATAAATAATTTCTCAGATCTTGCCGGTCCCTTAACAGATTGTTTAAAGAAGTCCAACAAACCTTTTTTATTGAGCGAACTGGCAAAGATATCTTTTGAAAAGCTAAAAGAGGCTCTTTCCACCGCTCCTGTTTTGATACAGCCAAATTTTGGAAAGGAATTTATAATTCAATGCGACGCTTCTGTTGTTGGCGTAGGTGGAGTATTATTACAATTCGATGATCAAGGCAAGGAACACCCGATTGCGTATGTCTCTCAGAAATTAAATAAATCTCAACGAAATTATACAGTAACAGAGCTTGAGTGCATGGCTGCCATTGTCTGTGTTAACAAATTCAGACCGTATATAGAAGGATTAGCCTTTCGGATTATTACAGACCACTCATCATTAAAGTGGCTAATGTCCCAAAAGGATTTAAGTGGACGCCTGGCTCGTTGGAGCTTAAAATTACAGCGTTACGACTTTAAGATCGAACATCGCAAGGGCGCATTAAATGTAGTCCCTGATTGCCTGTCCAGAATAGACGTGGATGAAATATCTTTAGCTGATATTCCACTTGAAGTTGATTTATCTTCTCCAGAGTTTAATGAAGTTGATTATGTGAATCTGAAGAAAAGCATTATAGAAAACAAAGAATCCCTTCCAGACCTTTGTATTATAGACAATTTACTATATAAGCGTATAAAATTTAGAGAAGGTGCGGAAGATGAGGAAGATAGCCTATGGCGTCTTTGGATACCGAAGTCCCTAGTAGATGTCGTTATAAAATCAGCTCATGACTCGGTGAATTCGTGCCATGGTGGCTTAGCCAAAACCTTGTCAAGAATACGACAAAAATATTTTTGGCCTACCATGGTCAATGACGTTAAATCATACATAACAAATTGTGATTTGTGTAAGTGTGTCAAATCAACAAATCAAATATCCAAACCTCTCATGGGTAATCAATTTAAAACCAATCGACCATTTGAAAGATTCTACTGCGACTTTCTAGGACCATATCCTTTTACAAAAGCAAAAAATTCAGTAATATTTATATGTCTAGACCACCTTACAAAATTTGTATTTTTAAAGTCATTTAAAGCAGCAACAGCTTCCAATGTTATTTTATTCTTCCAAAATGAAATATTTCCTACATTTGGAGTGCCTAGATATATCCACAGCGACAATGCCAAACAATTTGTCTCGAAAGAAACGAAGGATTTCTTTAAACTCTATGAAATTGCACACATAACTACAGGTTTTTATGCTCCACATTCAAATGCATCTGAACGCACAAATCGTGAAATTGTAACAAAATTAAGATGTTTTTTGCAGAACCATAAAGACCATAAAGATTGGGATAGATATATACCTCAAATTTTATCTATACTTAGGAGTGATTACCATTCTTCAATAAAATGCTCCCCTTATTATGCCACATTTGGGCAAAATATGGTTCAACATGCTTCTGCTTATAAAATCTTGGAAAAATCCGGGTGTATATCTGGAGAAGATTTCAGTATTTTACATAACGCCGACAGATTATTGAAGGTTCGGGAGGAAATTCGTAAAAATCTCAACATTGCACATGAAAAAGCAAGTAAAACTTACAATCTTAGAAGCAGACCGATTGAATTTAGACAAAATCAAATTGTGTTTAGGAAAAATCATATCCTTAGTAATAAGAATAAAAATATAACCAGAAAATTCATGCCAAAATTCATTAAATGCAAAATAAGAAACAAAGTTGGCAATAATTTATATGACATCGAAGATTTAAAAGGAAATTACATCGGGAAATTCCATACTTCAGATTTGAAACCATAATTGCCCGGCTATTCGTGGGTCGTGCCACACATTTTTATTTTTATTGTAAATAGTCCTAAACTGCATTGCTATTCTTGGGTCTGCCACATTATTTCCTTTAATAGCCTATACTCCATAATATATATCTCATTCAGAGAATTTTAGACATTAATAGTATTACAAACATCGTTCAGCTTGCAATAAATACCTAAACCAAGCTATAGTTTTAAATATAATCATCGAAGAATAAACTCTCAAATAGTCCACATTTATATATATATATTTTCCCTAAAATAAAAATAAAATCGGTCTCCTGTTCGTCTTCGGTGTTAACCTCAGAGCGAAGCAGTTTTGTTACGATTTTTTTTTATTGTTACAATTTTATTTATCAAAGCATTTTGTAAATGTATTATCATATAAAATTGGTATATTTTTTTTTCTAGCATGGTAGAAAATTTAAAATTCACAGGTTGGGAACTTAGCTTAACGAGTATATATGCAAAATGTATGTATGTCAGGCCATAAATAATGCAAATATATATAAAAAAAAAAAACAAAAGAACCAAACTCATTAATCTCATTTTATTGCATTATATGGTAATAGTTTTGTCTTACTTTAACAAGTATGACCATTATAATTCTTTACTGACTTTGAATTCACCTTTAAGATCATCACATAATATAGAAGGTCTAACCAAAAGCCACAATTTCTTTTACTATCATTTATAGTGTGAATATTGAAGTGAAAGGTTGAAAAAAATTTAAATTGAACAGTGTAATGTTAGCAAAAATTTTGTGATTGAAAAAGTAGTTAAAACGTTGCTGCTAAATATAATAAAAAAATTAGTTATACCAAATAAGGCGATTATAGTGTTATTAGGTAGGGTGTATGAAAGGACACAAAGATTGGGTGGCTAAGACTGGTGAGAACCGTCCAATCTTAGGAGGAATGTTTTTTAAATGCTTCCCTCAAAGCAAGGCACGTGTGCACGCTAGATGCACTTATTTGTATGTAATTTACATGTAGGCAGGATATGCCAGAGTTTGAGCTCGTAGGCAGATTATGCCAATAAAAACAACTCTATTTCTTGGTGAATCCAATTCAAAACTATGATTAAGATTGATTTTATTTTTACAAAAATTTGGCTTTATATATTATAAAAATTAAGGGATCTTTTACTTAGAATAATTATATCTATCCCTATTTTATTTATGCATACATACTATCATACACATTTGTTTCTAATTGATTTTTGAAGGTGGGGCTTAACTGACCAATCAGTGCACGTTCAAAAATCAATTCATATTTTTCTTCAAAATTGAGTGACATTCCATTCTTCAACTTTGTTGAAGTTCATTGGCATAAATTTGTCACCTCGCTACAAGTGGGGTTTAATTTCACTAAGCGACATTCTAATTTATTGTAATATAACCCTTCACTTGGGGTTAGTGTATTTTATGGTATGTATGGTATGTATAGCTATGAATGCATGTGTACTTAGAGAATTTTGAATATAAACAAATGAATGTAAACAAATAGATGTAAACAAATAAACATAAACAAATAAACGTAAACAAATAACACGTGCATTCATTTAGAAATAAAATAAAATTAAATAAATACAAATGAGTGTACTTTCATACATATACGTATGTTACATCATTACACCCATACCCTTAAGATGAAATTTGTGGGTTTTTTTTTTTTTTCTAAATTTATGAATTTCATCTGATAAAATAATTTATATTTGTTTTTCTTAACATTAGTGGTTATTTAAATTTTTGTTTTTGTCTTAAAATTAATGGTCATTTAAAAAAATCTTTTTGTTTTAATAATATTCTATACAATATATTGAGTAATTTCTATATTAATAATATACTTAATTTATTATGTGATTATGTGTTTAGTGATTAATAATTTTCCTTTTTTTTTTACAATTTTTATAATTGATTCTTATATAACTTAATTCTATTACAAACTTGTAGTTCTTATGTTATTTATAATATTTATTTCTTCTTATTAATATCTTGAAAATTTCATTTACTTTTATATAATTTTAAGGTATTGTTATGATATGTTTTTAGGTTTCCTTTTATATCTAAGGTTGAATTTACCTTTTCAGTATTTATAATTTTATATGGACCATGAGTAGGACAAGTGTTTTTCCTTCTACTCTCATATTTTACTAACACTAAATCTCCTATCTTAAAGTTGCTAACATTAGTGTAACTATCATATTGTATTTTTCTTTTCTCTTTTCCTACTTTAATTAATTTTTTAGCTCTATCTAATGCCGATGCTATTCTAGCTTTGAACTCATTTGCATAATTTTCTAAATTATAAATTGGCTTGTTATCTGTAATTTTGTCTGTGGGCAATCTCGCTAATTTACCAAATACTAGCTCAAAAGGTGTGTACCCTGTATCTACGTGTGGAGTTGTATTATATGCAAATGTGTAGTATTGAATCCAAGAGTCCCATTCTTCATTTTCTGTGAAGTTCAATACGTATTCGTTTAGAACTCTATGATTTCTTTCCAAAGACCCTATTGTTTGATGGTGATAAGGAGTGGAAAATTTCTGTTCTATTTTCAACATGTTGCATATTTCATTTAGTAATTGGTTAGCAAATTCCGTACCTCTGTCAGATTTCAAGATCTTAAAAGTGCCATATTTGAGTATGCATTGTTCTACTAAAACTTGAGCAATGCTCCTAGCTTCCTTTGTTTCCATAGGATAGGCTATAACATATTTGCTTAAATCGCATTGTAGCGTGAGAATATATCTATAATTATTGGATAACCTAAGTGGACCTATCGTGTCGATAGTAACTATCTCAAAAGTATTGTCTGGCGTGTCAGTAATTTGCATTTTTTCTTTTATCTTTCTATTTTGCTTATTCTTTAAGCATGAATCACAATTATTAATGTATTTCTTAATCATTTTGTTCATATTTTTCCAAATGTATCTTTGTTTTAATCTTAATATGGTTCTTCTGATTCCTTGATGTCCTCCAATTGGACTATCATGATATTCTTTAATTAAATTTAGTTGTACTTCTTTATCTACTATTCTTTGCAAAGGCTTATATAAAATAATATTCAAATAAAGATTCTTTAATCTTTTCAACATTTTATTATAAATAGACGTGTAGGTTTCCTTAAACCTTTTCATTGACACGTGTTCAAATATTTCATTATCTACTGATAATGCGAGATCTCGTATCCGATTTTTATTCATGTAAGTAATTAATTTCTCCATAATCATGTCTAGACATGTAGGATTATCGTTAAAACCTATGATAAAATCATCTTGAACTTTATTAATTTGACCGAATTCTAACTTCATAGAAAACATCATTTTGTGCACATTGTTGACATCTGAAATGGACGTACATTCCCATATATGAATATCTTTGGTACTGTCTCTATTTTCAGGAATTAAATTTTGCCTTGCTTGCATACTTCTTGTGATGGGTAATAATTTCTTGCTAACTGCCTCTTCATTACATGTGGGAATCATTGTTTTTAAAATATCAGAATTAATTTGAATTCTCGATAAGGCATCTGCATTAGTGTTCATGCAGCCCTTTTTGTAAACTATATCAAAGTCGTAATCACATAAATCTAATCTAATTCTTGTTAGTTTAGAAGATGGATTTTTATGTGAAAATAGCGAAACGAGTGGTCTATGGTCTGTTACTACTGTAAATTTTCTACCGTACAGGTATGGTCGGAAAAAATTTATGGACCAGTGAATAGCTAGTAGTTCTTTTTCTATTACGGATTTGTTTAAATCGTGTTTTTGAAGTGATTTACTTGCGTATGATATTGGTAAATCGTTACCGTTGTTATCTTGCGAAAGTATAGCTCCTAATGCATAGTTTGATGCATCAGTGGTAAGTACAAATGTTTTCGAAAAATCTGGATATTGCAAAACAGGTGGGTTAATTAACTTCATTTTCAAAGTTTCAAATGATTTTTGGCATTCGTTAGACCAGTTGAATATTTGACCTTTCTTTAACAGATTATTCAAACATTTAGTTAAATCTGCAAAATGAGGTATAAATCTTCTATAGTAATTACAAAATGCTACAAATCGTCGAACTTCATCCGCATCTTTTGGAACGGGATAATTTTCAATTGTCTTATGTTTTGCAGGATCAGTTTTTATGCCGTCTTTAGTTATTAAGTGTCCTAAATAAACGACCTCAGATTTTAAAAATACACATTTACTTGCGTTTAGTTTTAGATTATATTTTCTTAATCTTTCAAAAACATTAATTAGGTTTTCATTATGATGTTTTAAACTACATCCAAAAATAATGATGTCATCTACGTAAAGAAAAGCTTTGCTATCTAGACCTGAAAGTGCGATAGTTAACATTCGCTGGAAACTATTCGATGAAATTTTCAATCCAAAAGGTAATCTTTTAAATTGATAGTGTCCATCTGATGTTGAAAATGCAGTATGATGTCTAGAATTTTCATCTAACATTATTTGATGAAAAGAGCTAGTCATATCTAAAGTTGAAAAATATTTCGCTCTACCCAGTTTGTCTAGTACATCTTCTAATTTTGTTAATGGAAATTTGTCATTTACTAATTTTTTGTTGAGTTGTCTAAAATCAACTACAAGTCGCCATTTCTTCTTATCTCCATCGTTCTTCTTTGGTACAACAAGCAATGGTGAGTTGTAGGCACTAGTCGAATTTTCTATTATATCATCGTCAAACAGTTTTTTAACCTGTTGATTTATTTCCTCGATTTGTGTCTGTGGCAAACGATAATTTTTTATATACACAGGTGTTTCATCTGATACAGTCAAATGTTGTGTATAAAAATTGTTAGCTGATAGTTTGTCTCCTTCCATATGAAAAATATCAGAATATTCTTCAATTATTTCATTTAGAGAATTTTTAGCATAATTATCTCTACTATCAATATTTAAAGTATCTAATAATTTCTCAAATCGTTTTCTGTCTGTATTAGTAAAATTCTGTTTATTTCTAGTTACACAAATATAATTAGAGATTGGCTCAACGTTGAATTCAATATTTTTAAGCTTCACATCTTTATCAGTTGTGTTAAGTATTTTTACATGAGCAATTCCTTCTTTTGGAATGATGCAATTACTTAAAAATACTCCTTCCTCTAATTGTCTGTTTAGAACCAAACTGTCTTCCGTTAAATTTACGTTAACTTGATGTATGACTTCGCTACGTTTGGGTATTGTTATGAAAAAATCTTTTAAGACTTTTGATTTCATAGGTATGGTATATTCTTCATTCCCAACGACAAAAGTTATAGTGAAAGTTTCATAGTCTATTTTAGCTAATAGTTTGTTTAAAATATCGCGACCTATTATTCCATCTGTTTTAATTGGAAAATCGTCTTCTATTATTTGGAATTTGTGTGAAATACTTTTGTTAAATATGCTGAAATGCATATCAAGTGTACCTAACGAGGTAATAGATTCATTTGAAATGCCTGACAATGTACAACAATTGTTTTCGTCAATTGTTTCATTTATATTAGTAACATTCTTTTTGCATAAAGATATGTCAGCGCCAGTGTCCACTAAAAAACTTAGATATTTATTATCTAATTTATATTTTAATTCTATATAATTTGTAATATTATCCGTAATGTTAAATACTTTGTGTTCATTATATCCGGAAGGTGCATTTAATTGTTGGCCCGAGTCACCTCCGGACTCTGGAAGTTTTCCTGTAATACGTGTATATTTCGTGAGCTATTATTGTTGTTTCTACGATTTTGATTATTATTATGATTCCGGTTATTCGAATTGTTATTGTTATTATTGTTATTATTTCTGTCGTAATGGTTATTCCTATCTGAATTGCAGTTGTTTCTGTTATAATTGTTTCTGTTTGAACTATTGTTATAATTGTTCGAATAATTGTTGTTAGGATATCTATTGGAATTGTTGTAATTTCTACCAGTATTATTATTTTGTAGGCTGTGATTGGAATTATTACGTCTTTGATTATTTCTCCTATTCGGATTGTTCCCATTTCTATTAAAGAACATAATTTGATTTTCCACATGACTTTCTACATTCAAGGCCAGGGTTACTGCTTCGTTCAGTGTCTTTGGTTGTGCAGCAAAAATGGTGCTTATATATTTTTCATTCAGACCTTGTTTGAATATGTTTAGCGAATATAGTTCATTTATCTTTTTTACATTGGCTATTTCTGTCTCATTTTCTAATTTCAATTCTTGTACCTGCACTTCGTTTAGTTCATCTATTAACTTCAAAATTTTATCACTATAGGTGCTGATTGAATCATTTCGTTGTTGAAATCTAGAGAGTAGGTTCTGTATCTTACTTACTGTTCGATTATTCTTATACCTATTTGTGAGCAATGTTTTTAGAGAATTGAAATCTGACAATGGGTTGGAACCAATTGCCGTTCTAACTGTTAAACTACATTTTACGTTTATAACAAAGTTTATTAGAATTGGTTTAGATGTATCATTCAAGGTGTCGTATATTAATTTTATTATTGTCAGAAATGGTTTGAGTTCTTGAAAATTACCTTTGAATTCAGGGATTATCTTGAAAGCTGTTTCTATATTGAAAGATGCCATGTTTGTATTGTTTTCGATTTCTGGTTCTAATTCTGTTATATGTGTTTCTATTTTTTCTTCTCCCTCTGGTTGGGGTTCTTCTGTTTCCATCGGTCTTAATAGTTTTGATATTTCCTTCTCTAGTTTTATTAATGTACTAAAAATGTTTTCCCTTTCTTCTAATTTAGTTTCTCTTATTATTTCTTGACTAATTTCCTTGACAAGTTGTAATTTAGCTTTAATTGTCTTTTGTGTATATATCCTATTTGGCTGTTTCTTCAAGTTTTTCAATAAGTCTTGTATAATATAAAATTTGTCCATTTAGAGTAAAATAATTTTTGTTTTATTTAATTTACATATCTAATTTTTTAATATTTGCGGCTCAAATCCTAGTTGCCGTTTTAATAGCATAAAATAATTACAAAATAAATATAAATTATTACTAAAGGTGTGGTTATCTTTCTAGTTCAGAAGCTTGAGTTGTTGGTAGAATTGATGTTTCTGCTCTCCCTTGCTGATTGCTATAAGCCTTCTAAACTCCTTTCGTTGTTTGTCGATTCGGGTCTTTTTACCCCCTCTCGATCTCCTTTTTGGTTTTTGTTGTTTGGTTGCTAGAGATTGTGGTGCAGATGTTCTTTTTCTATACTCTTCTATGGTCAACGCTCTCGGACCATAGTTTTTTGGTGTTGCCTTGTATGTTGGTATGTTTTCTGGTATGCCTTCTGGGATGTACTCCTCTGTAATCTGTTCCTTACTCACTAAGGCTTCGTATTTTAATATTATTGCGTCGATGTCTTCTTTTGACGGGGTGTCCTTCAGCGGCGGTAGAACTTCTACGCTGATGACAGACATTTAGATACTAGTTGATGGTTTACCAGTTTTGAGTTGTATTAGTTAGATTCCGAGTTTGTCCTTATGAACTTTTTTTTTTCAGGATTCTGCAGGTTCGTTTTCCAGGATCGCCATATAGTGTTATTAGGTAGGGTGTATGAAAGGACACAAAGATTGGGTGGCTAAGACTGGTGAGAACCGTCCAATCTTAGGAGGAATGTTTTTTAAATGCTTCCCTCAAAGCAAGGCACGTGTGCACGCTAGATGCACTTATTTGTATGTAATTTACATGTAGGCAGGATATGCCAGAGTTTGAGCTCGTAGGCAGATTATGCCAATAAAAACAACTCTATTTCTTGGTGAATCCAATTCAAAACTATGATTAAGATTGATTTTATTTTTACAAAAATTTGGCTTTATATATTATAAAAATTAAGGGATCTTTTACTTAGAATAATTATATCTATCCCTATTTTATTTATGCATACATACTATCATACACATTTGTTTCTAATTGATTTTTGAAGGTGGGGCTTAACTGACCAATCAGTGCACGTTCAAAAATCAATTCATATTTTTCTTCAAAATTGAGTGACATTCCATTCTTCAACTTTGTTGAAGTTCATTGGCATAAATTTGTCACCTCGCTACAAGTGGGGTTTAATTTCACTAAGCGACATTCTAATTTATTGTAATATAACCCTTCACTTGGGGTTAGTGTATTTTATGGTATGTATGGTATGTATAGCTATGAATGCATGTGTACTTAGAGAATTTTGAATATAAACAAATGAATGTAAACAAATAGATGTAAACAAATAAACATAAACAAATAAACGTAAACAAATAACACGTGCATTCATTTAGAAATAAAATAAAATTAAATAAATACAAATGAGTGTACTTTCATACATATACGTATGTTACATCATTACACGATAAGTTACAACTGGAATTGTGTGTCTCAACGCCACACTTCAGTAACCAGTCTCCCGGTTTCGGAAACCATTTTTACCACGGAAAATACTTTAACGGACAGGAGTTCTGTGCTCTGCATTTCTGTACATTTTACTTCCAACGTGGTCGAAAACCTCATGTGGTCAAAACCTACACGCGGCGGTAAGAGACTCACACAACACCACAAAACCAACATCGAAGATCTGACATTCATAAGACGAAAGGAATATGTGAAAATATTTTTTTTGTTAAACTTGTAATCCTAATCATGTTAATATTTAAAATTATTTTGTTTTAATTATTATTATATTTCTATACCATTATTCACAATACCTATAAATTCTCCTTTCTTTTTATGAGAGTATACCAATAAACAACAACACGTCGATTTGCTGGGCCCATCAATTGAGACAGTCGCAAATATGAAATATTAAATCTCTTCATTATTGTAAGTAATGATCCACTTTATATATTCTATTTTTATTTTGTAAAACTAGCTTTACCCTCTTTATTGGTTCAGTTTCACTTCGTTCCTTTTTGTATGTTAAGATTTGTCCAAATTAAAATTGTACAAACAATGAATTAGCAATATACGAACAATGAATACGTTATGTTCCATTATAGCAGTAAGCATACTATTAAGCTCCATTTGTTCTTACATATAAATCATTTATATGAATTTTAATTTTAATAAAATTAAATTTTGAATTATTATTACAAAAAAAAAAAAATGAATCTTTAAGAAATTTACAATAAGGGAATGATAGGAGGTATTAAATGTAAGTATACGTAAATATCAGTCGTGCTTCTATTAGGGACAGTGTAACAATTTAGGGTATTTCAACTGTCATGGTGTCTGACATTTTGTTGGTCAAGCGGGAGGAAAAAAATGTACCCCTTCATGGCAAATCACCTCGTCATGTTTTTTCTTTTTTTTTAATTTGTATATGTTTATTCTATTCTATTCAGTTTTCTCTTGTATTTTGCACACTGGTTGGTAGTTCTAGGCAAACAGTGTGTTATATGCGTATGTGCCAAAATATGAGATAAGAGCCAATTTCTACCAACTATAAAGCTAGCCGAAATATCTTTTTTTTTATGCCACTTATCCGAATATTTTGTATTGCTAGAAAAAAATTCTAGCCGGCACATAACAAGGATTACTATTCATGTTATTTACTCTTCTTATTGGTACTCGCTTCTATTTTCTCTTCCTTTATTCCTCTATTTTGCGGCTTATTCCCATACCATATATATTCATTTCTTATAATCCGTATATTCATCCCATAATAGATATCAGCTTCCTCACATCGAAATTTAGTTTCGCAGAATTATCACAGTATCTCGCTAGACTATATATTCATTCATTATATCAGGCATGTAGTTTCTCCATAGTCGAATCTAGTTTCGATGGATTATCACCACGTCCTATGTGCGCAATATTATCTTTCCTTTTATTCCCCATTTTCATTTTCCAACTATCAAATTAGCTCCATTCATTTATTTCCTATTCACCTATTTACTCCTAGCATCACTTACAGATGTACACGCACACATCTTGAAGTGATCAATTCCAACAGGTGCTATCTTATCCTAATTCTATATTATGTCAATTCGTCCGTCATCACCATCGTTTATTATTATCATCTCAATTTTCATTCTCAATTTTACCCTTATCATTGCCTAGACATATAATATATTGATGCCATTAATATTTTATTTTGTTATTAGTTTCATGTATTTCTTTTTTCCTACTCATCAATTCCAATGGATTAATTAACATATTACAATTGTTAAAAAAATGTCATAATAATTATTATTCTGAGACACAAATATAATATTCTATTATAATACTAATTACTTTTCCTATATCTTATAGAAATTTCTTACTTTATTTCATATATTATTTTTCCTTTTTATAATAATGTATTAATTTTTTTTATGTATTTTTTTCTTTTTTTTTCCTATAAGATACTAATTATTAATTTTTACATTTTTCTTTCTTAATTTTTATTAAGATTTATTATTTAAAATATGTATGTATTCTTTTTTTATTTTTTTCTTTATATTGTTACTTGTGCCCTTAAGCCTATATATTATTCCTGTCTTATCCCCAAATTTGCTATAAATACTTCGAGCTCTTCTCTCGCACCGTTAAATATTGGTGAGTTTGGAAATTGCTGCTAAATCAGTCGTGTTTAATATGTTATTCGCCATTGTATTATCTATTTTTGTTGATTATATTTTCTGTTTGCTAACAGTGTATCTGACACGTAAAATTTACCTATTGATTTTCTGGCATTTGTTATGATTGTTTCAACTTGTCTATATATGTTATCCATGAAAATTTAGTAGAAATTATGTTATTTATGAAGTTTTGTTTATTTTGTATACATTCGGAATATTTTTATTTATCAATAAGTTTACATTTTTTTATACAATATTATTTATGCTATTTTTTAGTACATGTCTATTAATTTGTTTTTGAAATAATTTCTTAAATATTTTACTGTTACATTGGCTGTGAATACAATACATATTAATACTATCTCCACGCTTACTCTCATAGCAGGAGGTGCGTTAGTTGTTGCCTTTATTTTGTTTTGAGTATTCCCCATTTATCTTATTCATTTTTCTTGTCTTTTTCTTAGTTGTATTATGTTCTGAGTTCCTTTAATGTGTAGGAAAATTCTTTTTCTAGTTAGATTTTTCTTGCGTTTAAAGACTCTTTCTCGCTAGTAATTAACGTCTTGTCTTCAATTTTCTCTTTCGACAATTTTATTTTGTCTTCTAGTATCGTTAATTTTATTTTCATTTCCCCCTTGTAATTTCTTCCTTTTATTTTGGTTTCCTGTACTGGAAATATTGGGTATACTGGTTCAATAATAATTTTATTTCTGTAAAATTTTCTTTTATCTATCGGTTTGGGACCTAGAGCTAGTACTTCAGGTTTTTCCGTTAGTTTTCCTGACTTCCACTGTTGCCTAGCTGTTTCTATATTATTGAGTATATTCTCAAGACTTTCATTTCTGTCCATGAAAAACGGGACACTTTTTCTTTATAACTATTCAGCAGTTTTTATTTGCGCAGATGACTTAATGAAAACTGTTTACACAAAACGAACTATACTACCTTATTATTATTTTTTGTTTTGTAGTTTGCGATTAACTTGCAGGATCAGGGCAGGATCAGGGTGATGATTTTGGTTGACTCGAGAGATCAGGATGATGGTGATTTGGGTTGATGATCATGATCAGGATGATGGTGATTTGGTTGATGATCAGGATTCCAGGGATGTCCTTAGTATCGCCATGTAAAGATGTTGGGTGTTGTCATGTAAAGTTGAAAGGATAATTGTTACAATAAAGAATATTTGTTGTTCCCTTAGGTGTAAATAAAATACTTCATATGTTCAGGATTTATTGTTTTATTTTTAAAGTGCATTTGGTTGTGCTGGTGTATGAATTTGATAGTTGGTACTATCTAATACAAATCTAAAGTAGTCCTGATGCTTTAGAATATAAAACAATACTGCCAACTAAAACTAAAATAATTGCTTCTTATATACTAAAATATTCTCTTAAATTTCAATTTCAATGTTTATGGGCAACACACGCATGTCAAGTAGTTCTCAATTAAACAGTTCCTATTACCAAAGTAAAATGCTCTATGCACAGCATTCATGCACTACGTGAATGCCCTATAGTATGCATACACTACAAAAGTTTCAGATCGGATGAGGGGAAATGAGGTTTTCATCTCTCCGTGACTGTACGTGACTATGTCAAAGTTAATCTTTTTTCACAGCAAGTCTATGGACCAAGTTTCAAATCGATCGGATAAGCGGAAATGGGTTTTAAATCACCCCGTGACTATGCGTGACTATGTATAAGTAAATTTTTCTTCTCAGTAAGTGTATGCACCAAGTTTCAGATCGATCGGATGAGGGGAAATGACATTTAGATCACTCCGTGACTGTGCGTGACTACCCGAAAATTATTCTGTAGTCACAACAAGACTATGGGCCAAGTTTCAGATCAATTGGATGAGGGGGAATGGGGTTGCCCCACAACAGACAGACAGACAGAGAGTGAGTTAAAAGAAAGACTTTAAAAAGAAATGTATTGCACTGGATTATTACGTTTTGTTTTCTTGTTATTATTAAATATGTAAAATTAAATTACAAAAAGTTTTATTGTAGTTTTTTGAAGTAAATTTACTCCCTGTTTTTATTTATACTCGAATAAAAAAAAACTAAGTGAGTCCGATCACAGGGGAGATGTTAAACATCTAGTAATTAAAGAGCCCCCTGAGCGTACAGATGCCCTGCAGCGAGCCTGGGACCAAGTGTCTTTATGTCAACACTATCCTTAAGCGCAGTAGTAAAAATGTCGACAACTTTCCTTCTACGCACGAGTATAAATTAGCTAGAGACAACAGATCTAGTATATTTCTGGTGACACTGTCAACGAATGCGTCAACAACTTGTTTTTTATTGTGCTGCGCTTTCAATAGGTAGAGATTTTTCTGACTGCACAACTGTTGTTCTCAGTTCTTCTCTCAGTTCATCTATACGCGCAGGGGGGTAAATTTCTATTTCACAATACAATCACAAAAACAGGGTAAACGTAATAGGTGAGAGCTGACACATAACGCTGTGTGACTTATGATTGTATTGGTGAAAAAATTATGATATAACATTGTTTTTTTATGCCACTTTTTTAAAAGCGTCATCTATGTATCACTTATATACGTTTATATTGGGATATTTTTAACGTTTTACAGCAAAGGGTTGTTGAATTAGCTGAAACAGTTTTTGCTATAAGTGATATAAGTGCTTTCTGTTTGATTTTAAAAAATGACGTAAAAAATAATTAATTACTAGATGTTTACACATCTTCCCTGTGATCGGACTCACATGATTTTTTTTTTGTTGAAAAAACACGTGTAATAAGTGTAAATAAGTTGTTTCTAAGAAATTGATTAATAAGTTTAAAAAAAAAGGTGACTAAAATTGTTTTGTGCTAATTTTTAAATAAAATATAATATGAACAAAATAAATTACAAAAGACAAATAAAAAAAACAAACAATTTTATACAAAACTAGCTGTTTTTACCCGGTCTTGCCCGGGATCCAACGGCCTTTGACTTGAAAATGGATCACTATTCTTACCAGGCGCTGAGTAGTTATTTAGTACACAATGCACAAATTTCCGCCAAAAAAATAAGCTCTCTCCACAAAAATTTGTACGAGATTGGGGAATTTGTTCATGATGCAAATATTCCCCAATGGTTACTTTTTTTGGGAGTAAATTAATTTTTCATTTCAATTTAAAATTTTTTGATTTTTAAATTTAGAACTTTTTTTATAAGACGCTACAGCAAAAATGCATCAAAAATAAGCTGCGAAATCGCTTAAATTTTTAATATAAATATAATGGAATCTTTTTTTTTTTTGATATGTTCCTAACATCACAATAAGTAATTACAATCACTGGTCATTGTAATTACTTATTGTGATGTTAAGCTTCCTATGGTCGTCCTAAGCAGGAATGATTAAAACAAATATGCTCTAATTTTATTTGCTATCTGCGACGTTTCGAGACTGTGGTTGGTGTCCTCATCAGGCGTCTAATTTTATTTAATAATAATTAAGATTACACATTAATTATCACTTTAACAAATTTGTGTGAATTTTTGTAAAATAATTGTTACCTTAATAGTATTATTACAAACTTAATCAAGATTTTACATTTTAATTTTATTTATTAAGTACTAAATTGTAGGTGTTGCTAATGTGATCACTGTCTTCTTTAATGTTTACTGTTTTGTCAATATGTTTCTTAATATGTAAACTTTCAAGTGTTATTCTTTTATTTGTTTTGGTCTCTCTTTCCAAGACTTTGATGTTGTCAAAATCAAAGTTGTGTTTATTGTCAAACGCATGTTGAGAGAGAGCTGTTGTTGTTGTTCCTTTCTCAACTGTTCGTTTATGTTCTTTTAACCTAATCTCTAATTGTCTTTTCGTTTGTCCAATATATATTCTGTTACATTGTTGGTGGACATTATCATTGCATTTTATTTGGTATACTACATTGTGTTGTTTGTGTAAGTCTGTTTTCGTTTTTTGGGTGTTAAAAAGCTTATTCAATGCTTGATTTGGCTTAGAAGCTATTTTAATAGTTTCAGTGTTGATCAGATTTGTTATGTTTTTCCTATTCGTTATTGTTGGTAAATATGGTAGGGTGGCAAAGGTCGTTTTTTGTCCGTTAACTAAGTTAGATGTTGCGTTGTTATTTTGTGTGTTAATATTTTGGGTTTCATTTATTACTGTGGAAATTAATTTGTTAATATATTTAATAGGATAATTATTTTTAGTCAAAATTGTTCTTAGTTTCTTAATGTAATCTTTTAGGAAAATGTTATCACTAATGTTTATTGCTGTTTTTATAAGATTTTTAGCTGTTTTTCTTCTGTATAGGGTCGTGGTTTGAAAAATAATTGATAATTCTACCAGATGAAATTTCTTTAGTAAACCAGTTTGTTATAAGTTTGTTGTTAGTTTTATGTATGGTAACGTCTAAAAAGTTGAGGCTATAGTTTTTTTCCTCTTCTATCGTGAACTTTAATTTGTTATGGTAATAGTTAAATTCTTGTAATATTATTTGTTTATCTTTCTTTTTTATAATGGCAAAAAAGTCATCTACATATTTGGTAATATATTTTATTTCGATGTTTTTGGATTTTAGATTGTCTAGTGTGTAGTCTAATAGGTCATCTAAGACTATTTCCGCTATTATTGGAGAAAGGGGGTACCCCATAGGCATGCCATAATTTTGTATGTAAATATTGTTGTCAAACATAAAATAATTATTGTCTCTTAAACAGAAGTCAAGTATTTTGATAAATGTATTTTTTGGGATGCTGGTGTGAGCTTTTATTGTCTCCCATTTCTTAATAATTATTTTAATGGCTAAATGTATCGGGATATTTGTAAATAGCGATACGACGTCGAGAGATGTCATCAAATCCTTTTGTTCTATGTCTATTTCTTGTATATCTTTCCTAAGTTGTGTTGAGTTTTTAATGTTATATTTGGTGTTAGTTAAATTCTTTAGTACTGTACCTATGTATTTTGATAGTTGATAGGCTGGGAGTTCATATGACGCTGCTATTGGTCGCATTGGCATGTCCTCTTTGTGAATTTTCGGTTGTCCATATAATTGTGGTGCGTTAGCTGCATTGCATCTTAGTTTAAATTTAGTTAATGTTTCTATGTGGTTATTTTTATGTAGTTCAGTAATAATAGAATTGTTTTTATTAGTTAATTTTTCCGTTGGATCTGTTCGGCTTATTTTGTATGTGGTTTTATCTTCTAGGAGTTTGTTCATCTGCTTCATATAATGTTCTTTGTACATAACTACTGTTTTATTTCCTTTATCTGATTTAGTAATTATTATATCGCTTTTGTGTCGTTTTAATAAGTTCAATGTGTCTTGATATGTTTTTAATATAAATCTGTCAATATGATTTATGTTGTGGTTTCTAAGATTGTATTGTAGTTGATGTGTTAAAAAGGTTCTTGCTTTTTCTTTATCTTTTTCAGTTTTAGCAAAGGAGAAACAGTATTCAAAATCAGCAATTAAGTTTATAATGTTTATGTTATGTTTTTGTGTTGGGAGTGCAAATTTTTTCCCCATGGAAAGAATCCATTGACATTCTTCTGGGATATTTATGTTTGTTAGATTAATGAACCATTCTTTATTATATTTAATTCCGATATTTTGTTTCAGTATTGTCAATAGTTGTTCTATTTTTTTATTGTGTGTATTTTCTCTGGAATCGTTTGAAAATTAAAAGAATCACTGAGCTCTGTTCCGCGAGCGAGTCGCGTCTGCGCGCTTGGCAGCCGCACCCGTGCTGCCGCGCAGTAGTTGTCAACTTATCTTAATTTCCAAAATATATTTTCCAGATCATTTCTATATTTTAGCTGCGCCGTGTTTCTCGATCGCGTCGCGTCCGCGAGCCGCTTGCGCGTATTTGGCAGCCATACCAGTGCTGCCGCGCAGTTACTGTAAACTTATTGTAATTGCCAAATTATATTTTTCAGGTCATTCCGATATTTTAGCTAAGCTCAGTTCCGCGAGCGCACCGCGTCGCGTCCGCGCGTTTGGCAACTTTCTTTAATTGCCAAAATATATTTTTCAGATCATTTCGATATTTTAGCTGAGCTGTGTTCCGCGATCGCGTCACGTCCGCGAGCCGCTTCCGCGCGTCCGCGCCCCGATTCCGCGCACCGATATGATGCTATTGAAAATAATACAGATATAAAATAAATTTGTTGTAGGACAGATATTGAGAGCAGTATGGAGAATTTGTTCATTTCTTTCGAGGACATTTTGAAATTTGGGAATTTGTTTATCGTGAAGTTATTCAACAGTTTTTTGGGGAATAAGTTAATTTTTTAGGAAATTTATTCATTGGGGACTAAATACTCGGCGCCTGCTTACCATTAAAACTAACTATGTTTATGCATGGAGCATTTTGAGTGTATGATGTCTAAAAGTTACGAATTTTAGTTATTCTAGACCTTTGTGATATACAACATTTCTGGTTTTTCCTTCTGGTGCTTATATAAAAATATTATACTCTGGAGCAGGCGACATAAAATTGTCGTTTAAGGAGTTTCAGATTCCCTGGATCCAGCCTGTCTTAGCCGCTGGATTTCTAAACGCACTTGAGTAGATTCAGGCATTTCCGCTTCTCTTAACAAAGCTGAGCTGCGTTCCGCGAGCCCGTCGATATGATGCTATTGAAAAGAATACAGATTTTAAATGCGTATACTGCAGGACAGATATTGAGATCAGTATGCAAATTTTCACTTCAATAAATATTTAACAAAATTTATTAAATAAAAATATGTATTTCGTTTTTAAAAAAATGGGAAATTTGTTCATTTCTTTTGGGGACCTTTTTTTAAATTTGGGGAATTTGTTCATCGTGAAGTTATTCCCGTGTGTACCAAATTTCAGAGAAATCCGTTGAAAAATACAAATTTGTATAGCGAACAAATGTACCAAAAACAGAAAATGAGTTTTATAAAAAAGTGGGCGCGGCCAGAAAGATATAATCCGACCTTCGCTGGAGTACAGAGATCACGTATACCAAATTTCAGAGAAAGCCGTTGAAAAATAAAAGTTTGTATAGTGGTCAAACAAAGAAACAAATAAAAGAAAAAAAACATTAATTTTATATACATAGAAGTAGGCGCAAAATTAGGCGTGGCCTGTAAGAAGCATATGGCGGCCTTGCCTGGAGTACGGAGATTGTGCGTACCAAATTTTAGAGAAATCCGTTAAAAAATAAAAATTTGTATAGTGAACAAATATACCAAATAACAGAAAATGAACTGTGTACAAAAAGTGGGCGTAAAAGTAGGCGTGCCCTGGAAGAATCATGTGGCGACCTTTCCCGGAGTACAGAGATCGTGCGTACAAAATTTTAGAGAAATCCGTTGAAAAATACAAATTTTTATAGCAAACAAATATACCAAAAAAACAGAAAATGAATTTTGTATAAAAAGTGGGCGTAAAGGTAGTCGTAGCCATAAGAATCATAAGGTGACTTTGCCTGGAGTACAGAGATTGTGCAAAGCAAATTTCAGAGAAATCCATTAAAAAATAAAAATTTGTATAGCGAACATATATACCAA
Source organism: Cordilura impudica (assembly GCA_963682025.1). Classification (NCBI taxonomy): domain Eukaryota; kingdom Metazoa; phylum Arthropoda; class Insecta; order Diptera; family Scathophagidae; genus Cordilura; species Cordilura impudica. The sequence continues at coordinate 7,390,242 of OY821522.1, forward strand.
AAACAGTAAATGAACTGTGTACAAAAAGTGGCCGTAAATGTAGGCGTGGCCGGGAAGAATCATTTGGCGACCTTTCCCGTAGTACAGAGATCGTGCGTACCAAATTTTAGAGAAATCTCTTGAAAAATAATAGTTTTTATAGCAAACATATATATCGAAAATCAGAAAATGAATCTTGTATAAAAAGTGGGCGTAAAAGTAGGCGTGGTCGCAAGAATCTCATGCTGACCTTTCATGGAGTTTAGAGATTGTGCATAGCAAATTTTACAGAAATCCGTTGAAAAATAAAAATTTTTAGCTGGAATAATTTTATTGCATCAGTACACTCATAACTCACACCGTTTTTGTCTTACTCTGTTTTTGTGATTGTATTGTGAAATATTTTTACCCCCTGAGCGTATAGATGCCCTGCAGTCAGCCTGGGACCAAGTGTCTCTATGTCAACACTATCCTAAAGCGCACTAGTAAAAATGTCGACAACTTTCCTTCTACGCACGAGTGGAAATTAGCTAGAGACAACAGATCTAGTATATTTCTGGTGACACTGTCAACGAATGCGTCAACAACTTGTTTTTTATTATGCTGCGCTTTCAATAGGTAGAGATTTTTCTGACTGCACAACTGTTGTTCTCAGTTCTTCTCTTCTTTCTATTTTTATTGTATAATTTTTTTTCGTTGAAAAAACATGTGTGATAAGTGTAAATAAGTTGTTTCTAAGAAATTGATTAATAAGTTTAAAAAAAGGTGATTAAAATTATTTGGTGTTAATTTTTAAATAAAATATAATATGAACAAAAAAATTACAAAAGACAAATAAAAAAACAAACCATTTTATACAAAATAGAGCTCTGCAAAGTGAAATAGAAAAAAATGAAACAGCCTTGAAGACATGTGCTGTAAAAATGTAAATTTTGTTTAAAAAAATATTTTGATAGAAAAAATATTTAAAACTTTGTGCTGTGATTAATTTAAAATATTATATATATACGTATTGGAAGGTTTAGGTAGCCTTGTATAAATGTAGTTCTAGTTAAAAAAAAAAAAAAAATAAATAAAAATCGCCTTCAGACAAAAAGAAATGTGTCTAATTATATTGTCCCAACCCCTTAAAAAAGAATTGCTCGAGAATCGACTGTGAGGCACCAATTATGTAGACTACAGTTACTAAAATGAACTAGTGAATCTTTGGTTTCAATGTCTTCACATGGTCCTAAAAGAACTACCGCGTCAGCAGTGACAAAGTCTACTGGTTGATTTCCAATAACACGCCTGTGTTAAACGTCAATAGTAGATAACATTGGCTGGGGTATAGCTGGTCAGTAGTACTGGTGACAATGTCACTAGTGCAACACTACAGTTTTACTATTGACACTCCCTGCATCAAACACGTTGAGAAATTAGAATAAATTTGAATTACCCTAAAACAGAGTGGTTCTAATGAGCGAGCGTCTACTGTATATATTTTTGATTTTGTGTTAATTACTTCATTTTAATAAAAGTTTTTATCTTAGTAACTAAGGTGTTTACTTTGTTTTGATGCTCACAGTACATTGCAATGCATAAAATTGCATTTCTTAATTTCATTTTATTGAGTTCAATGGTAGAGTATGTTAGTCTTTAATTATTATAAGATATGTTTATTGTTTCTTTGAAAATAGATTGCAAATAAAAAAAAAAATTCTCAAATCAAGCTAATGAAGTTACTCTACAAACAGTAAGAAACTTTTTGCATTCGAAGGATGTCAATGGGTACATACACCACGTAAAAAGGCCTTACTTACTCAAATCAACATACATACATATGTTCTGGGATAGATAGACAGTGCGATTACACCGCAAAGCTTATCCGTTAGATACCTAGTAGACCCTTAGCCGTCAGAGGAACAAAGGGCGAGCACATAAAATATTATTTCTTTTTTAATTTTATTTATCTTTTTTTGTTTAAAGTGTTCACGTTTTCTTTTTTGCTTGTTGTTTGGTTGGGTCATGGGGTTTGGTTGGGTTGTTTTAGTTGTTAGTTTTTATCAGTTTTTTTAAATTTAATTTTTAAATGGTGTATAGAACCTAACCATTAATTTGATCTGATATTATTCCAGTAACCTGATTGGAATGTGATAACTCGACCTATAGTCTTAATAATCTAACTGATTCGAAAAAAAGCAAAAAATCATTTAAAAAAACTGTCCATATAACTTTGTTATTGCTATTATCGAATTCAGCAAGACACATTATATATGTATAACGTTGTTGCCTAGTGTCAATATTAAATATACAAGAAATTTTGGCTTAGAAAATTTTATTACTATACGTTTATGTAGACACTTTTTAAATAAAAAAATTATATCTTTTAGATTAAAAAAAGTCCTCTAAATTTATTTGATGCCAATATCAACTTAATAGCCATTCTGTTTCTAAAGATTTTGTAACTTAAGAAACAAAAGTACTACATAAACATTTAGACAAATTTAATAAAATTATGACAGAATAAAGTTCTGTGTATTATCTTCCAGGAGAGAAAAAAAGTCGCAGCTACTGATACCGTAGATGCATTAAAATTTCTGGCAACTTTGGTGGTATTTTAAGAAATTAAATTTAAAGAATTTTCAATTATGGCGATCTCAATGTTTACGCAATAATAACTCATCTGTCACTATTGCTATCGCTTCAGGCGGCACTTTAAAAAAACTACACCTGATGGGAAGAAACTGTTAGGAAAAAGAAAAAAAATATTAAAATATATATTTTTTTTTAATCCTCATTATAACCTGTTAACATTATGTCATCATCTTTATCATCATCGTCGTCATCGGAATACTGATGCTGTACATGCCGTTGATGTAGTCGTTCAACAGTTTTGGAACTATGCGTCTGATTAATTTTTGAACGTTCTATAGTTGAGCGAGGAAACATATCTAGACTTGTGAGATTTGGTAAAACTTTTGAACTTTCACTGGGTCTAAAATTTCGAGTTGGAATACTATGATGTTTGTCGGTAGTAGTTAAAGTTTGAACATCTAAGGGAGTATTTCTAGGTCCTCCCGATGCTGCTAAATTATTTCGACCATACATTATGTGTTGACCATTAGTTGTGATATTATTTAGTGTGTCAATTTTACGTACATTCTTAAAGGGAGCTCTTTCAAATGTGTTAAAACTTGCGTAACGCGAACCGCCGCCAACGCTACCACCAACGTTATTGGCATTAGTATTTGAATTATAAGAATGTGCGGAGTTTGAACTACGCCGATCTGGCTTATCATAACCACACCTTTCTAAAGTAGTTAAGGATTTCTTCTCATCATGTTTAGTTTGGAGTGTATGGATAGAAGCGAGGGGGCCAATTGTAACGCGAAAACTGTGTTCTGAATTTAGGTTTCTCAAAATTATTAAAATCATAACTTTCATGGATAGGTTCAGAATAACAATTTTCGCCTCCTCCCTGCAACAGCAACATTTGTTTCTGCGAAGTTACGGAGGAGCCAGAAGATGAATTGGATTCCATATTAGAGTTATTGCTACTAGATGCTGTTGTTGAATTTGAAATTGAAGTTTTAGTAAACTTTTGCATATTTCCTCCGCTAGTTAAATTAGAATTAACCACCAAAGCAGATCCTGATGTAGCTGAACCTGATCCTCTGAGATCAAAGTTGGGATTTTCATAATGATCTGTGGTACAATCGTTGTACCTCAAATGATTTTCAGGTTTACAATCAATACGTGAACCATATTCAGAAACATTATGATGCGCAGTGCTATTTAATGACTGTGAATCATAGGGATGTTGGTAAGTGGCAAGATGTTGCTGCTGTTTATGACATTGGGGTTGATTAGAGTGATGCAAATCGTTAGAAAGTGAATCAGTAGCTTTATTTACCTTTAATGCAAAACTGTCGTCGTAAATTAATTTTCCAGTTCTCATGGTATATTTATGTAAATTTGTATTCGCATTACAGACTGCCGGATAATCGGTGTCAAATTGTTCCTGACTGGAGCTTGAGGTACAAGGTAAAAATAAATTAGTCATATTTGTGTGACTGTATTGGTTGTTGTGTACATTATGCTTCTCACGCACACTATTTAAGCTAAGATTGGTATTAAACATTAAATTAGTGCCGTTTATTTGACCAGGGACTCTTACTTCATTATTGGACAAATTAATATTTACGGAATTACTACTATTACTTGTTTTAAGTCCTGAGACCCAAGTGATTAGGGTTATTATAGCGATTTCTAATAGGCGCAAAGAAAACTGATACCCCACTGGAGCCAATCAATTTCAGCAGTTTTTTGAGTAAATAAAGGTCTCTTGAAGGAAATGCTTATAGCTCCAAAGATTTGTAGTGCTGCAAGTAATAAAAATAGCAAGGCTGTTGCAATTGTGATGTGGATTGCGTATGAAAGATTCTGATATCCATGTATGTAGTTCTGGGACTTGCTTCTTAGAATTCTTTTTAAAATGCGGTACAAGTAGAGATATAAGAGTCCCAAGCTAAAACAGACAAATATCTAAATTATTTGGCAAATTAATGACAATACCCTTGGTGGAGATGGTGGTATCGAAGCAATACTAGTCGCAAAGATTTGAGGATGAAAATTAGCTGCATATCCTGATGGTAGAGAGGAACTAAAAGCCATGTTTTCCAAACCCATTACAGTAACTGCGGCATATGAGTTTTGATTTTGTAAATCAATTTTGTAGTGTATAATATTCAACATAATGCAAAGTAATACACAAAACTACATGAACTCCGCAAGCTACCACAACTGTGAGAGGACGTATTAACGCAGAATACCGATTGTGTTTGTGGTTCAATGATTTCAGCGATAAAAATAATATTAAAACGGCAAATGTAATAGTCAGGAATGTGGCTGGAAGATTGAGTAAAATTTCCGATATAAATATATGAAAACTGGAATGAATGTTATACGCATCATAACATAAATAAAATGTACGTGCGATACAAATAATAATCAATATTAGATGTATACAAAGGAAATACGACTGGGAAAACAGGTAGGTAAGCTTGTTGTAAGTGATGATTTTGTAAAAGGAATAAACAGCCAATATTGTAAAAAAAACCACGGATAAATATACATGTGTATTCCAAGCCAAGGACCAAGTTGCATGAGTCGAACCGGAAGCCAAATTTGAAGATGATGTCGAGGATGAAACTGATGATGTTGATGATGATGACGTACCACCATCATTTTTGCTGGCAGATGGCGAAAAATCTAAATTACTGGAGGAAACTGTTGTTGGTGTGGCCACCGGTGCAGAAACTGCATTAATTTTCTCACTACCAGTAGCAGCCGCTGCTGAAGATGTTGAGGTTATATCATAGGTACTAAAATTACTTTCAGTGAACGGCTTTGCCGTTATTTTGGTATTTTCATAATTGTTTTCCAGTTCCTTCCAATTTTTAATTTTATTTATGTTTTGTTTGCTATCGACACTATCTACAGATCCTTTATTCTGAGGCATCAAAGACGAATCAATCAAAACAACAGGTGATGATGGAGGTTGATGATAGTTATTTGGCCGTGTTGTTACGTGCTTTAATAAAACTTCTGGGATATCACCCTTACGACCATTAGAGCCACTTAAAATGCGCCTAATACTGGGCAGAACTTTTTCTCTTACTTCAGGGTTGTTAGATGAAGTTGAATTTATGCTACTATTGGCATGTAAAACACTTTCATATCCGACGTCAGTAGACATTGTTTTTGATGGGGTTTTTGATGTTTTTTTGGGATTAATATCCCAGTGAACGCTTGTTGTCATAAGGAGATATACTGGAGATGTGGTATTACCTGAAATTGATGGTATGAATACTGAAGATATTCCGGAACTAGCAACATTATTGAGTGTTGTGCCCACTAAATCTGGTGGTCTGAATGGTATGCGTTCATGTTCAGGCATTAAACTAGGTGGTGGAATAGGTCTACGATTTATGTAGCTTCCAGTATATTGTACGACACCGCCATCGTTATTAGTACCTCGTAGCGTTGGCTTATCAGCGAAATGGTGCTGATATTCTGGTGGTAACGGCGGAGTAAAAAATGAACGAGCTGGTGGAGAGTATGATGGAATATCTCCACCAGAAAACATAGGTATATTTGGAAGTTGCATGTAAGACTTTTTTAATATGTTAGGTACTACAAATAAACATGGATTTTTAATATTATTAATATTAATTATTATTAGCTTTGTAATAAAACTCACATGATGGCTGTGGTGTTGAATTAATTAAATGTCTATGTCTATCACGTTCATGATTATGATTTCGATTCGGTTTAGGATATGTAGGATTACTGTTACTCTTTAAAATATCAGCATTGGGTGCTGAAGTTGGCAAAGCATGATCTCGTTCCAAATCCAATTCATAATTTCGATGATGCACATTTGTTTGAGTTTGGTACGATTTATCTTGAAACCTGCAAATAAAAATAGAGCGTAATATAAGCAAATTGTTATGATTATTTAAAAAAAAGAAAATTAGACTCTTTCCGATTACGAGATCAAAATTCTGGTATGTCATGTACTCTTCCTTTCTTCCATATTTCATTTACATTGCAAAATTATTATCTTTTCTATTATTAGCAAATCAAATATATACATAATCTCAAACAATAAACAATAACAATAAAAAACTAATTATTGCAATAAATATCAACAACACATAACCCTAATATACATACCATAAGTTACAATGCAATTGTGAATAATCTGTTAAAATTGGAAAGAACTTAGCTTGTTCATACTAACTCTCGTATAAAGAAAAAACAATTCTCATGTTCTTTTCTTTGAAATGTTTCGAGTTAAATAGTTGATTAAGCGTGACTTGAATAGACAGAAGGATAGTGACGATGAAACAAGTCGTGTTGTTCGAAAGTGGCTACTCCATCCGAAATATAAGTGACTTTACAAAATATCGTCAGGGTCGGTCCATTTTTCGACCTAGTCCCCATATAAATATAGCAACCGATATGAACTTTTTCATAACTGCAGCCAAACAAATGAATACAAATGCCACACAAATTTGGTTTATGTTTATTTTATATATCTAAACGCATGGTATAGGGTATCGTATAGTCGGTCTACAACGACTATAATTTTCTTACTTGTTTTAAATAATGTTGTCCACGCTGAGTAAAAAACTAAATTTGATGTCTTAAAATTATACGGCAGTTTAGCTTTTAGCTCGTAAATAAGAGATGTTGTGAACACTATTAACTTTTGTTCATTAATTCTTTATCCGCTTCTTCAATATTACTCTCAAAACAGTCCTTTTTAAAATTATGACCTAAATAGAAAATTTTATTTAGTATAGGATCGATCTCATTCTCCAAACGATCAAATTGACGCGTAAGTGCAATTATTCTATTTGTTAAACTTTTTAATAACATATATAATTTATCAAAACGTTTTAACTTTCGTTCAACCCCCATGTGTGAAAGACGTGTTTTTGCTCGATCGCTCGATTTGCTCGATATATATTAGTTCGGCCACATAAGTGACAAAATAACAAGTAAGAAAATTATAGTCGTTTTATACCGACTATACGATACCCTTACCATGCGTTTAGAGACCCTATCTCTTAGTTCAAACTAATTAGATATAGAAAATAAGCATAAACTAAATTCGAGTGACATTGATATTAATTTTTTTGGCTGCAGATATGAAAAAGTTCATATCGGATTCTATATTTATATGGGGACAAGGTCGAAAAATGGACCGATCCTGATCATATTTGGTAATGTCACTTATATATTGCAAAAACATATATAAACCAATTTTGAGAAAAATCTGTGTAATATTTTCGATTTTTGATAGATTAAAGTGAAGATCGAGAAGCAGCTTTATATGGGGGCTATGACTACGAGCTTTTCTACAGGGTTTATTTTTTGGACTTCTGATTAATGGACGCAATAAACGTACACAGACCAAATTTGACCGAGATCTATAAGATAATTTGGTTATTATGACCATTTAAGCGGACCTCATAGGAGTGATTTGTATTGGGACTTGGTCTGAACATGAATCGATTTTCACTAATTTCAATACGGTTCATCATATAGCAGGCTGCAATTTGTTGAAGGAGTTTTGATGTGGGATTTTGTATATGAAGTCATCAGTGAACACGGTAATTGTTACGATAGGAGTTACCTTCCTTTTTTCGATGTCATTGGAAATTGTTGTGAAAATTTAGGAGGCCACATTTCTTCTCTTCCATGGAGAAAAAGTGGTCCATGAAACCATAGATTACATTCCAAAAGTTTGGACGCTGATAGACCTCTAGATAGTACGTTAGCCAGATTGTGTTTTGAACCGACATGACGCCATTGGTCAGTTAATGTTAGCGACTGGATTATGGCAACTCGATTGGCTACAAAGGTTCGATACAGACGAGGCAAAGTCTGTCGTTCCAATGGAGTGACCCGTGTGTCTGCGCACAGCAATTGTACGATGATTCGTCCGTCTCTAAGCCTGGCACGGATGTATGCAACTGAGCCAAAAGCCTTTTCAGATGCATCTGCAAATATGTGTAGTTGTCTAGCAGCTGGAATTTCCCCTTTTGAAGATGGTCGTGGAATTTTCATATTATTCAGATTGTCCAAGTCATTCCTAAAAGTATTCCAAGTAGAATAAAGATCCGCAGGAAGTGTTTCATCCCAATCCAATTTTAATTCCCATAACTGTTGTATGAATATCTTTGCCTTGACAACCACAGGTCCTAGTAAACCAAGAGGATCGAACAACCTCGCTAGATCAGAAGTGGCTGTACGCTTTGTCACGCTTGGCATTGGGTTTAGGTTCGCCTGATGCACAGGTGTGCAGTTTCCGGTGGCCAATATAACCCCAATGTTTTTATAATATTGACATTCTGATCGTTAAAGTCCAAATTTTCTTCTTGATTTCCGAGTGGGATATTACCAAGTAGTTTCGGATGATTGGCACACCATTTTTTTAAGTTGGAGCCATGTTTCTTTAGAATTTCTATGAGTACCTTTTGAGTTTTAATCGCTATATTAAGATTATTCGAACCTCCTAACCCATCATCCACATAAAAGTTGTCTTTTAGCATCTAAGAGCCGAGTGGGTACCTTTCACTATTTTCATCAGCGATTTTTTGTAAGCATTTTGTGGCCAGATAAGGTGCTGAACGTGTCCCATATGTAACTGTGTTGAGCTTATAGTATTTTATAGGTGTCTTTGGGTCCTCTCTCCATATGATTAGTTGGTATTCCTGATCATCTGGGTGAATTAGTATTTGTCGATACATCTTCTCAATATCTGTGCTGAATACAAATTTGGGCAAACGAAAACGGAGCAGAATTGAATATAGTTCACTTTGGACGATTGTGCTGGTGAACATTAAGCCGTTCAAGGAGTAACCTGTTGATGTTTTTGCCGAAGCGTTGAATACTACTCTTAGTTTCGTCGTGGTGCTGTCAGGTTTGAGGACACAGTGATGAGGGATGAAGTATTTAGGACTCAATACTGTATCAATGTTAATCTGCTGCATGTATCCCAGTTTTTCATATTCCTGCATAAATTGAATATATTGACTTCGCACCTCTTCATTTTTTAATAATCTTCGTTCTAACGCCATGAACCTATTATGAGCAGTTATGTGTGATTCTCCTAATGCTGCTGGGTTATCTTGAAACGGCATGCTAACTACCACACGGCCATCATCGTTGCTGTGTACTTGTTTAGTAAAATGTGACTCACATTGCTTTTCTGGTGGGGAAAGACTTTTGATGCTGGGTTCGATCTCGTCCAGTTTCCAGAGCTGTTCTATAGCTTTATAACAAGGATTTTGATCGACGGCTGAGGTAGTTCAGTCGTCTCCAGGGTCAGCCTAAACCCTCAAACCTTATGCAATAAAACACTATAAACCTTTTAATTACAAAGTAGTTTATTTAAGTGCTAATTGTGTATATATGATTATATGTATCTATATACGTATGAAGACGCGACTGACAACAGTTCTGCTTTCGTATTATCGGGAGGTCGGCTATGCTAGCCGGTAGCTGGTGACTCGAGTATACTGGTCGACAGATGGCGGCGCAGTGGTTGACTCGGTTGACAGGTGGCGCGATTACTGGCCGGCAGGTGATGGCGTAGTGGTTGACTCGGGTTCGTCGAGCGACAGGCGTTACGACTACTGGCTGACGGATGGCAGCGTAGTGGTATGCTGGAGTGCGTCGGTCGACGGGCGGTGCGACTACTGGCCAACAGGTGGCGGCGTGATCGGTCGTATGATGGCTTGGATGCGCCGATTGCTGATTTCGGCGCAGCGTTGCTACTGGCAGACAGATGGCGGCACAGTGGGTGGCGTGGATGTGCCGGCTGATGGTAGCAGGAGTGCGGTGATACTGGTCGACAGATGGCGGCACAGTAGGTGGCCTGGCAAGACTATGCTAGCAGGCAGATGGCGGCACAGTAGATGGCCTGGCACGACTATGCTAGCAGGCAGATGGCAGCACAGTAGATGGCTTAGATGCGCCGATTGATGATTTCGGCGTTGCGTTGCTACTGGCAGACAGATGGCGGCACAGTAGGTGGCTTTGGTGCGCCGGCTGATGGTATTGGCAGTGCGATGACACAGGCAGGCAGATGGCAGCACCGTGGGTGGCGTGGATGTGCCGGCTGATGATATCAGGAGTGCGGTGATACTGCTCGACCGATGGCGGCACAGTAGGTGGCCTGGCACGACTATGCTAGCAGGCAGATGGCGGCACAGTAGATGGCGTGGCTCGGGCATACAGGTAGTCGATGGCGCGACCGGTCGGGAGAGCGTCAGCAGCCGGCAGAAGGCGGTAGTGCGACTAGAGTTGCTGTCGTGAGCTGTGCTGTGTCTTGGCCACCTGTGATGATAAGAGCGGGGTTAGTCGGGAGCAGTCAGCACAGGCCGCTGGATTTGAGAGCAGTCAGCCGTTAAGCCGCTGGATTATCGGGAGCAGTCAGCCGTTAAGCCGCTGGATTATCGGGAGCAGTCAGCCGTTAAGCCGCTGGATTATCGGGAGCAGTCAGCCGTGAAGCCGGTGGATTATCGGGAGCAGTCAGCCGTGAAGCCGCTGGATTATCGGGAGCAGTCAGCCGTTAAGCCGCTGGATTATCGGGAGCAGTCAGCCGTGAAGCCGCTGGATTATCGGGAGCAGTCAGCCGTTAAGCCGCTGGATTATCGGGAGCAGTCAGCCGTTAAGCCGCTGGATTATCGGGAGCAGTCAGCCGTGAAGCCGCTGGATTATCGGGAGCAGTCAGCCGTTAAGCCGCTGGATTAATATGGATGACAACCGGTACCGATCGTCTTTAAAATGTTGGAAATATCTTTAGTAAGATACACCGCTCAGCTTTAGCGCCGAAAACTCAATTGCCATTCTCAGACCAACTTCGCCTTCTTATATAAATAAGTTTATAAACTGAGTGAGAATTAAAAATACCATTTGCTTTAGCTACTTTGAAAGCTATTTTTAGCAGGCTTATTTTGTTCATGTTTAGTTGAATGTGTATTAATTTATATAGGTGCTGGGTTTTTGTTCATGTTTGGTTGAATGTGTATACCTTACTGTTGTAGTCTATTTTGTTCATGTTTAGTTGAATGTGTATTAATTCATATGAAGACTGGTTTGTTGTTCATGTTTGGTTGAATGTGTATTTAGTTAGTGAGAAATGATGAGTGGCTTGGTTCTATTGATGTTTAGTTGAATGCGTATTTATTAGTGGTGTGACGTAGGTATTGAGAAATGATGTGTGGTTGTGCGTATATGGTGATCTGTAGTTATTTTTATATGAGAGCTTGGTTTTGTTGATGTTTAGTTGAAGGTATATTTGTTATGACGGAGATGTTGTTGATGTTATTAGTGTTGCGCTACGGTGTGTATTTATGGCTGTTGGTTGGTTCTGTTAGTGGCTATTATGTATAACGCAATTTGCGTTGTTACAGCTTCTTCTAACGATGATGTGTTGTCAAATACTGCACATGTGAGAGCAGATACCTGGTTGGGAGTTGAGTTTTGTTCGATTGCACCACCTACAATCCAGCCGAGTGAAGTGTTTTGAAATGTTGGAAGACCGTCGCAAAGTTTTATTGTTCCCGCTTCAGTCAATTTATAGTAAAATTCTGCACCGATTAAAATATTTATTCTTCCTGATGGTTGGAATGGGGATCTGCCAATTGAATGTGGCTCGGAATTTCCCATGTAGATATATCGATATGTTGATTCGGCTGAGGTGGAGTAATACTTGGGAGTATATATGCTTCCAAGGTTGTGGAGAAACTGTGATCTCCGGATTTCATTTCGACATAAATGCGATAATTTGACCTTTTTGGATGTTGTCAACCCCGTCTATGCGTAGTAAAGCTCTTGAAGTGAAAGTGGACAATTTTTGGCAAAGTCGATTGGAGACAAGATTCACTTGAGATCCAGAATCTAATACTGCTCTGAATTCCCCTGAGGCACCATTTGGAGCCGTAATTATGACTTTTGCTGTTGCAAATAACACATAGCCCTGGCGGGCCGCACACCGTTTGTTGCTGCTGATGTGACTGCTACGATGTTTGGGGCAGCCGCCTTTACTTCTGTAGTTGGATGTGACATTCTTGATCTTGAATTTATATGATAACATGTTTCTTCTTTGAGTATTGTCAAATCTTTCTAAGTGAAGTACCGTGTTGTGTTTTTTCGTACACTTTCTGCAGCTGCTTGCATTGCAGGATTTCGAATCGTAATTACTTCCGAAGCAGTTGGCACATATGTTCTGTTGTTGTATCCAGCGTAGTCGTTCTGCTTCTGATAGTTGTAGAAATTTTTTGCAGTGATATAACTTATGACCACTCTTCTTGCACAATTTGCATGCGTTAACATTCTTTTAATTGGATGTTACTGTTGTGGCCGCCTTGTATGTTGGCTTTTCTTTCGAAACCATTGCTTCCATAGATTGAAATTGTAATTCCAGGAATGATAACAATTCAGGTACGACTGGCACGTCCTTTGGGTTAGTTAGAGACTGCATGTACCTGACATGAGTCTGTCGAGTTTTTTGATCAATATTTGTATTAGAATTGCGTCCCAAGACGATGTCACAATTCCCAAATTATTCAATGCGAGCAAGCACTCCTTGATGGTGTCATGCAAAGCTTTTCTGGATGGTGCAAATGAAGTCACTGCTGGTTGGTTGATTATTTTGTCCACAAAATTAGCTACCAGGAGTCTTTTGTTGTTGTAACGTTCCTTTAAAGTTTTCCAAGCAGCATTGTAATTATGATCTGACAATGTGAATTGGCTGATTAGTTGTTCTGCTTCTCCCGTTAAATAGGTTTTTAAGTACCACATTTTTTGTACTGCTGGAATCTGTTGTTTATCTATAATCTCAGAAAACAAGCCATGGAATTGGCTCCATTTCAAATAATTTCCATCAAATTTTGGAATTATTCCTTTGGTAAAGGTAACGAGTTTTGTGCCAATGATGTTGGCTGGGTTACACTGAGGGCAATATTTTTGTTTTTTATTGTGGTAGCTGCTACTCACAGATTGGCCAATTAATTTTGAACCGTCTCATTCATTGATGAGTTTGAGCTTCTTCCGTAAAATTTAATCCACTTAATAATCGTTCTAATGTGTCATTCGAAGTTTTGTCTTCCGAATCAGGCCTTGATGATCATCCGCCGCATGTGGCGTGTTCATTGATTGAATGCCATTATTTTTAGTTTCTGATGACATTTGTTTAGTTTGGGACGATGTTTGTAGGCGATTGGCCTCCGTAGTGAATATGAATATATATGTAGCTGTTAAGGCCTCAATTTTTGACTAATATTCGCTTGTAAAGTATTCATGCTCTGTTCTCAGCATTTGAACACCGTCGAGTTTGTATCCTGGGCTTCAAATTGGCTCCAGGCATATTCTAACCGTCGTAAGCGTTCTTTGAAGTATCCTGCGGTTATAGCTTCGCGATCGCTGTGGACAATGGTGGTCCAGTTGATTGAGCAATTGCAACTACTAAGAACGTATTGAAGTTGCGTGTGTAATCTACCCGTGAATATTTCAAGTTCCTTACCACTGGTGGGGGAAACTTGAAATTCAAGGATGTTTTTGGGGTCACCAAATGTATATTACCAATGTTATGATAATATATGTTTGTGTTGACGAAGAAATTAAGTAAATGTTGATCAGCCCGAACACATGAATCCGTACTGACATTAATCTTTGTTATTTTGATCTATACAAGCACTTGAACTTGAAAGATGATGATAGTAAAAACCACCAAGTTATGCTCTATTACTAGTTTTATTATTTATTTTGCTGGGGTTTTTATACCCAACAATGATCAAAGTGCCTAATACTAAAATAACTTAAATAGTGCATGTGTTGTTGTTTCAAACTGAAAAATGCTGAAAAATAATTATAAGTTAAAAGTGAATTTTGTTGTTGTGGTTTGGTTTCCAATCATAATAATGCTTAATAGTGTTATTGGTCATAAATCGTTAAGTAATTTTACTAAGTTCACTGACCGACCTATATTGTTTATTCTGATAATGCATTATTATGTTTGGTTACAATAAAATATACGGAAGTAAATGTGGAGTAAAATTGTAGTGAAAATACCAAATGAATGAGTAATAGTTGAACGACTTACTTGAAGTGCAAGATGATATTAACATACCTTAATTTGGCACACATTAAAATACCTATTGAATGAGTAATAGTTGAACGACTTACTTGAAGTGCAAGACGATATTAACATACCTTAATTTGGCACACATTAAGTTCAACTACTTCATAACACCGCTTGGTCAAGTTACTCATAGTTATTTAAAAGTAATTGGGTATTTTCTCTTACCCTTCTTTTGCTTAGTTGTAAGAATTATTATTGTGACGAATAAATATAATTATTGATTTAAAATTATAATAAACAGTTGGTTATGAACTACCTACACAATCAGAACGACGTGTTTCATTATTTTAATGTTCGGTAAACTCGCCGAACATAACATGGCGACCGTGACAAATGATTAAAAATTTAAATAACAAAAGTGTTAAAATGTTAAACAAAAAAAAAAAAGAAATATACTACAAAGGCTCCGAAATCGGGAGATAGATTAATCAAAACTGTGAAGATAAATGTGCTGCTTGGATTTAGTGAATTAAAAAAAAAATTGTGGTGAAAGACAAGAACAACTGACAAAAACAGCAATATATATACAATATAAGCCAAAATTAAAACAAACAATAAAAGAGTTAAAAAAAAAATGACTTGGTGGAAAAAAGTGTTGGCCACCATTCCACTTCTTATCACTGGATATGAGGTAGGAAAATCAAGTGAAGAAAATGAACACAAAGAACTAATAGAAACCTTAAGCAAAAACGTGCAAAATAATGAACCAATTCCTAATAAAACAAAAAACGATATGAACTATGTTGAAATTTTATCAGTAATAACACTAGTCATAATAGCTGTTATCTACATAACAAAAATTATCTGCAAAGCATTGGAAAGCAGAAATAACAACAACGTACGTCCGCAACAAATGTAAACAACATCAACAAACATCATCTTAATCAGCGACATCAATTCAATCAGCAAAATCAACAACCGAGGATGCAAACCTAGAAAGAAAATGTAAGCCTAGTTTTATATATTTAACTTTAAAAATATGTTATTATATTATTATTTTTTTTAATATGCAATGGGAAGATATACTAAATAATTTGGAACCTTTAAAAACTAGATTTAAGCAATCCTATAAATGTATTAATCAGAACAGACCAATAAAAACTGAAACACTTGAAAAACACATGCAAATTTTAGTTGAAACCTTTAATGCTATTAGGACTACGTTGCATGGACAATATGATAGGTACAGTAAACCACACAAAGAAGAGGCCCATGAAATCTTTCACACGTTTAGGGATCAGATAATAAAGACATTCCATAAACACAATATTAATATTAAAGTCCCAGGGACAATCATCGGAATTGCTGTGTTCCAAGCTCATGAATATAGAACAGCAAACGAAATCGGCCACTGCATATGCAGAAGAGATTCAGGAAATTTCAAAAAACTAGGGGGTGCCTATTTACGGGAAGGTTACCCGCACGATATTGCTGACAAATTAATAAGACAAAATGCAGCAAAAGCAATCTCTCGAAATGCAGCAAGTGATGAGGTAAAACTTATCATTAAAACAGGAAATTTCACGTCCCTCAATGAAGTTGTATCCAAATTTATAGAAGCCAGCACTGAGGTTTCCATTCCAAATTCTTCGGTGTTCTATTTTAAGCACCATGGCTCTACTTATCCTAACTACAGGAATAACGGATTCAATAACCGTGGACGCGGCCAAGACTGGCGTCGGAATAATAATAATAATTCTAGAAATTATAATAATTCCAGAAATTATAATGCTAATAACCTTTACAACGGTCAACGCGGAACCCAAAGCAACAACCATAGGAGTCAATACAATCGTCAACAAAGCAGATCCAGAGTGAGAATAACACAGGAGGTCTCGGAAAACGATACTGCCCCCCAAAATACGGGGGGTTATCATCAAAACTAAATGAGCATAAAATATTCCACTTAAATCTCAGTTTAAGTAGCTTTATTGAAATTCGAATATCAACTAGCAATAACTTAAGTACGTTCCTGGTGGATACAGGAGCAGACGCCTCACTAATTAAAATAAGTACCCTGAAATCATTGAAATTCAACACGCAAAATATTATCAAAATAACTGAAATCGGAAAAGGAATTATTAAATCCTTAGGTACGATCGAAATTGATTTAAAAGTGGAAAACTTCTTGATTCCTCATAGATTCCATGTAATTTCAGATACGTTCCCAATATCACTTCAAGGTATATTGGGCTTAGATTTTTTCAAAACATATAATGCTTCTATTCAATATGGACAAGATGCAAACTCAAATTTACTAGCGTTAAGACCATTCAATTTGAATTATCCCATAAATATTCCAATACTAGAAAGTCTGGGTGAAGGTACAATAACACTACCAGCTCGGTCTGAAGATCTTAGAGCTATTACAATTGGCAACGAAGTCTCTGATTTTGTAGTTCCAAGTCAGACAATAGGAGACGGAATATATGTAGCTGGTTGCATAGTATCAATGGAATTTCCATATGTGAGGATTGTAAACACAAATTCTGAAAACAAATTTTTAAACAGAACATCAGTAAAATATGAAAAACTGTCTGAATATAATAACCCCTTAATAATAACCCCAATGTTGATGGTGAAAGAAACCGCAAAATTTTGGAAAAATTAACAAAAAATTTTCCTGAAATTGTAAAATCTGAATTGATAGAATTATGTACAAAATATATAGATATTTTTGCCATAGAGAGTGATAAAAATAAGTACTAATAATTTTTATACTCAAAAATTGCGAGTCTCTAATCATAATCCGGTATACATTAAAAATTATCGTACGCCACACTCCCAAAAGGATGAAATAGCAAGGCAAGTTGAAAAACTACAGCAAGATGAAATAGTGGAACCATCGGCATCTAATTATAATAGTCCCATTACGTTTGTACCAAAGAAATATTTGCCAAATAACCCCGACAAACGTTGGCGTCTAGTAGTTGATTACCGACAAATAAATAAAAAGTTAATAGCGGACAAATTTCCGTTACCCAGAATTGAGGACATTTTTGACCAATTGGGAAGAGCAAAATTTTTCTGCTGTTTAGATTTAACATCTGGATTTCATCAAATCGGATTGGATGAAAAATCAAGAGACATTACTTCCTTCTCAACAGAAAATGGTTCGTTTCGTCTCACCCGTCTACCATATGGTTTGAAAGTAGCTCCGAATTCATTTCAAAGAATGATGAACTTAGCTTTTTCAGGTTTAGCACCTTCAAAAACTTTTATATATATGGATGATGTTATTGTCACAGGTTGTTCAATAAAGCATATGCTTAAAAATTTAGAAAGTGTTTTCCAAAGATGCAGGGATTGTAATTTAAAATTACATCCAGACAAATGTAGTTTTTTCAGATCCGAAGTTACTTATTTGGGTCATAAATGTACTGATAAGGGTATTATACCAGACAATAGCAAATGCGAATCAATTAGAAACTACCCAAAACCTACAAATGGCGATGAAGTTCGTAGATTTGTAGCCTTCTGTAATTATTACAGACGCTTCATACCACATTTTGCATTCTATTCTGTCCATTTAACTAAACTTACCAGAAAGAAAGAACCTTTTGTATGGACTGCTGACTGTTAACAAGCCTTTCAGCACCTCAAGACAGCACTATTGTCACCGCAAATTCTTCAATACCCGGATTTTGACAAAACCTTTTGCATAACAACTGATGCAAGCAAAATCGCTTGTGGTGCAATACTATCGCAGGCTAAAGATGGTATGCAACTTCCAATAGCATATGCGTCACGTGCATTCACAAAAGGTGAATCGAACAAAGCACCAATAGAACAAGAATTGATAGCGTCCAATGGGCTATCAATCATTTTAGGGAAACAATTTTTAGTACGTAGCGATCACAAACCACTTACATATTTGTATTCTTTAAAAAACCCTTCCAGCAGATTAACGAGAATTCGTCTAGAACTAGAAGAGTATGATTTTGTCATAGAACACATTAGAGGAAAAGATAATTCGGGAGCGGACGCGCTGTCTCGAATTGCCTTTAATGATATTAAATCGCTGCCTTCGATCAACAATGCTTTCCTGGTAACTACAGGTGCACAAACAAGAAACAAACCTGAAGAAAAAATTAAGAAATATAGTAAAGTAATTAATGAAAAGCCTAAAGTTTTCGAAACTATTGGCTTCGATTGTGTAAAAAAGTGGGCCAAACTTAAGGTAATTCTGGATATGAATATACCCACACTCTATTTTAAACGAGGTAAACAAGTGCTAGCACCAAAAATTAATATACAAAACACTTTTGCTAATGGAAATATGGATCTGGATCAATTTTTTCCAATTCTTGAAAAAGAGGCAATAAGTAGAAATCTGGATAAAATACAATTGAATTTAAATGATAATATATTTAACCTCGTATCAATTGAAAAATTTAAAAAAAAGCCAATCAACATGTAAAGAAAATACAAATACGCTCACACCCAAAATATGCATAATAACTAACAAGGATGAACAAAAATATTTATTACAAAAATTCCACGATAACCCTCTTTTTGGAGGACACCCTGGAACAACTAGACTACTTAGGAAGCTTAGACAATTTTATTATTGGAAAAATATCACTAAGGATGTAAACCAATACGTAAAGAAATGTGTTCAGTGTCAAACCAATAAGATCACAAAACATATAAAAACAAATATGATTATCACCCCTACACCACAAAAACCCTTTCAAACTATAATAATAGATACGGTAGGACCCCTTCCTATAACAGAAAACGGAAACCAATATATTGTAACTATTATATGCGACCTTACAAAATATCTAGTGGCAATACCGATAATTGACAAAAATGCCAAAACGATAGCTAAAGCACTAGTAGAACACTTCATATTAATTTATGGACCCATGAATAAAATACTCAGTGACGTGGGTTCTGAGTATAACAATCAAGTTCTTGTAGAACTTCTTACACTTTTGAAATTAGATAAAGGTGCTATTACATGATGTGTTTTTTACATATGTACTGTCAAATTTTCCCACAACAAAAGTTGTACACATCGTGTGATACATATGAAACATTGTTTATGTACAATACATGAGGAAAGTCACATGTACATTTTTCAATTAGAACAGGTTCTATTTTTGCATGACAAACATATGAAAATACAACACTGCTTGTGGCGAAAGAAAAACAGAGTAAATTTTAAAGATTAATATTGAAAGAAAACTAAATTGTTCAGTATTATTTAACAATTAAAAAATATATAACCTTTTCTTTAACCATAAATTTTTTTAAATTCACAAATTAAATCAGCTGTTGTTTACATTTAGAGGTTATGTCATACAGAAATGCATATGCACGTGTGATAGCAAAAATTATGAATCGTATGTAAAAGACAATTTTGACAGACATGAGGAATTTCATATGGATAAAAAAGTGACAGTACATATGTAAAAAACATTTCGTGTAATAGCACCTTAAAGCAACATCAGCACCTTACCACCATCAAACGGTAGGAACAGTTGAAAGATCACATCGCACATTTAATGAGTACATACGCTCATACATTCATACATCCAGAAACGATTGGGATGAATGGTTAAAATATTTTACGTATGCTTTTAACACAACAAACTCAACAGTGCATGGATACTGCCCATTTGAATTAATTTTTCCAAACGTACCGAATCATAGTCCACTAATGCAAACTGATAAAATAGATCCTATATACAATTTCGATAATTATACAAAAGAGGTAAAATTCCGTTTACAAATAGCATTAAATAGGGCACAACATTTAATCAACGAAACAAAACACAACCAAAAACATTCACATGATCAAAACATCAACAATACAGACATTACACTAGGTCAAGAAATATTCATTAGAAATCATACAGCACACAAACTAGAACAAATGTACAAGGGCCATTTAAAGTAATTGATATTGATGATAAAAACAATGTATTTGTACAAATTAAAGGAAGAAAGCAAAAAATTAATAAACAAAATATAAAAATTTTTTCGTAATAAATAATTTTGATAATTTTATATAAAAATATAGAATTAAGAAATTAATTTTACCTAATATTAATTAAACTACCCAAACTTGAAGTAATAACGAATACTAAACTTAGTTATATATATATATAAAATAAGTAGAATATTATGAAAAATTTATATAAAAAGTACAATAAATTATAAAAGAAAGCTCTTATAGACATCGCTTGATCACTGATCTCTATAAGACCTTTCTCCTTTAAAAGGGGAGGTGTAGTGAAAATGACAAATGAATGAGTAATAGTTGAACGACTTACTTGAAGTGCAAGATGATATTAACATACCTTAATTTGGCACACATTAAAATACCTATTGAATGAGTAATAATTGAACGACTTACTTGAAGTGCAAGATGATATTAACATACCTTAATTTGGCACACACTAACTTCAACTACTTCATAACACCGCTTGGTCAAGTTACTCATAGTTATTTAAAAGTAATTGGGTATTTTCTCTTACCCTTCTTTTGCTTAGTTGTAAGAATTATTATTGTGACGAATAAATATAATTATTGATTTAAAATTATAATAAACAGTCGGTTATGAACTATCTACACAATCAGAATGACGTGTTTCATTATTTTAATGTTCGGTAAACTCGCCGAACATAACAAAATAAATGTGGCGTAATAATAAATACCAATAATTATATGGGTCAAAATGCAGTGTAAATGTAAACAAACATAAGAATAAAAATGCAATGTATGTAAAATGTGGTGAATGTTTGGAAACAATAATTTTGTGTAAAATAGTAAAGCAGACGGTGAATCATTGAACAGTGCTGTGTATAAACAATTTGTTCTATTACCAGTAGTGATATCTGCTTACAAAATACACCACCAATTTGATATATGGGGGATTTCATGTCAAGTGCACCAACTTTTGAAACCGATGTCTTCCGATCGGGAAATTTGCACCAAGGTTAAACCTATTGGATAGTAGTTTAGACACAATTTTTCAACAAGATCGGTCCAGATCTCTCTGAGTTAGAGGGGATCAAAATTTGACATTTTGGCCAAACAGGTGTTTTTTCTCATCCATGTAACTTATTACCTATTGTTCCTAGAAAATTTTCTCCCAAAGAGTTTAGATAGCTATTTCTTCAATATTTCGGAAAAAAATACATTAAAAAAAAAAAAAATTCGTAGACTTTTTTTTTGCTAAATTAAAGCATTTTTTGCCTTTTTTTCAAAAAGGGCATTTTTTTTTTTTTTTTTCATAAGAAAGCTTAGGATTTTTCTCTTTAAGAGCTTTTTGGTCGCTTAGTGGGATGGGAGTGGGATATCTATCAAAATAAATGTTTTGTAACTCAAGACAACCTAAAACCTTACAAATAAAACTTATACTGAGAAACTAGAAAAATTAACCTTTCCGAAGGTATGTAACGTACCTTCATAACATAACAGAAGAGAATGGTTATCTGTAACCTGAAAGAGTTATTTGCAACATTTCAATCTGAACACGAGGATGTTAGAATTGGCTTCACGAAATTAACCCAAATGAGGCCAAAACATTGCGTTTTGGCAGAAAGCAGCGGAACTCACACAGTATGCGTTTGCATTTACCATGAAAAGGTTAAACTGATGTTGAAGGAAATCAACTTAAAGTATTTAACAGATGATTCGGCAGAAGATTTACACGATTACCGCGATTGCCTTAAATTGACTATGTGTCCTAATGCAACAACTTCTTGCCACTTAGGTGAATGTACCAATTGCCCGAAAACCACATTCATCAAAGA
The DNA here is from genome assembly GCA_963682025.1 of Cordilura impudica. Taxonomy (NCBI): domain Eukaryota; kingdom Metazoa; phylum Arthropoda; class Insecta; order Diptera; family Scathophagidae; genus Cordilura; species Cordilura impudica. The sequence goes on from OY821522.1 coordinate 7,412,694, forward strand.
AAATTTAATCAACTCTTTAGATCGAGAATATATTGTGGTGTTATGAATAGGTGGTGTTATAAATATGTGTTGGTTAAAGGCTAACTATTTGGGGTGTGGTCCTTGCAACCGGCAGAGTTTGCCACTGGTTGTGCTTGTGGTGTCCTGTGTTATGTATTTAGGAGTGTGGGGTTTTACAACCGGCAGAGTTTGCCACTGGTTGTGCTATTGCATTTGCCGATCTTACTATTGTAAGGGCAAATGGAAACTTTTGTAATAAAACTAAGGCAGTTGTTGCCGATTTAGTGTTTAAAATTCAAGTCTGTTTTATTTTGGGTTTTACACCCTTTTTATACAATTTGTCATGATCTAACTTATTCTAGCATATAGTTAGTGTTACATTTGTTTCACTCAGTACTATGAAGGATCGTATTGCTTTATTCTACATTCCAATTACAATGTTATTTGCTTGGTATGCACTCAAATAATATGAGTCACTCACATATTATTTGTTACATATTTACATATGTACATGCCATGCATAGAACAGTTTGACTCATTATCGATATTGTCTGTTGCATATACACATTGTGTAAATGATATTTTAAATTGTCATCGATACTATTGATTGTCTGTTCTATGTATCATGTATGCATTGTAGACATGTGTGGTACACTACACCCTTACCCTTAAGAGAAAAATTAGGGAGGTAATATTTAACTGCATAATTTTTCTTATCAACTTCATAATACCGTTACAAAATTTCTTAAATTTATTGGTTAAAATATTTATATACAATTTGTTATTAAAATATTGTATTAATTAACAATTATTCTTATGATATTTCTTAATATTCTATATATTTCTTTAAATTGTTATTGTGCAATTCTTTTTCTTTGCCATTATAATCTATAGTGGTGTTTACACCATTTCTCTTAACAATTTTATATGGTCCCTTATATGGACTTTGGTTTTTCTTTCTATTCTCTACTCTTATTAGAACTAAATCTCCTATATCTAGTTTAGGTTGGTTGCTATATTTATCCTTTTCAATTCTATTATTTTTTATACTAATTGTCATTTCTTTTGCTCTATTCAACGAGAATTGTAATCTAACTCGTAGTTCTCTAACGTAGTCGTCATAATTGTAGAATTTATTTTCATTTTCATTTTCTAGAATGTCAGATGGCAAGCATGGTAACTTTCCGTATACTAATTCAAATGGTGTGTAGCCTGTGTCAATGTGTGGTGCTGTATTATAGGCAAAAGTGAAATATGGAATCCACTTGTCCCATTCATAATCAGTTGCTGTTGTCAATAAAAACTCATTCAGAACTCTATGATTCCTCTCAACTGAACCTAGTGTTTGATGGTGATAGGGTGTTGAAAATGCTTGTTTTATCCGTAATAATGAGCATATGTTACGCATTATCTCATTTGTAAATTCTGTTCCCTTGTCTGACTTAAGTACCTTAAATTGACCATACTTCAAAATAAATTGTTCGACCAATGTTTTGGCTGTTGTAATTGCATCTTTTGTTGACATTGGGTGTGCAACAATGAATTTTGTCAGCTCACATTGCATTGTTAAAATGTATCGGTAATCATTTGAAATTCGAAGCGGTCCTACAGTGTCAATTGAAATCACTTCAAAACTGTTGCCTGGTGTGTTTGTTAGTGTGAATGGTTCCCTTATGTGTTTTGTTTGTTTGTTTTTGTTACACTTATCGCAATATGATACAAAACTCTTCACCATCTTATTCATGTTTTTCCAAATATACCGCTGTTTTAGTTTAATTACTGTTTTTCTTATACCCAAGTGGCCTGCATGGGTGGCATTATGAAATTCATCTATTAGTTTGTATTTTAATATTTCGTTTGTTATTCTCTTTGGGGCATTATATATTAATATTTTTAGTTGAGGACTTTTATCATTTATTTTTATCTTTGCATATGCTTCTTTTATTTCTTCTTTTGTATATACTTTAAATATTTTATCATTATTTGGTAGCGCTACTTCCTTTATATTTTCCTTTCTCATTTTAGATATCAGGTTCTTCAGTAACGAATCTAGTTTCGCTGAATTATTGCTGAATCTTGCTAGCTTTTCATTATATTTTCCATTATTAATATTTTGGGTACGTAATTTCTTCATGGTCGAAACTGGTTTCGATGAATTATCATTACGTCCTATGTGCACTATATTATTTTCAATTTTTATATCGATATCTTCTATATTCTCTATTTCATTAAATTGCAATTTCTTTATATTTTTGACGTCATTAATGGAGGTGCATTCCCATATTTGAAGTTGATCAGGCTTCTGAGAGTTACATGTTTCCAATTTATTTCTGTCTACACGTGTATTATTTTCATTATTATTGTTTTCTTCATTATTTATCATTTTATACATATCTTTAGTTGTTGCCTCATTAATTTTATTTTTCATGGCCCGTGTTGTTACTAATATTTTTCTCTCTTTCTCTTCATGGTTTCGTGGTATCATCTGTTTTAATATATCTGAGTTAATTTCTATCCTGGAAAGTGCGTCAGCGTTAGTATTCATCTTTCCTTTTTTATAAACAATTGAAAAATCATAGTCACTTAAATCCAATCTAATTCTAGTCATCTTTGATGAAGGGTTTTTATGTGAAAATAGTGAGATTAAAGGTCTATGGTCTGTTACTACTATGAACTTTCTACCGTACAGGTAAGGTTTGAAAAAATTTATACTCCAATGAATTGCTAATAGTTCCTTTTCAATTATCGGTTTATTGATATCATGTTTTTGTAATGATTTACTAGCATATGAAATGGGTAAATCTTGGCCTATTTCGCCTTGGGATAAAACGGCTCCTAATGCATAGTTTGAAGCGTCGGTAGTTAAAATAAAAGGTTGTTCAAAATTTGGGTATTGTAGTACAGGGGGTTTCATTAACTTTTCTTTTAGTTTATCAAAAGCGTTTTGGCATTCTTCTGTCCATAAAAATTTTGCTTTCTTCTTTAATAGTGCATTTAGACTTTTGGCAATGTCAGCGAAATTTGGTATGAATTTTCTGTAGTAGTTGCAGAATGCAATGAATCGTCTTACTTCGTCCGTGTTTGTGGGTGTTGGATAATTTTTTATTACTTCGTACTTGGCTGGGTCTGTTTTCACACCGTCCTTTGTTATTAAATGTCCCAGATAGACTACTTCTGGTCTCAAAAAACAACATTTTTTTGGGTTAAGTTTTAGATTATACTGTTGTAACCTGTTCAATACTTTTATTAAATTTCGATTGTGATGTTGCAAACTACATCCGTACACGATAATGTCATCTACGTAAAGAAATGCTTCGGATTCTAGTCCCGAAAGTGCTATTGTAAGCATTCTCTGAAAACTATTTGAAGAAATTTTCAGTCCGAATGGCAGTCTTTTAAATTGATAGTGACCTTGCTGTGTAGAAAAAGCTGTTAATGCTCTAGAATCTTTGTCCAATTTGATTTGATGAAATGAACTAGTCATATCGAGTGTAGAAAACCATCTGGCTCTGCCTAATTTATCTAAAATGTCTTCTAATCTAGTTAATGGAAATTTGTCATTAACAATTTTGTCATTTAGTTTCCTAAAATCTACTACTAGTCTCCATTTCTTTTTGTTCTCCGTGTTCTTTTTTGGTACCAAAAGGAGTGGAGCATTGTATGGGCTGACTGATGATTCTATTATGTCATCATTAAGCATTTTCTGCACCTGTTCATTTATTATATTTGTGTGTGAATGTGGTAACCTGTAGTTCTTTATATATACGGGTGTGTTGTCTGAGGTTGTGATTTTCTGATTGTAAAAATTGTTGACTGTTAATTTTTCGTTTTCCAAGTGAAATACATTCTGATATTTTTTAAATATTTTTACTAATTCTGTTTTTTCATTATTGTCATTAGTATTTAATTGTAAGTCATCCAATATCTTTTCAAAACGTTCGTCGCTGTGTATGCTATTGTAATTTAATATGTTATAGTTTTTAAGTGGGTCAGTTTGAAGTTGAATACCCTTTAAAATTACCGCGTCGTTCGTTGTGTTTAATATTTTTATATGTGTCATGCCGCTTTTGGGTGCTATTGAATTACTTAGAAAAATTCCTTCCTTCAATTCATTATTGAATATGACGCAATCTTCTGTGAGGTTCAATTTTATTGCTTGGATAATTTCTGTTCTTGGTGGTATTGTTACATGCATTGTATCAAGTGCCTTCGCTTGCATGGGAAGTGTAATTGTTTCATCATTATTAAACAAAGAAATTGTATATGTTTCATAGTCGATTTTACCAAGGTATTTTCTCAAAAAATCTCTACCTAATATTCCGTCTGCTTCTATTGGAAAGTCTGATTTTACTAGTTGGAAAGAGTGTCTGTATATTTCGGTCGTTAGTGACAATTCTAATTTTATTTTGCCTAGAGAATAAATTTCTTCTGTAGTTATTCCTGTTAATTTACATTTTTCATCTGGTTCATATTGTTCGCCTTCAAAGTCTGTTTGCATTCGACAGAGTGATATGTCTGCGCCTGTATCTATGAGAAATGTTAGTTGTTTATTCTTGTATTTGGCGTATATAAAATTTGTGTTGTTGTCGGATACTTTAAATACTCTTAATTTTGGCCGTTCAGAATATCCATCTATTCCGGGCCTGACTCGTTTCCCGAAGTTTGTATAGTATGTATGTGTCCATTGTTTCTATTGTTATTGTTATTCTGGTTTCCCCCATTGTTTCTGTTGTTATTCCTAAAATTATTATTTCTACTGAAGTTAGTATTATTTCTGTTATCGTTATTGTTTCTATTAAAGTTCCTATCTGTGTTGTGCCTATTTCCAGTATTGGTGTAACTGTCATTTCTACTGAAACTTCTAGACGAGTTGTTATTTCTAGTCTGGTTCCGCTGTGAGTAATGTGGTCGTTCATTTCTAAAATGTAAAACTGAGTTATGATTTACTTTTCGCTCATTTTCCAATTCCAATGCGAGCTCGGATGCTTCTTGCAGATTATTAGGTCGAGCTGCGTATATGGTCGATTTAAAGTTCTCATTCAAACCTTTTTTAAAAATGTCTAAAGCTAATTTATTATTCAGTCTAATTATTACGTTTTTCTCTGCTTCTGTTACGTCATTTCCCAGTTCCTCGATACCTAACTTGTTTAGGTTATCTATTGTCGTCATTATCTTTTCCTTGAATGAATTTATAGACATTTTCCTTTGGAATAGTGTATTCAATTTAGCCTGTAGTTCTGGTATTGTCTTATTGCTTTTGTATCTTTGTTCTAATAATTTCCTTAGTTCTTCAAAATTTTCTGGCTTTGTATAGCTCCCTATTGCTGTTCTGACATTTGAGGTAAGCTTAGCATGATATATGTACTGTAGAAAATCTATTTTTGCTGTCTCTGATAAAGTTTTGTTGATGAGTTCTGCTGTTATTAGAAAACCTTCTAATTCTACATAATTACCGGTGAACAATGATAGTGTTTTTGAAACTGTTTCTAAACTAAATGCTGCCATTTTAGTGTCTTCTGTTTCCGTTTCTGTAGATTTTCCTAGTAAATATTCCTTAATGTCCTCATATATATTATTAAACTCTTCCTCAGAAGTTATCTTGTTCAATTTTTGTTATTTGAAATTCTTTTCTTAGTTCCTCAATATATGCTAATTTGTTTTGGATAGTTTTCTTTGTATATGTCCTTCCTGGACTTTTCTTTAAAATTTTTAATAACTCTTTTAATTTTCCAATTTGTTCTTCCATTTAGATAATTTTACAAAAATTTTCTTTTCTCTTTTTTATTTTAAAAATAATAGACAATTTCATAAACAATATTTCTAACAATTATGTTTTCAATTATTTATTTAAAATAGTACATTTAAAAAAAAATTTTTTCTTCAATTATTAAAATTAATTTTATGTAATTTAAGAATATTATAATTGCTAATTGTAATAATATAAATATAAATAATATCTCTAATATGTCATTGAAAGGCATATTTTATTTTCTTCTTATAAAGTGTTTGCTGATTGAAAATATTTTATCTATTACATCGGATTTTTCAATAGTGTCATGTAATTTCGATGCTACTCCTCTGATTTCACCCTGAATAGCCCTGAACAACAATATTGTAATTGTTATAAATATAATCAATGGAAATACAATGCTTCGTATAATTGTACACATTTTATAATAAGTTTCTATTTATTTAAATGTTCTCTGATTTAAAAAAAAATTTTTCTTTTTGTATCTGTTAATTATTTATTTTTCTTGTTCTTTTTTTTTTTTTTTGTTCCTTTTTATGCTGGTTTTCAGTTCCTCAATCTTTGACCAAATTTCTTGCGATTTTTCCCACGGGATTGGATTTTCTTCTTCCCTTACAATGCGTAGCAGGTCTGCTAATTTTCTCCGTTCGTGCACTAGCCGTCCTCCTCTTTTCTTCTTAGCAATTTTTGTGTCGACTATCGGTATTGCTGTTAATTTTTTCTCTGTCTTCCTCGCTAGGCTTTGCCTGTATTCCTCGATTGTAAGCCGTTTTGGTCCTTGTACCATCGGTTTGTATGCTGGTGGTGGTGTTGCTGGAACACTTAAGGATGAAGGAACGTATTCGTCGGACATGTGTTTATATATGATGTTTAGATGAAAGTGTTTAAATTAGTTCCGAGGTCGTCGTCCAAAGGATCGCCATGTGGTGTTATGAATAGGTGGTGTTATAAATATGTGTTGGTTAAAGGCTAACTATTTGGGGTGTGGTCCTTGCAACCGGCAGAGTTTGCCACTGGTTGTGCTTGTGGTGTCCTGTGTTATGTATTTAGGAGTGTGGGGTTTTACAACCGGCAGAGTTTGCCACTGGTTGTGCTATTGCATTTGCCGATCTTACTATTGTAAGGGCAAATGGAAACTTTTGTAATAAAACTAAGGCAGTTGTTGCCGATTTAGTGTTTAAAATTCAAGTCTGTTTTATTTTGGGTTTTACACCCTTTTTATACAATTTGTCATGATCTAACTTATTCTAGCATATAGTTAGTGTTACATTTGTTTCACTCAGTACTATGAAGGATCGTATTGCTTTATTCTACATTCCAATTACAATGTTATTTGCTTGGTATGCACTCAAATAATATGAGTCACTCACATATTATTTGTTACATATTTACATATGTACATGCCATGCATAGAACAGTTTGACTCATTATCGATATTGTCTGTTGCATATACACATTGTGTAAATGATATTTTAAATTGTCATCGATACTATTGATTGTCTGTTCTATGTATCATGTATGCATTGTAGACATGTGTGGTACACTACAATATAGAGGAGGTCAAATTTGATTCTTGGATTCAGACTGACAGATGCACATTGAAAACAATCATTTTAAATGTGGATGATTTTGTGGAAGAAATGTGTACAGGATTGCTAAACTTGAGAAACCATGACTTTTTAGTCAAAGAGCAATGGTCATTCTTCAAGGATTTGAAGATACATTTGAAGTCTGGTGAATTCGTTATTTCATATGATTTCGCAGAAAACTATAAATATGTTCTTCAGGATGCCATACAAGCATTCCACTTCCATAACGACCAAGCAACTATATTCACAGTAGTTATTTACTACTTGAAAGATGAAAAGCTGGAACACAAAAGTATGGCAATCATATCCGACGATTTAAAACATGATACCGTTGCAGTTTATGAGTACCAGAAGATAATACTAAAATATCTAAAATCTAAATTTACAGTAAAGAAGGTATACTACGTTTCGGACGGAGCTCGTCAACATTTTAAAAACAAAAGTAGCTGCGCAAATCTTATGGCTCATGAAAAATATTTTGGAATGCCAGCTGAGTGGCATTTTCATCCTACTGCTCATGGTAAAGGAGCATGTGATGGTATTGGAGCAAACCTTAAAAGAAATGCAGCGAAGTATAGCCTCCAGTGCTCTCATCAAGATCGCATCTTAGATGCGACTGCTTTATTCCATTGGGCAAAGGGTTATTGTAAATAAACTAAAATAGTTTTTAGTAGCAAAGAGGATCATCAGGAAACATTGAAAACACTGAAGAGCAGATTCGATGCTGCGGTAACAATCGATGGCACCGCTCAATACCATGCTTTTATACCGCTTGTCGATGGAAGACTCAAGTTGAAAAAGTTTTCTGCCTCTATTCAATGCGATTTCTTTCCAAAGACAACAAATAAACCAGCAGCGAAATCAACAGCTGAACCTAGTAACGCCAAGGAGGGATTGACAAAAAAAACGCAGTAAATAAAGGCGACAAAAAAGCTGGATGAAAGACTGGGTATTTAAAAATTTACAAGACTTAAATACTTCATCAGCTACAATAAATTAAGTATAAAAATAGTTATGATATAAATGGATCTAATGCAATTAAGATTAAATTTTAATAAATTATTTATCTTTTTATTTTTAATATTATTATTATTATTATACATTAATTTAATTATTATTAAAAATAAATAAAAAATAATAATTTTTCAACATTTCTATAGAAAAAAAGCGATTTTTTTTCCTGAGGTTAACATATTCTAGGTATTACAGTATCGAGGGTATAAAATTTTAGTTAGGTATGTTACATACCTTCGGAAAGGTTAATTTGTCTAATTTCTCAGTATAAGTTTTATTTGTAAGGTTTTTCACACTAATAGGAAAAAATTCAAAATAGTGCATTTGTGAAAAATTGAAAAACCGTTGTCTTGAGTTACAAAACATTTATTTTGATAGATATCCCACTCCCATCCCACTAAGCAACCAAAAAGCTCTTAAAGGAAAAATCATAAGCTTTCTTATGAAAAAAAAAAATAAAAAAAATGCCCTTTTTGAAAAAAAAGGCAAAAAATGTTTTAATTTAGCAAAAAAAAAAGTATACAATTTTTTTTTTTTTTTTAAAGTATTTTTTTCCGAAATATTGAAGAAATAGCTATCTAAACTCTTTGGGAGAAAATTTTCTAAGAACAATGGGTAATAAGTTACAATGATGAGAAAAAACACCTGTTTGGCCAAAATGTCAAATTTTGATCCCCTCTAACTCAGAGAGATCTGGACCGATCTTGTTGAAAAATTGTGTCTAAACTACTATCCAATAGGACTAACCTTGGTGCAAATTTCATCCCGATCGGAAGACATCGGTTTCAAAAGTTGGTGCACTTGACATGAAATCCCCCATATTTGTAAGTAAGAATGTCAATACACAGAGGATGTAATTCATTAGTAACCTGGGGTTTTTTATTATCATACCTTTATTTATTATTATTATTTTTATTATTATTAAATTTAATGATTTCCTGCACAACAAGACTAAGTCTTATAATTATAGTACAGGATTTTAGTAGTGTACAAACATGTTTAGCCAAATTAAATTAAATAAAATTGTAACTAATACATATAAAAATTAATATAAATAATATTTTAACATAAGAATTTTTAAAATTATGACATTAATAAAATATGACATAGAATATAAAAAAATTTTAAATTGATTCTGATACTATGCATCGATGTTTAGGAATAATTAATTTTTTACCTCTGTTTGATTTGGCAAATCGTATATGATTGCATAAGTATTGTGGCTTTCCAGTACATATTATCTTATGAAGAAAAATTAATACTCTAAACTTTAGTAGGTTTTCAAGTGATACTCCGTACATGCTTTTCGAGAAGGACGATATGTGTTCAAATTTCCTTAAACCATACACATACCTAACAATATTGTTGTAAAGATTTCAAGTTTCTGTTAAGGTCATCGTTTAAATCATTGGCATAAATAGAGAAAAGAAGCGGTTCCAGAATTGACCCTTGGGGTACACCTCTACTAATAGCTAATGGTTCAGATATTGTATTATTAACGAATACTGATTGTATCCGTTCTGAGAGGTATGTTGATATTAGCTGTATTGATGTTGATGAAAAATTGAATAATTGACTTAGCTTCATACATAATGTAGAATAATTGACAGTATCAAAGGCTTTGGAATGATCAAGAAGAACCAAAAAATTAACTTTACCGTCATCTAACTCACGTCTTATATTTTCGGAAACATCAATAAGGGCAGTAACGCAACTATGGTTGGGACGAAAGCCGGATTGCTAGTCAGTCAAAAGTTGATTTACATGTAAGTATGTGCTCATTTTCAAGTGTAGTAGTTTTCCCAAAATTTTCGAAAGAAAGCTAAGTATGGCAATTGGACGATATTCTGAGTTCGATTTAGGTAGCGGAATTATCTTTGCATGTTTCCATTTTGTAGGAAAACGACTCGACGTGATGATGGTGTTGAACAGATGAGTAATATAAGGCAAGATTAGTGGTAAAAGAATTTTAATAAATTGGGGGTGTAAGTTATCATATCCAACAGCATTAGATTTTATTTGCGAGATACAAGATAAAACATCAGACTGGTTGACGCAGGAAAACTCAAACTTGTTTTCTTCTAGAAAGAAATTATTATTGACATTTGCGAAAAAACCATTACGGGTTGTAACGACTGTTGGAATCATGGGTATATTAGTGAACATCTTATTGAGTTCATCAGCATCAACAGGACAGTTTCTGGTTTTATCAAAATTACCAATACCAATTTCGCGAATAGTATGCCAAGTTTTTTTAGAATCCAACGCAGTACTAAAGCGATTAGTGTAATATTCTGATTTAGCGATCCTAATTTGGTGATTGACATCGCTTCGAGCTGATCGGAATTCAGTTTTCAGTTCAAGTGTTTTGAAACGGTTCCATCTCGAGTAGGCTGAATCTCTTCGGTGTATTAGTTGCTGAATTCTGTTGGTAAACCATGGTTTATTCTTTGGTGTTATCCTTTTCGTTCTTAAGGGAACCGTGTCATCAAATAGTTTTAAAATATTGTCTTCAATGAAAGATAATTGATAATCAACAGAAGGCATCAAATAAATGCTGCTCCAATTAATTTGAAAGAAATTATCATATAATAAATTATAGTTTACGTTCTTAAAATCCTGTTAGTGGTTGTAAAATTCTGTTGGAGGTTATAAAATGTCTTGGGGTGGTGATATTGACTGGAATGAGTCCAAGTGTCAACATACTATCCTTAAAGGATAATTCAACGAGGAGGTTAGAATTGAAATCACCTAGGATTGCTATATCGTTATATGTATAATGATTGTTGTCTTTTTCTTTCCACTGTGTTTGGAAACAGATATTCGCTATATCTGTGGAGCAGACAATCTTAGTTTATTGTTAAACAAAGTCAATGCTCATCTCATGGAGCATTGCCTAAATCACGCTAATGTAAATAATACTAAGCGTTTGATGGTTGTATGACAATTCTTGTTTTATTCAAATTTGCTTCAGCTTATAAAGCTGCTTTGAGAATCTATTTCTTAGTCTAGTATTGAGTGACGTTTAGAAGTCACTCAATAATTCTTTAATAACTTTATATAAATTCTAATTCTTAAAATTCTATTGTAACCTATGTACATTGTATTAACGTCCCAGTATTTTTAGAAAGCGATTGCGGTCAATAGTAACGTACTGAGTGATTTTCATATTCATTGAACGTCACTCAATATTTTAAATCTCGCTTTTTATTACAAAAATCAAAAGTGTAATCCTAAACCCTTTTGCTCTAGTTTTGCCCTAGTGCAATGGTTTGTTTACATTAAAACAAAAATAAAAACACTTGCCTGTTAAACTAGTGGGATATTCATATGTATGTACATGTATGGTTACTTACAATATTTATGTTTGCTTGGCATAATTATTACTTTAATATTAACAACTTAACATTACATTGTACAGTTGGGTATGTATGACACACGTATCATTTGTTTATATTTAACTTGTGCGTGACGTCATGCTATCACTACACCCCTACCCTTTCAGTTAAATCACACCATTTATGTTAACAGAAATTGTGTGATTTCACTTAATTACTGTTTGGTTGTTTTACAAAATATGAAATTTGAATACATTATAAGTGGTTTCTAATTGCATCTATTCAAAAAATTTGTTCTTTGATAATTGATTATGCCGTAAGTAGTGACTAAGTGATGTGACACTTATTTTGTAATTTTTATTTTTTTTTTCGTTTGAAATATGATTACATGATAATTTAGGTGCTAAGTTATATAATAATTGTTTTCATATTCGTTATTGATATTAGTCTTATATGTATGTGTACATTTTTGTTAATTTTGTAAAGAAAAACTTATATTAACATTTTATTATTTTGTTTATTAAAATAGTTTTTGTATGTGTCACTTATTATATCTTTTTAATAAATTTTTATGAAAAGTTTTTGTTTTTTCATTTTTTCTTACTGTTACATTTAAATTATCTATATTTACTACTTCATATGGACCATGATAAGGTCTTTCATTCTTTTTTCTAGTTTCTAATCTTACTAAAACTAAATCTCCTACACTAAGATCTATACTATTTATTTTATTATATGATTCTAAACTTCTATTCTTTTTTGTTACGTCTATCAGTTTTCTTGCATTCTCTAATGAAATTTTCATTCGCATCTTTAATTCATTTGCATAATTGTCTAGGTTATATACTCTATCACTATTCATGACCTGTTCACCCGGTAGTCTTGGTAATTTACCAAAAATTAACTCATATGGTGAATAATTGGTGTCTATATGTGGTGTTATATTATATGCGAAAGAATAATAAGGTATCCAATCACTCCAATTTTCATTATTAACGAACGATAAAAAGTATTCGTTCAACACTCTGTGATTTCTTTCTATTGTGCCCAAAGTTTCATGGTGATATGGTGTAGACAATCTTTGTTCGATTTTTAACAAATTACATATTTCTTTCATTAGTTCATTTACAAATTCTGTACCTCTATCAGATTTTAGAGCACTGAAAATGCCATATTTTAATATCAAGCTTTCAGTTAAGCACTTTGCTACACTTTTAGCTTCTTTTGTCTTCATCGGGACTGCTATAACGTATTTGGTAAGCTCACACTGCATCGTTAGAATGTATCGAAAGTTCTCTGACGGCCTTAAAGGTCCAACTGTGTCGATAACTACAGTGCTGAAGCTATTTTCCGGTGTATCTGTTATGGATAATGGTTCCTTAGTGTGTCTTATCTGCTTACTTCTCTGGCAGAGATCACACTTTGAGACATACTTTCTCACCATTTTATTCATATTCTTCCATATGTATTTCTGTTTTAGTTTTATCAATGTTTTTCTTATTCCGAAATGTCCTCCGCATGGTGTGTCGTGATACAATTTTATTAATTCTTGTTTTTCCTTTTCATTAGTTATTCTTTGAGGTTTGCTATATAGGAGAATTCTGACGTCTTTTTCTTTGCTTTTATTAATGATTTCTTTCATTTTTTCTATCTTTATTTTCTTAAATATTTCGTCACCTTTTTCTAGTGCGAACATAACACAATTCAATCTGCTTAAAACAGAAGGTAGTTTCTCCAACATATTACATATATAATCGGGATTATCGCTACATCTGATGGCCATTTGATTTAGAGCAGTATTGTTCTCCATTTTAAATTCTCTAGTCGACTCGTCAATTATAAACTTCAGTTTTACTGCAAGTTTTATATCATTCATGGATGTACACTCCCACATGTTGAGTTGATCAGGCTCAGTAAGATTTGTATCATCATTAACCTCTTTCTTAGGTTTATTTCCTCTTTTTGTTTCATTTGTATCTTTACCTCTTGTTTCAGTTTTGTTTTCATTTTCTTCAGTTTGTATCATCTTTCTTTTCATATTTCTTGTCATCACCAGCGATTTTTTTATATTTTTATCAATAATCTGAGGTATCATTGTCTTTAGTTTATCGGAATCTATTTGTATTCTAGATAGAGCATCTGCATTGGTGTTGTTCTTTCCCTTTTTATAAATTATCTGAAAATCGTAGTCAGACAATTCCAAACGAATTCTAGTTAGCTTTGAACTTGGGTTTTTGTGAGTAAACAGTGCGATTAGTGGACGATGGTCAGTTACTACTACGAATCTTCTACCGAATAGGTATGGTCTGAAGAATTGTATACCCCAGTGTATACCAAGTAATTCTTTCTCGATTACTGACTTGTTTCTCTCGTGTTTATTAAGTGATCTGCTGGCAAAAGATATTGGTCTATCTTCACCAATTTCTCCCTGCGATAACACGGCTCCTAACGCAAAATCAGATGCGTCAGTAGTGAGTATGAATGGTTTTTCGAAATTCGGGTACTGTAGAATGGGCGGACTTATTAGTCTATTTTTCAGAGTTTCAAACGCTGTCCTACATTGTTCTGTCCATTCGAATTTTTGATCTTTTTTCAATAATTTATTCAAGCAATTTGCTATTTCGGCAAAGTTTTCAATAAATCGTCTGTAGTAATTACAAAATGCTACAAACCTTCTAACATCGTCAGCATTTTTCGGTACTGGATACTTTCTTATCGCGTCAAATTTCTCAGGATCTGGTTTTATTCCACTTTGTGTTATTAAATGTCCAAGATATATTACTTCAGGCTTTAGAAAACAACATTTACTAGCGTTCAGCTTCAAATTATACTTTCGTAATTTGTCAAAAATCTTTACCAAATTGGCGTTATGGTGATTAAGGCTACAACCAAAAACTATAATATCATCTACGTAAAGAAAAGCTTCAGATTCCAAGCCAGATAGGGCTATTATCAACATGCGTTGAAAGCTGTTCGATGATATTTTTAGACCGAATGGTAGTCTTGTGTATTGGTAATGACCGTTTGGAGTAGAAAAAGCTGTGTAAGGACGTGATTGATGGTCAAGTTCAATCTGATGAAAAGAACTTGTCATGTCCAAAGTAGAAAAATACTTGGCTCTACCCAATTTATCCAAAATGTCATCTAAACGAGTCAAAGGAAATTTATCATTAACTATTTTATCATTCAATTTTCTAAAGTCGACAACTAATCTCCATTTTCCCAAATCTGTCTGTCCCTTCTTTGGAACTAATAACAGTGGTGCGTTGTACGGACTAATCGATGGTTCAATGATATTAGCCTCCAAAAGTTTCTGAACCTGAGAATTTATCTCTGTTGTCTGTGCCTGTGGCAACCTATAATTTTTTATGTATACTGGACTGTTGTCATTTAAGTCTATTGTTTGTTTGTAGAAATTATTTGCAGTCAGCTCCTCATCCTCCATGTGGAATATTGATTGATATTCCCTTATAATTGAAGTTAGTTTTTCTATATTTTCATTATCCAAGTCCTTCATTTCAAAGTTTTCCATTAACTTTTTAAATCTCTCTTGTGTATAAGATTTGTCATTTGTTCTCCTGTTATACGAACATATCCGATAATTTCGTAGTGGTCTTGTTTCGATTTTTAAGTTATTTATCGTAACTATTTTATCTGTTACATTTAACAATTTGATATGTTGATTGCCATTTTTGGGTATTATTGCGTTTGCCAAAAATACACCTTTAAATATTTCTTTATTCAATATTATCGCATCTTCCTCTAGTTCAATATTAAATGGTATTATGATTTCACTTCTATTTGGTATTCTTACTCTATTAATCTGGAAGGTATTATCATGAATTGGCATCATTATCGTCTCGTTGTCAATATTAAATGTTAGCACATATCTGTCATAATCGATATTGCATTTATACTGTGAAAGAAAATCTCTTCCCAGAATTCCATCTGTTTTTATTGGAAAATTATTCTCTACTATTTGTATCTTTTGCCTGATGGTGTTGTTATTTATATTAAAGGCAATTATCGTGGAACCCAGTGATTTCACAATCTCTTCTGAAATTCCTGTCAAGTTGCAGTATTCATCCTGGTTTATCTCATAACCCGTTAAGAACTTACTCTTGCATAATGAGACGTCAGCCCCTGTGTCAATCAGAAATGTTAGTTCATTTTCTGCATTCACGATGTTTAATCTTACGTAGTTTTCGAGTTCGGATGATATGTTATATATTCTTTTATTTTCTAATAATTGTTCCCTACTGGAGATTCCGTTTGTTCGGTCTCCGGGTCTTGGAAGTTTCCCTGTATTTGATTTATTGTGCGATTTCTATTATTGTTATTACTTCTTTGGTTATAGTTATTTCTGTTGCTACTGTTGTTGCCATTATAGGTAACATTTCTATTATTGGTAATCTTTCTATTATTGTTACGATTTCTGTTGTTATAATCATTTCTGCGGTAAATGTTGTTATCAGCGGTTGCAATTCTACTCATGCATTTATTTGCAAAATGATTCAACTTTCCACAATTGCGACATTTCGCGCCTTCTGCGGGACATTTATTGCCATGTCTTCTTCCGCAATTTCTACATTCTGACTGTCTATAGTTTGTAATATTAGTCGTTCTATTTTGTTGTGCGGTTTGATGTAGTACTTGCTTCTGCTGCGTTCTTGATGCAATTTTTTCGGCAATTTTCAAAGCTTCCACAAATGTTGTTACCTGGCTTGCGTCTATCGTGGCCATTATATGTGGATCTGTTATACCATTTACAAATGCGTTGAAAGCAATATTACTATTGGTATTTATTATAGCATTTCTATATACTTCGCCTTGTTCTGATATCTGAATTTCGTTCAACTCTGTTATCAGACTTTCTATTTTATTCGCAAAACCCAACACATTATTGTTCCTTTGTACTATACGCGTTATTTCGCCTAAAACCGTATTTGAAGATCTTGTCGGTTTATATGTCAATTTCAACACTTCTATCAAATCATCGATAGTTGTTGGTACAGAAATTTGTTTTATTCTATTCTGAACTGTTATGTTTAACCGTGATTTAAAAATGAAATTAAAAAATGCATTTGCTTTTTCATCTGTCACCGTCATCGAAACTGTCTCCAAATTTGTCAAGAAATCTTGCAGTTCATCTGACCTACCAGAAAATTTTGGCACTAATTTGGTGATCAACGACAATTCATTCATATCCAAATTAGACACGATTGGACTCGTCATTGTCTTTCTCTTTGAATGTTGTTCTAGCAGTTTTAGAGCTTCCTCTTTGGTTTTTTCGAAACTTTCTAAAGCTTCTTTATTGTCTAATTTTCCTAAATCTGAATTCTTGATATAATTCTTGAAATTTTCTTCTAATCTTTGTATTTCTATACTTTTTTCCTTGATGGTTTCTAAAGTGTATGGCCTCGACAATGATTTTCTTGCATTTAAAGTAATCTGTTCTAGAGCTTTCTGCGCTTCCATTTGAAAATTATAACTCACTTTCCTTTATTTTTGTATTTTATAGTTATTTATTATTAGTATGGATTCAGTATCAGTATGGATTATAAATTCATTTAATTTATTCAAATAGTGACAAGAGTGTACTTTTGATGTCCATTAAGTCTTTTAATTGATTTTGTCCTAAAGTAGCTAATTTGTTAACCCTATATATAATTGTATTAGTTACATAAATTTTTACAATAACCCCTATTATAAATAAAATCATAAATATTAACATAATAATAATTGATATTTTAATAGTCTTCATGTTAAATAATTATTAGAATAATTGTTTAAATTTATATAATGAAAAAGAATATATTTTTTTGTATTTTTATTTTTATTTTTTTTTTTTTTTTTTTTTTTTTTTTTTTTTTTTTAGTTTCCAGTTTTCTTTCCGCTGGTTCTCATGTGGGTATTTATTATATGTTCGATCTCGTCGATCTTTACCCAATATTTTGCCGCTAAGTCCCACGGTGGAGGTGGCGATGAATTGATGATTCTCTTTAGATTTGCTAACTCTCTCCTCTTTTTCACCAGGAATCCACCCCGACGCTTCGGTGGTTTAACCTTAGGTATCTTCAAAGTTTCCTCCGTTGCTTTTGGTCTGCTTCTCTTTAGGTATTCTTCAATGGTTAATGGTCTAGGACCAATTGTATTATCGTTCATAATAATAATAAAAAGAAACTACTCTTTGTTTGTAATTTATGCTACACCTTATGCATGGGCGAAATCGCCTCCGCACCCTAATAGGTTCTCACTTAAGAGCACACTATTTATATTTTTTATTATTTTATTATCCGCATGTGTTTTACTCCTCGTCTTTTTCTTCTGTTGGTTCTGCTTGAAGATCCTGATTGTTCTTTGGCCGAACAATCCTTCTAATCCCCGGCGTGGATTAGGTTCCTTGCCAGCTCGATCTAGGAGCTCTTCTTATAAAAAAAAATATATAAGGATGATCCACAGGAACGTTTAGGCTAGGATCGCCATATAATGATTGTTGTCTTTTTCTTTCCACTGTGTTTGGAAACAGATATTCGCTATATCTGTGGAGCAGACAATCTTAGTTTATTGTTAAACAAAGTCAATGCTCATCTCATGGAGCATTGCCTAAATCACGCTAATGTAAATAATACTAAGCGTTTGATGGTTGTATGACAATTCTTGTTTTATTCAAATTTGCTTCAGCTTATAAAGCTGCTTTGAGAATCTATTTCTTAGTCTAGTATTGAGTGACGTTTAGAAGTCACTCAATAATTCTTTAATAACTTTATATAAATTCTAATTCTTAAAATTCTATTGTAACCTATGTACATTGTATTAACGTCCCAGTATTTTTAGAAAGCGATTGCGGTCAATAGTAACGTACTGAGTGATTTTCATATTCATTGAACGTCACTCAATATTTTAAATCTCGCTTTTTATTACAAAAATCAAAAGTGTAATCCTAAACCCTTTTGCTCTAGTTTTGCCCTAGTGCAATGGTTTGTTTACATTAAAACAAAAATAAAAACACTTGCCTGTTAAACTAGTGGGATATTCATATGTATGTACATGTATGGTTACTTACAATATTTATGTTTGCTTGGCATAATTATTACTTTAATATTAACAACTTAACATTACATTGTACAGTTGGGTATGTATGACACACGTATCATTTGTTTATATTTAACTTGTGCGTGACGTCATGCTATCACTACATATGCCACGGTGTATGTTTGGATAGTGTAACTTAGTTTTGAAAAATCCGTACGACTATTTGGTCTATAAACGCAGCCAACTAGCATCTTCCTTCCAAGAGATATAAAAATATTATAACCATCCAAACTTACGAGGCTATTAGGAGTTGAGTCAGTGAACCATGTCTCTGAGACACAAACTACGTCGATATTGGAATTTTCGAAAGTTATTCTAAACTCATCTATTTTATTCAATAGGCTTTGGGCATTTATGTGATAAATTTGTATACCTTCCTTCTGTTTAGCCAAAATTTTTATCATATTTAGCGTTACATCATTGGAATTTCCACCTGTGCTACCAACGTTGTTCATAATTAACGATATTGAGAGGATTTAAAATGCAACTAAGAGCAAAGCAATACATAAAGTAGTTTGAAAATGTTTCTAAATTAATTATAGTGACATAAACAGGAATATATAAAAAGTAGAAAATAATAACATATACTTCATATAAGATAAACGTTCAAAATTAGACGACAGCATTATCAAGGAGTATATTATTATCGGATTCATCATTGGGTTTATCTTCTTCAGTACAACGAAAAAATTGCTGCAATTTATCCAAGTGTTCGATGCAGGTCGGCTTATCTGTGCTTACGCATTTTACGTAAATAAGGCCACGGAAAGAATATGCAGCATGCAGGAGATGTCGCTTTTTCAAGCTTACTTCTTCACGAAGAATTTTATAGTTGCCGTTGGTCAAGTTTTCATGTATGTAGAAGTAATGTTCTCTTTCATCTTTCGAATGGGCTGGAGTATCAATGTGAAAACCAATAAGATTTAGCGTTAGGTTGTTCCTGTTTGCCTTTTTATATAGATTTAAAGATTTAAGGAAAAAGTTTTTGTCGTATGGCGACATTAATTTGACAAAATAACGCTATCTGGGGAGTCTTCTTTATTTTTGTTATTTTTATTTTGTAAACGGTGTATAGATTGTATGGGAGGTGGGGGAATGTTAATAATTTTGCAAACAGTACTGAAAATATTATGAAGATCTTCCCCGATCACAAAAGGTACATTATTAATGCGTAAGTCACACGCAACTATAGAATTTGAATGTTTCAGTGATTGTACCTTTAATTGTTTAATTTGATTATTTAGGTCAAGAATTTCGCCCTTCACTGCTTCAAGTCTAATCGTTTAACTCCTCTCTTACTTCACAAAATCTCTTCTCAATTTTATTTAAGAGACGGTTCTCGGATTCTCTGATTAAAGACTTTATTTTTTCTGTTAGTCTTTGTTCCCCATCTCTTAAGAGAGTAACAAACTGAGTGATTTGTGCATCAGTTTGTGCATGATGTTTCGACAATTTTTTATCCAGCCATTGCCATACGTGAGTAGGTGAGTTAGTCTCAAGATAATGGGATAATCTAAATTGCTTAGCTCAGCTTCAGTCGCTGTTCTCTTAGTTTTTATACCTTTTTATTTTACCTTTTTATTTTACTTAACGAAGCACTAATGCAAGTAGTAAAGAAAACACACAGGTAATTCATTTGTATAGTGGGTTTTTTATATGTATATCATTTTAGGTCGTAATGCATTAATGCCATTTTTTATTTTACCTAGAAACATAGTATGATGGCTTATGAAAAGGCTTATAAGAAAGTGACATTTGAATACAAACTCAATTGTTATAATATATTTCAGCAATAACAGTCGCAAATAAAAATATTCAGAAAAATATGGAGAACTTTAGTTGTATAGAACTGGCCGAAGAGTATTTTAGCAACAAAAACCAGGAAGACGTTCTTAGTTACGTTAAAATAAAATTAAATTTAAATTCGTGTAGCATCGAAATACAAGAGCAATTATCTAATTTCGTCAAAGCACTAAAAAACGCCACAGAGAAGTTAGCTACAATAAACAAGACTTTTATATAAAATGCGCAAACTGGTTAGAAGGCAAACTTACTGTCGCTTCAGAAACAACAAATCAATACAAGGCTGGAAGATCACGCTAATCATTGGACAACTGCAGCCATAGATCTAAGAGGCGGAAACTTAAAGATGTTAACGATGAAATTGGATGTATAAATATAAAAGAATCTTTCCTACATCAATCACAGAAACAATTGACAAAAGTGGATATCATTGAAGAAGTTGTTAAAGCTAGTCCAGTGAGAATAAAACGGATTCTTAAAAGTATACCAACTCCGAGTGATGCACAACAGTTCGCAAATGAGGGGGCATTAACATTATTTCTTCATTTGAAATTAACAAAACAGCAATATATTCAGCTCAGATTGCGTGCTATTGAAAAAGGCTCAAATGAGTATCCAGCATAACATCACATAACCGCTGCTAAAAAGGACTGTTTGCCATCAAAGGACACTATCACAATCACACCAATTACGGCAGAGGCACAACTACAATCTCTACTTGATCACGCAGCCGAACGCTTGCTACAATCAATAAAAGGAAACGAGTTAAAGAAATATGGAAACACAAAGGTAATTCTATAAATTTCTTATTAGGCTTATTTGGTCAAGAATTTTCTAAATGCAATTGAAAGAAATCATTCAATTCATTTATTTTTCCCAACGTTTCGGCGATTTTATTTCGCCATCTTTATTTATGGTGACAATTTTCAAAACAACACTGGTAAACTTACTGAACATGTATATATACATTTATATGATGATTAAACACTAAATCAAAACAGTTATGTATTTTTTTAATTTTAAATTAAGAAAAAGAACTTTACAACAAAAAACAAACAAAACAAATAATTAAAATTCCCACATGCATACATCATGCTCGTCCAATTGTTTGTGGTCAACTAAAAAGTCCAATAAATCGCGCTTAGTTTATCTTCGTCTTCTTGATTGTTCATTGTTTTGTTTATCTTTTCCCTTATTCTTAAGCTTTCTACCGTCAGCCTTGTGGTGTGCTTTCGTTCTTGATCTAAGATTAGTGTATTATCGAAGTCAGCTGTGTGTTTGTACTCAATCATGTGTTGGGCTAAAGCTGTTGTTGTTTTTCCTTTATTGATGTCAGCTTTGTGCTCTCTCAGTCGAACGTCTAGTGCTCGTTTGGTAGTCCCGATATAAATCTGGCTGCACTTTTCTCCCGCTCTCCCCTTGCAGCTGATCTTGTACACTACATTGTTTTTTTTGTTCTTTTTCTATTCTCGTTTGAGTATTTGTGAATATTTGGCAGCTTAGTGTTCCGTTTGGTTGATGTCCAAATGAGATGTTATCTGATGTTAGTAGCTTGCTTAAGTTCTGGTTGTCCGTCAGTTTTGGAACAAATGGTACTCTGAAGGATCTTTTTTGTGAATTTTTGTTTGTGTTATTAGATGGTCTATTGATTTTCTCTTGATATAATAGTTGTTTAATTAAATGGTTAGGGTAACTGTTTTTCTGTAGTATGTTTATTTTGGCTTCTTTGTCTTTGTGGAACATTTTGTCGCTTATTGCTTTTACTTTATTTATAAAATTTTTTAGCTGTGTTGATTTTTTGTGTTTTGGGTTGGTTCGAGAAAAAATCGATCAATCTACCTGGTGATATGGTTTTCGCATACCAGTTTATGCATAATTTGTTTTGTTTTCTATGTGTCCAAAAATGCTATTTTGTTATTTTTTTCCTCCTCTATGGTGAATTTGAGTTTTTCATGATAGCTGTTGAATGTGTCTAAAATAATATTAAGGTGATGTTTTTTGACTATGGCTAAAATATCATGTACATATTTTTTTATGTATTTTACTGTGATATTTTGTTTTGTTAAGATGTCAAGAGCATTATCAAATCAATTGTCCATTATTATGTCAGCAATGGTAGGGGACAGTAGGTTTCCCATTGGCATTCCAAAAATTTTATGGTACACTTTGTCTTTAAATTTTAAATAATTGTTATCTTTAAGACAAAACTCCAGGATTTCTTTGAATTTTTGTCGTTTGATCTTTGTGTATTCCTTTATTTGTCCCCATTTTTGCATGATGATTTTGCTTGCTAAGTTTGTTGGAATATTTGTAAAAAGTGAAACTACGTCAAGAGATATTAGGGTGTCATCGTCTTCTAGTGAAATATTTTTTATTTGCTCTTTTAATTCAATTGAGTTTTTAATATTGTAGTTTTCGGAAATTAGATTTTTAAGTATTGTTCCAATATGTTTAGCTAACTTGTAGCATGGTACCTCTATGGATGAGGATATTGGACGTAGCGGTATTCCTTCTTTATGTACTTTTGGGAGTCCATAAAGTTTGGGTGCGTTCGAAGCACTGCAAAAGAGTTTTAGTTTAAGGCCGTAATCAATTTGTTGTGTTTTGTAAAGCTCATTGACGATGTTATTGTTTTGTTTGTGTAATTTTTCTGTTGGGTTAGTGCGATAGCTTCTATATGTTGATCTGTCTCCTAACAAAGTTAATTCTTTTTTGTAAATGGGAATGCGATGGTTCTTTGGGACAAAAACAATGCAAACAAGTAGTATGCGAAAATATTTCGGACCCAGATATGTTCATTATATCATTTGAACCATTGCGATTTAAAAAGGTTTGATAAAAATAAGTTACGATTTGGATTTCGGTTCTTCAGGATCAATAAGAGACAACGAAACCAATAAAGAGTTAAGAAGTTCAAAAAAGAAACATGTTCAAGATGAATATCGCAAATTTGGATTGATTACAGATCAGCCAAAACAAGGGTCAGGTAATACAAATGATGGCAATACCGTAAGAAGTATTCCTTTAAAATCCATAAACAGCATCCGAAATAACAGGAGTGGATTTAAACCCTATTTTCAGATTTAAAATAATCCTAGAAGTTCTTGCGTGCAATGAAGAAATTGACTCCAAAACATTTGGAAATTATACTAAGGAAACTACAAAAATATATACAACCAAGTACCCATGAAGGAATACGTCTGCAACAGTTCACAAAATTCGTTATCATGCAGAAGATGTCGTTAAATATCATTTGGTGCCACTTGGAGATCTATCAGAGAAGGCTCAGGAAAAAAGGAATAAGAATTACAGATTTTATAAAGAGCACAATACTAGAAAAATTTCACGAAATTCCACAAATGAAGATCTATTTAATATATTATTGGCAACGTCAGATCCGTTCATCTGCAGTATTCGAAATCAATGGAAAGTGGAACATCGGGAATAATATGAAGAAGTCAAAAAACTAATAAAGAACAGAAATAACACAGAACAAAATATGAAATATTTGCAAATAATACTTGAATCAAATGAATAACAATCATAATTGCATTAATAATAATTATAAGTACGAAAAACATAGTATTAGTAAAAAACAATAATAAACCTCCCATTGTTACAAATGCTATTAAAATCTATTGCAGTTTTTTCAAAGGTTTTTTACCCACATATGTATGAAATGTTTTAATAAATAAGAAAGATTCAAAAAACAAAAACCCTTATTTTCATATCAAAATCAGAGTCATTGCGCTAATGTTCAGCAAATTTATTTTGCAAAAATTAACAAATTTGACAGCAAAAATTGATAAATTTTTCTGTTGTAATAGCAAGACTATTAGTTAATACTAGCAGATTCCAGCACTCGAAATTCGAGTGCAAATTCTAGGAAATTTTATTTTTTCATTTAATATAGACCCTAAAGGTATGCTTAACAATTCAACTCATTTTAACACAAACACATTAACAAATTTAATAAACACACACATGTATAATTTTATGTATGTGTTAGTAGCAACTTTAAGCGATCATAACTCCAAAAAAATATTCCAGACGATGTAAATCTGTAAATCTGGGTAACAGCTAAAAAGAAATACCTTTAAAATGATAATTTTTTTTGTCAAAATCGGGGTAAAACTGTGAAACTTACACCGGTCACAAGAAATCGCCTTGCCTATTAATATTATACTAGAGGACCCCTGCTGCTCCGCAGCATTATATTATATTATATTAATTTTTATAATATAATACCAAAATTTGCCAAGAAAAGTTAACGTACAGTAATACCAAAATATGCCAAGAGAAGTTAACGTACAGTAATACCAAAGTTAGCCAAGAGAAGTCAACGTACAGTAATACCAAATTTTGTCAAGAGAAGTCAACGTACAGTAAAAGCAAAGTTGATTCTCCACGCATAACTTTCCTCAAACCCAACGAATATAAGCAGTTAATAGCTCAAAAGAAGGAGCTTGATCCACTGAGTGTTCTTATACCTGTGTCAACAGCTTTCGTTAATTAGAACTATAATTATAGAGGTTTGAGAGAAGAAAAATATTAAAAAAATCTTGAATGCAAAGTTTATTCATGAATTCTTTTAATATATAAGATAATTACAAACGTTTTTTTAAGTGGAAATATTCTTTGAGTGTAAAGGTGCTATTACACGATGTGTTTTTTTACATATGTACTGTCAAATTTTCCCACAACAAAAGTTGCACACATTGTGTAGTACATATGAAACATTGTTTATGTAAGTTAACACTGTTGTTAATTAAAATAACTTAAATACGGAAACGTACTAAATAAATAACCTACTTATGAAAATACCTTTTTTCTTTTTCTTAACCAACTTTTGTATTAAAATAACCTAAATACGAAAATGCACTTGTAAAAGAAATATAAATAAAACTTAAAAGTTGCAATATTAACATTATTTGATAATACCAAAACGAGGAAGTAGAAAATATAATTTAACAATTGTGTAAGCAAAATTTTGTAAACAAACTTATAACTTTGCCAAATAAATAAACGTTTAATTTAAGTTATGAAGCAGTCAATAATCACTTGTCATAAAATATTAATATTAATATTAAACAAATAAACTAAATTTTTCGTATAATAAAAAAATTGGTGTTGTGTTTTTATTTTTAATTAAAACGACACTTAACTGGCGCCCGAGCTAATTTAAAAGCGCGTATCCTGAAAAAAAAGTTGTCGCCAGACAAATAAACGCATACATCGTCCTCAAGTAGTACGTTGTGTGCTGGTGTTCAATAGGAAAATAAAACTATCCTTCATCGCAAAAACGCCCTTAAGTAGTGCAGCGATAGAAAATAAACAAAAACAGTGAGATAAGTGACTGAAATAATAAGTGGATCTAATAAAACGAATAATAAGTGGATCAAATAGAAATAAAACAAATAATAAGTGGACTGAATAAGAATAAAAATAGAAGTACTTATTATAAGAACAGAAGCTTTGACAGTCTAGAAGTGATAGAAAGCGGCCCCCAGTAGCGTGCAGCAAAAAGGACGGCATTACGTGCCAGCCAGCTATCCAAAGGAAAGAGAACAAAACAGCAGGATGCAGCTAATATTATTGTAAGTTAAGATATTGTAATAGCTATAAATTTGATAAATAAATCTAAAGATACAACAATTTCTTATAGAACATAGTTTCATAAATTGTTATAATAACACGAAATACATAAATAACGGAAATAATTGTAATAGAAAAATATATATTCCTTTAATCAAAATAAAAATTCTCAATTTATCGTGCTACTCTAATTAAAACCTACTAATCCTATATTTAAATAAATCAATATGTCAAACCCAGAAAACCTTATACGTCCTTCAGTATTAAACGCAGCAAACACGGATCAGGTGCACAGAGCACTAAATATTAATGATTTAAATAATATAATTACTGAAACAACCTCTAGGCTTTTACAGCAAGAATTGCCCGGATTAATTCAATCCGTATTACACCCGAATCCTAATATAGCTTCCGATCAAGAAATTGAGGCACAATATCGTGGTACCTTTGCAGATTGCGATAAGATACCTGATATTGTCAAAAACTTGCGCGAATTTAGTGGTAATCAATCTGAGTTTAACTCATGGCGTAAGAGTGTAGAACGAATCTTACAAATTTATGAACCTTCTAAAGGTACACCGAGATACTATGGTATTCTCAGTGTAATAAGAAACAAGATCGTGGGTAATGCTGTTATTGCTCTCGAATCCTATAATACTCCTCTGGACTGGAAATCCATTATTAAGTGTCTTTCTCTGCATTATTCTGATAAGAGGGACTTAGCTACTCTCGAGTACCAAATGATTTCATTAGTTCAAGGGAAATTGTCTATTCAAGGGTTTTATCAAGTGGTTTACAAACACTTATCAATAATTCTTAACAAACTTGGAAGCTTAGAAGCTTCTAACGAATCTTTAAATTTGCTAACGGAATCATACCACAATAAAGCTCTTGACACATTTATCAGAGGTTTAAACGGCGATTTACCGAAACTTCTTGGTATGAGAGAACCAGCGGATCTACCTCAGGCTCTCCACCTTTGTCTTAAATTGGAAAATCAAAGTTTCCGAGCAAACTATTCTCATAGTTTCAATTATAAAAAAGTTACTCCTCCACTTCCACCTCGCAACTACTCCCGTAACTATCAATCGCAACCTATTAACCTAACACCTCGTTTCAACCAACATAATTTCCACCCACAATTAGCTCATATACCCCACGCACAACAAAAACCTTTTATGTTCCCGAACCCCGATAATCGCATATCACTAAACAACTATCCTACACAGCCACAAACTAATACAAATAATTACTACCAATTTGATCCTCCAAGACCTATCCCTCCTAAACCTCAGAATTTACCACAACCTATGGATATAGATAGTAGTTTGCATTCGAAACGTATTAATTATATGAACAGACCACAGCAACAGAACATTAACAAAAGACCACCGCCATCAATTGGGAACTCCAATTATAGACCTAAAATACAAAGAAATTTTCACATTGACAACACTTTAGAAACCTATAATGATGTTGTCGAAGGTTCTTTCAGTACTGAACAACTCAGCGAAATGTCGTATAGTGAAGACAATATTAACGAGCTCAGCGATATCCATTTTTTAGAATGACGAGCTCTTCGCTCCCTTATTTTGAATGTAGAGCAAAAAGCGGCAAAATACTAAAATTTCTAGTTGATACTGGCTCGAGTAGGAATTATATTCAGCCATACATTGTAAATAAAAAACTATACCAAATAAAGAAATATTTTTTGCAAAATCAACAGCAGGTAACATTGAAATAAAAGAACATACGTTTGTAAAGGTGCGTTCAGACTACGCAAATATTTGACCAAATAAACGTAACCCCTAAATAATATATAATTTTCCTTGTATAATTTTCATTAAGTTATACAATATATGATATAGAATATAGTTAAATATATTAAATATTACTAATGTAATAAAACATAACTTAATTTTGTCTTCTATATATCATGTAAGATTGAATAAAACTTTCATAAAATTAGGGGTTACGTTTATTTGGTCAAATATTTGCGTAGTCTGAACGCACCTTAAGACTTTTCAATATGGAAAAGGAAATAAAATTTTACATTCTCCCAACATTAAAATCTTTCGACGGCATTCTTGGAAACGATTCATTAAAGGAACTCAATGCAATAATTTATACGCGTAACAGTTTTATGCAAATAGGAAATAATATAAAAATAAGACTTAGGCAACATTTTACCCAGGGAATAAATACAATAGCGATTCGTGACAATCATATGTCCTTACAACAAAAAGAGGAAATGAAGAGGATAGTTAGCGAATACCCTGAATTGTTTATTGAGCCTAACCAAAAACTGACATGTACAACCAGAGTAGTTGGCGAAATTCGCACTTCCACAGAAACTCCGGTTTATTCAAAACAATATCCTTATCCAATTGTATTAAGATCCGAAGTTGAAAAACAGATAAAAAAACTTACTTGATGATGGTATCATCCAACCTTCACGTTCACCATACAATTCACCAGTTTGGGTTGTAGGAAAAAAAGCAGACTCACTTGGCAACAAACAATACAGGCTTGTAATAGACTATAGGAAACTAAATTCATTAACAATTACCGACAGATATCCAATACCTGAAATAAATGATGTTCTTTCACAGCTAAGAGACAGCAAATACTTTACGGTCCTAGATTTAAAAAGTGGTTTCCACCAAATCCCCTTAAAAAAATCTGATTTTGAAAAAACTGCATTTTCCATCGCGAATGGCAAATACGAATTTGTACGCCTTCCCTTTGGTTTAAAAAATGCTCCGGCTATATTTCAACGAGCCTTAGATGATGTTTTGCATGTTGGAAAGATATGCTACATATACATCGATGATATTGTTGTATTCAGTAAGACAGAAAAAGAACATTTCGAATATTCGTACTATATTTGCAACACTTCAAGCAGCAAACCTAAAAATACAACTGGGTAAATGTGACTTCTTAAAAAATGAAGTAGAATTCTTAGGATTTGTAATCTCAGCAGACGGTATAAAGACTAATAAGAAAAAAATTCAAGCCATTCGAGATTTTCCATTACCAAAAACCATAAAAGAACTACGATCTTTTCTGGGATTATCTGGTTACTACCACAGATTTGTGAAGGATTATGCTAAAGTAGCAAAACCCCTAACGCAAATATTAAGAGGGGAAGAAGGTCGTCTTTCAAAAAATAGATCATCTCAAAGACAAATAACACTAAATGACGAAGCAGTCGAAGCTTTTGGAAAGCTAAAAACCACTCTGGTTTCCCAGGATATCATACTAGCTTATCCAGACTATAGCAAAGAATTAGAACTCACAACAGATGCTTCAAATTTCGCACTAGGCGCAGTTCTGTCTCAAAACAACAAACCAATTGCGTTCATATCTCGAACGCTAAATAAAACAGAAGAGCATTATGCCACGAATGAGAAAGAAATGCTCGCAATAAGTTGGGCCTTAAACTCTCTTTGAAATTATCTATACGGTTCTGCAAAAATAAAAATTTTTACTGATCACCAGCCGCTTACCAATGCTCTTAGTAATAGGAGTAACAATAGTAAAATGAAGCGTTGGAAAGCAATATTGGAAGAGTATAACTATGAACTTTATTACAAACCAGGAAAAACCAATGTAGTGACAGATGCCCTGTCTAGAATTGCCACCATAACACAGTTAAATACGCTTTCAGTAGCAACACATAGCGACGATAGTTCAGGACAGAACCTCATATTAAGTGTCGATACACCAATAAACTGCTTTAAAAATCAAATCATTCTGTACACACATCCTACATCCCAATATAAATTCGAAATTATTTTTCCCCATTACCACCGTCACCATATATTTGAACCGGAATTTACACAAAGCAAACTTATAAATATTCTAAATAAATATCTTTACCCCTCAATTATTAACGCCATCAAAACTTCGGAAAGAAATATGGGAAAAATACAGGAAATTTATCCACAACAATTTAATAAGTATCGCATTCGATTCACTAGATTCCAAGTAGACGATGTACGAAACGAAGAAGAGCAAAACAAAATAATTATAGATACACCAACAGAGCACACCGAAATAGCAAGGAAAACAGACAACAAATTTTGCAAAAATATTACTCTCCAGCCATGTCCAGAAAAATAAAGAAAATAGTAAAACAATGCATTACATGTAAAGAAAATAAATATGACAGACATCCCATGAAACCAGCATTAAAAGAAACACCTATCCCAAAATATCCTGGCGAAATTATTCATATAGACATTTATAATACGGAAAAAAATTTAGTATTAACAGCAATTGACAAATTTTCCAAATACGCACAAGTAAAAATAATAAAATCTAAAGCAACAGAAGATATAAGGCAACCACTTCGTGAGCTAATATTTGCATTCGGAGTACCTAAGTCTATAGTTATGGACAATGAAAAATCTTTTAATTCTTCAACCATTACTTTCATGCTAAAAAACCAATTAAATATGGAAATATTCACTGTACCACCTTATTCAAGCAACGTTAACGGACAACT
The DNA here is from genome assembly GCA_963682025.1 of Cordilura impudica. Classification (NCBI taxonomy): domain Eukaryota; kingdom Metazoa; phylum Arthropoda; class Insecta; order Diptera; family Scathophagidae; genus Cordilura; species Cordilura impudica. The sequence goes on from OY821522.1 coordinate 7,443,387, forward strand.
AGAAAGATTTCATTCTACGTTATCCGAAATCATGCGATGTACAAAAATTGAAAACATTTATAATAACTTTAAAGAATTACTCGAAATTTCTGTATATAAATACAATTGCTCAATACATAGTACAACAGGAAAAAAACCAATTGAATTATTTTTCGGTAGAAGAGTTAGCACAGACCCTTCGCAGCTTGAAAACGATAGAGTAATAAACATAGAAAAGTTGAAACGAAAACAAGAAATTGACATGCGATACCATAACAAAAATAAACAGGAAATAAAAACGTACGAACCAGGCGAAATAATTTTTTCCAAAATAAACACAAGATTAGGAACTAAACTAACCCCAAGATACAGAAAAGAAATAATTAGGGAAGATAAAGGAACATATGTACTACTGAATCTAATAAAACCATACACAAAAATAACATTAAAAGTTAAATTTAATAAATCAATACATTTTCAGATTCCTCCTCCTAAACTACACAAATATCCTATCCCCCTCAAATGCCAAACTTCAAATTCTTAATTACACACTTTCCCACATCGTAACCTTAACGGAAGGAGAAGCAAAAATACAAGACGGTACATTTAAAATTGTACATATTATAAAGTTAAACGAGTACCAAAGCTTTTTTGGTGAGATATACTCATTTATTAACAATAACGATCACACCGAAAGTATGTTTATACCATCCTTAAAACATGAATTAAAACAGGCTACAGAAATGTTAGAATCACTACAATTAACCGATGAAATAATAAAGAAAAGATCAATAAACTTAATCGGCACTGCATGGAAATATATCGCTGGTTCTCCCGACCATGACGATTTCGAATTGCTCAAAGGCAACATTAATGAACTTAATTCCAATAATAATAAACAAGTAATAATAAATTAAGGTTTTAGTAAAAGAATAAACGAACTAACAGAATACACAAATAAGATTAATAAAGTAATAAGAGACCAAAATTCAATTAGCAATGCTGTCATTATAAATATGCAAACTAGATTAAGATTAGTTAAGGAAGAACTACAAAATATTAAATACGCCATACAATGGGCGAAAAATAATATAATTAACTCCGTTATACTAAACAAAAAAGAAATAAATATTGTAATTGAAACACTACATAAGGAAAAATTTCCATTTGTATCAACAGAAGAAGCACTAGAATTTTCTAATGTAAAAGTTTTATATAAAGATTCAATTGTATTATATGTCATACAGATTCCACTCACTTCTGAAGAAATTTATGAAAAAATTCCAGTAAAACCATTAAAAAAAGACAATAAAATTATAAACATAGATTTTAAGGAAATTTTAAAACATAAAGAAAAAGTGTTAGATATTAAGAGAAATTGTACTATTATTAATACTGTCACAATTTGTAAGAGAGATGATTTAGAAGACATTGTTAACTCTACCTGTATCTCACTTTTTCTATCTCGTCCACACTGCGACATTTCCGATGCTTCCCATACCTCAGCAGTAGAAGAATTAAAACCAGGTACAATAATATTAAATGATTTCCATGGAACAGTAAATAACGAATCAATAAATGGAACATATCTAGTAAACTTCTATAATGAATCCATCACTATTAACAATAAAATCTTTCGCAATATGGAAGCTCCAATGATATCAGCTTCACCACAAATAGTGCAACAATCCCCATTAGAAAAACAATATATCGAAATCCTTTCCCTAGAGAAACTAAACCAACTGCATTTAAATAATATAAGTAAAATTAAATTCTTAGAGACCGAAGCAATTATTAATAAATCATTAGCCGCTATCATCCTTATTATATTATTATTAACCATAATTTTATCCAGACTGATTTGTAAAACAAAGGAAAAAATAATATTTCATAATAACTCAACTAGTAAACATACGGGTGAAAATAATGTTGAAAATATCAGATCTACACCAAAATTAGAATATGTACCAAAAGTTATTTCAGATAATGAACCAATTATCATAATTTCGGGTCCAATTAAACCCCCAAGATTGTCTATTTCCGATGTTTGAGGACAAACATTTTTAAGAGGGGAAGAGTTAACACTGTTGTTAATTAAAATAACTTAAATACGGAAACGTACTAAATAAATAACCTACTTATGAAAATACCTTTTTTCTTTTTCTTAACCAACTTTTGTATTAAAATAACCTTAATACGAAAATGTACTTGTAAAAGAAATATAAATAAAACTTAAAAGTTGCAATATTAACATTATTTGATAATACCAAAACGAGGAAGTAGAAAATATAATTTAACAATTGTGTAAGCAAAATTTTGTAAACAAACTTATAACTTTGCCAATATAAATAAACGTTTAATTTAAGTTATGAAGCAGTCAATAATCACTTGTCATAAAATATTAATATTAATATTAAACAAATAAACTAAATTTTTCGTATAATAAAAAAATTGGTGTTGCGTTTTTATTTTTAATTAAAACGACACTTAACTTGTACAATACATGAGGAAAGTCACATGTACATTTTTCAATTAGAACAGGTTCTATTTTGGCGTGACAAACATATGAAAACACAACACTGCTTTTGGCGAAAGAAAAACAGAGTAATTTATAAAGATTAATATTGAAAGAAAAATAAATTGTTTAATATTAATTAACAATTAAAAAATATATAACTTTTTTTTAACAATAAATTTTTGTAAATTATCAAATTAAATCAGCTGTTGTTTACATTTAGAGGTTATGTCATACGGAAAAACATATGCACGTGACTTAAGTATTTATTTAACGAGTGAATTAAAAAAAACACAATTTAATTCTTTTTTTGTTTTAATTAATTTTGAATTTATTCATTTAACTTTAACCAGTGTCGCAACAAGACTGACTTTACAACTCATCTTATGTTTAATATTATACTTTATTAATTGTTGCGTTAACATGATTTTGGTAAAGTGTAAAAATTGTCAATTTTGCATTTTTATTTCATTTAGCAATTCTTATCAAATTTATTGAAAATTATTTATGGGAACGGAAATGGAAATTTATTTATTTAAAATTTGTTAAGTGCAAAATTGTCAATTTTGCATTTTTATTTCATTTAGCAATTCTTATTAAATTTATTTAAAATTGTTCATGAGAACGGAAATGGAAATTTACTTATTCAAAATTTGTTAACGCATCAATTTTACATTTTGTCATGTTTTACTTATTGATTCTAAAAATTATCTATTTTATCAGGAGAAGTATTCCTATATGTAACTACTCCCCCCTTTAGATTAGAATTCTCCTGAATTCTATTGTTTATCTTTATTTTAATACGTTTATGTTTTGTTATGATTATTACAATTAAAATAAGTATTACGATTATGGTTAAAATATTACAACTATATGTGATTCTCTTGTGGAACTTTAATTCTTTAATATTTTGAATATTATTTTGATTTTCTTCGTTAATTTGTTCAAGTGTTATTTTATGAGTAAAATTTTGTATAATATTGGTATTCTTATATATTGTTTTTTCTTCAGCAATTTCCAATATGTTTGAAAAATAATAATCTTTGATTCTAATTGTACAGTTGTTAAAATTTATTATATAGTTTCCTGTTAGGACATTATCATCATTATTACAAGTTTGGTTTATAGTTTATAGTTATGTTGTTGTTTAATTAAAATAGTGTTCCAAATCTGTGTTACTTATAAGTTTGCAATTATTTTTTTAAAATACAATGATTGCTTAGTTTTAATTCTCTTAAATGTTTATCTTCAAATTTTGTCTTCAAATTTGTAAGTTTTATTTTCGAATTCAAAATGTATTTGTTTTTCATAGTCTATTTCATTATTATTATTGTCTGGTAATGGTACAATTGTTTTTAATTCAACTGTTTTTTGGGGATTTTTATACCAATAATCAAAAGTGAATTATTAAGATATGTCGTTCCAAGCTGAATATACTTTAGTTTATTGTAATCTATTTCATATACTTGGATTTCGTTACTAGTTAAAATGCTTGGGTGTATGATACCATATTTTGCTGAAATTACGTTATCTTGTAATTCTTCTATTTTGTTTTTTATTAATTGTATATTAGTTAATTGTTCCAAATAAAAATTTTTGTTTTTTTCTATTTCTACAAATTTATTTATATAATTTAATTCATCTTCTATTTTTTTTCTGTCATTTTTTACAACATTTTTTAATTGACTTATAGTGGTGTTAAAATAATTATTAATAATTATTTGTTGATTATTGTTTTCCGTAATTTCATTGATTCTAAAAAGATGGTTTTGTATTGTTTTTCTGTCCTCGTCATCCATAGTTCCAACCAACCACTTCGATAAACTACCTATACCGTTAATTAGTCCGCGTCTTTGTCTTGTTTGTTTAGGTAATAGTGTCATTAATTTATTTTTTGCGTCGTTTATTTCAGAATTTAATATTTCTCTATTGTCAATATTCATAAAATTAATAATATTCGTTATGTTTACTAAAATGTCCTCAAGCTCTTGTTGATTAATAATATGTAAAATTATGTCTGTTTCTTTAACAATTTCCTGTTCTCTTATGTAAATGTCTATGTATCATTTTTGTTCCATTATTCGTTTTTTGATATTACGAGGTTGTATATATTTTTGTTTTTTTTGTTTTTGCTTTTAACTTCTTTCAAGCGTTGGGCTAAGTATTCGAAAGTCAATGTCATCGTCCTCATTACTAACGTCCGAAAATTTATATGGTCTTTTAATATTACAGGTGTGTATATTTTTTAGTTTTGATTTCCTATATCTAGATTGTTCTTTATGTCTTAAAGCCTTATAATTCTTTATATAACCTTCGTTCCTGACCTCCTCATAATCTTCCCTAGATTTGTTTAATTTGTTTATTACCTTCCTTTGACATTCTTCTAAATTCTCTTTTACTCTTTTTTCATCTACTTTTCCTTGTTGAACATAATTGGGTGTATAATTAGTGTTAGAATGGTGACGTTCGTTATAATTCCGCATAGCCTTTTGGATAAGTCGTTTTATGGGGATGTTATTATTAGTTTTATATAGGATTCAAAATTTTTCTGATAATGTATTATGCATTCTTTCGACGTCTGCATTTCCTGTATGACTGTTTGGTTTTGTGATATGTAATTGAATTCACTCTTGGCTGAGAAACTCTTTAATTTGGAGTGCATTAAATTCGCCGTCCGCTACAATTTTCTCTGGTTTACCTACCTTTGAAAAATGTTCTTCTAATTGTTCTATTATAGTAATTGGGTTTCTATCTGTTAAATGATATGCTGTCCCAAATTTTGAAAATTTATCAATCACGGTTAGAAATCTAAAACCCTTCATCACATATGTGTCTATATGTATAACTTGATTTTTGTTTGTTGGTGTTTCTGTGAATTTAAATTTTTGTTTTATAGGATTTCTATCATATTTAACTTCCTTACAAAGGTCGCATTGGTTAATTACCATCTGTATTAATTCTAATAATTTTGAATAATGAATTTTGTATTTGATTTGGTTATATGTTTCCTGTATGCCGGAGTGTATACTTTCTCTTACATGATAAAAAGAAATTTGTTTAACTGCTTCTATTTCTGTTTCTATATCCTGGGCTCTCATAGTACATTTGATGAATTCTATTTGCTTGTCATTTGAGTACATTTCTACATTTTTTTTCTTGGATAATATTGTAGTTAGGTTCGGATAATTCGGAGAATATGCCTATTTTTCCTTTAGTAATATATCTTCTGAAAATATTTCCTAGGTCGTTAAAGTCTGACTCTGCCACAAAAATAATTCTTTTACCATTTATAATTTTCATTTCTTCTACTTTATTGTTAGTTAAGATAATTTGAGTTTTATACTTGTTAACTATTTCCCCTTTAATATAGAAATGATCCATCAAATTTTCTTCGGCTGAGTGAACTGTCAGCATCGATACATCACATTTTTCTATATTATTTATTTAAAAATTTTTTTCTTTATTTGGATCTTCGTGAAAACTGGCTTCTACTTCTTCTGTTTCTTTTTCAGCATTTTCCAGTCTACTAAGGAAATCTGCAACCCTATTCTCCTTGCTTTTTATATAATCTATTTCAAAATCATATTCTCCTAACTTTAGTAACCATCTCTGGTGTCTGGGAGACATATCCTTCCCTTTATATTTTGAGTGCAAAAAATTGGCTGATGGTCAGTCAGTATTTTAAATTTCCTGCCATAGAGGTATGGTCGCAAATAGTTCACACTCCATAATATTGCAAGGAATTCTTTATCCGTTGCCGAATAATTCCTGTCGTGGTTGTTCAATGTTAGTTTAGTTTAGTTTATTTAGTAGTATTTATAATACTTTAAAATATTTCAAATATGATTATTTTACAGATTTTTCTTTACGAAATATTATAAAATATTGTTGAATTCATTGTTTTTTACAAATTGCACCATATTTCTCCTACATATACTCATATTTCTTTCTGTTTTTACATTATCTGGTAAGTGATTGTATAATTGAAGTCCTTCAAAGAATAGAGATCGTTGCATTGCTGTTGTTGTTATCCTCGGTAGCCGGAAATTTTCAGAATTTCTAAGGTTGTACGGTTGGACTTCTCTCACATAGTCAATTTTTTCAGTAAGGTATTCAGGTGCGTTTCCCATTTTCATTTTCTGAATGAATTGCAGTGTGTTAAGTTCCAGTCTTTGTTGAATATTTAACCATTTCAGTGTGTCTAGCATTAGTTGAATTGGAGCATATATATTATATTTTAATATTGACCGCATAGCTTTATTTTGTAATTTTTGTAATCTTTCGATTTGTGTTGTTGAGCAGCAAGTGTATATGATTGTGGAGCCGAATTCAAAATGTGGTTTTATCATGGTGTTATACATATGTATTGCCGTTATTTGAGATATTTTATTTCTAACCCGTTTAAAAAATCCAATTTTTTTTTGCCAATTTTTTTACATATATAATCAATGTGTTCTTTTAGGTTTAAGTCTTTATCGATTATAAAACCGAGGTATTTAATTTTATTTACTTTTTCTAGTTCTTCATTATTAATTGTAATTATTGATTCACTGTTTATATTTATTTCAAGTAGTTTAGTTTTGTTTTCATTAAGTTTTAATCTATTAATTTTAAGCCAATTATTTATGTTATTTAAATCGTGAATTAGATTTGTTCTACATTGTTCATCTGTGTCACCTTCCGCGTAGATTAATGTGTCAACGGCATAAAGAATTATTTCGCATTATTATTTGAGGTACTCCGAATTCATTGTTTACTTCGTTTGATTTTGTACCATTAACTTTTGTTGTTTGCTTTCTATTTGTAAGATATGATTTAAACCAATTTAATTCACTTTCTCTTATGCCGTACATATATAGTTTTTGAATAAGTATTTCTCTATCAATGGTCTCAAATGCTCTTTTGAAATCCAAAAATATTGCCATTATTTTTTTCTTTCTATTTATATATTTCCATCTATTTATTACATAATTAACTGTTGTTTCGCATGAGAATGTTTTTCTAAATCCCGATTGATATTTTGAAAATAAATTATATTGTTCCATATATGTTTCCAGTTGTTCCTTAACAATTTTTTCAATAATTTTTTCACAAGTTTTCAGAGTGTTTATTGGACGAAATTCATCACATTTATTTGTTTTTGCGATTTGTTCTATTGGTGTTACCATTGAGTATTTCCAACTATCCGGGAAAACTCCTGTTTCAAGTGATTTATTTATTATATCACGCATTGATTTTCCTATAATATTCCAGTTATCCATAATGAGCTTAATTGTAACATTGTCGAAATCTGGTTTATTTTTCATATTCTTACAAATATTTTGAATTTCTTGGATTGTTATTGCACGGAATCTAAATCTATTTATTATCACAGGTATATTGTTTATATATTGCACATTTTCTATTGTATTATTAATTGACTTAATACTATTAACAAAATAATTATTAAATTGGGTGGCTATTTGGTAGTTATCCTTATATTCTATATCACTAAATATCACATTTTTTATCACAGCTTTATTTTTCTTTAGGACTAAGTCTTTGATTTCTCTCCACATTTGTTTTTGGTCTTTGGCATTATTTATTTTTTTATTAACGTAATTGTTCTTCTCTGTATCAATTTTGGTTTTATAAGTATTTCTAGCTATTTTATAACTACTCCACGCTATATCTGTATTTTCTGTCTTAGCTATTTGATATTTAAGAACTTTATCTTTCTTTAAAATTTTTAGTTCTCTGTTAAACCATTTGTTAACTTTACTTTTTGTATTTATTACTTTTTTAATTGTATATTTCTTTATAGTATTTTCAATGGCTGAATCAAAATTATTAACTTTATTATTTGAATCATCGTTATCATTGCTTCTCAATATTGCTCTAATCAGAAGACTTTTTCCCAATTGTTATAACATTACATTGCTTTTTAAAATAAATAATAACTCCACCGGTCCTGTTTGAATTTGATACTGTAATATACTGATCATAATCTCTGAATTGTATTTCTTTTTCTTCTATATCTCCAGTTAAATGTGTTTCTGTAAGAACTATAAAATCTGGATTTTGTTCATCGGCAATAATTTCTAGTTGATTGATGTTCTAGATGCGAAACATATCGGATGTCCTTCTTGCGACAGTACCGCACCAATTGCATAGTTAGATGCATCGGTGGTTAAGGTAAAAGTTTTTTTCAAAGTTTGGATACCTGAGAATTGGGTGTGAGGTTATCAACAATTTTAATTTTTCAAATGCCTCTATATACATCGGGTCTTTAACGTTTATTTTTACTCCTTTCTTCAGATATTTTGTTATGGGTTGTGCCACCTTGGCGTAATCTTTCACAAATTTCCTATAGTAACCTGTGAGTCCTAGGAAGCTTTTTATTTGCTTTTCTGTTTTGAGAATCTCTACTGCTTGAATTACGTCAATTTTGTCTGGGTTGGGCTTTAGTCCTTCACTAGTTAAAATATGTCCTAAAAATTCAGTCTCTTTTTTCATGAAGTTACATTTGTCAATTTGGATTTTTAATTCTGTCCGTTCTAGTACTGTGAATATGTCTTTTAAGGCCTTTATATGTTCTTTCAAAGATGTACTAAAGATGAGTATATCGTCTAGATATACAACACAATTTTTATTAATATAATCCCGCAATGTCTCGTTCATTAACCGTTGAAATGTCGCCGGCGCGTTTTTCAGTCCGAACGGCATTCTTATGAACTCGTACAGTCCATGGGGGGTTACTAAAGCGGTTTTGTGTCTGTCCTCTTCTTTTATTAAAATTTGGTGATACTCTTTTGCTAAGTCTATTGTTGTAAAGTATTGTGCCTAACTTGTCTAGGATAGCGTCTATATTTGGAAGTGGAAATTTATCATCTGTTGTCACCTCGTTTAATTTTCTATAGTCCACAACGATTCTGTATTTTTTTTGTCCAGAGTTATCTAATATTTTGGGGACCACTATTAAGGGACTTGAATACTTGGAATTACTTTTCCTAATAATTCCCTGCTGCTCCATCTCTTTTATTTGTCTTCTTACCTCTTCCTCATGCTGCGGAGGATATCTATAGAGCTTAGCATTTATTTGTTGATCAGTTACAGTTTTTATCTCATGTTGAATACTTGGCGTGCTGGTGAGTTGATCACCCTCTTTGAAAAATAATTTTTTAAATCTTTTTAGAATAATTTTTATTTCTTTATACTCTTCATCATTAAGATGATCTAATGAAAATCTATTCCAATCAACTTCTTTTGCTTCCAACGTACAGATCTCTAAGTTTTTATATGGATTTATCGAAAAGTTTGTAATTCTGTTAATAATTGAAATATATCCATCGTCTAAATTTATCATGGTTTTTAAACAATTAAGCAAATCAATCCCTATTATAAATGTATACTGTCTTCCCTTTAAATCGGTCACCTTCCATCTAATTTTTGAATAATGCGGAATATTAAATTCATCCGGTGCATCTGTTAAAACTTCGTATTTAATTATATCCTTCTTATTTATGGTACTATAGTGAATTGGTTTTATTAATAAATTTTTTTGGAAGTCCTTACTGTTATTATCTACTAGGCTAATAATCGCTCCTGTATCTATTAGTGCTTTGTAATTTTTTCCTTTTATTTTTATGTTTATGATGGGTAAATAGTCGGAGGCGGTCTCTGAAAAAGCGCATGTCTATTATCTGGATTTGATTTAATTTCTTGTTCTTCAACTTGGACTGTCTGACTATAATTACTTGTTGTGTCCTTATTATCCACTAACATTCGCTGGTCTTGCCTAAATTGTTTACAGTAATTTGGACTGCAATATTGCCTAGGGTTTCCTACCTGTTGCGAAAATCCGTGAACGTTATTTATTTGTATATTATCTATTTCCATAGGTTCTCCTTGCACTTGCCTAGGTTGCGTAAAGCGATTTTGGTTTACGAAATTCCTAGGGTTTCCTGGCTGTGGGAACCGTTGGAAATTACCTGAATTGTTTTGGGCCCTATATTGTTCTGCATTATTTTGTACTCTATATCGCCCAGAGTTATTTATTTGATTGTTCTTAAAATTACGATTGTAGCTAGGGTTGTAATTATGATAATAGTTATCATTGAAATTTCCTTGTGTTTTAAAATTTGTATTTCGATTTGAATTTGCGTTATTAAATTTATTTGTCTTAATTTTTTTATATTTGTCCCTGATACAGCTGTCTTCAAATCGTCTTCTGGTTAGTATTTTGAGTATGTCATTTATGTTTCTTTCGTCGTATATTTTGTCTAATACTATGCCCTGCGTCATTTCCTTTACTGTATTGACTAAAATACTATCTACGTTTGATAAGTCAATGTAGTGGTCATTGTGGTAATATACTGTCAATCCGTCCGCTTTGTATTTAATATTTTGAATTTCAGTTATAAGTTCGCTTACCGTATTTACTCTTAAATTTGATAACATCTTATATATTTGGTGAGGCTCCACATTAGGCCTGTACCGTAACTTTAGGGTTTCTTTAATCAATGTCCAGTTGTCGGGTTCTGGGATATTTATTACTGCATCTTTCGCTTGTCCCTGTATAGTTTTATAGAAAATCAGCTTCACTGCTTCTCTTCGTAACTTGTCTTCCAGTATTGTTGATAACAAATATTCGGTGCTGCAGAAAAAACTATTTACAGTTACGTCACCAGTTCCCGTCAATACTGGTAAATGATTGATAGTCTGGAGTATGTTTTCTCTGGAACTGTTGCGTAAAGGTGGGTTTTGTGTTGTTGTAACTGCTGGAATTGTTGTTGTTGTTGTTGAGTCTGTTGTTGCAATTCCGTGTAAGCTTGCCCCAAACGTTCAAGTTGTTGATCCTTTCGGATCACTTCGTCTGCTAGATTTATTTGTAATTGCTCCTCCATTCTTGGTCTTTGTTGATCAAAATGATGGGCTCTGTTACGTTTCTTGGTTAGCCACGAAATTTTTCTGGTTATGATCAATGCAATTAAAAAATTTACACACTTTTTCTTTTAGTTAATGGTGTCCAATATGTTAATTGTTCACTGCATTAAGATTTGATTTTATTTTTACTTAATTGCGTCCACTATTTTGTAATGTCCACGGAATTAAGATTTGATTTTATTTTTACTTAATTGCGTGCACTATTTTGTAATGTTCACTGAATTAATATTTGATTTTATTTTTATTTAATTGCGTCCACTATTTTGTAATGTTCACTGAATTAAGATTTGATTTTATTTTTACTTAATTGCGTCCACTATTTTGTAATGTTCACTGAATTAATTTTGTTAAAAGTTTATTAGGAAAAATTTTTTTTTCGAAGGATTCGCAAGATATCCTTTTATTTAATTATTGATTATTCGTTGGTTCGAACACTGGATCCTGTCCCTTGACTTTGGATCCTACCGACTGCGCCACTTAAGTATTTATTTAACGAGTGAATTAAAAAAAACACAATTTAATTCTTTTTTTGTTTTAATTAATTTTGCATTTATTCATTTAACTTTAACCAGTGTCACAACAAGACTGACTTTACAACTCATCTTATGTTTAATATTATATTTTATTAATTGTTGCGTTAACATGATTTTGGTAAAGTGTAAAAATTGTCAATTTGCAAATTTATTGAAAATTATTTATGGGAACGGAAATGGAAATTTATTTATTTAAAATTTGTTAAGTGCAAAATTGTCAATTTTGCATTTTTATTTCATTTAGCAATTCTTATTAAATTTATCTAAAATTTTTCATGAGAACGGAAATGGAAATTTACTTATTCAAAATTTGTTAACGCATCAGTTTTACATTTTGTTATGTTTTACTTATTGATTCTAAAAAATTATCTATTTTATCAGGAGAAGTATTCCTATATGTAACTCGTGTGATAGCAAAAATTATGAATCGTATGTAAAAGACAATTTTTGCGGAATTTCATATGGATAAAAAAAAGTGACAGTACATATGTAACATCGTGTAATAGTACCTTAAGCAAATTTGAAAATTTGACAGCAACACATATTTAATTTCTCAGTAGTAATAGCAAAATTTCCAGTTGATTTTTGTTTTTTTTTTTTGAGTGTACCAATTTTTTTGAGTGTAAACATTAAAAAAATCCCATTATTACAAAAAATGTTTGTAATTATTATTAAAATCCAAATAATTTAATAAATAAAAAAACCCCATATTTCACGCTAAAAGTTAAAAAAAAAATGAAAAGTTCAACTTTGACCTAGAATTTCTTAAAAAGTACTCAATCAATTTTAATGAAATTAAAACATCTAGGTATATGTTTTAATGACACACTTACGTGGTCGAACAACATTAACTATGCTTGTGGTCGTACTTCTCTATGACTAGAACACTTTGGCAAACCCAGCATTGTACACTTATGAAAATAAGAATCCTACCTGACAAAACCTATCTGATGCCCGTTTTACTGTATGGTTGTGAGGTATTTGCTAAATGTGATACAATTAGTAAAAGGAAATTGAACGTTGCATTTAACAACATAATCCGATACGTGTAATAATAGGCGTTCTAGTGTATCTTTGTTTTCATCGCAGCTAAATGGCCTTTCTTTAGATAATCTTTTAAACATAAGAGTTTTAGTTCTTTTTTACATAAAATAGTATATACCCGCAAACCAGATAGTTCGTACGGCAAACTTTATATTTCAGATATTAGCAGGGAAAAATAATTAGATCATTTAGATATAAAAGTTTAATATCGGAGTGGCATTTCTACATATTCGCAGTATCTCTCTGGAATTCTATACCCCATAGCTCTCAACTTTTAAGTAACGCACGAAGAGTTAAGGAAATATTTCTGTTTTCGGTATTGAAACTATTTGAAACATTACATATTATGTGATATTATAATACATTTGATTAAATTAAATTTTAAATATTTCAATTTTATTTTTTTATTGTTAATCTTAAGTTTTTTTGTATATTATGTAAAGAAAATTTGTAATTAGTTATTAAGTATTTAAGTTTATTGTTAATCTAAATTGTTTTTTGTATCTTATATAATCAGTTCCATACTGCAAAATAAGACTTTTAGTCTTGTGTGTGGAGCAACTCTATTAAATAAATAAATAAATATAAACGTTTTCTTAAACAGACATAAGTTCAACTAAATATCTACCCACTAGAAAAGGAATTACTAAAATATTTTGATCGGTTCAAAAGTTACAGAATTTTGACCAATGAAAAACAATTTTCAGCCACCGTGCGACGTATCACATGCGATGACGAGTGCTGCACTTGCTGCTTTTAATATAGAGCATTAAATTAATGATTTAGAGCAATATTTACAAGTGTGTTATGAATTTTTATTTGAAAATGGAGAAATGCGATAACTGGTTTGCAAACTTATGCATAATATTTATGTCCAAAAAAATTCTGCCATTTTAAAAAAATCTATCGAAGATATAAGTGAAATATCAAAAAATTCTAAAATTATAATGGAGGAAAACGAAGAAATCGGTGAAAATTTCCCCTCAAAAAGTCTTTTCAGTAAGAGTCTATTCTGGCAAGATATTCAAAAATTAAAGTTGTTGAAAAAAAAAAAATCATGTGAGTCCGATCACAGGGGAGATGTGTAAATATCTAGTAATTAAAGATTTTTTTATGACACTTTTTTTAAATCAAATAGAAAGCGTGTCTATGTATCACTTATAGCAATCAACTGCAGGGGCTCTGTTAATATAAAAATATTTATTATTATTTATTATTTCAACCGGTAAATTTTTAATTTTTCGTTTTTTATTTTTCATTTTTCGTTTTTTATTTTTTATTTTTAATTTTTTCATTTTTCGTTTTTTATTTTTCATTTTTTATTTTTAATTTTTTATTTTTAATTTTTTATTTTTCGTTTTTCATTTTATATTTTTTACTTTTCATTTTTCATTTTTTATTTTTAATTTTTTATTTTTAATTTCTTATTTTTAATTTTTAATTTTTAATTTTTTATTATTAATTTTTATTTTTCATTTTTTATTTTTCATTTTTTATTTTTAATTTTTTATTTTTTTTTTCATTTTTCATTTTCAAACAGGTTATTACATATCATAATTTTTTCACCAATAAAATCATAAGTCACGCCGATTTTGTCTTCCGGCTCACATGTTACGCTGTTTTTGTGATTCTATTGTGAAAATGAAATTTCCCCGCTGCGCGTATAGACGTTTACACATCAGAAATTAGATAAGGAAATCACCTTAAATAAATATTGTGCATATCTACCTCTTTGGACCAAAGTAATGGGCCACTTTGTCGAAACTTCATCAAAATGTAGAATAAGTAATGCCGCCATTGAATCATTTTCAAATAACAGTAAATATTTCAATATTGCTGCAAAAAACTTTAAAGTAAACAGGTTTGCAAATTAACACTTTTTAGAGATGCCCCAACCTCATTCAAATTTGCCGTCACTGATTTCACCCATCACTATAATTACCAGATTATTGTTCTCTCGTTTTTTTTTTCTTGTTTTATTAACTTATGTTTTATACTTAATGTAAAACACTAGTTATACCCTTTGAAAGAAAAACAAGTAAAACCTCGTTTAAAAAGTTGATACGCAAATAATCTAACCCATAAAAACAAAGTTTTTATTAAAACTATTTCTTTCCTTATGCATATGAGTTTTGAATCTCTCCGTGACTGTCACAACAAGACTATGGGCCAAGTTTCAGATCAATTGGATAAGGGGGAATGGGATTAACCCACGACAGACAGACAGAGAGTATGAGTTAAACTAAATTAACTAAATTAACTAAAAAACTAAAAAATCAAAAACAATTAAACTTATTTACTTATTAAAAATAAATTAACATTTGAAACATTGATTGCAAAATTAGAAAACATTTATTATAAACGTGACAAACAATTTAACATTAAAACATTTATGTAAAACAAATAAAACGTGACAAGAAACCAAAATTTTAAAAAACATATAAATGAATTAAACAGAAATAAAATATTATTTTAATTTATAATTTACAAAAATAAAGTGAACGTGTAATTATTTAATATAATTTTTTTTTTTGTAACTTTATTTAAATAACCTTAACTAAGTGACATTCAAACAAGACAAAAATTTAAAAAAAAAAATTAAAAGTAACCTTGAATCAAAATTGTGTGACATACAAAACTCAAAAAAGAAAAACTAATGGACTCCATCATCATTATCATCTTTACAAAATTAGCGAACTTCAACAAAAAAAAAAAAAAACGCAACAGCATTAACATCTTCATCATCATCAACTACAGCAAACCAGTTTTTTTTTTAATCGTTTATTTAATTCAATTTTATAAGCTTAAACTATAAATAAACAAATAGTAGAAACAATAATTTAAAATATACAGTCCCATATTCGAGCTCTCTAGTATAGTATATATAATATTAATAACATTTTTTTAAAATAATTACAATAATTTATACAATATTTATTAGTATTTTATATATGTACTAGCTGGACCCGGCAAACGTTGTTTTGCCCTCAATGAATTTTTTATTTTAGTTAGAATCTGTATATACATACCTATATAAAAAAACGTTTTTGCATTTGTTAATATTAATTGAAAACTGTTAAAGAAAATCCATGTTTTATTTATGAAAATGAAAATAAATATTTATTGCAACATACATATAATAATGACCAATATATGTCTATTATTGTAATTAAAAAGAATGAACAATATTTTTAGCTTCATTATTCTGGCAGTAAATGAAAACATTTGCTGGCTTTCCGACACAGGAACATGCCATATATAGTTGCTCATGGGAAAACAACTGTTTTCGAGGTCCGAACCACATATTTGCAATGATTGTTCTTGAGATTTATTAATGGTCATGGCAGAGCCCAATCTGATCGGAAATTGTAATCTTTTGAATATTATCGGTGTGTCGGTAGGAATCATAGGAATTCTTGGCAGCAAAACATGTTTTCCATAAAACTTTCCTTTGAGAATTTTGGCCTCAATAACATTGGGCATTATTCTCTCAACAATTAACTTGGTTCCATTACATATTCTCGGAGCGTTGAGGTTACGTAGCAAAATTATTGGAGAACCAACTTTTAATTTTAATAAATGTGGCGGTAGACCGGGCACATCAAGTGAATTCAAAAAATTCTGTTGGAGAATTGACTGCTTCATTTTCTTTAACAACACTATCCATAGATTTGAAAGAAGACGTTTCGGAATCAATCAAGTCCTGAATAACAACATGTTATCGACATCGACATTGTTGCGGCTAAAATAGCTCTTTCACCTAACCACACACAGAAAACTGATTCGTTGTGGCTACCAAATTTATTGCCAACCAAATTGCGATGAAGCAAATATCCGAATTTTGAGTCCATGACAATTACAATTCTATCGTCTTAACAGTAAATATTTTATCACAATAGAAAATGAAATATGGCTATAAAATTTATATTAATACAATCGAAAATACAGTTGTTAAACTTTAGAACAATTCCGTTTGTAATTTTTTTTTCTGTGTGCAATCATATTTACGATATTCATTTTGAATGCCGGGGAATACATTTTCAATTAATTCATCGCGTGACGATATAAATTGACAAAAATCTTGTGGATAGTTTAATAGTTTGACTGGTTGGGTTAATATTGATTTTACCTTTACCAAGATCGAGTAGTTGTTTTGAAAATTGGTCAGCCATTTGATCATTTTGTAATCGTACTCGCATGTTTGTTGTTAATTTTATAGTTTGAACACTACTCCATAATGTTGATGATTTTCAGCAGGCATTTATTTCGTCAGCATAGGTTGATTTTGGTATGACTGGCAATGTTTGACGAAGATCTCCAGATAATAAAATAAGAGCTCCACCAAAAAGTCATTGCCTTTCAAATCTTTTAAAGTTCGATGTAATGCTTCTAAGGAATGTTTGTGAACCATGGTACATTCATCCCTAATAATAATACTGCATTTTTGCAGAACTTTTGCCATACCGGAATGTTTTTTGATATTACAGACGATGATTTGAGAGCTGAATGAGCTGTACGACCACCATGCAATAATGTTGCGGCTATTCCGGACGAAGCATTAGCCAATGCAATTTTTCCTTACATTTTGGTTAGAATGTTTATATATAAAAGCTTTTGTGAATTTTGTAACTTATAAAATTTAAATAAATTTGACAACTCATTATTTTTTGAACGCCAGCGCCATCTACCGGGTCCAACAAAAAATTTTTGGCATCATCTAACATCCTGAATAATAACATTAATATTATCGACATCGAAATTTTTTGCGGTTTAAATAGTTCTTTCACTTAACCAAGTAGTTGTTTTGAAAACTGGCCAGCCGTTGGATCATGGATAATAAAATGAGAGCTCCACCAAAAAGTCTTTCATTG
This sequence comes from Cordilura impudica, assembly GCA_963682025.1. Classification (NCBI taxonomy): domain Eukaryota; kingdom Metazoa; phylum Arthropoda; class Insecta; order Diptera; family Scathophagidae; genus Cordilura; species Cordilura impudica. The sequence goes on from OY821522.1 coordinate 7,461,254, forward strand.
CCTTTCAAATCTTTTAAAGTTCTATGTAGTGCTTCTAAGGAATGTTTGTAAGCCATGTTATATTCATCCCAAATAATAATATTGCATTTTTGCAGAACTTGTGCCATACCGGAATGTTTTTTTAACGGTGATTTGAGTGCTGAATGAGCTGTACGACCACCATGCAATAATGTTGCGGCTATTCCGGACAAAGCAATAGCCAATGCAATTTTTCCTTCCTTTTTAGTTAGAATATCTTATATATAAAAACGTTTGTGAATTTTGGAACTTATAAAACTTAAATAAATTTGACAACTCATTATTTTTCGAGCGCCAGCGCCATCTACCGGGTCCAACAAAAAAATTTTTGGCATCATCTAACATACATATATGTATATTCTTAGTTTCAGTAAAATCGCACCGTAAATAAGAATATTCGAAATGACTTTACCCCAGCGCCATCTATCGGGTCCATTTATACATACAAAAATTTCCTATGATAAAACATACATACATTCTGAATTGCAGTCAAATCGCACTAAATAAAAAAATAAAAAAAAAAAACCAAAAATGAGGAGTTTAACTTCTTATATATAAAATTCTCGTGTCGCGGTCTCTGTAATTGAACTCCTCCGAAACGGCTTGACCGATTCTCATGAAATTTTGTGTGGATATTGCGTAGGTCTCAGAAACGTACAACAGGTATTTTTTTTTGATATCTCAAGTGGGCGTGGCACTTATGGCTATCATAGTATTCCAGATATCTGATTTTAAAAGTTCACTTTGTATGGGGGGTACCCCTCCCAGTGGCCATATCAAAAAAAAAAATAAACGTTGTCCGATTCTCAGACCTACCCAATACGCGCACAAAATTTCATGAGAATCGGTCGAGCCGTTTCGGCGGAATTTTACCACAAACACTGCGACAGAAGAATTTTATATATAAGAAAGATTATATTATATTATATTATATTATATTATATTATATTATATTATATTATATTATATTATATTATATTATATTATATTATATTATATTATATTATATTATATTATATTATATTATATTATATTATATTATATTATATTATATTATATTATATTATATTATATTATATTATATTATATTATATTATATTATATTATATTATATTATATTATATTATATTATATTATATTATATTATATTATATTATATTATATTATATTATATTATATTATATTATATTATATTATATTATATTATATTATATTATATTATATTATATTATATTATATTATATTATATTATATTATATTATATTATATTATATTATATTATATTATATTATATTATATTATATTATATTATATTATATTATATTATATTATATTATATTATATTATATTATATTATATTATATTATATTATATTATATTATATTATATTATATTATATTATATTATATTATATTATATTATATTATATTATATTATATTATATTATATTATATTATATTATATTATATTATATTATATTATATTATATTATATTATATTATATTATATTATATTATATTATATTATATTATATTATATTATATTATATTATATTATATTATATTATATTATATTATATTATATTATATTATATTATATTATATTATATTATATTATATTATATTATATTATATTATATTATAT